>OX467286.1:23779084-24395190 GCA_950108345.1 Malthinus flaveolus | reverse complement strand
TTCAGCGCCTTAAGGGTTGCTTGACTGTCAGATACTACAAAGATTTTTTGATTGTGATAGCCTTGATCTAACAGTATTTGCGCGCAAGTTAGAATGGCGTAAATTTCTGCTTGGAAGACGGTTGCGTGCTCCCCGAGGCTGAAGCTTACTCTTTGCTTCAAGTTGCTGTCCCCGATGATTCCGGCTCCTGTGCCTGTTGAGCTTTTAGAGCCGTCTGTGTAGAACACGAGTCCATTCATTTTGACTGCCTTGCATTCCCATTCATCCCCTGTCGGAATTTTAATTCCGTTGGTTTTTTCGATGGTAATATGCTTTGGCTATTCTATCAGACCTCATACTAAGTATGGGGTGTTCTGCCATCTCTCTTACGATTGAGATTCTTGTACATTCTTACCTGTAGAGGATTGCATTTTAAATCTGTAATACGCCTCCCTTAACGCCCTGGCTTTCACTACCAAGTGTAAGGGTGAGAGGTTTGGCATTGCTTCCATTGCTGCTGTAGGCGTCGTACGCATTGCCCCAGTTATACCTAGGCAAGCAAATCTTTGGATTTTGCCCAGTTTATGTTTGCAGGTTTTTGTGTGTTTTTGTCCACCACACGGAGCCTGTATATATGACTATTGGTATGATCATTACGGTGTATATCCAATAAGTCACCTGGGGTGTTAGTCCCCAGGTTTTACCGAACGTTCGTCTACAGGTCCATAGGGCCATTGTAGCTTTGTTTACTACTCTGTCTACATGTGGTATGAAGCTTAGTTTGCTATCGAGGATAACTCTTAAGTATTTGGCTTCTCCCACTGCTTCCAGAGGAAAGGACTAGTTGGTCGGTAAAAAATGTATCTAGAGAAATTGCACCGATGGTCAGTTATGGGGGTGCTTTTATGTATCGACTTCGTCTGATCTCCAAGTCTAGAGTCTGGAGAAAATGCTAAACTATTTACTCAATTTCATTTGCTCTACACTTTTTCAACGACGTGTAAGAAATCTGCATTTAAAAGGCAAAAATCAAAATTTTAAGTGCAGGCCCTTACGACATTTTTTAACAACTCTAATTTATAACTTAAAGGAAGAAACTTTTATATAAATATTTATTATGCAAATTAAAGCACGAAACGGCAATAAGGTCTAAAATGTTAACATTGTCTTAGTTAATGTTCTTAAATAAATTCAGCAATTAAGCGAGTAATTAGCTTACATCTAAGAAGTGATCCTATTGCGCCTCGAAAGTTCGTCAAGTGGATCGCGTTGCATTGAATATTTAGCCTCTTTTGAACTTTCGGCGAGTTTTCGGCGGATGAGTGACACGGCTTGCTAAGCGCTGGGAATTTCGGTTAGCTATGTTCGTTAAGCAAATTACATTAAGACGGGTAATTTTAAGAGAGGGAAAGATAATTTTTATTAAAATTAAATCACCGAGCTTTCGGCACTTGCCTCTAACTCAATTTGTACTTGTTATGTAAAATTATATTAGACGTTGCATCGTTAAACACGATCGTTTAGATGTCGTCTGCCTACTTACTTTTCGCGATTTTTTCCCTCGTTTCTTCATTTCAGTTTTTCCCCGCATTTAACTTTAATTAGTACCGGCTTAGTTGGGCAGTTATTATCAACTTTTAGACATCTTACTCGGACTTATTTTCGACTTTAATGGACCTAGAAGACCCATCATCTCTATTATTATTTAAACAAATCGGGTCAATACTATCTGAAGTTCGTGTGTATTACAGATTACAGACATATGGTGTTGTAACATACATTAGCAGTTGCCTATCACATACTGGCTTAGGGTGAACCACCACTGCATGAAACATGTAGAACTAAAGGGTTGTACCCGCCCCATCGATATGTTGCACATTTTAGCAACATTATTTATGCAAACACTCAAATGTTTTGTCCATTATTGCATTATTATGCTACAAGTTACCACAAACAAGCGTTTACCTAATAGAAGCGAAACTAAATAATATTTCACAACCGGCGCAATTTTGAGCGAAAGCAAAAGACGAATTTCACCCTTGATGGCGTGTAAAAACTAATTAGTATTTTGCATAAACTACAATACAATTTAAATTAACGTTTCGAGCAATAAAACCCACGCCCTATTAAATATTGTACGAGCTGAATTTTTTTTCATTTAAGGGGGCGAGTTTGACAAATAGGAACATTATTCACGCTGTAGAAAACTGAATGATCTTTGACAAATAATTATGTTCGTTCTAGAGAGGATTATTTTCGAACAAGTGTTTATTTAGGTTTGTTTGTATTTCGATGGAAAGATTAAAATGAAACCAAGCAGAAGATTTTATAAATAAGCTTTGTGTAAACATTAGTCAGCCAATGGTCAAGTACAATGAGATTATCCAACGAAAAAGAATATTGCTCTCGTTCATCCAAGTTATAAATTTTAACAAGAACAACGCGCTGCTATATCGAGCACAGCCCATCGTCCATAGTTATAGCTTATTCACTTATTCTAAAAACAAACAATTAAATTTTTCTTATTTACAGATCTTTTTTGTTTTGTTGGGTTGTAAATTTTGTGAAGTGTGCAAAATTAATTTTTTTTCCTCTGCGTTCACATATTTTGCAAACAGCGTTTGTTAAAGCTTCAGGGAGATAAGTAGATAGCCCAGCAAAATAACGAAGGTAAACCGGCCATACTTTTAGGCGCGAATCGTCACCAGAGATTTGCGCATCCTGCAGGGGTTTTCAAAGAAAATGTGAGATTTCGGGATAACTAATATTTTAGGAGCTCTTCAAAATTTGAGTTTTCCGGATTCCGCATGATTATGAATCATGAGTTAGGAATAAAATTAAATAGCGCAGCAGGCAAAGTTGTTTAATTGTTTTAATCCGCATCAGTATACATCTTCGTATTCGCTAGTTAGGGAGTTAAACCCGTAACTTTCAGGCTCGTAGTTTGTTGTTCAGTTTCAGATCCCCGAACCACTGGTTCCAGTACAGTGTTCATGTTTTCCATAAAATAAACGTAGTGCTTCTTCTACTAGTATCACATCTATTCTTAGTGGTGTGGTGTAGTATCAGAACGATAGACGATAGGTATAATACAACCACTTTCAGCTTCTTCTGACCTGGTTCTGCTCGTTTGCTCGTTCGCGGACAACTTTCACAGCCCAAGCTAAAACTAAACCAAAACCAAGTTTGAAAGAATGGTATAGTTCGGGTAGTATAGCAGCAAACCAAAATTCAATTCTGTAAACCACAGGTCCAAGACCCAAATTATAAATCTTAGTGGATTAAAATTTAAAACTTCTGCGTAAGTCGGATAGTGGGGCTAGAAAATTAAAATTCAGTTTTATAGGATATCCAAGTTACACTATAGTTTGGCCATTTTTTAGCAATGGTGAAGTTTCAGTTGAGGAAATGTTTGTCGGTGGAGTGACCGAAAATCAGAAGACCTGCAGTTAGGTTAGGTTAGCTCATCTCGCTCGACGTAGCGCTTGTAGTAGCATCGCTGCCACCCATCGACCTGCTCGCTATGATAAGAGTGACCAAGCGCGTTGAAAATCTATCAACCTGCGCCGATACCATAGCGCATTGGCAGCACCGCTGGACGTACTCTGAGAAAGGAGTATATCACACTCAACCTACAATCGAGGGTAGAGAGAATGCACGGTGAGCTGACCTACAACCTATCACAGCTTCTCACAAGTCACGGTTGCTTTAACTATAAGCACCGTATCGGGAAACTCGCCACCTCACAATGCGACCACTGCGACTAAATTAACAAGGCTGAGCACACGCTGTTCAGATGTTTCCGATGGGAACAAAAGAGAGTTGCGGCAGCTCTCAAGGTGGGACAAACTATGAGTGTCGAACACATTATCGAAATAATGCTCAGAACAAAAGAGGAATGGACTCCGCTACTTAAGCTTGATTCGAGTATCATGACGAAAAAAGAGAAGACCGAACGAGACCAGCAGAAAGAAGTGGACTCCTGAAACCCCAAGCACTAAGTTCTCCGAGCTCGGGACGTAAAAAACCGTCAAACGACGCAACGCAATCAGAAGATAGTTGGACAACGCACTGAGGAAAGAGGTGCAACAGAACTAGTTCAACCTCACACTACCTCTACAGAAAGTAGAAAGTGTCTTTCTGAAGATTTCAACATCCGTTAAACAAAAAAAGTAGTAGGTTAGTTAGGTTAGAAACAATGGCAAATAAGATTTAGAATATGGGACTTCAGTTGGCGTCGGAAAAGACCGAAGCAGTCATCCTTAGCGGCCCGTGGTCCTTCTAGAGCCTATACAAATCCTTCTTCCATGGGGTTCAATATCACACAATTAAACACAACGAAGTTTGTGGGCATAGTGCTAGATGGAGAACCAAGAATGAAGACCCATATCTTCTATCTGGAAAAGCGAGTAACAAAAGTGATCAGGTGATCACTTCAATGTCTAGACTCCTCGCCAACACAAGTGAGCCAAATCAATAAAAAAAGAGAAGGGTAAAGTTCTCGGCCGCACTATCCGTCATTTTATATGAACACCATCAATGAGCCACAACCCTTAAGTGAGCAAAATATAGAGTTATAGTAGAGAGATTGAATAAACGATAAGCACTTAAAATCATTTGTGGATACAGAACAGTTTCTCTTGAGGCATCCCTCGCATTATCTAAACTTTCACTTATAGAGCTCCACACTAAGCATCGGACAAAACAGACGAGAGCAACAAAAGCCGAAAATAAGCAAACTGAAATTGACATGATTGTCAAATGGAACTCAAGATGGCGAGAATACAAAGGATGGACTTCTTATTTCATCAAGAGTTTTCATGAATAGTACTTTTGCAGTTGGGCCTAGCTCGATTACCATACCACCCAAGCCTTCACAGGGCATGGGATTTTCGGCACCCATCTGTCCAAGATAAGAAAAAGAGAAAATGAGAGATGCTGATATTGTAAGAAAAGGGATACACCGGGACAAGCGCTATTTTATTGTCTTGAATTTGGAAACGCCAAGGCCGCTATCGAACGAGAACTGAACAGAAGGTTAGGTTAGGTTTTGAATTTGCAGTGGCTTACGGCTTAACTAGGGATCAGCCTGCTCTCTTTAACTTTGATATACTTAATGTAGGTGTAGGAGGGTCTTAGAGCCACATCAAATGAGATTAGGATAGGTTACTTCTTATTCGGCGCTTTCAAGATACTGTTAGTAAATTTTACTTAACGGTCACAGTATGCGCCCTATTGGGCTTCACAAACAGCCTAAAAGTTTTTATAAAACCACAAAAATCACAAAACTTGAGATTTGGGAATTTTTTCGATTTTAATCGAAAATTGACGGAAGATGCTCTGTGCTCGAACAATCTTAAACCGCTGGAACGCAGATGAATAATTGAATGCTGAGTATCAAAAATGGAGTATTAATACAGAACTAATAATAAACCAATAAAACATTCAAAATAAATACAACGGATAATTAGAAAACAATTTCTTGTGAAAATAAATGCAACTTCGTTTGTAACTATTATTTTAAATGAAATTTTACTCCAATAGTCTTAACGCCCTAACGGGAAGGGAGTTAAACTTGAGGGTGCGAGGAGATAAATATTAGGGAAGAATTGTAAAAATGCCAAAACAGAACGTCTCGCAGAGAAGGATCAGATCGGACGAAATGAAAAACTTTTAAAAACAATTTTGAAATTTACCAGAAGTAAAACTTTTCGTGTCGCAATACCAACATTTCTCCAAGTTTTAAAAAGTAGTAAGTTGTACCCGCTATGAACGAGTAAAATAAAAGTACAAGAGGTGCAGTGTTCTGTGTGTATACTGTACTGTAGAACCTTTCTAAATAAAAGTGATAGTACTTACGTCAGTTATGTTTAAAATTAACATTCATTATCAATTCATCGTTTGTTAGTAGGAAAAGCGCCCCAACTGCGATATGATAGCTGCCGGTCTGAATCATTGGATGAAGTTAAGTCCCGAAGGAGCCGTTACCGGTCCAGACCCCGTCTCTTTCACACTAAACTTAAATTGGATACTGGTCACTTTCTATAATTCAACTTCTATATCTAATAACTTAACAGCCAATTTCTAATACGAAATATAACTCAAATAATATTATTATTTATCTACTTAAGTATTTTCCGCGTTCTTTTATTTCCTCATCAGAAATTTAGAAAAATAAATAGTGGAAGCAATTTTTTAAATGTAGAGTTGGTCGGTAGACTGATTAGGTTTAAATTTTTGGGAAAACCAGCACACAGACGTTAACTAAAATTGGCTGCTTTCGGTGGTTTAGCAATAGGTAAAATTGCAGTTGTGAGTAGTACTTTGGGTTGCAGGGTGCAGGGTGAGTTTGGATCGAAGGGCGTTAAAAAACTATCGACTTTTGAATTTCAAAAAAATCCGTAAGCAATAAAATTGTTCTTAAAAAGATCCAGTAAACCATGAGACAGTCCGAGCAAATTTGAATAATGTCTACCCACGAACAAACATTGAGGATTTCCACCTGAACCGTCCAATTAATTCGATCCACCCCAATTTAAAAAAAAATCCTGTAACTTAATTCAAACCTTCCCTTGTATCAGAAGGCAGATCCCCCTTCCCTATAGTGAAAAAGTGTTAGTTCGAATAGTAATTTAAATTTGAAGTAAATGCTAAATTAAAACGTAATTAATTTAGTAGGGAGGTAAAATGATTTTGGTCTTGTCATATTGTATATTAATTTTGAGTACAATTATAGTAAACTTAATAAACTTATTAGCATGCAAGAAGCTTAACGTCTAAGGAACTATTTAATCAAGCAAATTATGGAAAATCTTAACACAATGTCAGGTAAAGTGTTCTAATTAATATGCTCGTAAAGCTAAGGTGCCTTAATTCAGTTATGAAATATTAAGCCAGTCAAGCCCGAATTAGTGAGCTGTCATCGATGGTATGTTGTATATAATACATACCTCTTCCACACGCATTAGATGATTAATAACCTTATAAATGTATTTATTCACTCGTTCGTTTAAGTGAATTTCTTTGTTTATGGTAATGTTTCGGATATCCCTCATAGTTTGACCGCAACTAAATTTCGAGGGCTTTCACGCAAATAAACCCTCATTTCAAGAAGTTAAATTATTAATTATTCGATACACTCCGGTTATCGTTTATAAATGATTACTAATTTAAGGGCTAACAAAATTTTTATTAATAATTAATTTTTTATATTTAAAAATAGGATTTCGTATTATTTATAATCTCAAAAACCTAAACGTGGCACGTTTAAGTTATTCGGTATCGTATTAGTACGCAAGTTGAATTGATTTTAGAAAGAGGGATGCTTACGGAAAACTAAACGGGGGTGTTTGCTTGAGTCTAAAAATTACCCGATAATCCGCTGCTTTTAGCTTTTACATCACATTAGTGACCAATTAATTGTTTTTTTTTAACTAAAAACAATTCCTACTCTTCCGCACAGGGCTGTATTTACAGCAGCCCAGTCTGAACGGTTGTTTAGGAGTGTAATAATAGTAGGGCGGTAAATTATTCTCTTATACAAATGCATTTTGAACGCCGACTTACACCCATTATTATACAGCTCTCTTAAGCCGCCCACAGACTTTATGATTTTTTATTGGTCATCGGTCATTGTACCAAGTCGTCGTAACTTGTCGTGACAGACCTCTTGTTTTTCATCAGTCTTCGGCCACAATCGTGACTGAACCTTATGTTTGTCACGATGACCGATGACTATGAGCACATCGGGCTTATAAACCATTTACGACGGCTTTTCACGATGACCGATGAACAAGCCGCCCACATACCTCGTGCTTTTTCATCCCTCATCGGTCATCGTGACGTGACAAAACCGAAGTGTGTGGAGCAAAAACTGTCATGAAGCATCGTCACGATGACCGAGAACAATTGGATTGTTTTACGCTGGTTGGTGTCCCCGCAAGATCCGGAATGAACCCGCTTGCGTTGTTGGGGACCGGAATAGGATTTTGTTCGGATCCGGATTTGAATTTGGATTTGGATTTGAATTTGAATTTGAATTTGAATTTGGATTTGAATTTATATTGAATTTGAATTTGGAGTGTGGAGTTGTATTAAAACTCAAATAATTTAGATTTGATTACTTACATGATTTATTCCTGCAGTATTGGAGTTATTCTCAAACGAGTATTGGAGTTCTCAAATGAGTAATTGGAGTATTGGAATATTGGAGCACATTTGCGATTAATTGATTGAATGTCAAACACCTACACAATGTAGGATTCATCACTACAGTACATCGTGCTTTGGGATAAAACAGAGCTGTGTGGGGAATCCTTCCAACGTGAC
The DNA here is from genome assembly GCA_950108345.1 of Malthinus flaveolus. NCBI lineage: Eukaryota > Metazoa > Arthropoda > Insecta > Coleoptera > Cantharidae > Malthinus > Malthinus flaveolus. The sequence continues at coordinate 24,386,883 of OX467286.1, read as the reverse complement.
ACTATAAATTCAGTATAGTTCCGTCTCAACTGTTACTTTTGGACGAGGTTCAATCACGACGGCTCGCCACAATGGCCGATGATCGATAAAAAATCACGAGGTTTGTGAGCTCACCGGGTGGGAAAACCAAACACAATAGCTTATCACGATGACTAATGACAAATTACGAGGTCTGTGGGCGGCTTATAATTTGCACATATTCAAAGAAGAGCTTTTTCAAGGTCAAACAGCTTTAACTAAGTTTCAGTTTCAGCCATGCTGATGTTTTATGAAGCTAAACGTCGAGAAATTAAGAAAATTAAAAACATTTCAATTGTATAGTGCTGTGAGACTTTTATAACTTACTTCTTAAAAACATAAACATTTTGGAAAAGTTCCTAATAGAATATTTTTTACCATAACTTCCCGTGTATGCGCTTTTGGAGGTAAAACATTGAAAAAATAATAAATAATTCGAAGAATTTCTTTTTTATATTGTTGGTGCAACACAGCGGATCAGCCACTTAGCCGTGGGAGAGAAATATTTGCTTAGTTACCGTTAACTGGCGCCTCTTATTAACAACTGAAATCATCAGCAATTAAGTTAAATACGCCCTTGTTTCAATGCAAAAAGTGAAGAAAAACTGATCAAACAGTTTCTTGCTGGGTGTTTTCATGAACCTCTTGCCACTGAATGTCTGCATGGTCTTCAGGGCGGCTCTTGTTTCGGTGCTAACAGTCCAAAATCGTTATATCTCGAAAAAGGTTCACTCTTGGAAAATATTACATCAATACTTTTTTGTAGGCAATTTGATCTACTTTAATTTTGTGTTTAAATAAATTTTCTGTAGGGTTAATAGTTACGGAAATATAAGCCAAAAAACGAAGACAAATCTTTTAAACGGTTCATGTTCGTCACGCATTCGATTTTACCTAATTTTCTGGGCGAATGCCAGTGGCAATCTCATCTACATAGCTTCCGTGTGGTTATAGTTTTGTGGTGGCTCGCAAGGGCCGTTGTGGAACCTTTTTAGCCGCCGTATTGCCTCCCGTGTGGGGATAGTTCAATTTCTTCAAGACGTATGAGGATGATTTTCTAAAATGATGATTGTCGACAAGTTCAAGAATGTTTGTATAGAAATTATACCAATAGATGAGTCGGTAGAAATGGTCTAATGCCTTGACCAACTAGGTCGCCAGACCTAACTCCTCTAGATTTTTTCCTTTGGGGACACATGAAGGAGCCAGTGAACGTAGTAGGAAATTGTAAATATTGAGCAATTAAGAGATTGCATTCAAAATGCTGGAATACAATTATCGAGAGAAGAAATTAGACTGGGAGTTACAACCACTAAAATAAGGCGTATGAGTTGCGCTTGCATAAGAAATCCCGGATCTCGTTTTGAACAATTAGTGGTTCCGTATTTTTTGAACAATCAAATTAAATTTCCAGTTGTTTTTGTATATTAAGGCTGAAGAATTATAGGTTATGGTGCATAAAAGTATTTATGCAACCCAACTAACATTTTAAGTAGCGTCTCTTACATTTAATTTTAGGACGTGTGTATCACATAACTGTCTTGGTTACTCGTCATTCAGGCGTATTCTGTATCATAACCTCGAAAAATAGTAACATTATATGCCAAAATTTTGCCATTTTCCATCATATTTTTGGCATATACTTATATGGTCGTAATCAGCGTAAAATTCTGAACAAGTTACCGCAAAAAATCTGTTTCTTGCAATTTGTTCCAGGTCAAACTTATCATTACCTGTAGTAATATTTATCTACGTTTATGAATCGTAGCGACGGCTGGGTGGCGACATCAATTAGAATTTTTGAGAAGCTTAATTAACATTGGGCTTATGAGGAAAATCTTACGTCGTCCTCAGGGCATAGGAAACACATTTTCTTTTAAATCAATTATTATAGATATGTTCTATATCATATCCTGTATGGCTTGACATATTTTATATCGTTCTAAGTATTTAAACGCAAGAGAAAACAATTAATTTAAACTGACTGTAATTTGCCACTTTTCGGAAAAAATTTTTTTTGTTACTTTCTAATACTTTTTTTGAATTTAAAAATATGTCAAGCCATAGACAAGCTGTTTGGCTAGACCCTACAAAAACCTCAGTTGTATCGGTTGAGTATTAAAGCTGTTCAGGACGACGTAAGAATTCTAACCTATAATTCTCCAGCCTTAAATGATTTACATTGATATCTCAAAAACGGTGACACTGTGCATAATGGTGAAATAGTATATGACCTGCATTGATCTTTCAAACACTCTGTATTTGTAGGTGTATTATAGTTCAAAAAGCCAAACAAATCCATTTGGTAGGCGTAGTTTGGTGCTGCTGTATTTTGATAGGTCAAAAATATATTTATCCGCAACCGAACAATACACTCATTAAGCATGTTTATTTGTATGCTCGGAGTAAAAAGAGCAAATGTAAGCGCCTATGTGTCCTGCTCTAATGACGTAACACTTACCAAAATTGGAGCAGATCGAGCAGACAAATAAACAGACCTATTATACACACCAACCTAAACACACGAGCTGGGCATCTCTTTTAATCGCTTTATCACTTCCTTTTCTGCGCATCTAGGGTCGGTGAGGTTTTGAAAGATGTATACATAATATGACATTTTAACTTTTACGCCAGTTGACAGCCACCTAATTGCCAAATTAACTAAAATCCTGATAAAATCCAGTACTACCCAACTTAAATTATTTAGTTCACATCACGTCTCATTGATAAATGTCGCAGTAAAAATAATTAATTTAAATAACTTTAAAAAATATTTCTAATATTTACGGTTGCTGATAAAGCATAGTATTCTACTTACGGGCAATGCTCATTACTCAGACGAATGATTACGACATTCGCCTTCGGCTCATGTCGCTTCGTTCTAGTGAGTAATGAGCATTATTGCCCGCTCGGTAAACCTGCCAGTTTACCACAGTTCGTTTTTGTCACGGACGGTACACGCAAGCCTTGTAGGTATTGGCTTAAACTTTTACCCTTACCAATTTTAAAAGTTAGTTGGCTTATTTCCCGTCGGCTTTGTTTGCTTGGCTTTACTATATTTAGCTTCTTTGCACGTGTATCGCGTGTTGTGTTGCCTACCCTTTTTATTTACAAATTTTTAGTACTCAACCAAATTCCAGAATAAGTAAGTTAAGGTTTATTAGTAGTTATTCGACTAAATAATTGTAACGCACTTATGGCAGAGGAGTAAAAACTAGGGGTTAAATCACCTAACTTTCTACCCTTACTAAATAAAACATAGAGTTGAGCCATAAAATAGTAATTAAAATTTACAAAAAAATTCCAATTGTAATTTATTTTTTGTTTCGATTTAACTAATAATTAAATTTTGATTTAGTATCCCTAAATAGCTTTAAAAATATGGGGTTAAATTATAGCTTTGATGCAGGTAATTACAATAGTCGGTTACGTCGAATATGAGTTAGACAAACGACATTGCAATTGATGCAATTGGGTGCCGTTAAATAAGATTATCGTTGTTATTAATTGTGGATGATGGGTAGTTCCATCGAGACCGACCTTAAAATATTATTATTCGACTGCTTCGTATAGCAAATTTACGCGCTTAAATGAAACGAAATTACGCCAATCGAAAATTTTAAACTGCTTTAAATTAAGATAATTAAATTACTATTAAATTAACAAGCGAAGATGGATAATATTCGCATTGGAAATATGTAAACCTCTTGGGCGCAACAGCTCTAGCCGCTCATTATCACGGATCTTGGATCCTATTTCAATTAGAATGATCGAGAGTCGTGGAGTCTTGTTACTGCCCTTTTCACTTTATTACGAAAGATGATGGATCGTAAACCCAACTAACACTACACACATAAATCATCAAGTCTCAAATTTTTACATAATTAATCCGACGTTTTTGTTTTTTTATTTTTTTGTAAAGAACAGAATCAAATTTTTTCTTCTTCTTAACTGTCATTCTTATGTGTAGCAATAAAAAGAACAAAAGCAATTTTAAAATAGCAATTTCCTGATGCGAATATTTTCGTACCTTAAGGTGTTAAATAACACTCTTCTACAACACCTTAGTTTCAGTCAATTCCCACTTCTCGTGAACTTCTAGCTAGCTGAAAAGACACTAACCTCAGCATTATGTTGCCTGTTCAGCCTATTTTTTAAGCCCCCAAAAAATCAAGTTTATGTACCTACACCTTTTGCGTATGTAAATAGTTTATAACAAAAAAAAAACTTCTTTTTCTTACCTCTCTTATATAAATGCTTTTTGCGAAGCAATTTATTTCATCGAAACAGAAAATAAGTATAAACGTTGTTCGAAAAGAAACGAATTTTATTAAAGTTTAGTACGACAGCTGGAAGTAAAATTGCAGAATTGTTAGCGTTAGAAACTGATATCGACCTTAGGTCCCATAGGATTTGCACGCCAACAGTTCCGATATTGCAGGAAATAAGATATCAGCAATTGATGTGTGCTAAACCAAATTCTGAACTCTTTTGGTTAGTGTTAAATATTTCGTTGGCGTACCTGTACGGAAATGTATATGTTTTTCTTCTTTGAATCGTTATTTTACCATTATCTCGGAGGACTTACAAAAGACCACTCCAAAGTGAAACATTAATTTTACATTAGTCTTATACCGCCAAATTCGCGTATCGAATTTCAAGAGGGACTATTGAAGGGGTGCTAAAGCTACTAAAAATATATGCTTCTGCTTGGTACTTTTACAAATGGCATAAATAAAGTTCTGCATCGTATGTAAATTTATGTACAAAGTTGTTACTTGCTCTTACTACAAGTGCTCCAAGTATGATCGAATTTTACACTTTCTTAAAGCTAAGAAATTACGTCATAAACTGCATGACGAGGGTGCAAAAATTTAATTTTTATTCACTTCGTTAACTTCTAACTCCCACATTTTTATTCACTCTTTGTTGCAGTTTTTTGTTTTGGTTTAAAATATTTAAATCCACTTACTCACGTGTATTTTATAAGAAATAAAATAAACTTCTTCCCCACTCTTTCAGTGACCGCCCCATACTAAAAAATTACTTAAATTAATAATTTAACTTTCTTACGGAATATCTAAAATTGAGGCCATCTTAAGAACTTCCCTTATTATTTTATATTCCTTTTTGGCTATTTGAAACTTCAGTTTTATTTTCATCTTTGTTTAATCAATTTTCAAGAGCATACATGTTAGGTGTTTTGTTCAACCCCATGTTTGGAAGGTAATGACTTAAAAGGCCTAGGTCATTTGGGTTAGAAAAATCAAATTGCTGACACTTAACTTTTTCATGAAGGTCCTGTAGCCCACTCACTATGATCTTCTAGACTAGCAGTAATTAGAAGACTACACCTACTCGCGAAAAATTAATGACAACTGAAAAATGTAATTTTGAAAACTAAGTGATTCGTGTTTCCACATCGACAAACTAACGAATTCGGCCATAAAACTTTAGAATCCACATCAAAGATGGCCCTGTATAAATTTGCTTCTTTCGTGTTGCGGGGATTTTTTAGCGATAAAAGCGCTTTCCACATAGGTCAGACAGTTGAGCGAAGTTGGAGCGGAGTGGTGCGGTTACACCCTCTAAGGGTACCCATCTTGTCAGGCCGTCAAGCCCATCACTCTAGTCTTAATGCTTCGGAAGGTTTAGTTCGGTGAAAGACAGATGCCCCACCACACGGAGACACTGGCGAGAACCACTGGGTTTCCGGAGCCCAGATTATGGGTTCATACCTCACCACCATCACACTATCATGGTAAACCTGGTCTGTAATTGGTCGTAAAACGGATGATTCGGAAAGGATTAAGTGGTTGCTAGTGGAAGGGTTAGGGTTTTTCTGATCCCGAAGCGTCACCAGTCACGGTTGAGTGCGAATGTGAACGTGGTTCCGCCTTGCGCGTTCCGCGGCGCGTTGGGTGGCCTTAAACAATCCACTTTAATACTGGTACTACGGGCAGAAGTTCTAAGGCTTCTGGTGAGGTTGGATTAGCAGTGGCTTACGACTTAACTAGGAAGTGGTGACCTCTATCAGCCTGCTTTCTATAACTTTAATATACTAAATAGTGGGTGCAAAGGGGTAGCTAGAGGTCCTTAGACCTAGTCGAGCGTACAAGAACGTACCGAAACTATGCTCTGTACTTCACGGGGATCTTCAGCCCACGTGCGGGCCAATCGCACCATGATAATGGCAAATTCAGTCAAGAGTCTTTTTTCAGTGCGCCCATTTGAGACCGCCTTCTCATAAGATGCCCATCTTAACTGCATGCTGCATGTGTGGATATGAGACACATACCTAATATTACAAATCCGATTTCTAGAGACTAGCAGTAGTAGCTCCGCCTCTTGGGTTTCCATCTCACCAGTGGTACCAGTTATAGGCATAATGAAACAAGACCGAACGTGCCCAAGTTCCAGGTCAACAAACGACACTCATAGAACGGACTACCAATCCATATCCGGTACCTCACCATTAACCGCCGGTGGCTGATGATGAATCAAGGGTTTTACACCTCTACCACCAGTTCTACTATACAATTGCTAGCACACACTCCGTTCTCCTTGAATAACCCTTCGGATTAACGTGGACATGTGGATAAGTCAGTTCACGGCCTGGTGGTCTGTAACAAACCAGCTGTATTGAGTAACCACCGGCACCGGGTAACCCCACGAGTTTAGTTTAGCATCAGCAGAACAGAGCACAGAAAACCCGTGACGAAAAATCCTTCACTGACTAAGTACGTCTCTCCCCTAGTGTGGAAGTTGCACTATCACTTTGGCAACTGACTTGGCTCGCTCCTCATCTACGAGGCAGAGTAAATATCCGTCTTTACGTTTACGTCTTCGACGTGCAATGAGTTCTACAGCCCGCTCGCATGGATTCTTTGTATGTCAATGGGTTTCGAATAAGCACAAAAAGCACTTCTGCTTAAGAGATATATCTGGTTACCGTTATACGTAGTTGCGCTTGACCCAACCTCTCTTCGCCCCTCTTGGGGCAATTTTGCCAAGTTTGCTTTAATGAAACTATAGATAATCTCAAAGATTTGCGGCTGCTGATAGTGTTTCGAAAGCTATAGCCAATCCGCAGTTGAACTCCCGAATAGCTGGGTTTCCAGTGCAGTATCATGGAGTTGCATTTGATACTAATGTTGGTCAGATTCTCCATGTGATAGAGTAGAGGCTCTTGATCATTTAGTCGTATTTTCACAACTACTTAAAACTCAGTGACTTCATGTCTTCTAGTTTCAGAAACTTGGAGTTTGTTTCAGGAAGGTTATTGAGCTGAACGCACTCGACTTGAACATGCAAATTAGCAGTAAATTTATAATTGTTACTCTACGTATTTTCGTTAGTATAACGTGTATAAAACACATGTCATTAAACACTTCACACTATTAGACTATCCCAATAGGTACATTAATTAAGAAAATTTATGATTAGTAAATGTCGCGCCCAATATGATAAACTGATAAGTTAATTCGGAATATATTCATTAAGCTTTACGATGTGTTTTTATCTTACTCACAATATTTTGATCTGAATGATGGAAAACACAACAAATTAACCGCACCCTCGGCGGTATAGAGCAGCGACAAGCACCTTTTCTAATTACTAGTCACCGTAGGCGCGCCAGGCATCGCCACAGGCGAGATCTGATAAAAACCCATCCCGTCAATAACTTGTATTAATTATGTCCCCAAAAAAATAATATTTTTACGAATTAAATTTAATTCGACCTAATAATTTTGCGGGGGGTATATCATGAAGTTCGTAACTAAAAGGATGTAGTAATAATTGGTCGAGTTGGCATTACAGAAGAGATCTGATAGCCACCGGTAGCTTGGCAATCCGAACTCAATTTGATTTCCAGAGTCTTATATCCCGTGGGAGTCTAATCTGGTCTAAGCTCGACCTGCAAGTGGCCACGATATGATGCGGAGAGTTAGCGGTAGCAAAACTCAATATTCAGCCGGCTGGAAACCTTATTAAGGTTGCCACTCAGACGGAACCAAACATGTCATATCGTATGCAGATGGAAAGAGCTTCTCTCGCAATTAAGGATGTTGTAATAAATACAAAATGACCACACCCGTCTAAAGTTGGGTAATGAACAGTTTTAATTATAGGTCGTGAATGTCGCGCACACGTAACGTGCACAAAAAAAGACAAAATTGATTGTTTACTAAGTCTTATCTGAATATCTTTTTATATTCCATAAAAACAAACTTCATGAATAATAGAAATATCCTTTTAGAGGGTAGTTGTTTCACGATCTTTGAGAGAGGGATACAAGACCATATCTCTTCGCCATACCCTCCTACAACATATGAATATATGCGTGTTATAGCAGTTTTTATCCATTTTCTTAAGTAAAGTAACTTATGCGATTTTTCACTTTACATCAATTTGTAAAAAGTACTATTTACGGATTCGGAACTGATTGAATTATTTACTTAAAAAATTTTTAAAATACGACAAAAAAAGTAACCCTAAATAATAAATTTTAACTTATAGCGTGAGTTATTCACTTTAATGAACTTACAAGGGGGAAATTTTTTGAAATTGCGCAAAAATTAGTCTGCGATTAAAAAAATATTTAAATTTTTAGTTTTAAAAACGAACTAATTACTTACCTAATTGAAGTTTCATTTATTACGCACGCAAAAAATTTACTTTTACAACATGATACCGATCATATTAATTTAAATGAACTGCACGACTGAAAAGTGACTACAGAGTGTTGTAAAATCTACGCTTTGAAGTCAGAAGGCCGAATTTTCTTCAACTTCAAAGGCGTCTTCCACTACGAAGGCTGCTCAATATAAATATTTAAATTTTACACATTAATGCAATTTTTTGGTAGTGTGTGAATTTTTCGTATACCGTATGGTTTAGTTTGGCCCTAAAAAACCCATATTTCTTTAGGCTCTATACTTCAACGCGCTCTAGCGCCTAAACTGTTCATTTACCGAAAAAAATATAAAAGACCTAATTTGTAGAAAATTAAATGAACTTTATTTTTTTATAGTTACACTTTTCTCAGAAAGTGCATAGTTTTAGAGTTATAAGCGATAAATTAACTAAACAATTGTTTTGTCCAAGTGCGGAAGTTTTCTCAAACTTTAACGCGCTCTAGCGCCTAAATCGTTTACCTGAGATAAAAAATCTCGAGTTATGATTTCTATAAAATTTTATGTAGTTTACTTTTGTATACAAGCAACTTCTTTAAAAATGGATAATTTTGAAGTTATAAACAAAAAATTGAAAAAAGAGCAAAAACCCACCTTTTTTGAGCCACCATCTTGTGCTACCGCTTAGGAATGGCAGACGGCTGAGTTTATTACTTCGTTGCTCTGTTCTTTCTTTCTACATTTTCAACGGCAATGATTCTGTATTTTAGTATATTATGTGCACTCTACCTCCCGGGCACGCTACGTAGGTACTAGTTCGATATACACCAAACTTCAACCCGGTCTAACACCTAAACTGGTTATTTAACAAAAAACTTTAGGAAGCGTAATATGTTGAAAATTGAATTTAATTTATTTTTGTGTAGAAGCACTTTTCCCCAAAAGTGCGTAGTTTTCGAGTTATAAGCGATAAAACAGTTTTTTGGTCAATTTTTGTTGAGTTTTGAATTTTTGTCAAACTTAGACGCGCTATAGCGCCTAAGCCGCTCATCTGAAGCAAGATAAGTAGTTCATATAATTTGTAGAAGATTTGATGGAGTGTATATCCATATAGAGGAATTTTTTTCATGAAGTACGTAGTTATTGAGTTATACGCGAAAAGCCGAAATAACAGCAAAACCCAGTCTACTCGATCTACCTCCAACTTAACGATGCCACTTTCGAGTGATACACGGTCGGTTTAAAAAATTACGAACTCGCACAACCGAATTTCAGTTTCAACAAGTGTCGTTCAAAGAATTGAACGAAGTTGAAATCCATTGATTGAACTCTGTACATCTGTCTGTCCGTGAACAACTCTCACAGCCCAAACTGGAAGAGCTAGTGAGCTGAAATTTGGCACGACTGTACTGTGTACAGCTCGGACAGTAGGACCGGCAAATTGAAATTCCTGCTTGAAAAGTTAGTCGGTTTATTAACAACGTTTACAGTCTAAACTATAGGAGTTATAGGGCTTAGATTAAAATAAGAATAAAATCTGAGCGCTTGTAGCAATTAAAAAAATTAAACCCGTCTCTGTAGCACCCAGTAGATATACGTATTTTTGTAATAAATTAATTAATTAGTGTAAACGACAAAATGAATCATAAAGTTTTATACCATTAATCACGAAGTTAATTTTTTTGCTATTAAAGTAGTCAATAAGGTTTTTAAGTAAAGCCTAAAATAACAAGACATTAACACAAACACTAATTGATCGATGCGAATTTCAGAGTAAAACACCGGTATAACTAATAGACTTAATTGGTGTTTTCCTCTTCTTTAGCGATGTGGTCCCAACCCGTAGCTAACCGATGTTAAAAGAGCCCCCATACATCTCGCAGGTTGTATCTCTCGAGATATCGAGGTGGGAATGAGAGCTCCCGGATCCCCTCTCTAGGGCACCATGATTCTTCCACTGAGGCCTCCCTGACTATGTTTACGAACTTGTTCCATTCTTGTTCTTTTAATGTAACATTTACAATACAAAAGAAATACTATCGTAAATTTACAAAGCGCGATGTTTATTTTAACATTAAATTTAAACTCTCGCGTTCTTAGGCTTTCCTTTTGGAAAAAAGACGAAAATCTTGCGAGAAAATTCGTTTTAGCGCGATTTGTAAAAAGCTCAATTCTTTAATTTGAATAAAGTTTAATAAAGTTCTTCGAAATGCCGAGCACAAATAATAAATTTAAATAACATTCAATAGCTATCTGAGTGAGCGGTAGTGGGTTCCGGTGCGTGCCAACACGAGCTATTTCACCCCCGGGTGTCGTCTGCTTAAACACGGCGTACATCTTGATGGCCAAATCGCTGCTTTACTACTCCTGAAAAGATGTCGATATCCGACTAACTTCATTTAGAAACCGTTTGATTTCTTTTCTAAACGATTTAAGGGATAATTTAGCAATATTTAAACTTTACTTTTTATTACGATTGCTTTAGTTTGGTTGTTTCACCCCCTGATCTCTTCTCGCGCGTATAGTCGGGCGACTTACGAATTTAATTATTATATTTGTTTGCTTTGGTAAGTTTCGTTTACTATTAAACGGCTTGATTAGTTGAACGAGCAAATATTTAAGGAGGATAACAACTGTCGTGGGTCGTGGAAGGGGCTGGATTGGTGCACTCGTCGGTGGATTTACTTTTTTAATAAATAAAATAGTAATTTCGAGATAAAAATTTCTTTAGCAAATTGGCGTAAAAAATAAATTTATGAGGCAGTAGACAAGCGTAGGAATTGGTTTGAATTGCAAGATAATTCAGTGGTTAAGCATAGGAAATGAGGGTAAGAAAATTGAAGTGCGAGAAACTCGAAAAATAAGAACAAGGTGTTGTCATACAAAATGTATGCTACTAAAGTGGATTTCTTGCAAGATGCGGAACAGTTACATACTGACAAGCAGGCCAACAATGGGTAGAAAGTGAATTACAAACCACAAGGCACCTGTGCAGAGTGGCCGGGATTGGTAATCCAGATAAGGGATTCTACCGCGTGATCAGCGTCCCGTCCCAAGTGACCAGAGTGGAAGCGTGTTAGAATACAAAAGCAGCGTTTTGAGCAAAGAATGACATTCGTTATAAATGTTTTCTTTTCTGCAAGAGTAGCGGCCGTCCATTTCCAATAGTTACATACGTCACACGAGACATCGGTCATGGGAACGACCCAACAATTCAAAAATAAAATTCGTAATGCAAAAGTGGCCTTTCGTAATCCCCTAATGGCATTGCGGTAGAATCGAGCATTGGTTGGCATGACCGACGGGAGTTAAAGAATTTTTCTACACTTTTCTTCCAACTATCGCACACCCTAACGCTTTCTTGTAATATTTTCCATAAATCATCGTTGCTGGACCTGACCTGTCAAGTTGTGTAAGAAAGTTCAGACGAGCTTAACGGATTCACCAACGAAACAAATAAAGAAACACGGAATGAATTATTATTTATTTCTACAACATAAAATGTGCGAGGAATTTTCTTTTACGTATTATCAACCTAAGATATTCATCAAAACAAACTTAAGATCAATTTAATTACCACTCACTTAAAAATACGAGTTAATAGTTAATGTTCTGCGTCTATGATGCAACACTTTATTAAAAATTGCAGTTTTGATACAGTTAATATGTAGATTCAGGGATTTTTTTTGGATATTGTAAGCAAATCTAATATATCAATAGCTACCTATTCAATTTTAATGTAATGATACTTAACCTTATTAAGCCATGGTTGAAACAAAACTTAATAATTATAGATCTTATAGCTTATAGGTATACGAAGTCAACTTCGAAAGGCAATGGTAGGCAATGGAAAGCAAAATAGAGTCCTAAAACTACCCACTTAAGACTTTAAAAGGCCCTCTTGGAATTTAAAGCGAATTGTGCGATTCTGAGGAGGTCGCAGGCGGTTTGAGCCAATTGTTTTTGTCAAGGCAAGAAAATAGAAATGTTTCGAGCGACGGCGAAAAAATCGGGTGGTGGAGTAGTGGGTTCTCCAATCTAATAGCTGTGGCATAGACCATAGACAAAATTTTGACGTTTATAAATGCCGGTTAGCGGGCCGACTATTGAAGGACGCAAGCGCAATCGAGAGCCTGTAAGACTCTCTGCTGTATAGGTTGTATCTCTTTAGAGTCGCGTATGTTTTAGTTCTCAAACCCCCACCTAACATAACCAAACCTCACTTTACCTTTTTTTTTTCTTTTCGTTTAACGGATGTGGAAATCTTTGAAAAGCCACCTCTATTTTCTGTAGAGGTTGTGTGAGATTGGGCTAAAAAATCGTTCGAATCACTAAAACCGCACCTCAACCCCCTCTATGTGTGAAGGTTCAGCCCTGCGAGATGATTGGGGATTTGGGTAAGCAATGCTTCCAATTCACCACGCCAGAGTTTTTCTCTCCTAGTCTTTGCCGATTCCGGATCTCTTCTGTTGCACCTCCTTCTTAGGTGCTTCCTCCAACTATCTTCCGACTTCGTTGCGTCGATTGGCGGACTTCTTACATTTTGAGCTCGGAGAACTTAGTGCTCAGGGTTTTGAACATCCGCTTTTCTCTGCTGTTCTCGTTCGATATTCTCCATTTCCGTCATGATGCTCGAAGCAAGCTCAAGTAGCGTAGTCCATTCCTCTTTTACTCTGATGAGCATTATTTCGATGATGTTAACGACGCTCAGAGTTCTCCAATACTGCAATCTTGAGTGCTGCCACGACTCTCTTTTGTTACCATCTGAGGCAGCTGTGGCCTGTGAAGAGCTGTATTAGGTGGTAGGTCAGCTGCCTGTGCTTTCTCTTTACCCACGGTTGTAGGTTAAGTATTATGAGAGCCCTCGTCAATTCTCTTTAGTCGGAGTCCGTCTAGCGGTGCTGCCACTGCGCCATAGTATCTCTTCCATGGCGAACCTCACCTCACCTAACCTAACCTAACTTAACGTAACCTTACCTAACCCAATTTAGAGATAGTTAATTAGTTACCATACGTTTCAGATTTAAGGTCGCTGCTGTAGATTGTATCTCTTTAGAGTCGAATAATTTTTAATTCTCAAAAACGCAAACGGTCGTAAGAAGCTTAAAAGAGAATTAAAGACTTTACAAAAAGATTTGAAAAATTCCGAGAAATTACAAACCTAATAAATCGAATCAATCAGGCGTATTCTGTATCATAAACTTTAAGGATAGCGGGAAAACTTTGACGTTAAAATGACGTTCTATCTCGTTCTGTCACAGCTAAATAAAAAGGATAGAACGTCATTTTAACGTCAAAGTTTTCCCGCTATCCTTAAAGTTTATGATACAGAATACGCCTGAATATTGGGTTGTATTAACAGCCTGCCTCAGAAATAACAACAGAAAGTGTTTGTCTGCGTTTCTTTAGATCGTAAACAACAAATTTACCCTTTTTGAAACTTTGCATTCGATTTTTGACTGTTGAGGAGGGAGAGCTAATTCTTTGCCCTTAAGCCACTTAATACTTTCTCCAAGCAGCCTCTTCGAGCCCATCAGATCTCGAGCCATACTACTTGTAAGATAAATTTCAGAATTCTGGCGGAAGGGGTAGTATTTATTCTGACCATGTCGAGCCAGAAACCAGAAGTTTCGCAACACGGATCTTTTGTGAACGTTGAAGCTCGACAGTGGCAAAAGTACTGTTTTGTCTTCTATTTCGCATCCACAACATATGGAATTATCTGCTAAACCCAGAGTATGAAGATGCTGCTCGTGTAGTCGACAGTGTCCCGTGAATGTTTCTGTAATTGTTCGTAGATTAGTTCGAGACAGCTGTAGACGACATTTTGCAAGATTTTCAGAAAGAGCCGATATGGCTCTTTTGCTCTGATGACAGTGCGTTGCTTGTCCATCTTTCAGTCTGTAACTGATAGGTGTTATTCTTAAGATGGGTATTACGGCTGGTTTTATAATTGACTCGGAGCCACACAGGTAAGGCTATTTGAGCCTTTTTTGGTCAGCTACCGATATCAGTACTTTCTTATTTAGGATTTTCTCGTCTCGGATTACATTGGCGCTGCGTACCTACTATTATCCACATTAGTTCAGTTTGAAAAACTGAGGCATAGTTCCGCAACTGTAGCTCAGGAGAGTACACATTTGCTCCAGATCTCTTTTGATTTTTAGATCCATCGGCAAAGACATTTTACCGATCGACTTCGATTTCGATGTTCTCTGTTGAAAGTCAGTGCATGTCTTAGGGTTTAGGGACTACTTTGTAGTCGTACGACAATGAATTGCCCAGCAATTCCTTAACCTTTTGGGGGCGATGATACTAATAATATAATATATAAGATATTACTACCACCTCGTGTTTGTTGCTGAAATGCAGGTAAGTATTTAAGTTTCAAATTTAAAGTTTGAATATCCAGTTCGTGTACTGAAATGTTGAACTGAACCGGACATAATGTAAGTAATTAGAACTCCAAAGGTAGACTTGTTGAAAGCGTCGGTTTATTCTTTGTAATAAAATAGGTAAAATTAAAATAAGTTAATTCTTTTGAGAATAGTAGATGATTATAAACTGAAAACTGCGGTTAAACAGAATAAATTATTAGTCGGTTTCGGTCGAACAGTTGTGAAGTTAAATGTAAAGTCGGTGAAATGTCACGAATAGGTAAGGTAGCAAGAAAAGAATCAAGTTTAAATTTTTAATTGTCCAATTTAAAACAGTACAGGCACTTGTAACAAAAAAAAAGTTTATAAAAGCGCGGAAAGATGAAAAAATTATAAAGCGAGATTATTTTATTTTCTCGAGTTTTGAAATGTATCATTAAAGAAAAGCTTATAAGAAAACTGATAACACGAGGGACGCCCTTAGGAGCAAATGGAATAACACGTTATGGTCGGTCTATTCGTTTACATCTTGCTCACTCTCACAAATTCTGTTCCACAAACAAAATAAATCCACTCATGCAAATAGATACACACAAGAATTGTATATGCGGCGAGGTAGCGGTTCAGCTTCTTTCTGCTTGTCCATTTTCCTTCTACACTGATGTGATGTTTGCCAAGCCGATGCGTTCCCTGTGGGCACCAAGTTTTCGACTTAACGAAACCGTCTGATGTAAGCCCCTCACGAATACAAATTCAATCCTCGATAATTTTTCAAAAACTTTTGTCATATAAAAGTTTTACGTTTTACAAACATTTGTCAGTTTAAAGTATACAACTATAAATCATTTTGAAAAGTAAATAAACGACAAAATATTATAAATACGTATAAACTAAATTCTATACAATGCCATCTATACAAATCGACCACAAATTAATCTTAAACTAGGTCGTCAACTCATTTATGCTTTATAGAAACTAAAAAGTTTCTGCCCTAATTCAAACCATCATCGGAGGATCGGAGCCAACTATACACGTAATCGTACATTAATTCGATTCGAAGCAGAAAAGTGGAAGATACGCGTATAATTCTCAAAATGAAATTTTTGGAAAATCTTGAAAATTGCATTAGCTATTCACGGTGGCAATGCCGAAATGTAAACTCGAAGCGTATTCGTGCACATGTATTGTAGAAATAAGCAAATCAAACAGTGATACGAGAGTGTGGAAGGAAGCCCTTTCAAAAAAATAGACACTCTCTCTCCGAAGGTGTTGCGAGTAAAGTTATTCCGTCATTCAACTCGGGTGGATGTTGCATTCTCCTGGGAAAAACGACAGTACAAGACTAACATGGGATAGCTCAATGCCTATTCTTTGATACGCTGCTATTGTAACTTCCTAAAAGCTTTCTGAAATACTTCGACTATCTAATAAAATTATAAAACGCTATTTTTGTGGTTGCTTACGTAAATGCGCACAACTATCAGTTTAGCACACAAATCGCTCAATTTAATTAACTTGTGCGAAGCAATAAACTAATTGATGTAGATTAGAGAGCTTATTATTGGTTATCGTGCGGCGTAACACAACATCGAGTCGCGTCGCTGAACGTTTATTAGTGCAACTTGTCAATCACTCGTATATGATGTCGCTCTGTAGTTTCGTGTCACACTAAATTGTATAATTAGATTGTTGCTGTCTCTCAACTTGTCCTTTTGATAAATACGATTGGAACAATTATAAAGCCCTAGAGATGAGCTTTGTCTACGTTCTAGACAGATGTTTTAATTAAAACTACCTATTCTTGCCACATACGTTCAGTATCGTCATATAACATCACAAACCTCTTGTGTATTACCTATAGGTAATATTGAATAGAGAAAGTTTATTTATTACCTAACTGTAAATTAAATTTTCAATCTATACTACCCTTTTGGGAAAAATTACTAAAGTGCGTCTTTTTTTGTGACGATTAGTGCAGTCAGTAGGTCGCAATATACAGGGCAAGGAAACGCACACACGCCCTCAAGGCTCCATTATTAAATAATGGGTCTTGTACTGAGAAAGCTACTGATTAGGTGATTAGAAACAAATAAATACTCACTGGGGAACTCAGGAACTGACTATCTTGGCTGGCCAAACAAATTCAATTTCACTTTGTTGTTGAAAATTGCAATCCAACTTCAAAAATATCAGATAAAATTAAAAATTTAAGCTCCCTAAATACTACTCTGGGTTATGTTTTTATTTATTTGATTTAAAACATTTAAAAAGTTAACAAATAAATAGCAGAGGGCGTATTTCGGAAATAAAGAAGTGAAGAAGGCAGCACACTCTTGAGATATGGCAGATGAGATGGCTAAATAATGTAGAGAATAGATCATGAACAAAAAAAATGATTCCACACCTTGGGCACTGGACACCTTGGACATATGGCACAGCATCTGAACATTGAAGCTTTAACCCTCGAATGGGCGCGCGGTGAATCGAACACCAGTGGGCGCGCGCGGACTGTGAGTCCGCAATCACTTTTAATTAAAATTTTGTTATTTTAAGCAATATTTTCTTCAAAATAATGATTAGGTGTTTTAGAAAAACTATATTTAACTAACTAAAAAAAAATAGTTTTATTCTTCAAACAAAACAATAATCTTATTATAAATAAATAAAATAAGTTCGTCTATTAGAAGCTGATATTGTTTACCTAATTTTTAATTTAATTTTATTTATTATATTATATGAAAAATTACTATTTTGTTCTTAGGATGTTTATTACTAACCCAAATTTCATTATTTACTTATCAGGTATCAGAAAATTCGACACCTTCAACACACAAAGCGCGAGTGGCGCGTGCGAATTGTGACTCCACAACGCCGTAAAAACAACACGGGCAGCGATTTTTTTGCTGAATGTTAATTATACTGTAGGGTATGCATATTTAGTAAGCTAGAATAAGTCACAAGTCGCTAAATTAAAATTTGGCAAAAATATAAACAAAAGTATAAGTGTGCGGACTCACAGTCCGCGTGCGCCCGTTCGAGGGTTAAAATAATAAGAAAAACTAAAGACGAGAGGTGCTTGAGAAGACACGGCTGCACATATTCATTTAGACTGCCCTAGATAGGAGAGAATAAGAGTAAAGCCCTTTTTTAATGGGAGAGAGTGCCGGAGCAAAACACTCTGATAGAGATTATGATGGAAGGCGCTGAGTTATGGGCACACATAGAGAATCTGATGATGGATATAGTTAAGCCCAAAGAAGGATATGAGTTAAGGAACACAGTTAAGCACAGAGTTGTGCCAAAATAAAAATTGAAAATCATTAAACATAGGTATGTTATAATTTCTGAGTGTGGTAAAGTTCTTTGAGATGACGCCATTATTCGATCGGAACTGCCACAATTGTCAAATGTCGCTCTTAAGAATCCAAATTTCAGAAAAAAGCGACGAATTTTTCACGTTTGATCAAAGTTTAGAGCGGACACTATACCAGTTTTTGAACAAATGGAAAAAGTGAGTTCCGAAAGCAATCATTTTCATTAGAAGAAGTGGACGACCTCCCAAATCAAAGAGGAGTTGGATGCAGTTCATAGAGACTCTGCACTATTGTTAGAGACTATTTATTTTTGGATAAATGAATTGAAACGAGGCCGAACCTGGAACTAAGACGAAGCGCTCTCTGGACGTCCAGTTTTGGTAACTACGACAAATAATGGTGAAAAAATTCATGATATCGCTATGCAAGACCGTCGAGTGAAAGTAAGGAAGATTTTCGAGAACATAGGCATCAAGGCCGTAGCCAGGGAGGGGATCAACAGGGTTTGAACCCCCCCAAAATATTTTCAGAGGCTTAAAAAATGCGAAATAATTTACACTTTAAGTACTTTTCTGCATCTTGCCCTCATTCCCGAAAAAAGCTTAAGAAGAATATTAAAATCAAAATCAAAATATGTGTAAAATAATTAAGTGCTTGAATTGGGTCCTATCAGACCTGCATTTGCCCTAGGGCCTTAGGTAAAAGGATCCCCGTAATTATTTCATAATATTGTTTCTTTATTTAAGAAAGTATAGTAATTGAATTCTTAATTTTCATCCCTTGTTTTTGTGAAACGTCTTCTTTGGAGACACTATCAATTGCTATTAAAATTTCGAAACTTCGTTTTTAAGCCGTTTGACCTTGAACAATCAAAAATTTGCGCTTGCGGCGCTATTTCATTTTATTTATAACGCAAGAAGTGCAAAATTGTCCAACTCTACTTGCAAACTCCCCCCGAAAATTATTTCTGGCTACGGCCTTGATAGGTATCTCCACTAAAAGCTAAATTGTACTTAAAAACGCGCGATGGATGCCGTGATTGTTGACTGCGGAGCAAAAATGCATGCGTAAGAATATTTCAACGCAGTGTCTAGCGATATTTAAAATAATCCAAAAGATTTTTTACGACGGTTTATTGCTTTAGATGAAACATGGATCCACCATTACATACGCGAGTTGAAGGAACAATCAAAGCAGTGTATGGAAGAAGGTGAAAGTGCGGCAAAAAAGGCAAAAACTGATTTGTCGACTGAGAAAGATGATAGGCACTGCTTTTTGTGATTCTCGAGAAATCATGCTCGTCGACTACTAGAAAAAAGGAAAGACTCATTATTGGACCGTTTCAACCAAGTTTTCTGAAACAAAAACGGTCACGATTGGCTCGTAAAAAAGTGCTCTTTCACCAAGACAGCAAGCCGGCCCAAAAATCAACTGTTAACTGTTACAATGGCAAAATTTTAAGAGTTTGGTTTTGAGTTACAGTTTCTCATCAAACGTACCTATTCTCCTGACCTGACCCCGTGCGACTTCTTCCTGTTCTCAAACTTGAGAATTTGGTTCCGTGGGAAGCAATTCTCATCGAATGAAGATGTCGACGCCGTCAATCCGTATTTTCTAGTCTTTGGTAAAACATAGTACTTGTCAGTTGGTGTCAAAAAATTAGAAAGTCGCTGGACGAAGTGCGGAGGGAGCTCTGAATGAAAACTAATGTTGAAAAATAAAATTAATATGTTTTTCAGAAAATTTTTGTTTTTGCTATCTTACCACGCTTATCAAACGACTCTATAATATAGGGTTGAGTAATCTCCATTTAATTGCAAGTGCGATAAGTGTGAGTGCATCCTGGATTAAGAGTTCTACAATTCTCCACCAACTCTTTCCAACTTCCTCAGTTCAGAACTATTTTTTTCGCGTGTTTTCAAGTTATATGTAGCCTTCTTAGCTTTCTCTATCTATATCCATCCTAATTGTCCTTCTTGGTTTTCCAATTTTTCGTTTTTCAGATAAGTTGAAGCTAAAGATTGTCTTACTGTCTTATTTATGTTTCCATAATTCTTTCTCAGTGTACCGCCAATCCATCTCTATTTTAGTTTCTTTTCGCTAAACTTCTAAGATCACCAACATCACTGCAAAAACTATGCTGGAGAACCTAATAGATCTGAAGTCCAAGAGAGTCCTCAATAAATGAACGAATTCACACACTGCGATTGAAACAAATTTCAGAATCCAATCTCATGCTCGGTTTCAGGGAACGACAAAATAATCAAATAAATAAATAACGCTCTCTCTAAACTCAAATTACCAAATAATACTTTTAGGAAGTTTTATTCGGAATAATTTGATACCCATTTGATATGAAACGATAAAAAAAGAAAAGAAGTCCGAGATAAAAAATCGTTGCCACAAAGTTTTATCAGAAAAGCAACGTAAGTTCCCCACAACAATCGCATTTTGAACGCCCTAATTTTTCACACAAACTTGAAACCCTCGTGTCTCGTATATGCTTGTATCTGCGGAAAGTTTAAGAAGTTAACCCTCTCTCAGCACCTCAAAGCGGTTTTAAGCAGATCGTAATATTTATACCACAGTTTCAGACGGGAATTAAGGCAGTAACGAGGAACAGTGTGGAAAGGATTAAAAGTTTCAATTCCGGGTCATCGTTTTACGTTTACAATCCTTCCGAAGAAAATATACTTAAAGTATAAATTTCACACAAAGAACTAGTCGATGAGCCATCGATACAACTGCAGACGTTCAGGAAAAAAATTTGTTTCAATAGTGGAAAAATGAGTTTTTGCCGAAATTTTAACGTTTATTTCAAATGGAAGTTGAAATTCGCAAATTAATAAATGCTCGCGGTAAACTAGAATTTGCTTTTAATATAATTTAACAGATTAAGCAATATCAGAAAATTTAAAATTATAAAATACTATGGCATTTTGTGGTAAACGCGCGGGCGTGGTGGTGGCGGTTGAAACGCCCTACTTGTCTAATGTGACACACCCCTTCTTAATTCACACTTGATCCGCATTCTGAATCGCGCAAATACAACACTGCAAGGACCCTCTTATACGAATACACTTATTAAAAGAAACATCAAGGGTATTTTAATCCCGTGGGTTGCGCAAAACAAAGAATTTCTATTTTTAACTACCATTACTCTTATTTGAAATTTTTCCAAACAGAAATTTTCTAACCAGAGCCGCGAGAAAAGCCCACTTTTTAATTTTCGTTAAAATCACTAGCGAAACGTCAGTAAGTACACTCCTATAAATACAAACCTGAGAAACGAAATGAAACAAAGATTACAAGATTAAAACTGTATGCAACCCCTAATACGTAAAACCTTTAAGCTTCGTTAATAATTTCAATAAGCCAACGCTAGTTAGCAATTGTTTCAGAATATCAATTTAGTAGGTAAAATTATTTTTGCGCGGTTGGTTTAAAAAAAATAAATTTGAATTTGCGCGACAACCGAGATTAAGCTGCTCAATTTGTAAAGCTCCAAAAACCGTATTCAAAAACGTTTTCAACAGGTGCTCCATCACGTAAGAAATATCTCCTTTTGTATAATTAAATAGAAATGCGTTTTTTTTTAAATGGAGTGGGGTACGTTTCAT
This sequence comes from Malthinus flaveolus, assembly GCA_950108345.1. Lineage (NCBI taxonomy): Eukaryota > Metazoa > Arthropoda > Insecta > Coleoptera > Cantharidae > Malthinus > Malthinus flaveolus. The sequence goes on along the minus strand of OX467286.1, from coordinate 24,364,918 downwards.
TAGGAATATTGTAGTTGGCGTTACCTTTTGTGGCTCACACAATCATTCTTCTTACATATTATGTAAGGTAGTCCCAAAGGATAAGAGGCGCATATAAACTAAGCTTCCAAATAAATGATTACTGGAGTAGAACAGATTATAATGGTGTGTATGAGTATTGACATACGGGTACTAAGCTATTGATCACATTGCATCCCTTGCATCACAGTCTTGCAGTATGATGTTACGTGCATGAGTCAGGAGGGGTTGATTCAATTCCTGTGGGACACGGACCTGGATGATGGAAGTTCCCAGTCAATCCCGGTAACGCGCCTTTTCAATCTGCGACGATGAAACGGCACCCTTCATTATGTCTATCTTGTCTACGCGATTTACAGGTTTTAACACAAACATCTCATCTCGCTCGATTTACAAAAGAATAAGTCGCACTCGTTTTTTTTTTCTTTTTCGAAATATTATTTTAAAACTCTCGCTCGCTCGTTCGTAAAATAGAAAAACTCAAAAGATACAAAAGCGGACGACTTCTTTCAGAATCTTTTTTTTTCAAATATTTGGCGATGCTCTTCCATACGTCTTATATTACATAAGTGTGCTCTATTTTAAATTCTTGTTGTACTTAGCACTACCTGAGTAGGGGGAGTTCTTTAAAGTTTACGGTCCATGAATCGGACACTCGAATTTTTCAATACATCCGATTGGAATAATAGTTCTAAGAACATTTTTGTTTTCTTCTCTGGTATTCCTATACCGCCGGGCTTAGAACATATTGGATAATGGGCACCAAAATTTTAATGTACCCCACAAAAGTATAATGTGCCACTGTTCCAATAATCAGGCCTGGATTTACTATTAGGCTAACAAGGCTGCAGCCTAGGGCCCCGGGTTAAAAGCTAAGTAATATAAGTGAGTATATACTTTGTTTTTGTGGAACACCTCCTTTGGAGACACTATCAACCAATTTTTTTTGCAAAACATGTTTTTAAAATACTTTCGTATCGTTGTCCAATTCATTCGCACTTCATATTTTAAATGGGTAAACGTGGTGAGCAGTTTTATCCAAAACTATTAGTCCAATCTGCGCTGAAAGGTATCCCAGTGTAATCCACGAGTAGTTATAAGATACCCAAATCTTTGGTAATCTCGAATTAATCCAATTAGAATATTTTCTTTCATTATTTGCCCACGAATGAATTATAAATAATGAGTTTAATAAATATTTATTAAAAGGGCAAAAAACTTTCCCGTCTTGCAAAATCTCCAGGCGATGATGTGATTTAAGTTTATAATTTTAAATCTTTTTATTATCTCCACATTTCTTTTAATTTATTGAAATTTATTCCATTACATAAAAAAAGTATAAAAAGAGGACCGTGTGTGTATGTATCTCAATTTATAAAAAAAATGCACGAGACTAACTGAATTCTTGCTCAGAATTGAGAGTACCCACTGGGGCCATGAAATCCATCACATTGCCATTTCATAGTCTTGCGTCTTGAAAATGCAACTCTCAGGAATAAAATATCATCAGGCAAGTGTCGCGAATGCCGAACACCTCGTGCTACAATGAATAGATAATGCAACGTTACTTTGTACGTTTTTGCATGTAAATTTGATAAAGGCACGAGATTACAACTTTACCTAAAACATCAATCTTAAAGCTACCTCGTGCAATGAAGAGCTATAACTTTTCTTCAACAACAACAACAAAAACAAAGCAAACGCGAATTTTGAAATGGGAAAAAGGTCGATTCCTAAGTGTAGTAAAGAGAGGCATTTGATCCCCGCAGTCGCAACAGTGATCGAGTGGAGCCACGGGGCTTCTACCCCTATAGTTACCGCTGGATAGTTACGATTTGCCAGAGCCACAATAACATCTGGTCAACTTTGTTTATTTTAACAATTGGTCTCGCAATTGCCTTTTTTATTATTTATAATTTTAACGTTCGCTCTTTGTTTTTCCTCTTCCTCTCGAATAGCGAACTTCCAACTTTATTACTTTAAAAATGAAATTATAAAAATTGAAAGTGTGTATTGATTAGATTACGTTAGATGAATACGGTAGAATTTTTCCAATTTTTGGTATATTTTGTCATCGTTTGTCTTCATAATCAATAATAATATTATTTATACTTTTGACGCTTTGTTGGTATCAAAATGACAAATGCGACGTCGTAATTTTCCCTCGTCGTACTACCTTGCGCTCGACTAACCAAATAAAAGCGTAAATCGGAAAATGTGTTTGCGTTGTTTTATTGGAAAGGATGTCGCGCTTACCCTTATAGCAGCTGTAAATGAGAACAAGTGATGTATTGCTAGAGAAGGTCGTAAATCCGTAGGTATGCCCACACGTACGTCGGGCAATGCGTTGCCCGCGGACTACAAGAGATATGACCGCAGCCAGAGTATAATCTCACGCGCTTTTCCGTCTTTCTTTCGCTCTCATCCGGACGACGAATTATAGCTCTTGTCACGGCTGTTCATTTGTAGATGGAGTTTTTATCCCCAAGAGAAAATCCCCAATCACGAGCCGAGAAAATTGCTTATCTTGCAGTAGACCGAGAGGTGCGGGAAAAGTTAAAACTGAAACAATGCACCCGCTTTTCCTTTTTATAAAAGGCCCAAACACAGATTTCTCTATTAAAATAAAATATCTTTACACTTTACAACTCTTTAAGTTTACACTTGAACTTGGACTTTTTAGTATTCAAATTTTAACGTCTTTTATCTAAAACGCTTTTTTGTATTATTGTGTGTCGTAATTTACGCACCTACCTGTAGCACTACAACTGTTATAAAAACGGATTCTGATTGTAGAAAAAACGATTAAAGTCCTTAGAAATCTTTGAAATATGTAGACGGGCACTTCAAAAGACTCGTGCAAAAACAAACCACTTGCGGTGAATTTCTGAAATCTTTTTTTACGTCGATACGTAGACGAGACAACTCGAGCAAATCAGACTCTACTAACGGGACCAAGAGGTTGAGCAAAGTGGAGACATTACCTTGGGTAATCTCCAGAACGTCTCGGGATCGAAGACGTCTCTTGTTAAAAGTTTCTTTTTTGACCAAGGACGTTAATCGTGACGCTTTAGAAGAAAAAAATATTTAAAAATGTAAAATCTTGAGCATTAACTGTTTTCATTGTGACGTTTAATCAAAAATAATTCTATTTACTACTAATGGGGAGTAAGTAGTGCGTAATAAGCGTTTGCAACCTCTAATTAACAAATTTTGGCGTTTCTGCTCGAAGTTTACAAAATTGATCATCTCTTGATGACCACCCTCGGTAAGTTTTTATTTTCTGCTTATGCCAGAGTTAGAGACTAGTAGGTAGTTAAATTAAAGTATATAATAAATAATTGAAAAAAATTGCATTCGAAGGTTATACGTGTAAACTCGAATTTTGATTCAATAAAATAAATCTCAATTTCCGCATCATTGGAACATATCTGAGCGTCTCGCAAACAGTTGCAAGCACACAGCCTCGCTAGGATACGACTTGTGTGAAGTAATAAAATTTTATAGTACATTTCATAAAATTGTAAATTCGAAATTTATGTAAACGTCTATTAAGTTAGATTCACGCTAAATTATTAAGTGTAATTTATTTTTAGTAGTGCGAAAACTAATAGAAAAGAGGACATAACTGCATCTAGAGTAGAGAACATTTTACGAGGGTGGAATGAATCAGACGCGGCTTCTAAAATATGATCAATTATTCAAACACACATCTGTTCGTAATATGTACCTAGGAGAGAGAAAAATTCGGACGTGTAATACACAATGGCAAAAATGAACAGTTTGATCTATTTTATTACAATAGAACAGAAATGAGAATAGCGAACGAACTTACTACACAAAAAGAACAACAAATTTTAGTGATTTGTTCCAGTATTTTAGAACAAATTGAAATGCTTTTACAATTTTAGGGATTTCGCGCGGAGAAACTTTGCGTTAAAAACTTTTTGCATTTTTTTATATTTTTTTAAAGCTGTAAATTTCTTCGGTCCCTAGTTTACTATAATTCATTTTATATTATGTTTTTCGAGAGTAGGAAATTATGTATTAATAAAGGCCATTCCATTTGCATGTACGGTCCCTTCTCGTCAGCACATAGCAATAAGAAGACCGACCGCTATAATGGATCCATTAAGCAGCACGGACAGTTCTATGTTAGTATGATATGATTACATTCGGGAGAGATGCAGGTTTATACGGCTCTCAAGTGACCGACCGAGGTTGAATTTGCCGCACACGGGTCACCAGGTGACGATTTGTCACATCTCCAAGGCGGCGAACAAGCTTCTACCATTTCCGGACACACACACCAGAGGATTGCACTTCTGAATCCATTTTCATTGTTAACACTAACGCAAGATTACACGTATAAAGTTTCTAACAAAATTACTTACAATTAACAAGTTTAGAGACACATTTACACAATTCGCCTCAACTTTATTATCCACCACGCTTTTCATAAACATCGTTTATTAATATTAATGGCGCGTTGTTCTACAATTTTTTTGTTAACTTCTAGTTTCGAATGCAATTTAGATTTCAGCACTAGTTCTTAATTATGACGTCGGGTTGAAGAAGCCAAGGGGCGCTTTTAACAGCGCCAGATTAAGTCTCATGACAAGACTCTTGTCTCTTAATTATATAGTATACCGGGTGCACTCAAAAAAGTATTCCCAACTTTAAGGACAAAAATGAGAGAAAAACTTCCAAAAAAACGTAGCAAAAAATTTTTCTTAAGAGAGCTACAAAGAGCCCTTTGAAGAGGAGCAAACGTATAGTTTGTTGAGATTGGAGATTGGAGATTTTTTTTTCTCTAGCTCTATTTGCTTTTCACCCAACTGTTTAAGTTACTTTTCCTTGATACTGACACATTAGGAAACAAACGCGATTCGAATTCGGAACAGATCAACGGAAATGGCGCTAAAGTGCTCTCGATTAAATATTTTAGAATTTGTTATAGAGTAAAATAATATAAAATGTAACAATAGCTAAATAAATAATCAATAAAATAAACCTGTTAACATAAATTTCGAACATATGAATGAGTACAACTTGTTTTACTGTTGTATATCATAGAGAATTGCATAAAATTGCGTAGTCCCTTGAGTTAACAATGCTTTTGTGCAAAAACAAGCGTCGCAATGATGAAGGGGACAGACAACAAATCAGTCGATTATTAAATCGGTTTATGGCAGGCGTTCACAATACAATCGCAGAAATACACAACCTGCTAAAATACAGTTCAAAACGACAGTTATGAATGGCCTCCAACATAAAATGATCATTCGCTTCACAGTTTTTGTATACGCAATGGATTACGGAATTGTGTTGCTATTAAATTTTCGTGCCCATTATCACGTGTATGCGTAACTACCCTTCAAAAAGACGTATAACTCATTTATAACAACAAAAAGTTCTCTTCTATTTTTGAATAATAAATTTGAACAGTTTGGCCGTGCTGCCTTGCTCCAAAATTTGTTAATCGACCTATTTTTTTCTACTTTGATTTCGGTGTCTTTCTGTCTTTTCACTCACTATAGCTACTATTAGCATAGCAGTGCCATTTGCTATAGTTTTAAGTTAAAATTCGTTATTTCCGGGGTAATAATTGCTGAAGCTATTCCATAAATTCAGAGGCAGTCAGCAACGAAAACTAAGCGCACAGTTCTTATCGACAAGGCTTCGACGATTCTTAAAAAATATATTGGACATTCTACGTGTTATGGTTATACTCTATTGATGACGACATCAGTTTTACCAGTTTTATTAAAACCAAAAAGTACAAAATGTTCGACTTTTCAGGGTGAAAGGACATTCATTGCAAATTTAGTAATAAATGCGACCGCTGCCTGTTAAAAGTAGCAGTATTAACTTTGAGGAGGCTCGAGAAAAGTGGATTTTGGCTTTTTCGGTGTTTTTCTTCTAACTCAAAAACTATGCACTTTATAAGAAAAGTTATGCTATACAAAAGTAAAGTATATTAAATTTTCTACAAATGATATCTCTTAAGTTTTCTTCCTCAATTGGCCAATGTAGGCGCTAACGCGCATTAAAGTTAAAAAGATTTTTACAAAAATTCTCACTAAAAACTGTTTGTTTTTCTTTTATCGCCTCTAATTCAAAAACTAGGTCCTTTAGGACAAAAGGATTTTTATATAAAACTAAATTACATGCAATTATCTACAAATTATGCCTCTTAGACTTTTGACCTAAGACAAATTGTATAGGAACTAGAAGGCGTTAAAGTTTTACAAAAATTCAAAGTTGGCCAAAATGCTTTTTTATCGCTTATAACTCGAAAAGTACTCACTTTATGAAACAAACATTTTTATATGAAAATAAACTACACTAGATTTTAAACAAATTATATCTCTTTGATTTTTGTCCTAAAACAAACGGTTTAAACTCTAGAGCGCGTTAAAGTCTCTTAAAAATTTAAAAATTGGCCAAGTAACTGTTTTATCGCTTAGAATTTGAAAACTGCGCATTTTATCAAAATCGTTTTTGATATGAAAATAAACTACTTTAGATTTAATACAAATTATATTTTTAAGGTTTTTGAACTAAAAATAAACGGTGTAGGCGCTAGAGCGCGTTAGTTTTACAAAAATTCAAAAATTGCCTAAAAAATTAATTTATCGCTTATAACTGGAAAACTACGCATTTTACGGGAAAAATTCTTTTATATGAAAATAAACTACATTCGATTTTATATAAATGAAATTTCTGGTTTTTGACCTAAGTGTAGGCGCTAGAGCGCGTTAAAGTTTCCAAAATTCAAAAATTACCTAAAAAAGTTTCAGAGAAAAGTGTTTCTACAGAAAAATGAAGTAAAATCGATTTTTTACAAATTATGTCTATATAGAGTACACGAAAAGTTTTTATACTAAAAAATTGCATTTTGGGTTTAGATTGTTGGCCTAGCAGGAGCAGTAACTTGGGTACTTGGTAACTTGGCTCCAGAAGGGTGTTTTTTGCCCTTTTTTTAGTTTTTTGCTTATAACTTCAAAACTGCACCTTCTTTGAGAAAAATGCATCTATATAAAAGTAAACTAGATAAAATTTCCTACAAACTTTATCCAAAATGTTTTTTCCTCAGATAAGCGGCTTATGCGCTAGAGGGCGTCCAAGTTTGACAAAAACAATTTTTTTGTTTATTGCTTTTGTTAATGCTATCCACTACTTTTGACACGCAGGCGGTCGGTTTCTTCATCCTGCATAGTGAAAAATTTTGTTTATTAAAAGTGTTTGTTCCCTCCCAAACTATTGTAGGCTTTATATGGGAAAGCAAAATAATGCTTCTGTTGTAGAGTGTAGAAGTGTCCGAGTGCCCGAGGGTTTGAGGAGCCCATGGAAGAACTCGAGCCCGAATAACTTTAATGGTTTAGAGGGTTCCGTAAAACCATGCCCTTGGCCTCCGTATGTTTCAGAGGCCCGAATGAGAGGACCAAAAAATTTGTTTTAAATAAAATTCAAATTGTGTTTATGCATCTAATTTTAAATAAGTAGCCCACAGTGAAAGCTTAGCAAAATTAGCAGCAAATAATTGCTTAATTTCGCAATACAAAAATATGCAAAAAATTCCTAAATTTGATCTAATCTCTGTTGGAAATTTCAAAGCTTTTCACCTGTGGCGCTAATAGAGAACTCATACAAACTCTTCGAAACCCAGACCTTATGATCAATGCTTTTTGCATCGAAGCCCACTACTGCATATGTTCAACAGGAGAAGTTGCATGGCATCTTTTGATTTATGGTACTCTAAATGGCACTAAATATTGTTTTCGACACAATACGGTTGATTACATAATTGTTGTAATTAGTAACACAGCAGAGCGTTTAGCAAAGTGTCTCTTGTGTGGAATTTATGGCGCACTACTAACCATTGTTACAATTAGATATAAAATACAACCTACTTGATTAATAATTGCACACAAAAGCCAAATTTAATAAATAACTTTTACTAAAAGTCACTAGCAACTTACAAGCAATGAAAAGTGATGAGTGCTGTTTTGAAAATTTGGAAACTTTTAAGCAGAACGCGTTCGAATAAATTTTCTGTGCAAACAACAGTTTCTCCTTAAAATGCGATTTTTAAAAGCTGTGTTCTGATACGGATATGTACAGTGTGTCCTTGGATTGCGCCAATTTTAAGCAGATTTTCAGTTTGTGGAAATTAAGTCGGTTATCCCAATGCAATTTTTGTTTTGTAGACGTAAGTACTCCGTACTCGAAGCATTTCTGTCAATTTTTAGGATTTTTTTATGAATCCGAATAACTCTCAACATACTAAAGCACATTTTCTGAAAGCTAGGGGTGTCCAAACCAATAATAATAACGATTTTCATGGCACGGGGTGCTAAAAATGCATAAATTTGAATTGTAAATAACCACAATGACCACACAGTGCGTAAAACGACTAAAGTTCCATCGAATTCGCCTCACCTTGTACATTATAATTTATCTGATTACTGTTAAGGGATTTCGATTCCATCCTGGGAATTTGTTACATGTGGTCAACATGTCCACACAGTTTCACGAATGAGTAAATTTGTCGTACCAAATAAACCCTACAGATCTATAGATTCTCCAACTACAATTATTAGGAATTTACAGCGATCAAAGCAACGCATTTTATGAATTGAAAGTGCTCACTTTAAAGGCAATTTAATTAAATTAAAAGTGGTGTAGTAATCTCGCGCCGCGGAGAGTTTATTTCTATAAAAATTTGTAAATTTGTCAATTTCCGTTCCATAATTTAGTAGCTTTTGGGTTGTTTTGAGAAGGTTGTTGCGAGAAAAGTGTATTTGTGCTTATAAATAAAGTCGAATTTTAATAACAAACAATTACAATTATATAAATTAATTACACTAAAATTAAATAAGTAAATTAGGGAATCCTCACGTATTGTGTGCGTTCTAAAATAGAAAAAATTAACAAATTAGTTGTCTCGGTATGATGGAGTAAGAAACTTACCCTTAGTACGTTTTGCCAAAGATATCACAGCTATTGTTGCCAAAATTGCCGCACCACCACAAACCATTGAAACAACATTTCTATAATACTCATCTGAGGTATGATATTTGCGTCTAAAGAGAAAATAATTAATTGAGTTGGAGTAATTAAGCGTGGAGGTAACAAAACTTACAAACTTTCAATGGTGATAACAACTATACCATTCGATAACTTATCTGTTAAGGTCATTATTCCGTAAATAAAGGCGCCGTTATTGGTTTTAGTTCCGATCAAATCGACTACGATTCCTAAATTAGTGACTTGAATTATACAGCTGCCGATGCCTGAAAAATTAGAGTAAGTAATTTCGTTAACGAGTGAGTTGTTAAAGCGTTACCGAACACAACAGCTACGGCATAAATTTCGTAAGTTATAAATTCGGTAAAGCCTGACCTAAATTGTATCCAAATACAAGCCGATAAGCCTATTGCGGCGCCAATTATATAAGATACCTAAAAAAGTAACATTTTAGTAAATTATTAAACATGTTTAACAATAAGAGCTTACTTTACGGCCCAAACAAGTATTTAAACGTTCAACAAATAAAGATGTAGCGAAACTTCCTATATAAATAATTAAAGGTATCACAGCTAAAGCAGTTGCTGCCATGTGCAAACTTTCGTGCAAATACAAAGGTATAAAAATTTGTCCCATGTTGGCAAACAACATAGTCGACATGTAAACGATGGCCGCCTAAAAAAGTAGGGTTAGAAAAAGCTTTCAATTTGTTTTTTCAGCTCGTACCTGGTAATATTTGACGTTGCTTAAAATTTCACCAACGCTCATGCTCTCATCGTCAGAACTGATGGTCTCCAAGCTTCCTTTAGACTCGTTCCGTTCTTTCACAAAAACGTGAAAAATTACTGAAGTCACTACTCCAACCACGAGTCCAATCCACATAATTTCTTGAAATTTATACCCATCGCTCGAACTTATGGGCTCTTCGCTCGAGTCGCCCGAACTCAAAGCCAACCACGACGTTATGTACACCAAAAGGTTGGAAATTACGGTGAAGCAGTATCTAGAAAAGTTTTTATTTAATTACACTCAGGTCAGATTTAAAACGAGCGACTTACCTGGTGGCTGTTAGTTTTGTCCGTCCACACTCATCGGGAGCGAGTTCGGGAATTAGCGATAAGTGAGAGAGCTGTACAACTGCCCAACCGAATTGTAAGATTATTATAAAAACGGCGTAATAAAGCATCTGCGTCCATTTTGGGCTTGTGGAGCAACCCAAGCATGGTAAAAATGTAAATGGTATCGAACCGACCACACATACGGTACCTAAAAAATAGAGTTAGTTGCAAGTCTGCGCAACGATTTGCAAGGCTCACCTAACAGATGCCAAGATTTTCTCTTGCCGTATTTCATGAAATAGACATTGTTGTACTTATCGGAGAGGTATCCAAAAACTGGGTTTGCTAGAGCATCTGCGACCTGAAACAAGTCTAGTGAGATCTCCCTTTATGGGCGTTTTAAAAATTACTAACCTGCCCTACAAGCATTAAAAATCCTGCCTGCCAACTGTCGAACTCTAACACTAAATTTAAGAAAATCAACAAGTAACTAAACCAAATCGAAGAGCAAATGTCGTTGCAAATGTGTCCAACTCCGAAAGCTAATTGCAATTTAATCGAAAGGCTCGGTTTCCTCTCTACGCTTTGTACTTGTATTTGCCTCTTTTGTTCTTCGACGCTCGCCTCAAATCCCGGGCCCATCTTCATCCTACAAAAATAACATTTTCATCACAAAACTGATTATTACTAAACGCGTAGTATAACTATGTACATTAGACCGCACTGTGATACGATTTATCTCATATTTTTTTCCCTAAATTTGAAACTTCTCTCACCTGACGGTTTTAGTTTAACAACAACAAAGGCAGCAACAAAAACGGGTAACGAAGTCGTTTACTAAACAATTATTTGAACAGATTTTGCACGTTATTGACATTACACACAAATTTAACCAATTTTTTTCTTGTAAATGACTTTTGCTTTTGAACGGCACAAACGAAACTGTTGAAATGAGCGTTATTTGTTACAAATCGCGCATATTTATAAATTGTTGCCAATGTAAGATTATAAAAGCTTCGCAGGGTTCAAGCGATTAGCGTAAAATTTACTTAACATTTTCAGAGGTCAAGAGTCAAGACTAAAATTTCCAATCGACTCCACTTGGTAGACGTCAAGGTAAGAAATTGTGCAATTTTTTTTCCGAGTTGTGTTATAGATAAGAACCTTTTTGTTTGAAATCGTGACCTAGTTTTAATTGAAAATATATGAATCAGATCGGAGAGATGGGGTTCTGAAAGGGGTTAGTAGTAGCGCTGTGTATAAGTGCACTGTTTACTGTCTTTAAAATTAAATTTTTTCTGCCCTACTTGACTTTGAGGCTCGAGAGTTCTGGAAAAATTTTAGAGCATTTTTCAGGCTCTTGATACAAAGTATGATTCATGTTCAATAAATCAAACTTCCGCGCCGATAAATGAAAAAAACAGAATGCATCTTCCATCTCTATTTCAGTTGAAAGTAAAGTTGAACTCGACTGTGAGTAGAGGCTTCGAATTTTATTCAGCTAAAGGGAATTTTAGAGTTATTACGAACGCCCAGTATTTGAATGCATAATACACTTTGCACTAAAAAATGATACGAACTTCTTATCTCTCTTTCTTTCATGCACGGGTAGCTCAGAGAAAAGGGTTCAGAACTTGAAAAGATTGTACTGTCAAACTTTGGTAACTGCAAATTATCGTTACTCCAACAAATAGATCCGGTAGCGCCTCAAAGGTCATGCATGCATTGGTTTCGTTTTTTTCTATTTTTGGAAATTCTTTATCACAAAAATGAACGAATCAACGGCTTCCAAGATTTAAATCGATTTTACTACAATTTTGGAATTACCCTACCGATTAAAAGCTTCCGTCGACGTGATTAAGAGTTTTATGGAGGGGAGCAGACACTTCACGCGGAGATTTGTGGCAAGAAAGGACGCAGCAGTTTTATCTGTAAGTCGACGTCACTCGTGAGCTTTTTTGATACAAAAATTGCTTACGTGCTCAGCTGTGCACGTCGCAGTTTACCATGACTTCTGCTTATCTAAAATCAGTGGTCGTTGAAGAAGACACTTCCGAGGGTCCTATAACACGGCCTGGGTTGGGCTTCTGGGTTGATCTGGTATTTCCAGGGGCCAGTCCTTAAAACGTCGGATGTTTTTCTTTATCCTAAGGTGATGGGATGCAGGTAACGAGTACAGTAACTGGAAGTAGAGTGTCTCCCACGTATGCGTTTCATGGTCTCATTTCTCCCTAATATGTCTTGATACAGTGGGACTCTCGACGGAGCCATATGTGATCTTCGGATCAATTGGCTGATACAGTCTCTGCACAGGAGGAGCTGTGGACTAGTCCATCTGCGGTTGTACTTTAAATAATAACAGAAATACGCGAGGTTTGGTAGGAAATACTTCGATGCTTCCGTAGTAGTCATGTTCTAAATGATTTGGCACGTGGGCACCACCAGTGCGTGTGTAGGCTTTGTGCAGGCGCAGGCCCCGCTGTTGGTGTGTGTTTGAATGAAGGCTGGAGGCGAGCGGGCCTTCTCTCACCATTCTGGAAAACCTGGTCTGTAATAGGTTGTAACGAATGATTCGGAAGCAATTGTGTGGTGACTGGTAGAAAGGTGAGCAGTTTCCTGATCCCGAACCGTTACCAATCACGGTAGAGTGCGAATGCGAGTATGGTTCCCGCCATGCGCGAACCGTGACGTGTGGAGTGGCCTTAAGCAATCCACTCTATATTTATGGTATCTATATATTGGTACTGCGGGCAGAAGCTTGCTTCTGGTGAGGTTGGATTTGCAGTGGCTTACGGCTTAGCTGGGGAGTGGTGCCTTCTATCAACCTGCTTTCTATAACTCTGATATACTAATAGTAGGTGCAGGGGGGAAGCAGAAAGATGCTGGATCCGTCAACTACAAGTACAAGGTCCTATGACACGGTATGGATGCAAAAAGAGCAGCCTGACTTAAGTGCAATGGACTGGCGTAGCTTTGGCACTGCCTTTTGGGAACGCAAAGCGTCTTGGTTTCCACCTGGTCGGCTCTACGAAAGCACGCTATTCATATTTAACTTGTTTTTTTTTTCTGGTGGACAACTGGGTTTCATTATTCGCTCCATTTGTAGAAAGAACAGTTATCGCGGACTTTACTCATCCATCTTGCCAGATTCAAAATTCCTCTTTGTTGACGCGAAATGACGCTATCGAAAAGCTTGTTTTTACTGCTGAAGGTCATCTGCAAATCTCGTGATTGACCCAAAATAACGCCTTAATTTGTCTTATTGATTTATAGCTAAATATTGCTTAGTCACCATGAAATTTGAATAAAGCAGTGCTTTCGAGCACCGCTTTTGATCCTTTCGATTCAGTTGGCGCCGCGAGAGAATTATTTAAAATGATTAACCAACTTTTATTTTAGTGTTTATATAACCTACAACAGTACAGATATATTTAGTAAATCTTATCTATTATAATTTGAGCTTTAATTTGCGATGCGTCTTCAGTCTTATTGCCTTTGTATCACCTTGGTGTCCTTCGCCTTGAAAATTCTTTCCAGACCAGATTAAGGTTCACGAAATTGCTATCACGAGTTAAAAGGTTATTTTCTTTTGGGCGATTAAAGTGTTCTTTTTATTACCGTTTCAAGGGTCGATTGAAATTGTAATTGCGAGCCAAAATATATCTTTTGAAAATTCTCAAACGTAGTAAATAAAATTCGATTTACGCAAACACAACGATCTTAGCTATTTATACATTCAATCACCGTGTTTACGTTAATTGTTTGTATTATTAATTTATATAATTTAACTAAAACATTTGGTCATTGTTCTTAAATAAATTAAATTGTAAATAACTAGAATTGATAGTGATGGGTAAACACTAATATTTGTGTAGCATAACTAAGTAATACGGGCATTAATTTTATTGAATTTTCGGAAAACTCAAATTTGTTCAGTCTCTTCAATTAGAAAAAAATAAAAGTTAAATACATCATAGTAAATTTGATTTGGTAAATTTAGTTAAATAATACATTGGGTTATCCAAGTAGGTTATCAAAGATAGAAACAATGTGTAGCTTTTTCAACCGTCACTAGTCTCGTTGCTAAATAAATAGAACGCTTGTGAATATTATATAATAATTATATTTTTCACCAAAGAGCAGAGAGACGACATCTTATGAACGAAAAACGATGTTATTTTCAAAATTTTTTTCCGATTTTTACAGTTTATAGAAACACATCCTTCTCTCCTTCAAAAAAATGTAAAACTAGTACCTAATTAGTAACAACTAGCTGCAGCTGAGAAAACTTCATTCAGGTGGTGAAAAGCTGAGCCACTAAGTACACGAGCTGAAATTTCCAGGGGCGCCACCTTGTACGGCTACTAGAGCTATTTTAATCAATTGAATAGGCGAATAGTCGATCGAAACTATCTTATTGATAGGGGCCTATCAGAGGAGAGGAAGACAAGAGGAGGTGACGCCCTGTGGACTTGGCAATATTGGGGACCTCAAGTTGGCAACTCATAACCTACTTTAGAGAAAAATAAAGGGGAAGGCAAATATAGAAATTAGGACGAATAGAAAAAATCCAATGGTCACAATTTAGGGCCCCCGTAATTTTCCAACAATATTTTTTGTTTATCTGAAATAACATAGCAATTGAAATCTTAATTGCTTTACTTTGTTTCTATCAAACATTTTTATGGAGACACCATGAACCGCTACTAAAATTCCTGAACTTCATTTTAAGGTAGTACTACCGATACCACAAGTGTCAAATGTGTGCTTACTGTAATTTGACTTCCGTCGTATTTATATTTGGCAACGCCGCGTAAAAGCAAAAGAGACAAAAAATACCTTTCAGGTTATCGGTTTGACATGTAATGTCTGTTTACTAATGAAATGTCTGAATAAAACTTATTAAATGGTACAAAACGAATATTTCATTGGAAAAATAAAAGAGTCACTGAAAAAAGGTATAGAAAAATGTGAAACAAATAGCATTAGCCGTATTCTGTACATATTTAAATTTCGCGCGCGTCTAACCTTCTTGGCGGCGTTGCCGCATGTAAGTTTTGTCTTAATTATTTATTAATTACTCTTATCACAAGCTCTAAAGTTGAGGTTTTATTAATACAGAAAATTCAATTCATTTTTTTCTTTCTATTGATACCAATTTCATAAAAATCTGAACGTCCAATTTTGTAAAATAAAATAAAATCTGTGATTTCCCATAAGGATCAATGTTAAAGGCAAAAATTTTTAAATATTTTTATCTTTTTTTCAGTTCTCTGTAGGCCTCCAAAAATTTAACTGGTTAATTATGATATTATAATGTACCAATATGCTAAGTTTCATTAAATTCTGAACGTCAATTCTAAAACCGGTAGTACTACCTTAAGCCGTTTGACTTTTAAAAATCCAAAATTTATTTTTTCAAAAGCACAACATGCTTCTCTATAATGTTTCTATAATGGCCTCTATAATGTTTTCAGCCTAAGGCCCTCTTTAAAGTAGTTTAGGACCTGTTTGACCACAATTTTATTTTTAGCCCCTAAAATATTAATTGCTCCTGGCCTGGCATTTTTTTTGAAAAGCCCTGATAGTAGATTATTTCAATATCCCAACTGTATAGGTACTACGAGTATATACGAGTATATATCTCTATAATATTTTAATAGGAGCATTTTTTAATTGAATATGGAAAAAAATTCCGTACAATCAGTCTTTAATATTTATTTGGGCCATAATAATAATAACAGTTAATTGATTAACTGCGTGGTGTTTTTAAAAATTTGTTTAAATAATTAGCTTTTGTTTTGTAGTGTTTTAATTATGTAAGAATTTATCAAATTGCATCAGACTTTCAGACAATGTGGTAAATCCCAAATTTATTTTTGATAAGGTTCAAGATATTCAATTTTTAGAATATTGGAAAAAATACGTAGCCTTTTTTTTAAAGCTAATCAGTACCTACTACTGATTAGGATTGTAGAAATAACTCCCAGCATTATTATAAAAAATATGAGAATAAGTCAGTACCTATTTACTTGCGAGTTTTATCGGTTATCGGTTGCTTTCTCTTAAAAAATATAGGTGACGCTTTGCTCACTCGTAAGCACATGCAGTTTTTCAGTCTCGTGGCTCATAGATTGGCTCTAAAAATTTGGAAATGTTTACATTTCACATCTAAATTACTATTTCAAAGTGCGGCTTAACTTGCTGTGCCAAACAAGGGAACTATTTCGATTTGTGTTACACTACTTTAGCAAAGTGGTAGTAGCACAGTAGCAGCTACCAACAGCAAATTAAACAAAAAAGTACCAACTACTACGTGTTTAATTAGAAACGAAATTTAATATAAATTATAATTCGTAAAAAACATAAGACTTAAATAATTAACTCTTATAGACAAAATACTTTTAGGTTAGACCTCTTCGTTCTGCGCGTCTATGGCAACTGAATGTATCTTCCCTTCCCTGAAAATTGAAATTGAGTCTTTACTAAATCCTCCTCGTTTTTTTAATTTGAGTAACTCACTTTTGTTTGTTCTAAGTAAAATTAAGACAAAAAGGGTCGATAAGAGAGTCGCAAAACCGCACGAAATTGTAACGACATATTTATAAAAATCGTCATTACCGTAATAAATTTTCCTAAAAACAAATTCAATAAGTACACATAAAAGGTAAAAGTATCAAATTAAAATAACTCACAAATTTTCAATGAAGAAAACAGCAAAACCGCTCGACAATTTATCTGCTAATGTCATTATGCCATAAACAAAAGCACTATTGCTAGTTTTGGAATCGATAATGTCTGCCGATATTCCTAAATTGGTTACTTGAATAATACAATTTGCTACACCTGTAGTAGTAAATGTAAAGTATTAAAAAATAATTTTATTCTACAGAGTAGGTACAGGGGGTGGTAGGAAAATGGCGGACATGCGAGTTTTCCATCTAAAATTAAAGTAACGTAAGAACCGTGGTCTAAATCTGGGAATTAATTAAAATAAAATGCTTTCGGGAAAATTAAGAAAAACTTCTTAGTGAAGCCAAAAAGGTCAAAGCCAAAAGTGGGCTACTAATCGAAAGCATTACAGCCACCATTTGAATTTATGGTGGTATGCAATGCGGGTTGCCGTTTAATTCTAGTTAGGCGTATTAGTACTTAAGGATTTCTTGCCACTCTTACTTAGCGTTTTCGAAAGCTTCAAGTTTCAATTAATTTATAGCGTAATTATTAAATTTAAAATTTACCAAATACTACTGCAACAGTGTAAATTTCGTAGACAACAAATGTCGGTAAATGGGATCTCGTGTACACCCACAAACAAGCTGTTAGTCCTATGGATGAACCGATAATATAAGTAGTCTGAAATTAAATGATTTGTTTAAAAATATGTGACGCTGTTACAGTGCGTAACAGTGTTTGCCAAAAAGTTTTGCATTTTTCTCATACGATTTCAACTTTTTGAGGACACCGCATGCAACGGCAATTCGATATATGGGCTATTCGCCAACTTACTTTTCTTCCTAAGCTACGATTTATGTATTTAACTAATGCAGCTGTAAATAAGCTCGTAACATAAATGATTAAAGGTATAATGGCTAATGAAGTAGCATTCATTTTTAACGTCTCGTGTAGATACAAAGGAATAAACACTTGGCCCATATTAACAAAGAGCATCGAAGACATGTACAAAATCGCCGTCTAAAATTTAAAAATTTATTTATTTATTTATTGAAAATAGAAAAGTCACCTGGCAGTATTGTCCGTTGGTGATAACATCGAAGACGTTTAATTTTTCAACATTGCAATCGATAAGTTTATAATGCGTTTTTAGTGGCTTTTTTTCTTTGACGAACAAATGAAAGATAATCGATGTTAATATGCCGATACACAAACCACCCCACATTATATTTGCGAATTTATATCCGTCTTTCGAACTTATTGGCTTTTCGACATTTTTATTTGTAAATGCGATCCACGATATGACGTAAACTAACAAATTTGAAATTGCAGTAAAACTATACCTGGAATTGAAAAAGAGACAACTTGTGAGACACGAGAAAAATAAAACGGATAGTCAGAACTTTTGGGTCCCTGAGAAAATTTAGGAATGAAATCAATAATTTTCTGAGGGGCCCTCATTCTCAATTTTGCCTCTTTTTTCCGCTCTTTGGGCGTTTATCGGCGCAAACGTACCTGGCTGCAGCTAATTTCGTGCGATCGTGGTCATTGTTCGATAATTCTGGAATTAACGATAAATGCGAATTTTGAACTGCTGCCCATCCAAACTGAAAAATTACCACGAAACACGAATAGTATATTAGGTGCGTCGACTTGGTGCTTTCGGCGCAACCCAAGCAAGGCAAGAGCGTGAATGGAAAAGTCGCAATTAACAAAATTGTGCCTGAAAATAAACCGATTAATAAAACCAAAATAGTGCGACAAGTTGCAAATTTACCGATTAAGTGCCAACTTTTTCGTTTTCCGTAACGGAAGAAATACGAATTTGTGCTTGTATCAGAAATGTATCCTATAATTGGATTGGCGATTGCATCTGAAATCTGAACCAAACATCGATTTTGCCTTAAAAATATTATTTTTATAACTCTACCTGTCCCAATAAGAGTAAAAATCCTGGTTGCCAGTTGTCGAGCTCAATAACTAAATGTAAAAATATGAGCAAGTAGCTAAACCAAACTGACGAACAAATGTCGTTGAAGACGTGTCCGACACCAAACGCTAATAGCGTACGAAGGGGCAGGGTGGCTTTACGCGCTTCGTCGTTTTCTAAAGTCAGCTCGATCCCCGAACACATTGTACTGTCTGAAAAGTAAAATTTGTTTGTAATTGTTGCTTTTTTGTTTAATTAAAGGGTAAACGCTGCTAATGGACGTTTTTAAAGAAGCACCGGCAAAAGCGTGTGTGCCGGCGTCGGCTCTTATAAAGGTTTCCAACAAATTTTGCATTGTGCGACTGTTACTCGTTTGTAATTTATTTGAACAATTAAATTAATTTTCGTAATTCTACTTTTGGTCAAAAGGCGCTATACCTAATCGAAGCGCATCTTTTTTGAATTTGGTAATCGAATAATACGCACATCGAATAGTAGAGACAATTAAAAATAAACTTTCAATTATCAATGAAGGATTATCTTTAAATACTATAAAAGAGTTATAAATAAATTGTTTAAATGAGATCAAGTCTTTTAAACTCAATGTACAATGTATGTTTATATTATTTAATGTAGTGCGTCAGAACTGTGATTATTTTACCCCCCAGCAACGAATTGAGCAAAATAAGGGAACATCGAGAGCTTCTATATTTGACGTTTTCTCAAAACTGTGCGAAAAGTGCTTTCCACGGTCCACGGGAGGTCCACCCTAATAATCATTGCCTAATAATCACCCTAATAATCATTGCGGGAGGGGGGGGGGGCAAAAATGTGAAGCAATTGAAACTTTTGAACCGATGTGACTTTCTATCTCCATCCGTTGAATGTGTGCTAAGGACGATGAGTTGTTGACGTTCGACGCCATCTAGTAAGGCGTACGCTGACTTTTGAGAAACTTAACGTTGACGCCAAATTTTGAGACTCGGGACGAAAATGGCCGCAAGTGTAATTTTGTAATTTAGGCTAAGCAAAATTAATTAAAAATCGGTGCCCTAATACGTCTGTTCTTTGGATGAAAATAAATTAAATACAAAAGCCTCAAATCTATTTTTTTAACCTTCCCCAGCTCCCCGGTCAGCAATTTTTTTACATTTTCACTTGCTCTAGCGGCCAAACTTTTTGTTTGGGACAATGGAAACAAAAAGGGACTAGTGGGATGTTCAGCTTTGTGAGAAGAAGTCTTGCAGGGTTAGTGCAATAAATTTTCAAAAAAGCTAAAGTGTGCTCAAACTGGTTTTTCAAGGCTCGCATTTTTAAGGAATTCTAAATTTTGCCGATTTAAATGAATTTTTTTGAAGAAAATGTGTGACTAAATTTTGTTCAGAAATGGCCATTTTTATTGAAAGAAGGTATCTTCCAACACTCTAGCTAGAATGATTAACACTGAATCAATATACACTTGGACTCTCTCACGGAGCTTTTTACCTTTAATCTTCACTTCATTTTTGTATATTTTTAAATGTTGAAAACAGGTAGGTAGTCACTTTTAGTCAAACTTCAAATACTTTTAAATGAACTCATTTGGGCGTAGATGATACGCATAGGAATGAATGTAATTCAAAATAAATAATTTCAACATGTCGAACCTTAGTAAGTTTAATTAATACATTACCTCAAAGTTTGCGAAAGATTTCTTTCAAACAACACTCGAAACCAAAAACTCAAAATCAAAAATTTACAACAACTTGCATGTTTACGACGTAAAACAATTCGAGTTGTATTCATTTTGAGCGAGCTTTACTGAATTTATAAATTTTAAAACCGATCGTAAAAGTAAGAAAAATAAAACGTCACGAAATTTCATCTCTTTTGTACTTTCTTCTTTAAATGAAACATTTAACAGTTATTACTGCAATTAGAGAAAGGAAAGTCCAACTATTATCGCCGTTCAGCTATCGCTATTCCGCTTTGAACTTGAAATCTCCACAACTTTAAACTCTTCGGAAATTATCTAAATTTAAACACTAATCGTCACGATTAGAAATTGAAAAACGCACAACTTATCGATTGTGGTACATAAATAGCTTTTTTATTATTGTTTATAATATTTGTTTCGATTTTCTCCTGAAGGAAGGTGATGAAAATCATCAGTCAGCTCCATCATTGTAGGGTGGCAGTATTTGTTTCACAAAAGTGCTTAAAAAGAGTATTAAATAAGAGGGCGTCTGAAACTACATTTTACTGAATTAGAATATTATCAAATATAGTTCATCACTTTATGAAGGATCTTGCTAAAATGGACGGACGAAAAAAATGAGGTACAAGGCCTACTATAATTTATTTATTTATTTATTTGTAGATAGTGCGCTACAAACAAAAATGATTTTTTTGAATTTTCTACACAACACCCGTATAGTTCAAATTTCAAGGAAGTGTCCACAAATCAAAAACCACTTAAATTTGGACTTTAGGACTTTGGACAGTGTGGAAGAGCTTAATGGTAATTTTAAGTGCAAACGTTGAAGTGCAAAAAATTTAATTTTAGTAGGTAACTAGAGTTAATGATTATAAAGTTGCTTTAACTAATATCTTTCAGTTCTTTAATGGCACATCGCCCCTTTAAGTCGCAATTAGTTTCTTGGCTTTTTTAATCTGCCTGTTTGTGAGCCCAATCTTATTTTTGAGTCACTTGTTGTGCGGCCCATAAGCAATAATAATAAATAATTCTGTTTATAAACTGCCGATAAACAATGATGTGCTAAAAATACTGCAATTGACAGCAATCGATTATACGTCGAGACGTCTGGTTTTGGCAAAGTCCGTTTACTTCGGAACTTAAACGTTCGCCTCAATACTTTAAGAAATCGTCAAGAAGCCAATCTCCCTTCAGGAGGACTACTAACTGTCCACCTGTTTTCACGAGGATGATTAGACTAGTGTTGAACTAGTGATGAGTCCAGATTTGGGTTTGACCCAGATTCTCGCCAGGCCAGGAAGGAGTAATGGAAACGATTTGGAAATAAAGACCGTTTGAGGTGCACCAGAAAGTAAACACTTTTAGAGGCGGAAGACCGGCCTCCATTTTCCAAATGGTTTTCTGAGAGTTTGGAAATATTTGGATAGTATTCTTCGACTTATTATGCATCCATTACGCTGATTGTATTGATAAGAACGTCCATGTCGGGCATGGCAATGCAACGAGGGATGTTTTATCGATAATAATACGTACTACTAACCTATAATACTCCAAACAGTGTAAAGAAATTTGACAAAAATGAAATGGTAAAAAGAAAAAAATTGTTTTCGGCCAAATAATGAGTAGAGGTGTAAAATAAATTAATTTAAAAAAAGCACAGGCGTGAAATTTTTGATCGGGACGTATTTAATCTGAAACAGAATCACTTATGTGTGTAATTAAAATTAATCTATTGACCTTTTTGTATTTTACAATTTACCATCTAATTATAATAATAATGTAATTGCTTAGCAGATAAATACAATTACAGAACAATTAAAAAGTTTAATAATGCGGTTTGTCAAGCTAAGCTTGCCCAATCGGTAAATCGACCGGAATCAAAAGTAGATAATAAATAGAGAAATAAATTTCTTAAGACTGTCGTTAGGGCTCTCGCCTAATTAAAAAAAAATCATTCGCCAGGTGATTTGTAAAATATTAAAGGCATCCGATATGTTTATCATGATCTACAGGCAAAGTCAAAAACCTCAGAAATCGCTCAGAAAGGTGATGGGTTCAAAATTAATTTTCAGGCAGATACCACACTTGTTATCTTTAAATATTTTCTTGGAACTTACACACTATTTTTGATACGAGTCGCAAAATAACAACACTCATCCTAAAGGCATCACAGTATACAGGGTGTTTGAAGTTCGTTGTGAAACATGGGGATCTCGCTTATCTGAAGAGCTAATACATAGGTAGGTGAATAGGTAAAAATGAGAATTTTCAGTTTTTCAGTATTCGCAATTTTTGTTCAGATTGTTTGTCAGAAGTCAGAACCGAATTTAGCAACTTTGCCAAATTTAAACCTATGACCTACCTTCTTACGTAGTCTCTGTAGTTGCTCGTGCACCACCTGGCACTGGTGGTCGTCGGGGGGCCCAGACTAGAGCCAGTGGAGGTAGTCGTAAGTCCGAATAACCGTTAAACAACGTTAAAAAATAAGATTGGGCGACAAGCAACTGGGTCTTGGGCCCCCAGCTGGTTGCTTAGCTACGGGTGGTGACGATAACGGTGTTCCCCGGTAATAAGACAATCACTAGGCGGCAAAAGTTTTAAATATACTTACACCAACTCGATAACTGGGCTTATTATTATCAATATACATCTATATAAAAATAATATTAGCGCCTTTACCTTCTGTAGCAGATAAGGAGAGCCACTCAAATCCCCTACACGAGCTGACGGGAACCTGTAAACAGAAACAGAAAGAGATGTTCTGCTCCAGTTTAACAACGGGGGGGTCACACTTAATGAATTGAAAAAAAACCAAGCACACTACTTTAGTCGTTGGAAACTCCAAAACATGTCGACGTGACTCTGCACTCTCTAAAAGCATCCATTGTACACGACGGGCTCACTGTGGTCACCCCTACGCTCTCGCGATCGTGACGGGGACAATTATATTTCGTTACTTTTTCTAACGTAGGAAAAATAACGTAACAACCTTTTCAGATAAGCGAAATCTCTAGATCTCCATGTTGCACAACAAACTTCAATCACCCTGTATACAACGTACACTGCCTTGACGATTTTTATTTTTTCGTTCACTTCTATTTTGAAAAAGTAGAAATTTTTAGTCTTACTGCATCTAAACATTAGTTTTTGGACAAGTGAGGTGTTTGAAAAACTACTCCAATTAATATAAAGTAATTGCTGTTCCGTTCTCGTGCCGTCAGACACGCTCGTGGCAAATGTGAACTTTTTCAAGAAATTTTTTTTTCAAATACTGAATTCTTTAGTAAAAAATAAAACACTACAGTAGAGCTACGAGAACTGCTTCGTGTGTAATGTTGAAGTCTCTGTAAAGCATTTGCGAGAGAAAAGTTTTTTTAATGGAGTCCAGAGCGAAAACTAGCGTAAGCTCCGTATATTTGTTTCAAAGTTGAAAGTTATTAATCTGGACAATATACGCGTATCGTATGCTCGTTTTAGATCCGCGTTCGATTACCACGTATCTGCAGTCTACAGGTTGATTAAACAAACGCGTGTCGTTGCCCTTTTGGTTGTTATTCAAACCTGAACCGCGATATCAGCTCAGATTGGGAAAATAATATGCCATTTCTCCGTCTAATTTAGATGACGTTTTCGCAATGTTTAGCAAGGCTCCTGCGATTTTTCAAATATTTTTGTGCGGGGGCTGCTGGGCTTTTCGTTACGCTTTCTAACGAAAAGAAAATCAACTCCACCTCATATTCCGAAATGGAAACGAGTAAATCGGTTCGAGTTATAAGTTCGAATTAAGTTCAACCTTACGTCTACTTAAAACTTAATATCTGAAGATCATTAAATATTTAAAATTACTTTACTCTGACCGCTTGTAATCAAAATTGGAATCTCGAGAGTAGAAATGTCGGAAAATTGAATTAAACCTATACATAATTGAATTTAGTTTAGGTATATATTCCATAACTCGGTAATTTTCAAGATTGGTAAACCTTTAATAGGGTTAAGTATTAAACTTAGAGCCATTCAATTATAGTAAAACTAAACAAAACGCAAACATTGTTTATTGTTAAGTTAAATTGCAACATACGGGTTTTGAAGTAGGAAGTCATTGATACTTTACCAATCTGGCCACATTTTTAATAGAGGTAACCCCATTGTAAACATCTGCGACTAGAATTTTTTAGCGAGAATATGATGGGCCTATATTTCATCAAACAATGAAGCTAATCACAATCCATCCACGATCATTATTGTAAATTCAGCTTGCATCGAGTGCCTGCCACTTAGTTATGTTGGTTATGTGATACTATACACCTCCTCTTCCACCCTCTTTAAATAATTAGAATCATAATAGATAGTTGAATAAAAAATATATGCCAACAAGCAGTGGGCGATTTTACCCCTAACAATCGGACACTTCGAACTGTCAAAGGGGACTGATAAATCTGTTTGCGGTGGTGGCCATCTCGAGAAGAATGTGTGGCAGGTTGAAAGCTTAGTGTAATGCAAGGGAGGCTCGAGCGGAATATCTAAAAAATACACTATACGAAGTTGCTTTGATAGTCGGTGCTTTGAATTTAAGAGGGGTGATCACGATGACCGTGTGTAGGGAGATGAAAAATTGTTAAAAATGACATATGCGTCTCTAAAAGTGCGCGTTTTCCCTATAAATGGTCGTTTTTAACAATTAGTGTCAGATTTGCACAATTTAATTGATAAAATTGATTAGATACCCACCTATAGTACGCAACTTGGCTCTTGCAGTTTCCTTCAGAGTGAAAAACCTAATTTGAGGTGTTGGGGTTCGTCTAAAAGTTTTTCAGAGCTGATGCGTTGTAGAACCTATTTATTTGTAAATTAGTTCAATATTTGGCATTATAAGGCCTGGGCTATTATATTAATCGGTTTTTAATTGAAACGCAATTCAAAAAAAAATTTTATCCGTAGACAAGCCATTAAGATTTCAAATAAAATTCAATTTTTGTTAGTTGGCTCCAAATGGTAATGGCTTATCCATTAGGTCAAGTGGTCAATAACCTTCCAATGATGTTCCTTAATGATTATTTAATAATTATTATTCGCAAGTACATATTATATCAAAGTCGCAATTTTGAAACTGAAACTACGCAGAGCACGTTAGTTGATGCCAGAAACCATCGTTGTTCATTCGCTTGACTGTTTACGCTCTGTACTTGAACTTACGAACTTACTGTAATAGGCGTTTGTGGTGTAGTAGGAGAGGAGCCCAATTATGCCCACTTGAGGCCAGAAATATAAAACAATCTCATACTATGCTGAATGTATTGGCTAAATTTCTATTTTTTGTTTTCATTCAAAATCAAATGATCAATCCTTGAATCAAGAAGCATTAGGTTGCTCCGTCCTGTATAATAATATAATAATAATAATAATATTTATTGCCAATGGACCAGATAAAATGGTATACAACATGTCAAAAAATCATACAACAAACAACAATTAAAAAGTATAAAATTCGTTTACAGAGTAAAATGACTTACAGATTAAAAATGCCCTCAAGTCTCTCTTGAAAGCATCGACAGTCCTTAGCCCTCTCAAAAGTGTAGGTAAATTGTTATAAAATAATAAGCCCAAGTGATGTGGGGATTTCTGACTAATTTTAGACCTGCAGCGAAGTACGTGAAAGCTGTTTTTTTGTCGTGTGTTAAAATTGTGATACTCACTATTGATACTAAACTTACTTTTGTTTAGAAATACATACACGCAGAGCTCATATATGAGAAGCCCTGGCAAGGTCAAAACATCAAAATCTCTAAAAAGTTCCCTGCAGGAAGTTCTCGGCCCAACTCCAGCCACAATTCGCAAGATTCGCTTCTGCGCAACAAATACTTCAGACGAAGCAGTCGATCCGTCCCAAAAACAGATGCCATATCTAATCCTGGAGTCAACCAGCGATAAGTACGAGACCACAAGCTGCCCACGGCCCAAAACTGTCTTTAAATTTCGGAACAAGTAGCTTATAGAGCCGAGCCTACGCGCTAGAAGACCGCAATGCTCCTTCCAGTCAAGATTTTTATCGACCGTAACACCAAGAAGCCTAAAATAGTTAACTGGTTGAATTTCAAGATCATATATCTTTAGGTCTAGTTCCATATTAGATCTATTTTGAACATGACGGAGCCTAATATAGTTGGTCTTACTTTGATTCAGGTGAAGCCTATTCAAAGAGAACCAATCAGCGACATTGGAAAGAATCTGAGAGCACTTTTGCTCCAAAACGTCACTCCCGCCAGAAGACACCAATAATGAGGTATCATCGGCGTATGAAGAAACCACAGAACAGTCCCCCAGCCCGCCAAAAATATTGTTTTCATAAAGAACAAAAAGTACCGGGCCCAATACTGACCCCTGCGGTACACCCAAGGTCACAAATCGCTCAGAAGAACTGTAAGTAGAAACAAGTCCGGCACGCACATGCCTAACTGAAACAAACTGCGCACGTGACTCCAGAAATGATGAGACCCAGTCCAATACTAGACCTTCTTATACCCATATTGCAAAGCTTTCGCAATAAACGTCCATGATGGACACAATCAAATGCTTTGCTTAAATCACAGAAAATGCCGACAGGACACATGACAAAGCATGAAGCGCGGTGCCGGTGGAAAACCCCTCCCTGAAGCCATGCTGGCAGGCTGACAACAAATTATTCCTGTCGATGAAACTCTGCAGGCGAGCCAAAAAGCAGTATTCGAAAACCTTTGAAAATGCAGAAGAAATTGCTATAGGGCGATAATTATTAATGTCACGTACACAACCCTTCTTATATACAGGTACAACCCTACTAACCTTAAGTCGGCGAGGAAATCTACCACTACAAAAAGAAATGTTTATAAGGTGCGTCAGAGGCCCAACAATCACAGATGCAGCACATTTAACCAGAGTTACAGGTATCTCGTCAGGCCCAGAAGCATTTTCCTCAATAACTATATTCTTAGTACAGAGCCCCCTACCTGAAAATGCATCGACTACACGCCAAGCCGATCTATAAGGGTTCCCGCTATTGTTTATCTGGTTTTGATAAAAGCACTTCTGTGTGGCTGCAAACAAAAAACGATGTCACCTCTTAGCAAGCGAATAGTTGGCGCCCAGCTCAGGATAGACACGCCTGAGCCAGTGAAAATTCTTCAGATTCCGACTAGACTCCCTTACGCTGTCATTCACCCAGCCTCTGCAACGTCTAGATGTCGACCTCCTTGTCACTGGAAAATTCATATTAAAGTGATACATAAAAATATTGTGAAAATTTTCAAAAGAAGACTCGATGTCACAACACAACACCTCTATTTAAAAAAAATATGGTAAGGCAACTCCAAATCCTGGATCTTAAAATAAGTACAGAGTTGAAATGATCTTTTCAACCTTTTTTTTTCAGAATTCTAAATAAAGCTTATCAAGGCTCTAGAAGAGTCCAATTGATGACGCAACCTCCATGACGTAAATCTCATGAGAAAACAAGTCTTATCAAAAGTAATTTCCAATTCCAGTATACACCAAATTAAATGTACGAAATATCTAGAGCAAAAATTATTTTAAGTTGACGAAAATTATTTTTTTAACAACGATGTTGTTAAACTTAAAAATAGTGATAAGCTGATAACGATTGGGCAAAAATAAGTTTGGCTTTGAGACGATGTTCCGTATAAATGTAGCAGCAAGCCCCGGCGAACAATTTTGAATATTAATTTAATTTTGCCATTCTGATTTACTTAATTGACCGATGGTCTCAAGTTTTAACAAGCAAAATAGAGTAGCAAGTGTATAAGTAATGATTGATGATGAACCCTTATGACAGGGTATAAGCAATGCATTATAAGTTTCAAAAAGAGTACATTGTACGATTTTATTCATACATAGAAAACAACAGTGACCGATGTTAATATACGTATAATGAGGGGTGAACAGAAGAACTGAACAGATAGTGTACAGATTGTATAATTCTATTATGGTGCTCATCAAAAGTAGATGAACAGTTGTGCATTTTGTGAATGCCAACTGTATCGCGATACCATCATTTATTGTATTTCTGAACGACGACATTAAAAGGATCTTTGATGCCGATAAAAGATTGTGGAGTTCTGGTTAGTTGCTTTTTACAAACCATACGCGCGTTTGCAAGGGTGGTTTTTTGGGTACTACCAGTAAAGCAAGCGCATGTTTGGCGCACTTAGTATAGGGGAGGGTTTACCATCGAGATTTTTTCAAAAATGAGTACTAATAGAAGGGGCGATGACAAAAGTTACGAATTCACCAAAAAAAAATCATAAACGTTTCGGATTTTTAAAACCATTTTCGAGGTTAGTGCTAACAAACTATAAATCAAAGTATTTATAAGTCAAGTGTGAAAACAGTTAGGGTTGAAATTATAAATCAAGCAAGACAAGTCGCATTTGTAATTAATTTTAGCAGGTTCGTAGCAGGGTGTAAGGTAAGCAAACAGCTGGCGTCGTCACGCCTGGACAGATCGCCCTTGCACCACCATACAATAAAGTATGTTTATCATTTCTTGTTACTCCCTTAACACTAGCTGCGGTCTTCACACCCCTTTCGGAAACACAACAGAACAATGATTCCGAATTCGAACTTTATGTTGTGCAACGAAAACTTACGCGCTTGGTTAATCTTCAATCAAAATTTTGACATTTTAAACCATTTGATTAAATATTAATGTCGATTGTTATTGCAAATTTATGTGATTAAAGTAAACGTTGTATAATTTTCAATTTCAACAGTTGTTATTTTATTTACTCGCTCTATTTTTCTAAAAGAGACATAAGGGTTCTAAGTTGCATTATTTAACTTGGCGTTTTTCCATTTAAACACGCAGTTTTTTATGATTTTTTTTCCTGCGCATTTGTATTACTTCATAAATTTATCCCGCGTGTAAAATGGCCACTTTCATCAATGAGTGATTGATGATTTATTTAACTAAAGTGATTTATAAGAAATGAAATATTTATATACCTAACAAAAAATAGGCTATCCCGTAACACGATTATTAATTACATATTTGACCATAGATGGGTATAAATGTAATTATATCAAACGTATATAACGCTAAATAATTATCATCGTTCCGTGCATTAAAATCCCTCTGGACAAATTAATGCTGCGGTCCAGCCAGTTGTCGAACGTGACGTACATTTACCAATTGCGCCTTTATTATTATATATCACTTTATTAACAAATTAAATACATTTCCTTGTCCAGTTATTAACTATCACGTAAAATATTCAATAAATATCTCATTTAATTTTTTTCAATTACCTTAATGTGCGAATCGGAATCGGAGCTGCAATAAATTATACTTTTTATGATTACTATAGCAGCCTAGCAGCCAGCGGTCACTATGAGAATGAAAGAGTGAAATTAATTAAAGACATAAGGACAATTTCCAATATTAGTCCTTTTGAATGGTGCTTTTAGGCCAAATTAGTTTCAAAATTAGAAATGGAGAGACCTGGAGCCCCAATAGATCACAATTTCGAACGACAGTCTTTCGAATGATAATATAGGGGTGAGTGACAATGAATCGGACACTATCATTATCTTAAGAACCAAAATGTATTTCACTTTGATATTTTCTTGGCATTGATATTCTCAACTTTTCATATTATTTACTAATCAACTAAGATTTGTCATGGATAAGTCTTTTAATTTGGGCGCTTCAAGGTAATGTTGTATTCACTTATTTTACGTATTACAAAAAATGCTTATCAAAAGTCTTTATTTATCTTGTCGACTGTTCAAAATAAAATCCCCTACACACGACCAGACGCGGTCGGCCTGACAGTCGGTCCGACCAAATCAGGTGTTGCCTACACGCTAAATCGTCTGACAACGCTCCACACCACCTGATTTGGTCAGGCGGTTGGGTAGTCAGGTGGCCGGGCCATCTGACAACACCCGACGACCCGACACAATAAATGTCAGACGACAAGCCTACACACGACCTGATATTCTACCTGATCTGACCAAATCGACCCGACTGCCTGACCAAATCAGGTCGTGTGTAGGGGACTTAAATTTGGCCTTCTCGGTTTATTTTTTACCAATTTTTTTTTTAAAAACGTCACCGTGTATTGAAACGGACGTGTATTGTTTCATGACTAAACGTCGATGTCCCCCACAACTGTATTGACTTATTCTTATCATCCCTGAAAGTTTCTGGCGTTGATAATATAAATATTAGGTTTAGTAGGCACTGTCGGTAACAAAACAGCCTGTGCTCGCTTCAATGCTCGTAAAACGGACATTTTCCGATCATTACTTAAAAGTCAACAACTTTTAAGTTTTAATGCAAAAATTATTTTTACTCATTGATATGTCATGTCATATGTAAATCGCATAGTTTTCGAGTTATGGACAATTAAAAATTTTTTGACCAAGTTTTAAAGTTTTTTAACTTTAACGCGCGTTAGCGCCTAGATTAGTCAATTGAGGAAGAAAACTGAAGAGATATTATTTGTAGACAATTCAATGTACTATATTTTTGTATTAAATAATTTTTCTCATAAAGTGCGTAGTTTTTGAGTTATGGGCAATAAGAAACTTTTTGGACCAATTTTGGAAGTTTTCTTCACTTTAACGCGCGCTGGCGCCTAAATCATTTACGTGAGAAGAAAACTTATACAACATCATTTGTAGAACATTTAATTTATTTATTTTTAATAAAAAAACTTTTCTTATGAAGTGCGTAGTTTTTGAGTTATAAGCGAAAAGCCGAAATAAGAAATAAAATCCACCTTTCTCGAGCCTCCCCCAAGTTAATGCTGCTAGTTTTAACAGGCAGACGGTCGGTTTTATTACTCATTTGCAATGTTTGCTGCCTCCCGGAGTAGGAGCGCTACTTTTCCAACAGTTTAAGAAAGAACATATTAGTATGTCATAAAAAAGTAAGTCGAATTTATGTTTTGTTCAAAAAATACAGCCATTTGAAAATAACTGTCCGTTTTATTGCCACTCTTTTCCCTACCTTGATGATAATAATAATAATAAGTTTCAATTTAACATTTCATGTTAATGTGCAAACAACTTACATATTATGTCAGAAATACAGCGTCTACAATCTATAACTACTACATTAATTTCGTTCTTTAAAAACTCTTCCACTGAATAATAGGACTCGCGGATTACCATTTTTTACGTTCCATTTAAAAGACTTTGCCGTTAAACCCTTTATATGGTCCGGTAACTTGTTATAAATTCTCGGAGCATAATAATTTACAGTGCTTCTCGCTCTAAAAATTCGTCCGTTGCACAGAGTCAAGTCAATTTGTACGAGTAGGTACTGTAGCTATGTATTGAACCTCTTACCTTGTAAGCCTCTAAGTTGTTTTTCACATGTAGTGGAAATTCGTATATATACATATACAGGCATAGTACGGTTAGTATGTTCGTCTTCGTATACGCAGCCCTACAATCCTCGCGGTACCCCACACCGCAGACAACACGTAGAGCTCTCCTCTGTAGACCAAAAACCCCCGACAAGTGCTTCGTTAAGCCCCAGGACAAGATTTCATAAGCAATAAGAGCCTAAGTCATTGCGTGAAGCGCCATTAACGACGTATCCGACGAAACTTTGCTCGCAATGATACGGAGGGCAAAGATGTTGCCTGACAGACGAAGCGATAGCTTATCTACCTGCGGCTGAAATGTTAGTTTAGAGTCCAAAACTACGTCCAAAAAATTAGCACTGCTACCCTCTGTCTTCATTGTGAACAACATAAGAACACAGTTTTCGAAGCATTTAAGCACAGCTCATTTGATACGCACCACTGCTCGGCCACAGCAAGAGCTTGCGTTCTGCCATTTTCTACCACTTTCACGTTCTCTCCACTTGTTATGATGTTGTATCGCTGGCGTAAAGAGCTGTATCGGTCATAGAATAATTACTGTCGGGTAAATCGTTTAAAAATCCGCTCATCAGACTCGAAATGGCATCTTGCACTTCAACGACTGAAAGTTTAAATTTCATGTTCAAATTTTTTTCCAAACATCTCGCTGGGAAAGCTCCGCAAGTCCAATCGCCGCCGAGACCATTCGCAACACTACGAATCGCATCCAAAAAGAAAACAGGAAAATGTGTCCAAAATATTATTTTTCTTTTTAAGGTCTTTTTCGGTTTCGACACGATATGCCACGATGAGGTGTCGTTTAATCAGATAGCAAGTATGTATTTCACTTAATAACTGAAGAAATATGTACTTATATGCTGAAAGCTGAAAGACCTTAAAAAATCGAATTATTTACGGAAAAAATGAGTGGAAACTTTACGCTTTTTGCGATTTCTCCATCAATTTCAAACAATGACGTCGCTGCAGCGACGAAGACGGCCTCTTTGCTTCTCTCCTAAAAAGAATTAATTATTGTTTTTGTTTATTTTAATAAGGTTGAATTGTTATTTTATGGGTAGTTAAAAAGAGGCGAATTTTATAATTACCCATTGTGTCGAGAAGAGAACAAAGAAAAAACAACTTTTTAATAATTGAAAAATAAGAACAAAAGGAAAGAAGGCCGTACGCGCGGAAATTCGAAAGAATGCGATCTTATCAACTAGTAACATTAAATTGAACATCACTTTGCAATTTCTATCCCCATTACAATAGCCGTCAGGGGTAAATACCTGTGTAATGGGCACGTGGTTGCTGGACGAGCGTCGAGGGACACACTAGCACCGCGAATGTCGTTGTATCCCCGCATTCGTCTTACCTTTACCTACATTATTGGATGTTTTATTACCGACCTCATTCCTCTTTTCGCCACATACTTGGTAGATAGGGTTAAGAAGATATAGCGTCAGTAAATGAAAGTGTATAGAAGACGGCAAAAAGATGGACCGAGAGCGGTCGTGATGCGACTCCGGGGGGTTGTTCCGGAGTCGTGTAGTTACAACTGTCCTATCGCTACTATCGCCTGGCAGACTCTTGCACGCCGACCGTTACACGGATCACTTTCAGTGATTGTTATTCGTTTTTTAGTGCTTTTTCGTTTAATCGAATGCCGACGCTAACTACATCGCCGGTAACAGTGCGGCCTCTTTTTATTACGATTCTAGCAGAAGTTAATTTGTTACCCTAGTGTTTTTATCGCATTCCGTACGATCCGCATATGGAAGCGACTTGGCAGTTGCGATTTGATCACGAGCCCATTACCTTTAAACTGCCAATATACAAACGCATTATGCCGAAAGTCGATACATATATGAAACTCGCGGTGACTGCAATAACCATTTACCACTATCTGTAATTCCCGCGGCACATGTTTGTTGGTCGCTAGATGATGTCGGCAAGGCCTGATTGCGTTACTACCGTCGGGAATGAAAACAAATTGCTTCCCGCGGAAGGATATTGCCAGCCCTAAAAGTCGCGCGGCTCCTATTTGAACTGGTATTATGTGTGTACTCTTCGCGACAAATTGTTATATTATGTTTGTGCTTGCCCATAAGCTCGTTCTTACCGTATCTGTAGTGACAATAACAAAAGCAATAACACTCGCATTTCTCATAATGTGTTTATATTAAGGACTAATTACGTTTCTCGCAATTTCTTATTAAACAAACATTTGGTGTGATCACTTTATACTTATTACGTCGTAAAATTTATTGTCCGGTCTCTTATTAATTACACGAGAGGCAGTTTCATCCAAAATACTGCGTCGATGCGCTTGATGCATATTTCAGAAATTAATCCGCGTTAATGATTGATTCAATTTCATTCCAGAGTCCTCTAAAGTGACCCTTACATCGCCAGTAATTGCTTAAACGTCAAATGGGAAGAATATTAATTATTTATACAGTAGAACAAACTGTAAGGGGAAATAGAGGTTACCAATTAAATACAAGATGCAACCATTGTGAATCAACTAGGCTTGCACCCGTACTGCTGACTTATTAATGAGGAGTTGTCTCAGCACTGCTGCACTTATTTACTATTAATATATTAAAACTTGAACGACTTTAAATGGTGGGTTTAGCTTGGAAGATCGCAAACTTCGCAACTTTGAAAGAAATCTCAGTGAAGTTTTTTATGGATAATTTTCTTTTTGGTAAGGTCGTAGAAATCATAAATATTCATAATTCCATCACTTTTTGATTGTTGGATTTAGTTTGGCTTAAAATTGCTAAACCCGTCCAATAATGTAACATGGAAATTTAAGTTAAAGTTTGCATCAACTTACTCAGTGATAGAACGCTAGAATATGTCTTATAAACTTTTTCTCATAATAAATCAGTCTGTGAAGATCTCTGAGGCGAAGCTGCTATTCAGTTACTCGACTCTCCATAGTGGTCGCTATGCCGCAGGCTCAAGAGCAGAGCTTTTTATAGTACACATCTCGGGCGTTTTGCTCTCGGGATGAATCCGAAGTGGAGATACTCGCAATCTCTACCTGCACTAGGACAACTCTCGAGAAAGCCTACCAGCAAGATCAATAAATTCACATTTATGCAAAGCGATAGTTTGTTCTAGTGACTCTTCTGAACTATAAGAAACCTCTAAACTAGTTCTGACACTCAATCATTCTGGAGTTGAAGAGAACAAGATTGTAGACGAGCTAAACTTGAGAAGCTTTCAAAGCACCTATAGCGGCTTCGAACATCTCTCCAGGTCCCATACAGTCTCATAAAAAGAACTATTGGGATACTCAGAAGCCCAGACAGAGGAGAGTCTCTATAAAGAGGACACATGGGTCTCATAAAAAGAACTATTGGGATACTCAGAAGCCTAGATAGAAGAGAGTCTCTATAAAGAGGACACATGGGAATGGCAATAGATCTACTGACAAGCCACTACCTCCTCAATAAAATGTTCAACTACAAGAGGTTTAAGAAACTCTCACATGCAGACGATAAGAAGTTGCAGGTAGATAGAAAAATCCTTTCACCTTACTTCTACTCCCAGCTATTACGGCACTGAGACGCTGTATTCTAGGTTCTGTTTATCCAGGACCAATGGACATACGAAGTATCGTATCCATCCGAGTAGACTTGTAACTATCCTCGAAGAGTATTATAAATATGTGAGTATTATAAGTCACAAGTCACAAGGTTTATAGAAAACCCACACACGGACCGATACTTACTTACACAAAGATTGAAACCATCGCCCGAAACAATAGAAAGGGATCATAAAAACACTTAGAGACCCAGCCACAAGAATCTGCCAACCATAATACCTTCAAAAACAATTAGAACACTTAAACAGGGCTACACGGCATGAGAGGTAAAATGCAAATCAAACCCTAGAAGGACTATTGGCACAGCGCCACTAAACTAACCAGCACCCACAGGACAAGTGTTCTTCCCCTATAATTTACAAAACTCTGCGCTAAGAGACGTCAAACAGCGCTTCTGACAAGCGAAGGAGTTTACAAGATTCCTTGCTCATGTGGGCAAGTGAACTTCGGAACTACAAAATCTGGTCAACACCAGGATATCAGAACACAAAAAAACTTGTGAGCTACACCAGATTGAAAAGTCCGCAGTAACAGAACACGCTTTACAAACCCAAGACAACCACCAGCACATGTATGATAAGACCGAAGACAGATTGCAAAGAGAAGCCAGAGACATTTTCAAACACCCGCACAATTTCAACAAAAAGAGGAGGAAATAAGAATAAATAAAACCTGGCCTCTATAGCCCTCTGGGGGGAACACCCCAACGAGACCTCGACACGAAAATCCAACACCAGAAGACACTCAGACGATCGTCCTATCAGAAGCAAGCAGAGAACTAAACAACATCGCAACTATAAATACTGGTTTACTCGACCGACCCGCATCAGTCACTCCTGAATCCTAAACCCCTGGTATGTGAACTTCGACCACTACACCGCACATGATTCACCCGCAGGAGTGGAAAAACGTCAGGTATCACAAATAAAACCTTTCGACCACGGCTTATTAGTCATAGAACATCTACTTCTTTCCTCTACGAGGACTGCAAACCGACTTATACCATATATCACGTTGATAATGTAAAAAGAACCGGTGGTTCAGAGTTCCACGCCCTCTGTTTGGCCACACTGACGTTGTCCACAGGTAAAAGACAAGCTATTTGTCTCTAAAATTATATCGACTTCCGGTTTTACTATTACGGGTTCACTCTGGGTTTAGACATAATCTTACTTGGGGGTAACTTCCATTTTAACCCAATAACATGATTTATTAGATTAGCATCGACATTGCTGGCAAATATCGCGCTTTATTCTGAGAGATCTTTGAACTCCGCGGTGGCATTTTCGTTACTTACATAGTATTTTGATGGAACTGGGTACTACCTATGATGGAACAGAGGGCCTAGGACTGTTAAGAGAAAATGCTAGCCCACAGGGAGATTAATATTTTAGAGGCCTTTAAACAGGTCCGGAGGCAAATTAGAAAAATTAAAAATTAAATTGCTATATTATTTTAAAAATAACAAAAAATATTGCTGGGGAATTACGGGCTCCCTAAATTTGACCATTGAATTTTTTCGATCTCGTCCTTAATCTGCATTTGCCTTCCTTTTTATTTTTGTCTAGCATATTGAGTTTCAAAGTTGAGGCTCCTAATATTGCCCCTCTCTCTATTGGGAGGAAGAGGTTCTGCATATAGCTGAACTTTTCCCGAAAACGGCACAATAAAAATAAAAAGTTTCGGCGTAGTTTGGAGACCATGCTGACCAGTCGGACTAGAGCAAAATACAAATATATTACAGAATATCGAGTCCGACTGACTGTTTCTTGGACACTTGCTTCACTGAAGTCATAATTTAACGTTATATTACTTATCTCAATGATTTTATCATTTTAACCGGAATTCTGTTTTCAGATATTTACAACACTTAAATTGTATAATTTGTTTAAACAAAACTGAGTTATCGATAATTGTAAATTTTATTTTTAGCATTAATTTGTTTACACTTAAACTTTCGATACGCTAACCCATATACCGTTTAAAACCGAAAGACTAATTGGATTTGTAGTATCATATCTTAGCGGTTCATCGGTCTTCTCGTCGAGTACAAATTTAAAATTTTGAAGTAATAAGGCTAAACCTACTTTAACTTGCATTTTTCCAAACCGCAAACCTGCAACAAGACACAAAATTTATAATTCAAAGTGTAGAAATAGAAAGAACAATTTACCAATACAACTTCTCGGTCCTTCCCCGAAAGGTAAATAAGTAAAAGGTATAATTTTAGACCTATTTTCTTCACTAAATCGTTCCGGATTAAATTTTTCTGGTTCTGGAAAGTAGTCCGGGTCGTAATGTAAGCCTAAAACTGAGATGAACATCGGAACGTCCTTTTCAATAACTGCATTAGCTTCTCCAGTTGGGTAATTAGCTGAGCAGTCGCGATTTAATATTGGAAGTGGAGGGTACTTTCTCAAAGTTTCTGCAAGTTAAAATGTAGGGCCAAACATACAATATATTTCTGACAAAATTACCATCAATAACCTGTTCGAGATATTTCATGTTCGCTATAGCTTCGTATGTAATTTTACCGTCGTGACTCTCAACCACTGAATTTATTTCTTGCCTCGCCATTTCTTGAATTTCGCTATTTAAGGACAGTTCGTAAATGCAAAAAGTCATAGTTGAGGACGAAGTTTCGAATCCGGCAGTGAAAAATAAAAACAGTTGAGCAGCTATCTCTTCGATTGTTAAGCCTTTCATAATTTTATTAGGGTCGCTGAAATCGCGACTATCCTTTTTGAGATCGATGAGCAAATGCAAAAAGTCGTTACGTTCCACGTTATTTTTCTCACGATAATCAACAGTCTGTTTGGTAATGTCCATAAAAAAATCTGACACATCTTTATCCACACCCCGAATTCCCAAATACCGTGCAAGCTTTTCGTTACTTGAAGCAAAAAATCCCTCGATATTTTGCCTTAGCGTCGATTCGAAAGACTTCTTGGCATATTTTACGAAATCCGCATCTGGATTTTTAAAAGAGTTGCATTCGATTCCAAACGCACAAGAACCAATTACGTTGATCGTGTAACGACTGAAAACGTCTCGTACTTCGAATTTATCGTCGAGTAAACTCAAGTCGGTTACGGCTTGGTTTAAATTTTTGGCACACTCCACCAACGTTGGAAACATCATCTTCATTTTTCCGGATGTAAACGTAGGTGTTAGTTTAGCTCTGAGATTTCTCCATCTCGTTCCTTCGATGGCAAATAAGTGAGCACTTATTGGATCGTACTTTTCGTTATAATAGATTCCTCTGTTCATGAAAAAGACGAAATCTTTTCCCAGCACGTTTTTTATTATCTGTACATCGATGGGCATGTAAAGCGGTTTCCACAAGAAATATAGTCCTACATGTTTGTAACCACGTTTCTTGGCTTGCATGTAACTTTTGCGAAGCTGTTGTCCGAAGCTTTCGGTTTGTAATAAGCTATCCTTCATTGTTCCAAACGGTATTGAAGGTGTTTCCCATGGAACGCCTCTATTTTTCCAATACTTAAACGCCCATTTATAATACGTTATCACGCCAACTAAAACAGTTATTATTATCACAATAATTGAAAGACAATCCATTGTATGCTTGGAAATCAAACTCTTATTATTTCTTATTCACGTTCCAATATTCAAAAATCTGTTACTTTGGCTGCACATCAAATAACTTTAAAAACAACATATTATTTCGTGTTTCACGTTTCACTATCTAAATTTATTGTTTACGAACTCTTTAAAATATATTCGATTAGATAGTAATAAATTAATTATTTTTGTTAAAATGTTTCGATAGCAATCAGAACCAAATTCAAGTGGAATCATGTTCGAACTACGTCTGTGTTTCTGAATAAGGTCGTGAACCTATTGTGAACTTCCGTAAAATAAAGGGCATTTGAATGTTTGGAGCTGCCCAACCGTGCAAAAACCCACTGGTACGTACGGTACGGTATGGTCAGTCTGCGTAAATGAGGTGCCACCAAGAGTACCAGGCAACCTACTTCCGTTGTATTTTAGTCTTACCCACGTAACCAAGCCTTCTGGTGGTGATGAACAATGAACGGTTTTCTCCTGGAATGTACAAAAAGTCGACTATAGCCTAAGTGCATTACATTTTACATTTTTATATAGTAAATGAATCTACAATCCACCTGTTCCTCACTCTGTACCAAAAATAAATATCCCAAGGCATAGGGAGCAGGCTGATAGGGTAAATCGCTCCCTAGAAAAGTATTCGGCCACTGCAAATCCAACCTCACCAGAAGGTAACCTTTCTGCCCGCAGAATCAACGTCAGAGTGAGCATGCTTAAAGCCACCACCACGCGCCACTGGGCGGCGCGACGCGTGGAGAACAGAACCATGCTCATGCTCACTTG
Source organism: Malthinus flaveolus (assembly GCA_950108345.1). Taxonomy (NCBI): domain Eukaryota; kingdom Metazoa; phylum Arthropoda; class Insecta; order Coleoptera; family Cantharidae; genus Malthinus; species Malthinus flaveolus. The sequence continues at coordinate 24,325,152 of OX467286.1, read as the reverse complement.
CTCACTCTACCACCAGTCGGCCACAAAATCGCTTCCGGATCACCCGGTATGACCTGAAACAGACCAGGTTTGCCATGAGGGAGCACCAGGAGAGAGGATCCGCACGCCTCGAGCCATTATCCGGACACGCCAACAGCGGGGCTTAAGCCTGCAACAGTGATAAAGCCTAAACATATACTAGGGTATACTGACACACATAGACTAATTTACAGCTTTTCCGGTGCAGAGACTACAACACCCAAATGACCAAAGGATCATGTATGGCTCCACTAAGGGACTAACGCATTGATATAGCTCATCAGTTATCTGCATTCCATCAAGTGCAGGGTAAGGCAGTATCACACTTGCCCAATTCTTAGCCAAAGTTCAGGGGGAACCATTCGAATTAAAATATCTGCAAAATGTCGCATTTGGTTATTCCTGCTGGTGATCGATCAGTTTGATTTCAATTTTTAGAAATTGATAGTAATAAAATTTGAATCTGATGTTTTCAATTTTTTTAAACGGCGCAACAAATTTATTTTTTAAATGAACTATAACCTTTCTAAAGCCTGTACTGCCCAACTCTTTTCAAGCGCTCCTCGTAAAGCAATTTCTTTAAAATCGCATTTCCACTACATTTCAGTTCATTTCATTTAAACGGTAGAAATTTTGATGAGTCTCAGAAATTTTCATATGACCTTATTTTAGCGAAAAGCTTCTATGTTGTTATACTTTGTATTTGATGAAGATGGTGAACGTCATTCTATATCAAAAAGACAACTAGATGGCAGTATAATCAGCTGGTCGAGTGCTAGATCCTGTTGAGCTTTTCCTAACTCCCTGGCCTACTTGCACAATCCATCACCATAATATTCACTTTCTTGCTCGACAAACTATCTAACAAAAATCTTCGTACATAAAATTACATTTTAAAATAACTTTATTTTATCCCCTTTGTAAAAAATAATCTCATTTTATAGTTTAACGTCGTAAATCAAGAGAGAAAAAATTTCTTTTTAGTTTTTTACACTTTTAAACCGGAAATTTTTTTCTCTAAATTAAGGGCGAGTTATTCTGAGTTTATAAATATATTGTTATATCATTGATCACAATTTTGCGAGTTTGTGCCGGATATTTATCCACTCGGAAGATCCGCACAGAGTACCCTTGGGATTCTCTAACGACCGCTTCATCTAAATATGGATTATTTATTCCTTTTTATACATCATCTCTAATCAACTTGAGTGATAACTTTTTATTCAAAGCGGACACAGACATTACTTGTGATTTTAAAATGCGTTTTCTGTGTAGGTGACAATTTTTATTGTGGAGGATTTTTTAACTAAGGATCATTTTATTTGAATTAATACGAGCGTATTCTTCATTTATGCAGGGTGGCTCACTCTCCGATTCTATATACGTGCGAATCACGAATCACGGTTATTATGATAGACAGAGGGTAGGTTTAAATTTGGCGAAGTTGCGTCATTTGATGTTCAATATCAAGCGAGCGATAAACTTACAAAAATTTTAGTAAATCTCGAAATGTTTATAACAAACCCAAAATTCTCAAAATACTCAGATCTAGATGGAGACTCGAGACATAGGCTTTTAGTGAGTAAAATTAAATAGTTACAAACATTGTCACCCCTTTTGTTTTATAATTTTAAGAGTAAACTACCAAATACAATACTAACATTGTCTTTTTGGCTTCGAGAACGGGCTCATGCAGACAATACAATGAATTTTTAGCAGTTACCTACCTACCTATTAAGAATTAAGAACTGCATCCGATATCAAATCTCTTTTAGTTTGCAGTTTCAGTTATCAAAGCCATGGGCTAACAGTAGGCGGTACTTGAGCATTTTTTTTCGGTTTTTGATGTGGAAATGAATACATCAATTAATTGCAATCCCAAAATATGGAATATGGATAGATACCTCCATCAGTTTTCAATTCTAAAAAATACTGTTTGGGGTGTTTTTCTGTAAAATTGATGTGTCATGTGTTATGTGTTACACTTTTTGGTATTCTTAGACCTAAGACAAATCCAAAAAACACTTCTAAGTTAGGGTAAAATAGAAAACTCAAGAAAATTTAGGCATTTCTTGGCGCGAGAAACGTTACTTACAAGTATAAAAATTTGCGGTCTGTGCCTGTCTATTGGTCTGCATGTGTGTGTAACTGTGGTGTAACTTATGAATAATTCTAATAAAGCATTTCTAAGATTCTTTGGATATCTACTTATAGCCCATTCAAATTCAAGGTGCAGTGAATGACCACCGTGAATGGACTATAGATAAATCTTGACTCTACAATATCAAACACCCTTTGCTATTTTTGATGTAATTTTATAAGTTTCAACCCCAATTCTTACTTTTTTTTAGTGAGTCCACTTTTCTCAAATATGCACAATTCAAACTTACGTTTTTTTCTTGCTGAACGCTCATAGTAAATTTGAAATTTGGAAACAGGGATAGACAGAGACAGACAAAGAGGCAAACAAGCAGCCAGGCAGACATTCAGACCTACAGGCAGAAGACAGAGAGACATTCAAACGTACAAGCAGACAGGCAGTCATTCAGACATACAGGTAGACAGAAGACAGACACACATTCAGACAGACAAGCAGACACGCAGACATTCAAACATACAGACAGAATATACATTTAGCTATACAGACAGACATTCAGACATACAAGCAGAGGCGACACAGACATTCAGACATACAGGTAGAAGACAGCACAGACATTCAGACATATAGGCAGAAGACAGACAGGCATTTAAACACACAGACAGAAGATAGACAGACATTCAGACATATAGACAGACAGACAGACATTCAGACATATAGACAGACAGCCAGACAGACACTCAGACATCTAAACAGACAGACAGACATTCAAACATATAGACAGACAGACAGACATTCAGACATATAGACGGACAGACAGACATTCAGACATACCCAAAGACAGGCAGACAGATAGGCATGCAGGCGAGTAGGCAGGCGTACAGGCAGGTAGGCAGGCATACAGATAGACAGACAAACAGACCAGCAAGGAGGCAGACAGACTAAAAATGAATGTAAAATTTATCAGACCTCGTATGCCTGGAAAGCAGTCTCAAAGTCAATGATGTGGTAGTATTTTGACTTATACAGACTCTCATAGACTAGAGCAGGGGTGTTTTACCCGCAGCTCGCGGGCCACACGTAGCGCGATTTTCAGATGTGGCTCACACGATTGCGTCTTGCGGGATGAACTGAACTATTGCTCAGTGAAGGAAGATATACTGCCAGTTTTTACATTAAAAGACAATACACTCGGAGTAAACAGTCGAATGTGGACAAGCAAAGTTTTTATAAAGGGTCAAAGGGTGGATACTTTTGATAAATCATTTTTCTCTTTTTGTATCCAAGGACATACTGTATAATTGTGGCTTTCCAACTCTAAATTGACTCGCGTCGAGACACAGGGGCGGACTGGTAACAAATGACCGACCCGGGAAATATTTGACGCGGCACAATTTTATTTTACTTCCCAGGGTAACCAGTGGCGGCTGATAAATTTTTTAAGAGGGGCTCAAATCTAATACCTATTGATTTTAGAACAAAAATGTCAGGCAAAATTTTCATTGCTCAAGGTCAAACGGTGTAAAATGAAAAGTTCAGAAATTTTAGTAGCGATTGATAATGCCTTCTGAAACAAAAGACTCACTAGTATACTTAACAAAAACCTGTTCTTCGCAAATTTTTTTGTTAAAACAAGGACTTTCCCCTGTTTGCACTTCGTGCAATTTTCGTCGGAACGCATCCATATTTTTTTAGGTAAACCTCCGAGAAACCGGCCTCGAAACAACCGATCCACCGGGAATTTTCCCGGTGTCCCGGTGGCTCAGTCCGCCTCTGCGTTGAGTTAAAATTTGAACACCACTGGTCGAGAGAAACTTAAAATAATCGACAAATGCATTATTTTCTTCGAAAATGTTGCCGAGAGTTTATTAATGACTGCATCTTATTATTGAGCATCAAATGATGCAGCCCAATATGTGTATCTGCAATGTCTAGTTTAAACGAGCCCCCTGTTTAATAATAACCTAAATCCGTCTGTATGAAACCATAAATTGAGACACTTCGTACTTCGTACCTATATCTACTATAAAAATTGGTGAAAATTTATGGGTTTGTTTGAAGTAAAACGATACCTTTTAAATCATTTAATTTTAATGATCTACGAGTTAAACAAAATAATAATTTTTTACTTTCTTCTTCATCTTCTTCCTTCTTTTTGTGGGTACGAACTTAATATACCTACGTTATATTTATACACACGTAGTTAGAAAACATACTTTCACACGGTTTGAGCGTCTGAGCGTAAGGTTGTATTGAAAAATTGATTTATAGCATTATCTTACTTCATGGAAGAGGTACGCTTTCATGCATATTTTACATATTTCTCAAAATTGGAAACATAAGTAAAATTTGTAAGGAGATTATCTGACACTTTTACATGTAGTAAATTTATCATTTGTCAATTATCTGCCCGTATTGTTAATATTCGGGGGCGTTACTCCCAACGGTATTCATTTCCTCAACATTTTACCTTTTGTTACAAAAATGCTTTTTCGAAAGCACTTCAGCTTCGACCATGTAGGTAATGTGAATTTCTAACGGTACAGTTTGAGAATTTACGCTAAAATGTCTTGTGTAGTCAAAAAAATTTCAAGACTAAGAAAACTATTATAGTGGCATTTGAGGAACACCCCCTCGTATTTTAAATTTTAAACTAAATTTATCTCATTTTTTTGACCCAACATCTCCTATACTTAATCCGGAGTATTAACTGAACTTAGGGGGATGAATTTAATACACCCGTGGAGATTTTAACGAAAAATTAATTTAAAAACATATTTGAATGAAAAATAACTAATTATTTTGTGTAGGCGACGATATGCAGCGAGAAGGCAATAAGAAAAATATGAAACTTTGATAATTTAAAATTTTTAACTTAAGTTTGACGTGTTTAGGGGATAATTTTTAAATTTATATTCTTTACGAGGGCTTAATGTAAAAGTACTGAATAATGGGGCTAATTGTTAGCATTTTTTAACAATACCTACCTTACTTATAGCGTAGAGGTGTCTTCTTCTCTTCCATGCTTCACGAAGGGTGGCAAAAATCCACACGTTAACCAAAAAAATTGTGTAATATTAATTACGTTTGACAAAATGCTAATTTTAAGGGCTTAAAACGGACTAGCCTATTCTAGTACTCCCTAAACCCACTTTGATAACTAAATTTTTTTACTTTTTTTTTAAATCATAACTAAGTGGTGTTTTCAAAATTTCCTTCAACTTTTAAGCGGTGTAACTTGTTTGGAGTGGCAAATTTAGCAAAAACTAACTTTATACTTTTTGTAAAAAATTTAATTCTCTACAAGTTTTATCTAAAATATTTTTTTGTCAGATTACTATTGAAGCCAAAAATGTCACTTTTATAATTAATAACGTATTTTTAAACATTTCGAGAGAGACTACATACGAGTGGATTAATTAAGGGTGTAACATTTTCAAACTTTTAATATAAGATTTTGCTTGAAAATCGAGCCTTATTACTTACGAAACACCCTGTATAAGAATTACGAGAGCTTTGTAAAATCATTTTTAAGAGACGCTTTTTGTGCAACTCCCGAAATCGGCAATTCTGATTTGTTTTAAAAATTTCCACATACCTACTTAAACCACCTATAGGATTATTTAAATCTTGACTAGCGAATATACTTAGTTTGCATTTATCTTAAAAACTTTCTCCCTCGCATCGTGCATTCGAGTTAAGGATGCGTTAAGCTCAATTTTCTTCATTAGACTTAATCTGCATTCCATCCCCCTTACGATGCTTGGCTGCTCTCTTATTTCCAACAACTACCATTTTTATTAGCCGTATAAATTTGTTTAATTGGTCTTTCATGCAAACTGCGACAATTTAATTTTATTGCTTAAGTTGATTTCGTTTTAAATTATACTTCTTGAGCATTTAATTGACTAATGGATTACTGGAATAAAATTATTTTTTAACAACTCAATTTTACGCGAGTCGAATTACATTTTTTTAAACTTTAAAGTTGCTTTATAGTAATTTATAATTATTTTAAAGAAGTAAAAAGAGCAAATTTTATTTTAAATGTAATAAGCGACGGCGCCAACACCTGTTTGCGAATTTAGTTGCGGTGTGGCGCCTACAATAACGTCGAGTCGTCGTAAGGTAGAATGTGTAACAACTTCCGTTGGGTAGCTGCAAATAAACTTAAATATATCTCCACCAGAGACCAGCACCGCCAGAAGTAGACCCGCAAGAACCGCTCAACCCCCGCGAGTCCCATCCCTACTCCGTAGAGAAAATAGCTGATAATGCTATGATACCGTGGGGTGTACCCAAATCTGCAATTCTGTTTTACGATTGGACGCCGGAGAAGATTCGAGACTCCGGCGGTTGGTTGCAATAATCCGGGCTGTACACGAAAGGCGGCCTTCAACCTTCGGTCGACGCTATTCATGCCGACCGACGCTCGGCGTCTTTCTAGAGCCAGCGGTCTCTGGGGGTGTGGCGGTAAGCAACCCTAGGGAGGCAACTCAACGGTAGCTTCGATGCTGTAATATTTGCGAGCAACAGAACAGCCACCTCTCCACCCCCGAGAGGTCGCAAACCGTCAAATTGCCAGCAGACCATTCGATGCTTATCAGTGTCCCAGTCGTGTTTATCCGCTTGTTGGCTTCGCGCACAAGTGGTCTCTCGCGAGATTCTAACCCAACTGTCACCTAACTTCCCATCGGGACGATGATATTGTGAGTGACGAAAAATTATTTACGATAATTTTAATTTATATGTGACTCGTGTTAAATGTGCAGTGGTAGTTTAATAATTTTTTATCGTTCTCTAGAAGACTGTTTTAAAGATAACGAACTTAATTTTCAATCCGTCTAATAGATAGCAGCCAAGACGCGGTCCGACGAAAGTAATCCCGCGGAGCGCGGTTATCCGACGGCTTCTCCTTGGCCCGCGTTATCATTACCGGCGCCCGATCTGGATCCGGTAGCTGCGGCCTGGGGTCGAAAACTTTATCCCGGAACCGGTGCACCTAGAGTCGCCGGACCAGGACTCATGTTCGGTTTGCATCATCACCAGGATGCCGCAGGTTTACATCATCATCATCAACCACGTGGCCCTAGTCTTAAGGAAGAGCCCTTATCCACGACACGTTCTTGGATGCAACCGTCTATGCAAGATCAAAATGGGTATGTTATTTAATAATTACGTTTTACAAAAAAATTATAAAATTTCATACGTTTTTTTCTTTTTTTTTTCTCCGTTATTTTTTTCTTTAAATCGGTTTAAGTAAGTCATTCTGAGTGTTATTTGCAAACTCTTGTAGCAAAAAATTCGCAACCCTTACCTAATGCGAGTTTAGATTAGACATCTAAAAAAGAATGTATTAGGGGATGCGCGATTTCTAATTTTTTAATGTTGTTTTTCTCCAATTTTAAATTACATAAAGCGATTTTTGGCCTTTTGTGCTCGTCTCATTTAATTTAGGCAGGTACCCCAAAAATGATACAGATAAAAGTCGAAAACAAGCAAGTAAAGTCATTTAAAGTTGAAAGTATGAAGTTTTACATCAATTTAATAATTAAATAACATAAAACTAAAATGTGTCAGTTGTAAAATAATTTAAATTTGTTAACGCAAAGTGCCTCAAGCCAACCTGAAAGTTACAAATTTTATTTTCAAGACGAATGCGAGCTTAATAAAATTTACTTTAAAAACGAATTAATTTTGTGTTACAAAAATGTTTGCTAATTGATGTTTAATTTTTTTAAATTTAATTTACGTACTTAGCTCACAATTTAATTAACAAAATTGGATTAAAAATACTTTTTGGGTGGTATTTTTTAATTGAATATATTTTGGGGAATTTTTGATGGAAAAGCGTAAAAAATTGAATAATATTTATTGAAAATGAAGAATCTATTTAGTAAAATAAAAGTAATGCCCATGTCACTGAAGGGTCGTTATCTTTTTAACATTTACACTGTAATTTGAGGACCTATCCTAATAATACTTCAAATTATTTATTTGAATGTACTACTTACCTATAATCAAAAATTAAATTTCTAAAAACTCGAAGGGGATTGAAAAATTGTGGCGTTGCCAAAAAAAGTAATTTATGAAAATTTTTTACAAAAGCTAACAATTTCTTTAAAAAGTCACTTTTACAGTTTTTTACCTTCAGTGAAAATGACTTTTTAACGTAGGTACATTTAAAAATATTCAGAGGAATTAAATTGTTATTATTAACGACCCCATAAGTTATTTAATTACATTTCCATTACACGAAAGTGAACATAGGTACATACCTACAGCATATAGATCTTGCTTATCATATAAGAGAGATACTTTTGGTTAAATGGCCAAAATCGGTTCCTGACTTAGGTATACCTAAATAAAATCAAAAACAAAATTTACCGCTTTCATAACGTTTCTGAAATATAAAATTTTTGAGTTATTTTTGGTGATTTTATTGACTTGTTATACATTTTTTAAATCAGGATTTTTTTCTCCATTCAATGGTATAAAGTTTTAAAACTGTCCCCATATGAAAAACAAAGCTAGGTATCGATATTTATAGTAATACCTACCTACAATAAACAATTAAAAAAATGATCACAAAATTTTTTTAGCTTCGCCTGAAAGAGCAGAACAAGTTGCCTTTAGAAAGTCTTTTCAGTTTTTAAATATCATTCCAAATGATTTCAGGCCCAAAAATTAAAAACGACAATTTTTTTATTGTCTGCCTTATTTTAGAAACGTTATGGAGGGGGTAAATTGTGTTTTTTGTTTTTTGATTTTATTTAGGCATATATCACGGATAATTTTTGTTCATTTAACCAAGTCTCTATCTCCTAGGTCTTATGATAAGCAAGATCCCTGTACTTGACACGTTCAAAAATACATCCTGTATAATATCTTGAAAATAGTGACTTTTGGATTAATGAACCTTTAAGTCATTTTAACGCTTAATAGACTTAATTAAATATCTATGTAAAAATGTATCTATACCTATTCAATAAATAAATAAAATTTACACTGAGAGTGTGACAATGTCTCACACACAGTGAATCTTTAATTATTAAAAATTGAACTATAATAATTTTCCTCTAAATTTAGTAAATAATTTAAAATTGTATAAATAGGCAGGTACACAAAGAGTTAAACCGTTGATTAAACCTCAATCAAACCGTTTATTAAACCTCAATCAACGGTTAATCTTAAAAAGTGAAGAAAAATTCAAATTATTTCAAATTGAAACTTAAAGTTAATTATCTACATACACTAATACACTTAAGTGACAGGAGCTTTTAGTTAGTACGCTTTATCTACATTTTAAAGTAAATTTATTGAAGAATTTAAATATGTAAAAATATATTGGGTGTTATATTTAAAAAAATTAAGAAAATCGCATTTTACAGCTTCCCATTCCCACTACAAAGACACTGATGACTGATGACTTATAGATTTAATCGTTTTGACTATAATTGATTTAGGAGCAATTAACTTACGACAATATACAGGGGGTCTTATTACAGTAAAGTATCAATAAAAAAAGTTAATACAAATTATTGTTTTTTTTAACAGGGGGACTCCCCAAAAAATTATTTTAAGTCAAAATTGTTTTTTCTGTCCGCTTATAATTATTATCATTTTTACTCTTTTTTTGGCAAGTCTCTATTAAAACGGTGTACCTAACCTAACCAAACCCGTTCTTTTCTCAAAAAAATATTTTTTTACGCCAAAATTGTTTTTTCTGCCCGTTTATAATTATAATCATTTTCACTCTTGTTTTGACAAGTCTCTATTAGAGTAGTGGGCTTTTAAATCACTGTGTCGCCATCTACGTTTTAATCTAAATTCAATGAAGATGCGCGCGCGAATTTATTGGGGGGTGGCTGTTAAAAAACTTAAGAGAAACTATACAAATTCCTTTACCTTTACATAGTCTCTTGAGTCGCTTTCTACAGTTTAAATTATAAAGATATCGTCTCAAGATCAAGATCATTAGATTAAGGAATCTTCAAAAAGACACTTTTACTCAAAATTTAATTAAAAGCTTCAAATATGTAAAAATATACTGGGTGTTATATTAAAAAAATTTAACAAAATCTTTATAGTATTTTACAGCTTCACACTACAAAAATTGAGGTGCAATTTATTTACGAAAAAATATACAGGGGGTCACATTAAAGTAAAGTTTAGAAAAAATCAATACAAATTTCTGGTTTTTTAACAGGGAGGTTTTCTCGCCCAAAAAGTCAAAATTGCCTTTTCTGTTCCCTTAGAATTATTATCATTTTAACTCTTTTTTTGAGAAGTTTCTATTAGAATAGTGAACCTAACCTAACCTAACCCGGAGCACCGCTATCTACTTTTTAATCTAAATTTAATGAAGAAGTGCGTGCGATTATATTGAGGGGGGGGGTATTAAAAAACTTATCAAAAACTACACAAATTGCTTTAGACCTTTAGATGCTCCCTCAGGTCGTTTTTACAGCTTAAATTAAATATATTGCCTCAAGATCAAGATCATTAGATGAGAGAATAGTCAAGCCACTTTTACTCTAAATTTAATAAATAGCTTCAAATATACAGAGGGTTTAAAAAATTTCCATTTTTTCTCATTTTTTTTTGCAGTTGATGTCATACGAGGTACAATTAATATTTAGCGTTTCAAACTATCCCCCCTCTGCTTAAGTAATTATTCCACACAAGTGTAATTACAGACAGTCAACAATAAGCAAGCGCCATATAAGTAAGTAAAAGTAAATCTTAGAAAAGAGCATTATAGGAAGCTCTTCACATAACATCTTTTGATGTATTAAAATCTGATTATCCTGTTCTTTCAAAATTTAATTCTAAAATTTTCGTGTAACGAAAATCGTTTTTCTTTACTAAATTTATACGTATTTTCAACCTAAATTTTAAAGGCAATTTAATTGCAAGATAAAGATTTACTTGTATACAGTATTAACATAACAATCATTTTAGCATCCCTATCGTATAAATAGCCCATTTTATGTGGCTGGGGTGGCAACTATATATCACTACGTTGATATTTCGTTTTAGGCGACAGTATTTCAATATAATCGCCAAACTATTGACGCCGTTATACTGTTTCGAGTTCGTTATACACACAAGTCAATTGTGTGTGAGAAATAAATGTGCGAAAAGGACTGACATAAATGCCGCAATTATGTAATTTGTCAATTTAGTCTTATACTTGGGTGACAATTGTCGAGTTTTTCCGATCAATGTAGGTCGGTTTTGTCTGTAATTGCCCCGTATGGAAACCAACATCCCCAAGGAGTTACAGTAGGAATTTGAATGTAAAAAAGTAACAAACTACTGAGACTACACTCTACAAATTGTCGACGCCCTGTATAAAATTTAGGTAGAAGACTAAACAAAATCGTTGAATTATTCAAATGTTAAAGCTTTTATTTTTAATTAATCAAATTGAATAATGGCAAAAATTTCATTTCTACTTTTGTTTCATGTAGTATGTAGTGGCTGAAAAAAACAGTTCAGCTTTATAAAATTCAAAAATGTGTCAATTATGTCGCTTAATTAAATTATGAGAGCGATTGATAGATTTATTTGAAATGTTTGCGAAATTGGTAAATATTTGAACAACTAAAATATAACGGCCAATTAAACAAAAAAAAGTGTAATTATGTAAACGTTCTGTGCTATTGTTGTATATTTTGAAAAATTTATCAAGTGCAATACGAAAATTAGGTTTTACAAAAAAAATTAACTAATGCTGTTCTCTTTTGCCGACTGGCAATTTAAACAATTTAGTAATTTAATAAAAATTAAAATTGTGCTTAGTACCTATGTGGAAAGCTAATTGAGGCAAGTCGAATGGGGTGTGCTTTTAAATGAGGCTATACCTGACCGCATGAAAGTCGTTTGAAATTTGCCCCAAAAAAAGTTAATAAATTAATTTTTACCTATAAATAAATTTACGTAACAATCTCAACGACAAACATCGAAACTACTCGTTTGGAGTAACTTTTAAAAATTTATCAAATTTAATTTATTTTCTCGTCAGCTTTAAATTGGTTTAAGTTCGGTACGTTTTTATAAAATTCTTTATTAGGTATTTGTCGTGGGTGGATTTGAGCAAGGGTGAGCTTTTAATGCTGCGGTCGCATTGCGGCCCAGCAATCTAATTAGCAGCTTGTTCACTTAACTACTTACTTGCCAACCGATGTGCCACCACTTGTTTCAAACAAGTATATTTATTTAGAAAACATGTTTAACAAATTTTTTTTTCTATTTATTTTCTCTACTAAATAAATTTCGCTATTAGAGTTTATTAGTTGACTCACTTCTGTTAGTTTAAGTACGAAAATGTAATTATATATGCGAACACCCAACACACAACGAAGTTATACTTTTCAGATATTACGTTCATTCAGACCCCATGTTATTATTATAAATATATACAGGGTGTCCCTTCCATATAAGTTATTCCAACATCGCTCTTTGCTCTTTATGTAAGTAGAAACTCACTTTTTTCACAGAAGTGGCAGTATCTGAAGAACAGTTTACTTTAAAATTAATGAAGAATAGGGTTTCATTTTTAGAAAATCCAACAGTTTTGAAACTTCACATATACTTACGTATTTGTAGGTGTCTAGTTCTAATGAATCTATCAGAGGTGAGCTTTAGCGGAGTAGCCGACAACATGTCACTTTTTTCAGTTTTTTGTTAATATCTCGAAAACTATGAATTTCAGCTGAAAAGTGATTATATACAAAATTAAAGCTGATAAAATTTTCTACAAAATTGAGTATATGCATGTATTTTGAATTTCTAAAACTTACCCAACTAGAGAGATTTGAAAATGGGCGTTCATTTTGCTCAAAGCACCAGTGCAACTGTCTGCTTCAATGACGTTGGGTTTGAAACCTTGAACTCTTAGTTAGGGCTGGGACAAAAATACATTAATCCATGTTTGATTAAGGTTTTAAATTTATCGATTATTCGATTGTTCAATAAATCGATTGTTTGATTATCGATTAGCGAAAACACCAATTTTCAACGTCGTATAACTCGCTAAACTTTGGGAATACCAAAAACATGCACAAATTAAATTTTGTAGCGCATTTTATCAGCTTTAATTTCGTATATAACCATCACGTTTTAGCTCCAAGCCATAGTTTTAGAGATATTAACAAAAAACCGAAACAAGTGACAAGTCTTCGGCAAATGCCGCCAAAGCTCACTTCTGATGATTCCATGATATCCATGACTAGACAGACACCTAGAAATGAGTACCTTATGTCAAGTTTCTAAATATTGGATTTCTTGAAAGTAAAGCCCATTTTGGGTTTTCGTTGACTGGGCTACTGACTTAAAATCAAAAAATAGTTTCATTTATAAATGAAGTTTCGCTTTTCTAAAGGACATTTTTAGAACATCGCTTGGACGTCCGTTCTACGCCTGTAAACTACGGCAATGCCCATTTAAATTTGTTCATTGTTTACTATAGTAAATTATTTATAACTTTACTACGTAATGCGTTTATATTTTGTAAAATTTGAACGTGTGCGAGATGAGTTCAGCTTAGAGACTCGTAACTCGAGTTGGGTTAGTTCTTCGATAAAAATGCATCTAAATGAAATTGTAGAGAATAAAATTTACTATAAAAAACACGACTTGGATGTATTGACAAAGTATCGCTTGAAGCGTTTAAGTTTTATAACAAACAAGCATTCGTTTAACAAACCATCTCCGGAGAATAGCACAATTTTATTTTTTACCCAAAAAATCAAAATGAACGAAATAAAATTTTAACTAAATAAGAGATACAAAACGCTCGTATTTTTTAGTTTTTATTGTAAGCTATGAATTTAACAGTAGTAGTAGACCCAAGCAATTCAGAATTCAGCGTTTACCACCTTGATTAGAAGCAGGGATATAAATTATCGCGTTTGTGTAATTCACGCGACTCGAGGGCATATTTCACTGTTGTTGGACTTCTGTAGACCGTACAGGGGGGTCGTTTAAACCACAAACGGTTTTGATTGCAATTGATCTCGCTTCAATTGTTAGGTACTTGTATATTCGTATAAATAAAAAAATAAACAAAAAACGCCGTTCATTTTCGTCTCGCGGTTTAAAGTAAACAATTTCAATAAAACGCTTCAATAAATATCAAAACATTTTACTTGATTGATGTAAAATAGTGGCTAAATTACATTTTTAATTCGTGTAATTCGTCAAGAGTGCATTTGTATACTATTCGAACATTTTAAGTAATTACTTGATTTCATGAGATAAGTCGTATAATTACCTAAGTATATCATCGGCTATTCACAGACCGCTCGGACATTTGACAATTAATATTATTTGAAGGAGTGCCAACTAATAACTAATTTAGTAATTGTAATTAGGTAATAACTTCTGTCCACTTGCACATAGAGAAAAATTGCGTTTTATTCTCATCAATATACTTACGACTATATTTATACAAAGCGGTGTGCGTGGAAAGGTGGAAACGCAAAACAGACGAATTACTTTGTTACTTAGTTTGACTAATTCCGACGACAGAGGGTAATTAATAAAACTCCACCAAGTTGTTTATTATAAAAACGAAATAATAATTTGTAGATTTGTACCGCGTACAGCTCTACTTGAATTTATTTATAAACATGGGGTAATATTTAATAATTTACACTAGCTGCGCAGTTTTCACGTGTAAAAAATGTAAACTAATCAATTTTTCACTTTAGACCATTCTAAAAAAAACAGTAGATTTGTGCGCTTGAAAAAAAAACAGTTGTACAATGTATAGCTACTTACAGATTTTTATAACATTTTGAAACAATAAAAATTTCATGTGCAAGCCCTACAAATATCTGAGCTATTTCTAGGCCCAAGCCAAAAATATAATAAAATAATAGAAGCGGCCAGAGTGGTCGAGAGACTTAAGAGCGCTCAGACTCAGGTTCATGGCTCCTTATATTGAATGCGGTCTGGCTGGTACCTCTAGACTTTTTATAAGTTCCAAATGCCTTGGTAGAGTGGATTGGAACCCACTTAAAGCTGTAGGCAGTCGAACTGGCGTAAAACGTGATACAAAAAAATTGTATTAGAATGTCTATGATGCAGCCATTTAACTATATAACAAAGCTACGAGATAAAAACTTAAATTAATAAGTAGCTGACCAGTAATAGACGATTTAGTAGCCTAGACCTTGGTTTAGTGTCGCCTGCCGATAATACACATAAAACTAAAAACAAGAACTGAGGAGCTCAGTTACTTTGCTGACTCATCAATTGGACAACGTCTTTATTGGTTCTCGAGAGACAAGGGGGTTATGTGCTTTGTATCAATCAATGGGTTTCTTAACAACCTTCTTGCTCAATTTTAGACGGCCCTCGTCTATCGTGCAACCTTACCACGGTTGTGGCGGCTCTGGATCTAATGATTCCATTCTAATCTCGCTGACTTAAGTTTTAAAGCATTTGGATATTAAATAAAATCAAAAATAGACTAATATTAAAAATAAAACCCAAAAAGCCCTAAAGTACTCCTACTCAAATTTTCTTTAAAGCTAATAATAGAAGAACTCAAAGTTCTGTACGTGCAGCCCAGAAATGATTTGGTCTCTACAACTGAGCGCGTTTACGTCTATACCACTGTTCTGTTTTGCGCTCTGGCACTTTTGGGGTCTTAGTAATGATTTGTATTTTAGTATTTACTTATTCTCCCCTCAGAAAACTTAAAAGCAAATACGGTTGAAACTTGACGCACTTTTGCTGCACACAGTTTCAGATTTAACTTCAGTTAATGACACCGGAGGGCTACTTATGCGCAAAAGAGATTTTTACTTAAAAAAATAATTGTACAAAAACTCCCTTGACCGCAGTAGAACTATTGTAGAGCTGTTGTGGTTCCAAAATGTTCCTTTGAAACTTATTAATGCACAATAGTGATTCAAATCTGTTTGTTTGCCGGTCTGTATCTCCAAGGAGTTTCTGATTTTGATTTGGTTGGGCCCCAGGTTCAACCTGCTCTGAACGCCCTAGAAATCATAAAAAAAATTTTAAATTACAAAAAAGGTATTTTAAAACGAGGTTGGCTAATTTGTTGAGAGTTGAGAAACCCAGGCTTGCCTTGACTCTAGGGCCTGTGACGCTCTGGCGGCTCTCTGGTCAGTCTGATGAGTGTGACATGCACTCGGTCTCGAACATAATTACTCAGCAGTGAACAATTACCCGAGAGTAAAACTGAACTAATCTAGTTTGTGGTCGAAGTAAAAATAAACCGCTATCTCTTGTTGAATGATTATATTATCGAGAGCATGGTGTGTCCTGTTAAGGCTCGGTCAGGATGGCTAGAATTGTGGACGACAATGTAGTGATAAACAAGCGACATTCTGTCTACCTCAAAGCGATTGAACGTGTGTAGCGACATCGCTTCTCAACAATGTCTCTCTCACGAAAACGTCGAATTGCTCTGCTTTTGGAAGACTACTTTGGCTCAATTACAGTTGTCAAAGACAATAAGGTGTGCATCTCAATAAAAAATGTAGAAAAGAGTAAGGAGAGCTTCATCATTTCTACAAACACTGGGTAGAGGGTAGAGGGAGAGTGACTTCATTATGACAATCGAGTAGGTATGGCTGTATGTCTAACTGCGGATCCGGAAAAATGCATTCTTGTCTGTCTGTCTGTCTGCCCGTCTGCCTTTTTTTAGAAAATAGAGCCCAATAATTAAATTTTCTTTACTTTAAGGGGATTTTCAGTGAGAAAAAAATTACACTTTGTGTCTTTAAGTATTCATAGGAACAAAACTATGTTTGTTATTGTCAAAAACCGATTCTATACGTGTCCAGAAACAAATTGTCAAAGATGAGATTAAGAAATATTTATTTCATGCCAGGCGCCTAGAAAGTTGAATTTGGAGCTGCAATTAAATAAAACGTCGAGACGTTTTTAAAAACAATTGAACAAAGTTTTTCAGTAATGTTGAAAAGCTTAACTTGGTGTAAATCTAAATGCTTTAATCCAATTGCGGGTCTTCCGAAAGTATTTTATGAGGAAGGGCTACTTTGATCATAATTGTGGCTTTTTACAGGAGCGGGTAAACGATTATGCGCTCGTAAAATCCCCAATTGTTTCGGTTAAGTACATAGAAATACCTGACGCCATCGACATTAAGTAACACGTTATCTAGTTAATAATTACGAGCAGAATTGACACCTAAGCAATTACGAACGTTGCAACCGAACAATGGAATTTACATTGACCGCTTATACAAACCCTTTCGCACAGATGGTGTTGTGACACTTCAAATAATAACGCTTAACCGCGTTATCTTAACAATGTTAAATTAGATTAGAAGGGTCGAAATGCAATAATACTAGAGAATGTGAACTGTTTAAGAAGTGCTAATAGAACTAACACACACACATCTCCATTTTCAGAATTGGCGTCGGCAGAGCTCACTTCGAAAAGCAACCTCCGAGCAATTTACGAAAATCCAACTTTTTCCACTTTGTCATAGCATTATATGATCGAGCAGGACAACCGGTCGAAATTGAAAGGACTGCCTTCATCGGATTTATCGAAAAAGATCAGGTTAGTTCGTTTTTTTTTCGTTTAAAATTCTTTTTTTTTGTTGTAAAATTTTTTTTTAAAAACGGCTCGTAACACATTAATGGTTTGCGTTTGTGACCGTAGTTCAGTCGAGGGTTTAAGGTTTCATGATAAATGTTTGCACAACTCCGCTCTCTAATCTTCTGCATCTCTACGAAACAGTAGTACGAACACAATTAAACCCCTTTTCTACACCGCCCCTAAACTTTATTTTAAACAACTAAAACACGTCCCGTTTATTTATCTCGAATTTATTTCTTTCTTTCCGGAAAAGCAAGAAAAAGGTTCGAGAAAATGTTGCGTGAGCGTCGTTGCACTTTGATGTATCGAATTTAGCAATAATTGCGGTTATTTAATTAAGTTAAAGTTTATCAAACACGACATGCACGGAATATTTGCTTTACATCGATACTGCAAATTACGTAATTAGTTTATAGAGGGATGCATTACCATTTTAGTTAAGTAAATTGAAATTGAGCAACTTAAATTTTGCTACGCTAAATTAATCGATGGGTTTTGGTTAAAATTTTAATTGTCGTTCTTCTTTTATAGGAATCAGAAGCTCCGAAAACAAATAATGGAATACACTATAGACTGCAACTTTTATACGCGAACGGTAAGTTGTTTACTACTTACTTATAAGAAGTTTTTCTTTAAATTGTTGATAACTAAGTGGTAGCGGTAACTAAAGTCCCTAAAGTCCAAACTAAGAAAACCACCGTAACCACGGCACAAATAACTCTTTAACCCACAAGAGCCACAGTATGCTTCGGTATGCATCTCTGTAGAATTTACCCCTGTTTCTGGCTAAGTTTCAGTTTGAATTTAAAATTTTCGGACCATCCATCAACTTAACACGATTAAAAGTTTATAATCAAGCACTTTTTTTTTAAATAATATCGTGTCGTACAATTTTCTTTCAGTCGACTTATATGGAACCGTGTTCTGTCGCTCAAAATTAATTGCGTAATTAGTTTATAAGCGGTTTTATTAACTTTCAATTAATTCCTGTTGAGTAGTTGAGGCAAGACGCAAAACCGCCTTATATCCTTATAAATTCGTCTTAAAAAAACAATTTACACTTAGACGTAGTATAAAGGGTATTACATATATGGAACTGAATACAGGATGAGAAACACTATGAGAATAACAAACTTGCACGCGGACTTTTAATTAGATTTGTAATAAATTTAAGTAGTCAATCAAATCAACCAAAAAGGAAACTTACTTTTCTTTGTTCGTACCCCATATCAATTATAAAAAAATTTTGCTCAACCGAGTTAGTTTAATTTAATTGCTCACTATTAGTCGAAGACCGTTGAAATCGCGAAAGTTTATTTTTTTTCAAAACAAATTGTTTTCGAACTACACTCTCCCTGGTGGATAAAATTGACGCACGCCACAATTGCCATTTTTAAGTTTAAATTATAATTACTACATGAATAGTTTAGGTTAGTGGAATAGTTTTTGGAAAAATTCGTTAGAGTTCAAAAGTTTTTTTTCCTAAAAACTCGAGTCCAAAACAATGGAATTAATGGATTCGATGCAATATTAATATGCCCTCCTCTACTCCTAATTACCGCATTTATGCGTCTTGGTTTGCTGCAATTACTGCATCGATGCATTATGGATGGTATCTGGATTTGGGTTATTTAGGGAGGAAAAGCAAGCTCCTTGCACTTAAGCCACTTAGTCGAACTTCCAAGCGGCTCCCCGTGGATCTCGAGCCAGATTAGTTCGGGGCAGCTGTAGACAGTATTTTGCCAGTTTTTTAGAAGGAGCTAATAAAGCTCTTTTGCTTGACGGCTCTTTTGCTTGTCTATCTTTCAGTCTGTAGTTGATGAGAATTATTTTTAAGGAGGGTTTAATAGTTTTTACGGCTGGTTTGATGATTGGCGGAGGGCCACAGGAAAGGCTGTTTGAACGTTTCTTGGCCAGCTCGTTAGCTTTATCGTTGCCTTCTTTCCTTGAAGTCCTTTGACGCAACAGAGTGTGAGAACTTTGTTTTTTGATACATGGTTTAGCAGCTCTATGCACTTCGGCAGGAGACCAGAGGTTACCTTGCAGGTGTTTAAGGCTAGCAAGGCAGCTTTACTGTCCGTCGATATCACTATTTTCTAGTTCAGGATTTCGTTGGCGCTGTGTAATATTTCCATCAGTTCAGTTTGAAAAACTGAAGCAAATTTCCCCAGCGGTAGGCTGCTGTCGAGGGCAAGCTCATGTGAGTATACACTTGCTCCAGATCCCTTTTGATTTTTAGATCCATTGGAAAAGACAGTTATGTCCGCTTCGATGTTCTCAGTTGAATCCATTAGAGTTTGAAAGTCTCTGTTGAACGTATATTTTGGAAAGATACGGTCAGCATCCATCTCATAGATGAATGGTATGTGTGGCTTTTTTTACGAGCGTCTCATAGATGCTCGATAGGACTTAGATCGGGACTATTAGGTGGCGTCTGTATTTTTGGGAGATCGAAATTCTAATTTGAAATAAAGCAAATTTACGCTTTTTTTCGGTCTTCTTAGGCAACAATACAGCCAGGATGTTAGGTAGCGCACCGCCTTGGGCGA
Source organism: Malthinus flaveolus (assembly GCA_950108345.1). NCBI lineage: Eukaryota > Metazoa > Arthropoda > Insecta > Coleoptera > Cantharidae > Malthinus > Malthinus flaveolus. The sequence goes on along the minus strand of OX467286.1, from coordinate 24,304,875 downwards.
TTGTAACACCAGAAAGAAGTTTGTTCAATTCTTCGTCGTTGCGGATGGCAAGTTGCAAGTGACGAGGAATGATACGCGTCTTCTTGTTGTCACGAGCGGCGTTTGCCGCCAATTCTAAAACTTCGGCTGCCACATATTCCATAACTGCGGCTAAGTAAACCGGAGCACCGGCGTCCACTCGCTCGACGTAATTTTCCTTTCTCAAGAGTCGATGAATTCTACCAACAGGAAACTGAAGTCCGGCACGACTTGATCTTGACTTTGCCTTTCCCTTAACTTTGCTTCCCTTTCCGCGTCCAGGCTTGATTAAAAACTCTGTGCGGGCATGGGAGCAGTTTTCACTCTAAAGCATAACAGAGTCATCACCAAAAGGGATCTTAGGCAACTTTCTTGTCACACATGCTCACGTCCATCGGAAGATTAGAGGTTCACTCGCGTTTCATCTGAGAATGAAACTTTCTTCCAATCATCAGCAGTCTAATATTGATGTTTCTTGGCAAAACGCAATTTTTGAGTTTTGTGCTGCGTGGCGAGCAGTCGTTTTTTGGTTGGTCTTCTGCTACTTAATCCGCTTTTATATAAGCGTCGTCTGATTGTTAGAGACGATATTACAAGACTTTGAGCAGATGAGCAGTTGAAAGCTCATTTTTTGGCACATTACTAGTGCCTCTCATTTCTAGAGATTTCCTAAGAAAACGCCCATCCCTTAGATTAGTTCATCGTTTTCGCCCTTATCCTGGTCGTGTTACGTAAGATCCAGTCTCTTTAAAACGTCTAACCACTAACCTAACTATGCCACTTAGACTGGAATGATTCCTTCCTATCGCATTACCCATAAAGTATTGAGCACTTCTTTCCAAACAAATTGGTAGCTCTCGCTGCTTTATCCACTGGAAAGTTTCTTGTTCTATTCATTTTTTGAATCGAAAACACTCGTAACTGACACAGTTACGTTGAACAGACTGAACTAATTGAACTACTTTTGGAACAACAATTTTGGCGGAAAGTTCTACTTTAATTGGGAATTCTAGTTTTAAAACAGAAATTTTTTAAATTTTTTATTAATTAAAATACCGCACTGTTATGGAAGTAGGCTAAGCGTCTCCAGTTTATAGACATCCCCAAATATGTTATATTACTCCAATTTTTCTGCTGTCATTCTTCTACATAGAGTGCTCCACAGCAAATGCTCAATGTTACCTATAACTTTTTAGTTTTTAAATATCCTTTTTAAACTAGTATTGTGAGTTTACAGTGTAGGACTAACTATTGGATAATTCTTAAATCTTAAATCGTTCTAAAATGCAGCTTTTAACGCAAAAGTTTTTAGGAAAATATAAAATGGTAACAGGGTCAATAAGGCGCGGTAAAACTCAAAAGATGTCACATGTGATGCCTCATTATACATCTCTAAATCCTTTAATGGGCCTTTGTTTTTATGCTTCTGTACTTTTATTCACACAAACTTCTCAAGTATCCAGTTTATAGCACAATAACGGCATTAAACAATATAGTTCTACGACCGCAATGACGAAGATTCGTAAAATAACTCTACCGCCTTCTCGATCGATTTGAGTTTTGATTAGTTAGAAAATAATTGAACCTAAATGAAAAAGAAAGTTTGAGGAAGTTGCTCAAATTTGAGAAGTTTAAAATAATAAATAAAACAATTATTATAACAAATATATATTGTTAAAATAAGCCGCATTATGTAGTTAAGTTTGAATAGAGTGTCATATTATATCATCTTTATGAGTTAGAAAATGAACAAGAGAAGGAAGTTAAACGCTTCAATTTGTATGTTGTAAAAGTTGTTAAAATGTAAACACACAAGAAGTAACTCAAAAGATTTCGGTAAAATATATAAGCGCTATAGTATAAGATGTAACAAACTGGCGTTGTATCTCATTTGCCATAGCACACCTCACTCAACGACATCCCTTAGGAACACTCTTCCTCTCCTTATTTGTAATAAAATAACTCCACAAATGCTCTCCTAGGACTAAAAAGATGGCGAACCCTAAGGCTTTACCACCGCCCGAGTCTTTGTTCTCGGCGCTATCGCGCCTTTCTATATACTCACGGTTTCTTATCAAAAGCTCGGGCTACGCTTTCACATCCCTAACTTCTATTAGTATCGAAATAGTTTGACGTGTAGTAAAGTTCGGTATTATCATTTTAATGATTCGGAAGTTTGTCGACTATATGAGAAGACGGTTGCTGTTGGTCTCGGTTGTGTGGTGGTATCAACGTTATGTTAATATTTGGTCGTAAAGCTATCTCGACTTAAACTTACCTCTCTATTAATAAACTTTATTTTACCTATAGATCATATTTACTGCTTTATTTTTATGATCACTAACTGACAATGCAGACTCTATTACATGCTTGATTTATTGTTCTAGGTGTGCGACAAGAGCAAGACATCTACGTTAGACTGATCGATTCTGTTACGAAACAAGTAAGTAAAAGAAAGACTCGACTTGGGAAAAATATCGGGAAAACTGACGTTTTCCACTTATAAAAATTAATTTATGAACACTTTTCCCCTTAACCGTTTAAATAAGTATTTTTTAAAAAAAGCGCGTCGATCTCGCAAAAGAAAAAAAAAAGGTAAAACGGAAAATTAAGAAACAATTGTGTTATTTTTGGCATTTTGATGTTACAAAAGTAAGAAACTTGTAATCCGTATCAGCTGAACACAAGTCTGGGTAGGAACTCGTACACCGGAATAATTAAATGAATTATGCAATAAGAAACAAATTCGAGATCCTTCCCTTGCTTTTCAGACAGATAAGTCTCTTTTCGCGTAGCTTCGACGAGCGCGAAATTAAATTTTACCTCAAACCATCTTGAAGTTAGATGATTGACTAAAATTAAATTTAAGAACTTAAACGCGTTAAGCTTTCCCCTTTTCACTCCATCAACTTGACTCGTGTAAAAATTGTTCTTTAGTATTGGCTTAGCATGTTAAATATTTTCAAAACTCTCGTCGTCGTCTGGGGCCTTCTCTTTTAGGAATACACAAAACGACGAGTTAAAAGCTTTTCGGATAATCTCTCTTTGTAGATTTTATCAACGTTGCGCGATCATTGGCCACGTGTCTGGCACGCGACTTTTTGTGGGCAACACAGGAAATATTCGACTCTCATTACGTCCTTATCGTAAGCTGTTTAGCCCATCTATAAACACGAGGACTGTCGGTTTAAGGGTAGCAAATCTTGAAAAATTATTATTTCGCGCACGTGGACTCGCTTATTATTTTTTGGAAGGGACGATAAATTTAAATAATTTTTTTTTCTCTTCGGCGTTTTCTGAAAATTTGATCGAATCTACTGAAAACCAATAATTTTTACGTACATTAAATTTGTTTTAATATAATTAGTTTACGTGTATTCGTTAAAGTAGACGGTTAAAATGGGGTAGAATGCGGTTTGCATGTTTATCAGCAACCACTCGGGTAAATGATGTCCTCGTCTTATACGAGACAAAGTAAGTACAACTATAGTTCATTAGTTGATTACTATACTTACGTTTCGCAACTAATTTTAATAATAAAAAAAAGGCAGACCAATTTGGTAAAAAAACTATTAGGGGTGCAATTTTCTTGTTTGAGAAAGGGTGCGATTTTTAAATTGGAGACTCTTACACATATATTTTGTTGAAATAAAAAAAAACTTCTATCAATTCAGAGTTATTAGTGCTGCTGAAGCAATTAGGGCGAAAAACTTTTTTTAATCCACCCTTAACTTAGTGGGCCACGAACAGGCTAGAGTAACTTTTGCTAAAGTAAACAAATACGCAATTTGTCGTTCGAGAATTTTTTCCAAAACGAATAATCTCAAAGAGGTAATCTTTTCGTCATTTAACAATTAAGTGATGCAGTCTGAGTGCATCAGAACTCTTTATTCCATTGTTTGCCAATCTAAAATGGTTAAAGATGACAAATCTCAATTGTTTAATTTTTTACTCGTCTATCCAGCCTTTGACATTCCCTATGAAATGGTAAAGAGTGAAATACAGTCACTTTTAGCGAAGTGACATATTAAGCACTGGAGGGAAACTCTTGGACAGGGCCATGGAGGTCTGCTGAAGAAACCCTTTAACAAAAGAACCCGCTCTCTACTCAGAATGGGTTGAGGTGGGCTACGACTAGCAACGGCACTGATAACGGAACATTGCCAGCTTAAAAAGCACCTGTATACGATGGGACTAGAAGAAGACCCACTATGCTGAAGACGTGCAGAGGCAGAGGAAACTCTAATTCTGCTCCACTGCGAGGGTTTCTCAAGAAGTCGTCACAGCATTCTCGGGAGGGAGAAGGTAATCCAAAGAAAATTGCCCAAACTATTAATAGAGGAAATTCTAGACTTTATCAAAAGCACAGAACTCGCATAAAGAAAGATTGCATCCGAAGCGCATAATAGCTACTGGGGGCCAGCCTCAACCGCAATAATAATCGCCCCTCAGTCAAGTGGCAAAACTTAAAAAAAAAACAATTTTGGTTTTTCCGTTGGTTGCCAAAATTTTCCCGGCGTTTCTAGCCGTCTAAACTGTAACTGCGTGTCTTGGAAGTCGCGCCCTATGTCACCCCAAGCAACGAATCCAATCGACTGCGAGTCACCGGAGATGCGACCTCTTGAAAAATTCTCTCTCTTGCTACTTTTGTTACACCCCACCCCTTCCTCACATTAGGAGACAATTAGCAAATTCTCACTTTCCTCAAAATTTCATGTCTAAAATTCACCCTTCTTCTCTCTGCCTTCACTCTATCTTCCAACGACTCTTATCCCCGTCTTGCTTTGTCAGATTTAACAATTCTTGGATTTAACTTCAACTTTAATCTACTTCCACTACTACCTTTTTTGCTGTTTGAAAGATCGGCTTAGGAATTAGGCTGTGTAAATGAGACTTCAAATTCTACTTCTTTCTGGTCAGAAGTTTTCAACTTCCTTATAGCCTCTAGAGTCTAGAATTAAGGTTTTTCTTTCTTCTGCTGAAGGAATTGTGTCCCAATTCCTAACAATTCCACATCTGCTCATTTCAAATTGATAGTACCTAAACCAGAAGTGGAGGTGGGCTTGTCTGTTCTTGTCTTCTATTGCTATCGCTATCATACCATTGTGGTTTGTGGTCCTTAAATAAATGCATAGTAATGGACTTAAAACAATTTTGTCGCTGTACTGGGGCACGCCAAGTCTCACGACAATTGAAGAAACTTCAAACTTTGCGTAGTTTCTTCAGCCCATCATGATGAATAAGGCAATGGTCCTTCCAGAACTGCATCCTGCTCAACTGACCTTTTTCGGTCGTAATAAATCATTCATTCTCTTTCATTGGCCCCTTACAAACTTTCGTTGCAAGTCGACTTGTTGAATTTTGTATTTTTGGAACGAATCTCGTCAATTTCAAGTTAAAAGTGGGTAATAAACTCGACTAGAGAAGACAAGCAGTAAAGGAAACTTGGAGTTTATGTTTTACAAAATAAGATAGCAACCAGTTATCGAGGATTTATTGCATTGATACTAATTAGGACGAGGTGGTTGCAGGTGCTGCAAGGATTACCATAGAATTCGCATCCTTGCTAATGCCGGTAACTCTATGTTTGTTCTATTATTTATGATTTGATTTATTACAATAATTGACAAAATTATAACAATTAAAAAGGAAAATCAAATCAATTTGTACACGAATAATTTAATGGAATGCCAAGAACATAAAAGGCAATTCGTAACGATTTTTTTTTGTTTAAAAATGTGCTCAAGAGTATGGATCCGGAACAATTCCCCGTCTGTTTAAATTCATAGCGAAGCAAGTTTTTAGAAATATGCACTTCTGGCCTCGTTAAAATTACATTAAAACGCGGGTTTCACATCAGAGATATACAGACTACAAGCGTAATGTGGTTAATGAAACCCCAGAGATAAAACTCTTCCGATTGTCGGTGTACGATCCATTACTGTAATTTTTAACTGGTTTTATCAATTCGCGTATCAATTCAATTTCCTGTCAACAATTATTATTAAAGATTTACAATTTTAGTTTATTAATTAAAAAATTTTTCTTTTTGCTAAAACAACGTAGTTCAAATGTGGGCCGAAATTGGAAGGTATATTTTTAATAAATTTTCGAAACGAACCGAATGAATATACGGGAGCTAATCTTGTTTATTACAAATGCATTGTAATGTAAAATGTTATTGCCTGACAGTACATTTTCAGTTTGAATACTCAGTTAGTAATGAACATTTTCGAACCGTTCGAGAGAAACTCGTTATCGAATGCAGGGCTCTCCACTATGAAACATTGCCGTTAATATCTATTATTTGTACTATTCTACCAAATTTACACCACCAGTTTAACATAGGATAAAATATACATTAGTAGCAACTGTAAATTTTACGCCCTAAATTAATTAAACAATTTGTTCCGTACGCAAATTCAATTCTAACTTTTAAAAATATTTAAATCGAAATCGCAAAAATGAAAGTTTCTGTTTACTAATTCAAATTTAAATCGAACAAAAAGGATTACTCCGAACGTCATTAAGAGTCAAATTAGTTATCTTATCTTTGAATTATTAGGGTGGTTGGCAATTATAAATGTGTGCCCTTTTATTAAGTTAGCTAATTCCCCAGGGAACATTGATATACTTTTATGAATATGCAAGTAAAGCAATTAATTAAAATTTTAATATTAAATACATCTAGATAACTACTTTGACCATTACATCATCCGATAAACTTAGGTAATTCCCGGGGGAATATTTAAACAAGTCTGTTGGGTCTTTTGGACAAAATTCTCATGAGAACGGAGACTCCTTAAGAACGTCTCGAGAGCACCGAGATCCTAAGGTTATCAGATTCATGTACTCTGAGGAATTATAAAGTTTTTACCTCAAAGTCTGCCTAAACCACTTTCGCAATGTATTTTTAACGCTCACTTATTTATAAAAGAAAATTTTACGAAATATACGAAATAAAAAGGAAATTGTTGCACAAAAATGGAAACGTGAATAATACGAGAGGAGGATTAAAAGGAAAAATTTCAAACTAAACGTGCTGCGTGAAGACGCAAAAGGGACTATAATAAGTATTAATGGAGGGAGTAATGAAAAACAGAATAAAATGTTGTTTAACTGAAGTGCCAATCGAGGTCCTGTCTGTAGGCTATATTTTACACTAATTTTCTTCCCCTAAAGACGTAAAAATTGGTTTTAAAAAAATACTGCAATTTGGAATTGAACTGGAAGATGTCGTTTACGACTTCCGAGTTCAGATTTACTGTATAAATGTAAAGGAAACGTTTAGTTTAGTAAAATGCAAAATTAAGACGAGTACCTACGCTAAGGGAGTGTAAACGTAAAAAAAGGAAAAACGACTTTTACAATTTGATGGAAAACGAGTACCTACCTACTGTTCATTGTTGTTTAAATTCGGTCGTAATGTAAAGTGGTGAAGAATTTGACTTTCCATTTAGATCAAAGAAATTGTAGTTTAGTCAACTATTAAGGGTTTGATGTAAGAAATCTAGGAGAAATAATTTGTATAAAATTGAATATACTTTATTTTTGTATAGAAGCGCTTTTCTCTAAAAAGTGCAAAATTTTCTAGTAATAAGCGATAAACCAGCAAAACAATTTTTGGGCGATTTTGGAACTTTTGTCAAACTTTAACGCTATCTAGCACCTAAACCGTTCATTTGAGGAAAAAATATGTCAAACATAAATCATAAGAAATTTAATGCACTTTATTTTTGTATAGAAAGTGTTTTTTCTAAAAATGCGTAATTTTTGAGTTATAAGCGAAAAACAAAAAAACCTGTTTTGTTGAAGATTTGGAATTTTTGTCAGACTTTAACGCTCTCTAGCACCTAAACCGTTTATTTAGGGAAAAAACATGCCAGACATAAATTAAAATAAATTAAATGCCCTTTAGTTTTGTATAGGAACACTTTATTCTAAAAATGCGTAATTTTCGAGTTATAAGCGAAAAACAAAAAAACCTGTTTTGTTGAAGGTTTGGAATTTTTGTCTGACTTTAACGCTCTCTAGCACCTAAACCGTTTATTTAGGGAAAAAACATGCCAGACATAAATTAAAATAAATTAAATGCCCTTTAGTTTTGTATAGGAACACTTTATTCTAAAAATGCGTAATTTTCGAGTTATAAGCGAAAAACAAAAAAACCTGTTTTGTTGAAGGTTTGGAATTTTTGTCTGACTTTAACGCTCTCTAGCACCTAAACCGTTTATTTAGGGAAAAAACATGCCAGATATAAATTAAAATAAATTAAATGTCCTTTAGTTTTGTATAGAAACACTTTTTTCTAAAAATGCGTAGTTTTCGAGTTATAAGCGATAAACAGAAAAACCTGTTTTGTTGACCGTTGTGGAATTTGTGTTAAACTTTAACGCGCTCTAGCACCTAAACCGTTCATTTGGGGAAAAACATACCAGACATAAATTATAAGAAATTCAATGCACTTTATTTTTGTATATAAACACTTTTTTTCTAAAAATGCGTAGTTTTTGAGTTATAAGCGATAAACAGAAAAACTTGTTTTGTTGAACGTTTTTGGAATTTTTGTCACACTTTAGCGCTCGTTAGCACCTAAACCGTTTATTTGAGGAAAAAACATATCCCATTTAAATTATAAGCAATTTAATGTACTTTATTTTTGTATAAAAACACTAATCTCAAAAAATGCGTAGTTTTCGAGTTATAAGCGATAAACAAACATAACCAGTTTTTTGCCGATTTTGTAATTTTTGTCAAATTTTACCGCGCTCTAGCGCCTAAACCATTGGTCTGAAGAAAAATCCTAACAGATATAATTTGTAAGAAATTTGGTCTAGTTTATTTTTATATAGAAGCATTTTTCTCATAAAGTGCGTATTTTTCGAGTTATAAGCGAAAAACCAAAACCAAAACCAAAACAAAATTTTTGCTTTAATGAACTCTAATATAGGGTGGTCAGGGAGTACGAAGCGCTAGCTCTCCCGCATAGAATTTAAGAATGGGAACTGTTGAATTCGCCTGTTTAAATAAGCGTCCATCCGTGGCATTTGAGCTTCTATGTGATATGACGAGTGGAATCACGTTAATCCTCGCTGCTCACTTTTAATTTTATTTTCAGGCACATGTCAATTTATCAAGACTCGTTTAAGCTCTTTCAATGAGGTTCTATTTCCACCAACCTTTGTAAAAACTTCATACAGTTTTGGGTGTCATTTTGACCTCTGTATATACTGTCTCAATATCTGAAACAAACGATAAAGTCCTGAAATGAAAGCATTTTGTCTTTTTTGTTTAATAAAATTTTCGTTACCACTTTCTCTCTCTCTCTCTCCACGTTCCACGTAGTTGAAACGTTTGTTTATAGTAATGTTAATCTGTGAACGGAAGGGTAAACGCGTAAAGGGCTAATACACCTGCAGCTACAGTTTGTTAAATTTTCCCCACTGCAAATAGTTTCGTATGTTGGTACTTAGTCATTTTTGTTTCGAAAGTTCGATACAGAAATACGTTTTCAAAATTCCCGTTCGCGAATATTTCTATTTTGCAACCTAAAATACATTAGCGGTCGATTCGAAAGGATATAAAGTAAAACAAATTTGTTAAAATGTAGTAGTAAAATCGAAATATAATTTTTAGACAAAATTGAATCTCGTCTCGTAATTTATTCCGTTTAAATCTAGTTAAGTATTCTCGTTTCCTTATCCAAACACATGTTGCTCTATGTCCAGTAAGCTTAGTTGAGCCTCCCACAAAGCAAAGCTTGGGGTTGCGCGTTATATATTCAATTAAACAAAAATCTATCAACTGTTCTAACCTAAAGCACCTTAATCCTTAGACCGGGGAGGTAAAGCTCCACACAGATAGATGTATGTACTATCGCTTCCTACATTCAGGGGGTACCAAATAGCCGGATTACTCGGGTCTGGCCGAGGGTAAAATCTGGTAATTATAGTAGCTTCGAGGGTTATTCAATGCTCATTGATGACTAGCTTTATACGTATAATATACGTCACCGAGCTACTGTGTATAGGGTGCGAGTTGCTGCCCATAATCCGATCTTATCTTTGTTGTTATATTATGAAACAAAACTTTACTAAATATTACCGAAACTTCCACTATTTACGAAGAATAAACAACTAAAACAAACAAAGCTCGTTTTATCTTGGATCTTTACACAATTTCCACACGTATTTCACGTTTAATAACGACAGGTAAAATAAAATTGGGCCGATTACTACCCTTAAACAAATAATTGTTTCGCTTCTTAATTAAACAATTTACGAAAGCTCAATTTTTTGTTTTTCGTTACCTTATAAACTATACACGTACACTAGTTCGTAAGGGTTTCGATGGGGTAAAGTATGTAGGTATATTATGTAAATTTGAATTCCCTTTCTGGCCTCATTTACAGGTTTGGTCGTTAACTAATCTTTCATGAACATTTACACAGAGACTAGAAAGGGAAACTGTTTACCGAAATGAAAATTAAACTAAACTTTAACGCATACACACACAGCCGAATTTTAACCCTTGTTTTAATTTACTTTTTTTTACAGGCAATAATCTATGAAGGGCAAGATAAAAATCCAGAAATGTGCCGAGTGTTGCTAACCCACGAAGTTATGTGCAGGTAATTTATTTTTAATTAAGTCTTTTAAGTTTGAATCAATTAAGACGTCGTGAGCTTTGTCTAAAGGCGAGTGACGTGATTGTTTCGATGATGTACTCGCAAAGTTCCCTAAATATCTTTTCCCCTATGGTCTTATATAATGCTGGCGGGTTGCGGAGAGAAAGGATGCTCCCTAGGGAGTCTGTCTTTTCCCTCGTCTTTCTATAACAAACATCGTTCTCATTCGCCAATCTCTGTACACACCATTGTAATTTTCTTACTCGACTTACAAATTGTAGGCGCTTTAGTTAAATAAAAAATTTTTTTTTCTAATTGTTCGTTCGTTTTAATTAGTTAATTGCTTTTTTTTCGTTTTCAGTCGGTGTTGCGACAAGAAGAGTTGCGGCAATCGCAACGAGACCCCGTCAGATCCTGTGATAATTGACAGGTAAGAGGTGTAGTTTTATTTTTGAAAAATGTTAACTCGCGGGAAAAATAAAGCGAGATTCGAGTTCATAGCAATTTTTGTTCTTGGAATTGTGTACTGCTGATAGCGAGGGGATAGCTACAAAATGGTGTCTCAAGGGAGACGAATAGACAAGGGGGAAGAAGACATCTTGCGGGTAGACAAATATCGCGGTGTTGCAAATGGACGTCTAAAACTCCCCTAAGATTGTTCCGGAGCAATTCGTACCCGAATTACTTGCATGCAAACATGCGACGTCCGAACTTTTATTAAAAAATTACCTATCGATCCTTTTATACGGGTTAAAACAACTATTTTTGGGGGGTGTTGTTTCCGCGAACTTCCGCTCGAGTGACTTCTGTCAATTCGTTTATACGAGTCATTTTGAGTGGGCTAATCGAAGTGACTAATGACCGAAATTATAACCACGTCCTCTTTGTCGGCGGTTGTAGATTAGCCAAAAACAAGAAAAAGCGTCTCACGCTGTGCCGACGCAACCCTCGTAATATTCTTCAATTATTTGAGAGCATCTAACACACGCAGTTAATACAAAATTAACCCTCCTTGTTGTATTACACGACTAAATTGAATCAAAACTCAATATAAATATTGTTATAGCGTGTAGCGTGGTATATAAAACGAGCGCAAATTAAATTTGATATGTTTCTGGTCTTAAACTGTAGTGGAAAGCCATCAGGAAGATGAGTTTTCGGTTTGAATTATCAATAGTAGTAATTGATTTGAGAGATGCATGCGAGACCACATGCACATCGAGTGCAATAACAAACCGTGTACACGCGACTTTATAATGCCGACCACGTGTTGTCTTTAAAGCTCTCTTTACTATACATAAATGATGGGCGCAATAAGAAAATTTTTGATAAGCGCCAGTGCATCCGTAGTCTAAATCAAATAAAATTACTACCGTGTAACGGGGATTTTGATATTATTTGGCCACCTGGGACTGGTCATCATCTGCTTGGAGAAAACCTTTTGTGATGTACAATTCGAATCACGATCGAAACAAATTCAACTTTCTTTATTGCGGCGCTTAAAAATGTAATTTCTTATTATCAATTTATCCACTCTAAATTATCTCCCAAAAAGTTTTTAATTAACGAATTAAGCTCGAAAAAATGTTTGAAAAAATAAAGTGGCGTTTTTATGTCAACAGAGTGATTTCACACTTGACATGTCCACATGTGCGGTAGTGTGAAGTGCATTCGGAAATGCCCATCAGGATACGGTAGAATGAAGCGAGGTCAAAACAGAACTGGCGATTTACGTTCGCAAGTGTAGCCATGACAACCGAACAAGGGCTTTTCAAACCTGTAAAATACCACGGAAACGCATCCCCCTAAAACTTTCGAGTTATTTTACATTTCCTGTATTATAATACTGTAGAAACAACTTGTCGTCACTTCATTTGCTCAACCTCCTCGTAAATCAACCGCTTTGGAACAAAAAATTTCGCACTTAAAAAAAGTGGAAAGATTGCGCATTAACGAAAATCCATTTTGAAGCAATTTATTCAAAAGTGTAAAACGGGGTGAAAACAAAACTGTGTGTCATATCACGTATCACCCGATGACAATACGTATAGCGAGAATATAATTCAAGTAAAATGCTCCGAGCGCGATATTTGGGTGAAATCAAGAGCGAAATAACTCATTCGCATCAACGTTCGCTCAACAAAAGCACATTGCCACTATTTATCAACAAATGTGCGACAAACAACTCGCAAAAGTTAATTTAATTCCGTGTCAATTTAAATAATTAAACGCCTCTTATCTACTTATCCTTTAAAATGTGATAAAAGCGATTTTCGATGAGCATCCGTATATATAAGAAGTATTTTAGACTTGGTAATGGATACGACTTCATGATAAATTCGATTGGAAAACATGTAGGGAAAAAGATAGTGAAAGAACATAAGCAGTGTAAAAAGATATCTCGCCGAGAAAATGGCTTTTCTACAATGAAAAGCTTAACAAATAAGATCTGACAAAAAATTTTTAGTCGTTGGACTCGGAGCGATTGTGAAATGATATTTTAACAGGGCGAAAATGATAAAAAAAAGGCGCAGAGAAACTATTTTGAGTCGCATTTTCGTTAATGCCTAGAAAATTATTATTATTAATTTTGTAATTTTTTTTATTTTTCCACTGCTGGTTGACCCATTTTCAAATACACTCTGTATACTTAGGTGCGTAACTCTCAAAATGTAGTAAATTTCGAATTTTGTTTTCATAACTCGAGAATTTTTAAGGCCGGCAACACTTTTGGTTAATTTTGTTTTAAGACACATTTTTGGAAACTTTTTCATTTTTCAATCGTATACACGTAAACTGGGTGACAAGTCACTGCGTTGTTTATGTATAGGTAACTTTGTTTTTATAAAAAATACGGAGTTGGACAGAATTGCATGAAGATTCAGGGTCCGTTAAGAAACTTGAGCACTGTTGCCAAGTTTCCAATTTATTCGAAAAAAACTGAAAACTGTCAAAATTTTCGTTTCGGGTGCCCTTGGATCCAAAACGCTAAAAAACTCTAGAAAGTGTCTCTGTGTGTTTGTAACGCAGTCAAATAAAAACTGTCCAGTCAAATTGTAGTTTGGAGGAGAAAAAATATAGTCGTTTTTGTTCTATGTTGTCTTTTTTGTATTTTGGGATGCTGAACTCGAATTTTAACTTTGCCACCTTGGAAAGTGGTACGTTCTGAAAAAATAACAGTTTTTCCGGAGTTTCAGCGTCCCAAAATACATAGAAAATAATATAGTAAAAAAGTACTAGATATATTTATGTCGGAATTATCATTCCTTTCTCTTAAACGCGCTCTAGCACCTAAACCGTTTGCCTGATGAAAAACTTTAACAAACATAATTTATGGGAAATTTAATTTACTTTATTTTTGTATAAAATACTATCGTCTAAAAGTGCGTAGTTTCCGAATTAGAAACAAAAAATTAAAAAAAACAGTTTTTAGTCCGATTTTGGTTGGAATTTGTGGCAAACTTTAGCACGCTCTAGCGCCAAAACCATTTATTGTACAAAAAAAAAACTAAAAACATAATTTGTAGAAAATTTAATTTAGTTTATTTTTATACAAAAATAATTTTTCCCAAAAGTACGTAGTTTTTGAGTTATAAGCGAAAGACGAAAGAGCAGAGTTTCCGCAATTTTCTCAAAACGCATCACTTTTCCGAGGTAGCAAAGTTAAAACTCGGGTTCTGCATCCCAAAATACATAAAGAACGACATAGTATACTATATTTTGTCCTGGTTTGGTCATCTATAGTGACTGAACTATAAATTGATATAGGGTGGCCCATAATAAGGGAGTTATTTTTTGTCGCATTTTTAATTTCAAATGGCGGCATAGTTTCTCGTTTTTTTATTATATCTTTGGAGATAATAATTATTATAAAAATCTGAAAACAGGAAAATATAAGTAAAATACAGGGCTTTAGTTTTAACATAGTCTATTTAAAAAATAATTAAAAAATTGACTAAAATTTCAAAACGAATTTTCTCAAAATTTGTTCAGTCGTTTAGTATATTTTTGGATATATTGTAGATATTATTAACGTTCTTAATTTATCATCTTAGTTTCACTTTTCACTATCCGCTAGATTCGGAGTTTTTGAAGGTCAAAATTTCAAAAATTTATAATTTCTTTCGTAATTAAATTTGGTATATTAACTTATGCTATAAATTTCTGTTATTTGTTACCATTTTGGTTTCAAAATCACTTCCAGTTAAACCAGAAATTAGCTAAGCACAAGGAGCTTTTGAAAACACTCTGTATATTTTATCATTTTAAAAATTATTCTAAGATTATCTATGCAACGCTGCAACGATATCAAGCATGTTAATTTTTAACTTCAGGTTTAACCAGAAATGTGGTTAGCTTTTCTATTTCAAATAGAAACACCCCGTATAATTTTAGTTTTCAGAAATCAGGGAGCATTCTGAGCATACTATTGTTACCTACTATTTCTGATATCTTTTTAAGTATTCTCAACGCTTACGAAAATGTTCTGTTATGGCCACAGCAGCCGTTTTAAAATTAAAAAAAAATCATTTTATTAACCCGTAGAAACTTAATGACAGACTATTGTTTTTATTCAACGAAGTTCAATTTTTGTTTGTCATCATAGCTATTAACGATTTATTAACAAATGATTTTTATTTTATTTTTGTAGTATAGCGGATTAATATTAAAACTACATGACACAAATTTTATATCGTCGATATCAGAAAAAACTAAGAAACTGATTGCCATTTAAAAAAAAGTAAGTTTGGGTTACAGTGACTCAAAAACTAATGATTCAAACATTTTTTTCTTCAATGACTCCAATTGATCTCAAAATTATTTATTAAAAACCCCTTTTAGATGTTTCTGTATTTTTGATAAATAGCGAACCAACGTTGATGATTGAAAATTTGACCAATTTACAGTTTTTCTCGTATAAATTGGAAACTTGGCAACAATGCTCAATTTTCTTAACAGGATCTTAATCTTTATGTAATTCTGTCCAACTTTGCTAATTTAACCAACTCTGTATTTCTGATAGCAACAAAGTTACCCATACCCTGAAAGAGGGGTGGCTCGGGGGCATCAAAAGTAATAAAAATGAATCCAAAAATTGCCAATTTCGAGTACGTCGCGTAACACCAACTCAATTCGATATTGTTATAAATAAATAATAATTTCTGGGCCTTTTATCTGTTTCATTGTCACCCCTGTATATGGCAGTAAATTACTAATTCATTACCTATTTTGATTCCTTATCTTAGGGGCCAAACTTAAAAATCGATACTAATGATCTTGGCGTTTGTTAACAATTTATTGTGATTAATAGATATCATCGATATAGCTAAAGTACACACTTTTGTAAATAATAGCATTACATAATTACCTGTAGTGCACCACGTGATCTATTGGACAGTTGATGAATATGTAGGATTACCATCTGTTGTCCTTCATTTTAAAAGCTCGTGCCGTGTCACGAAATTTATATTATTATTAATATTATTTACGGTGTACATTCGTGTTTTAGGAGCATGAATTAGTGACAAATTAAATATGAAAAAGAAGGAAAAGTAAACAACAATAGCTTGTAACTTGTAAATATATACACGAAATGTAAATTTCAAAAAATACAACAAAAATTCTTGTACGAAACATCAATCATGGCGTAATGCAGCCACGTAAGCATGAAACAAACAAATAGTTAGAGATAACGAACGATTAAGTATTAAAATTTTTAATTATTTACCAGCGGAACATTAGTTCGAGGGTTAATTAATAAAAACAAAATTAATACAGTTAATTGTAACAAATCAATACAAGCTAGTTAATTAGATGTTGACTTTCATGTATTACTAGAACTACTAGATGGTGGTTTCAAGAGCTAGAATTAATTGCACTTGTGTTTTATTTATCTTGTCTCTTGTCATTCAATTTAAACTTCATTTAAGTACTTCTTGGTTAACACGAAATGGAGTTTAATGCTCAACAAATTTCGTGGATAATATATCGGGTAATGATGTGCAAGATGAAAACTTGAGAGCTGACGGTGCTGAACTGGACCTACAAAAATCATCTATTTGTGTTTTTAGAGCCGTCGGCTGTTAATTGTGCGAACAATCATAAAATTCGCCATTCAGCACCATAATGACAAGTAGCAAACATGTGTAGGACAAAGGGACTGACGTATAACTAAGACAAATTTTCAGGAGAAACGTGAAATTCCCTAAACGCATTATTTGGAACGAATCATTTAATATTCACCTCATCATCAAGAGCGATTGGACAATTTCGAATAGAACGGCTCTTTCCTCTCTCTGCAGTAATTAGTCTACTCACTATTAGTTCGCTCGTGAAAGCGCCATTTTCACAATTGCTCCGAAAAATACGTTTTTAATTTTTTCCAATCGCATCTTGCGCATAATAAACTAAACTGGTGCCAATTTGAATGTTTACGTACAACTTGTCTTCTTAGACCTAGTTTCCGTTTCCTCAAGTCTGTCTATAAAATTCCTTTGGGAATCGGTGATTAGGTCCGTGTGGATTACTTTAGTAGTCAACGCCACGGACGGTTGAAAGCATTAGCGATTAAGGTCCGTTGTCTTTTAAGATGATATACGATACTTTCATTGGCAATCAGTAATCTTATCTGAAAAAAAAAGGTTTATCTCTTCGCACAAATCTCCCAATTCTTTTCCCATTCAACGACAAAACTCATTACCAAAACAAAAATAATGATCCGAAACGTACACTCGCGCCATATGCGTACTAACATTTAAAAACGAGGGGTTAGAGTAAAACCTTTTACTTCCATTAATTTAAAATTGATTAATTTGATGCACTTTTTAGTCACGAAACATATGCAACCGAGCACCCGAGCCTCGTTTTATTTAGCTAAACCGTTAATGCTTTAATAGTTGAAATCAATCGATTCAATTTGCAAATTGCTTTACAGTATTCTTCCAACGCTGCGACTTATTTTTCTACCCCCATATTATATTACGTCTCATTTCATTCCACTCTCGCGAAAAGGATTTATTGTAATCAACTGGCCAGCAGAGCCAAGAACTAAAATACAAGGAGGGGTGCTAAAACAACCGCCTCCATCTGTTCGAGCTTGTTGAGTGTCTTGTTCAGATTAGATTGATACCAAACTACTGCTGATGCTCAATTGAACACTATCGTTTTATGCAATACAGATTTCTTAGCCATTACTTTTTAGTTCGTTAAGCACAGTTTCGGAGGGTGACATAATATATTTAATCGTTTAAAGTTAAAAGTTTACTACGCTAAATTGGGAAATTTGTCCAACGCAATTCTTCACTAAATAGGAACCACTTAAGATACATTAATATTAACGAGGGAAACAAATCTAAAACATGATTTTTGTTTTTAAATGTTTGTTCGTCGTATCCGGGGGTAACCTGTGGTGGTATGGGCGCTTTTAAGCGTTTCGTCCTAATTAAGACTTGGTTTTTGCGTCGTTAAAAGGCATCCCTTGTCTACTAAACGAAGATGTAACTCTGTCATTTGTTCTTACATAAATACTACTCGAAAGCGGCCTGATGATGATTTTTTTAAACGAAACGTTTTTATTCAAAAGTTCGAATTTGGGTATGTCGAGTAGTAAAATCCTTTGTAAAAGCTAGTGTACGACTCCCTATTGATCTCGATTCGAAACTTTGAGATAGGATGGGCACTAACAAATTTATAATATCCATTTTAGAAGAAAGTAAGAGATAAATTAAATGAGTGTCAAATTACATAAGTTTATAGCATTTCTTTAAAGGATTTTATAAGTATCGAAGAAAATATAGCACATGCATATTTCAACAAAATTGCTTCATACTACATCTGAATTTACGATTTCTGTAAAAGACTCTCGTTTTGAACACGACCCGACGAAACTTTATGTTCAATTCTCTATCATAGCGCATTCAAACGCGAAACGCGAAGATGTTACCGTCTGTCAACTAAATTATGAGGCCGGTGTTATACCTTTTGCTATAGGTTCACATCTCTCACAAAAATATTTTTAGTATCTTATATCTTTACCAAAAAGGAAATGACCAATAA
Source organism: Malthinus flaveolus (assembly GCA_950108345.1). Lineage (NCBI taxonomy): Eukaryota > Metazoa > Arthropoda > Insecta > Coleoptera > Cantharidae > Malthinus > Malthinus flaveolus. Next base: position 24,286,175 of record OX467286.1, on the reverse strand, counting down.
CGCTTTATATCTTTTTCGTCAGATATATTATACTTTCCTTATACACGAATCTCGTATTTTCTCCACCCATTCCAATTCCAAATTCAACTTTTTGTATTCTTCCGTTAATTTTGGCAAAATTATAATTTTCTTCAACAACTTCAGGTGTCATAATCGGCAATTGAAACTATCAAAGTACCGTACAGTGGTAAAGTTGCATTGCACTTTCGGATACCTCGTTTCGGATTTTAACCGTCATCATTTTATAATTAAATCGCCGATTCTTGAATACGTAAACACCGAAATGGCACATTTTTGCATTCATCTATTCGGCCATCAAAAGCAAGTCGCTGAAACTTAATTTATATACAGATGGTGCATACGTCGTCGTATTTTCGTAAAATCGATACGATATCCAACAATCTCTTGTAAATTATGTTAAATCATATTGGAAGGATAGCAAATGCGACCACCGTAGAAAGAGGTCCAGTTTTTAGCAATGGACAAGTTTATCTTTTAATTATTTTCAGCAGCTGGTTGCTCAAATACCTTTCGAAAAAACCACCAGTCCATCAATTAATCAGATGATGTAACGAGTCTGTCCAGTGGCAAACAGAGCCCTCTTGTTTTAAATTGAAAAGAGCTATACGACTGCTTCTAGTACGTACGTACTTCGAGAGACTCGAACGAAGAAATTGTCAAACTAAATATGAGACGAGGTCTGGAAAAACGAGACTAGAACCAGAGAGAAAAATTAACATTTTAGGGTTGTGAGCTTGTAAGGTGATTTGACTAGTGTCTCCAAACATGGATTGATTTTCTTAGAGAACTGGTGCAGTTATAACAGACATTAAAAGTGACTCTGATAGAGCATTTTGTTTTCTACAATTTTTGTTATAGTAAAGTCAACGTAAAATAAGTTGTTAAGCAGTTATTGTGGGGAGAGATGCGCTATGCTCCTTATAAGATGATTTGACCAGTGTCTCCAAACTTGAAATAACTTTCTTAAAGAACTGGTGCAGTTACAACAAATATTAACAGTGACTCTGATAGAGATTTTTGTGTTCCACAATTTTTGTTATAGTAAAGTCAACGTTAAAAAAGTTCTTAAGGAGTTATAATAGGGAGAAGCGCACTATGTTTCTTGTAAGGTAATTTGACTAGTGTCTTCAAACTTGGAATAATTTTCTTAGAGAACTGTTGCAGTTAAATAAAACAGTAAAAGTGATTCTGATAGAGAATTTTGTGCTCTACAATTTTTATTGTGACAAAGTCCGCATCAACTACATCCTTAAATAGTTATAGTGGGGAGAGACGCGCTATGTTCTTAGAAACATAATTTGACCTTGAAACTTCGAATAAGTTTCTTAGAGAACTGTTGCAGTTGCATAAAACATTAAAAGTGGTTCTGATAGAGAATTTTATGTTCTACAATTCTTATTATAGAGAAATCCACGCTGAGTAAGTCCTTAGAGAGTAATAGTGAGGAGATACGCCCTATGTTCCTTAAAAGATGCTTTGACGAATATCTAAAAAAGTTGAAATAATTTTCTTAGAGAACTGGCGCAGTTACAACAAATATAAAAAGTGACTCTGATAGAGAATCTTGTGTTCTACAATTTTTGTTATAGTCAAATCAACGTTAAAAAAGTTCTTAAGGAGTTATAGTGGGGAGAGACGCGCTATGTTCCTTGTAAGTTGTGAGAGTTGCTCCATCTAGGTATTTACAGGTATTCCGTAACTTCCGTCACTTTTCCCTCTTCACTCAGCACGAGTAATGTGCATATATGTAATGTGAAAAATAATAAGTTGTAGATAGAGTCCTTTTGTTGGTAAATCCATGTGATACGGCTCCTTTAATGTATACTTACTGACTTACTCATACACTGCCTCATTTTCTTTTCATTTTCTTCATTAGTCTGTGTAAAATTGAATAATTTTGGGGGGCCCCCGGTGTCCAACTGAACGACCTTTCTTTAACTGTTGCAAAAATCTTAAATTATTAATATTTATAGTCTCGAAACGTGTTCGTTATTTGTATACTAGGTATAACTTACACCATGCCCCCATCCTGTTTTACACAATTTAATTTCAGAAACGAGTAAAACCTCGAACAAGACTAAAACAAAGCTAAAAGTTAGTGTAGTTGTGTGTTAATATTGTGGTCTTTCATAGAAGTTAAAGACAACTTTCAATTGCAACAGATGTGTGCCTCGGGATATATGCGGACTAAGTGAGGGCAACGAGCCCTGTGGAATCAGCATTTTGGAGACCGCCAAAGAGGCTTAAGTACCCCAACACCCGCAATATACGCATCTAAATGCAAGACTTGTCCCATACTAACTGCATGTAATACGCACTATTTAAACGCTTGTTTCCCTAAGTCGAAATTAAATGGTAAACCGAGGGTTGAATCAGAATCTATTTATTTAACATAAATAAACTATTAAATGCATTTCGATTAATTTAATTTTTTTGTTCAACTTATGAAACGTTTAACCAACTTTCTGCCACTTATCGTTAAATTAACGCCAGTTAAGTGTTTCTGAAAAAATCAAACATGTGTTTTATATCGAAAAAGTGTTGATTGGTCATTTTATAACATCTCGGCCACTTAAGCGCAATCATTAACTTTTTACAACAGTATTAAACTAATTAAAAGACACCCCACTAAACAAACTTCGATCGTTTTTTTAAATGAGTGCCCCAGAGAATAGAGAAAGAAGGAGAGAGGAAAAAATTTCTCTTTTTTAAGATTTTAAAAATGTAATTAACGACGATAATCGAGCGTTTTAGTTATAACAGATCACGGAATTTATTGCATCCAGATAACGTTTAAACATAGCTGATATTACAACGTTCGCCCTGTTGGTGTCAAATAACAAATGATTTGCAGAGTCTGCAGCGTTGATTGCTGGCTCCAATTACGAGACATCATGATAGTCATAAATACTCGACTAATTGCGGCCTGTTGTAAAGAGGTGGTCCTTTTTGCACATCACTTAGCTCATCCATCAAATTGCGAATGACACATGTACGAAATCCTTGCTTGTTTTTGTGTTAAATTTTCTGCCCAAAGCGTTTATTTCTCAAGTAGTGGATAATATCTCAGTTACGCTCGCAATTTATAAACATTAATGGACTTTTGTTTACGTCTCGCTATTATTTCTATTAATAGTGTTATACTATTTTGCCTTATTTAACAATAACTACGGCTACGCTGAACATAGATCATTGATGTAGAAACGATTTTATCTATCTCTGCCGTCTCTCACTTGTTAAAAACTGCGAGTTCGAAACTTAAAACAACCTTTTCCGAAAATTCAGTAAAAAAGACTTAAAGAACATCGGTGTAGCAAACGCTGAAGTTGAAGAAAATTCGGTCTTTGGACTTCAAAAGCGGCTGTCACCACGAAGGGCCCTATTAAAACCGTTTAGTGTGATCTCCAAAAACCCACCCTTTTAGAGGTGCTATACTTCTACGCGCTGTAGTACCTAAACTATTTGTTTTTCGGGAAAAATTTAAGAAACATAACTTGTAAAAAACTAAATTTTCTTTACTTTTGTATAAAAACACTTTTCTCTGAAAGTGCGTAGTTTTCGAGTTATAAGCGAAAAACCAAATAACAGTCTATCTAGAAGATTTTGGAATTGTGGACAAATTTTAATGCGCTCTAGCGCCTAAACCGTTTGCCGAAGGCAAGAAACCTAAGAGACCTAATTTGTTGGTAATTTTATGTGGCTTCTATTAATGTAAACAAACTTTTTTCATAAAGTGTGCAGCTTTTGAGTTATAAGCTCTAAAACAGTTTTCGGCCGATTTTAGAATTTTGGTCAAACTTTAACATGGTCTAGCGCCTGAACCGTTTGTCGGAGACAAGAAACCTAAGAGATACAATTTGTAGGAAATTTCATGTGATTTCTATTAATGTTAAAGAACTTTTTGCATAAAGTACGTAGATTTTGAGGTATAAGCCATAAAACAGTTTTTACTCGAATTTAGAATTTTGGTCAAACTTTAACGTGCTCTAGCGCCTAAACCGTTTGTCGGAGGACAGAAACTTAAGAGACACAATTTGTAGGAAATTTAATATAGTTTCTATTAATGTTAAAGAACTTTTCGCATAAAGTACGTAGATTTTGAGGTAACGTGCTCTAGCGCCTAAACCGTTTGTCGGAGGACAGAAACTTAAGAGACATAATCTGTAGAAAATTTTATGTGGTTTCTATTAATGTTAACTAACTTTTTTTATAAAGTGCGCAGTTTTCGAGTTATAAGCCATAAAACAGTTTATGGAAGATTTTGGAATTGTGGTCAAACTTTAATGCGCTCTAGCACCTAAACCGTTTGTCGAAAGAAAGAAGTCTAGGGGAATTAATTTTTAGGAAATTTGATGTGGTTTATATTAAAGTAAAAAAACTTGTCTTATAAATTGCGTAGTTTTCAAGTTACAACGTTATAAGCCTTAAAACGATTTTTGCTCGATTTTGGAATTTTGATCAAACTTTGACGTGCTCTAGCGCTTAAACCGTTTATCGGGGAAAGAAAACCTAAGAAACATAATTTTTAGAAAATTCTATGTGGTTTCTATTAATCTAAAAAAAACTTTTCTCATAACGTGCGTATATAGTTTTCGAGTTATAAGCCGTAAAACAGTTTTTTGCCTATTTTGAGTTTGGGCATTTAAAACTACAACTTTAAAGCTCTCTAGCGGCTGAACCGTTTGTCTGAGGAAAGGAACCTAAGAGATATAATTTGTTGGAAATTTGAAGTGGTTTATATTTTTATACTAGAGATTTTCTCTTAAAGTTCGTAGTTTTCCAGTTATAAGCAAAAAACCTAAAAAGGGAAAAACCCACTCTTCTTCTGGAGCCACTTTCAAGTTAATGCTGCCACTTTGGAGTGGCATGCGATCGGTTTTATTACTAATTTACTTTAGTGTTTAGTAAAAGCGCTCGCTGCCTCCCGGACTATTATTTGCTGTTGCATTGCGCAAAACTCATTGCAAAACTACTATTCAGAAAGCAGTCTTGAAATTAATTGTTTATTTTTGTTGAAAAATATTTGCATAAAATTTGCAAAAAATTCAAAGCTGACTAAACTGTTCTTTTTATGTTGAAAAAAGATAAAGTTTGAATTAGTAGTAGATTAAGTTAAAATCATAAAAGTCGATGGTTATAGCAAAGTTGATTTTTGGTTCAATGTACAATAATTGACAAAAAGGCAAGAAAAATCGAACCTAGGTAAAAAGTTAGAAACTTGTTCGTTTGGCGAAGACTGAAATAAAAGAATGAAACATATTGCTTGGGATAAGAAACTTGTCAGTTTCTGCGAGCGCGTTCATCCCTGAAAATTAATGTCAGTGAAGTAACCGAGACCTGTTCCTATAGTTTCCGACATTACATACCGGGCCACTGCCCGTCGCAGTCTAATAAACGACACGACTAGATTACCGAATAATAATCCTTGTCTAACTTAATTTTTTTCTTCATCAACTTCGAAACGGGTAATATTAATTTGTCGGTCGTTCGCTATAGAATCGACACGCGATATTCTACTAACAAACGAGACAACGAGCAACGAGCCAACGAGAGTCATGGACATCAGACAAATGCTAACCATTATGCGTACTTGTTGCTACTGTTTGTTAATTCTTAAGTAGATGTAGTCAGGCGATCACGTCACATCTTTAAGGCTCTTCCGAAAATGTAACAAAATGTATTTAAAATAAAGTCGGCGGCATTTTTAAAACGTTGGAAAAGCCGGAAAGAATTTCTTTTTGATAGACCGAAAACTGACAAGCCGCAGCAACTTTTCCCGAAAAAATACATCAACTTTTAATAGACTTATGTTTGGGCACTAAAAATTACGACTAATTCAATTATAATATAAAGAAGGTAACCTCGTTTTAAAAATTAAACCTTCAAGTTTACGTTTGTCCTAAAACGTTTTGACACTTTTAAAAGGATTACATCTAATTACGTTAAAACTCTTGCTAACAGGAACGTAATCAATTAAAATATTTGTTTAGATAGAATCTTTTAAAGTTCTAAAATAAGAACTTTATATACTTATAAATGCGTTGTTTGCTTTCTCTTTTGCTCTCGTGCTGTCGAGTAGTTCCCTCGGGAACCTGCTCCCTCGGGTAGGTATTGACTCTTCTCTCTCCCTAGAGTTGGTCGTCAATACCGCAGGGAGCGAACCGTGCATTCCCGAATATATCCGGGACGGGACGAATTCCTAACATTTTCTAACCCCAATACTACTATATGTTATATTTATATGGTGCTTTCTACAACGTCGACTTTCCGCCGAAAAAATGCACTTTCAAATCCTTACATTTCATTTTCTTGCTCATTTTCGCCACCTTTTATTATTATATTTTCGAGTTAAATTAATATGTTGAAAGTTGATGTAAAAGTTTTGTTGAAGTCTTTATTAGATTATGTTTAGTTTAAGAAAGGATGGTTTTAATGCGTGTAACGCTAACACCTCTCAACTCTCTGTTTTCAAAGTCCAATAAATCTCACTCCCGCTACCGCGTTTAGTCATATTATTACGTTATTTAGTACAACCTCAGGTTATTTACGCGACGTATAATAACATTACAACAGGACATGAATATGAACCTTACATCCCGAGAGACTCTTCTCATGTTTTACCATTTACTCGCACTTATCTTACTGTTTGTAACCTTTAAAAATTTACCTAATAAAATACGACAAAGTTGTGCTTTACATAAGTGGAATAGTTTGAAAACAAAATATTTTCGAATTTACAGAGTGTATACTTTATAATTTCGAAATTGAAAAAACCTCAAACGAGACGCAGGGAGTTGCGCAGGCGGGAATAAGACGCGATATGCTGAAACACTGCGCTCTGCGCTCATTCATCTACAGAATTTATGACCTACTAGGACTCGCGTGATACAACTCTTCTACAATTCTCGTAATTAGAAACCGTTTAGGTTTACAAAAGCGCGTTCAAAGAGACTGAAACCTAAGAAAAATGTATTACAGGGATTGCTGTGGTTAAGACCTATGTAATGAAGTTTTGAAAAAACACGTTCATTAAAGGACTGAAACCCAGAAATGGTGAGCTACAGAGATACGGAAACTAGGACAGGAAGGGCTCAAGTTGAAGAGACCTCCCAGGCGTATACACCGAGGCAAAGGAGGTAAAGTATTAAAGTACTCGCGTACTGAGATAGAAACAAAAACGCAACCTCAGAAATTGGACTTCTGTAAGACTGAAATTAGGGGCTACCGAGCTCTGATTCCTAAAGTTTAGTTCAGCCTGTTTGTCAGTACTTGATAGTCCGGGAGGCAGCAAACACTTTTACTGAACCATAAAGTGTCAGGATGAAAGAGAATTGCAAGTGAGTAATAAAACTGACCGTCTGCCTGTTAAAAGTGGCAGCATTAACTTTTGGGGAAGATTCGATTTTGGCTCTTTTTCGGTTTTTCGCATTTAACTAGAAAACTACGTACTTTGTGAGAAAAATTGTTCTATACAAAAATAAAGTACAGTAAACTTTCTAAAAATTATATATCTTAAGTTTTCTTCCTAAAGTGAACGGTTTAGGCGTTAGCGCGCGTTAAAGTTAAAAAAGCTTCCAAAATGGGCTAAATACTTTTTCTCGCTCATAACTTACAAACTACACACTTTTTGGAGAAAATTTTTTTTATACAAAAATAAAGGAAATTTAATTTTCTATAAATGATATTTATTAAGTTTTTTTTCTAAGGTAGGCGGTTTAGGCGCTAGCGTGCGTTAAAGTTAAAAAGGTTTCCAAAATCGGCCAAAAAATATTTTCGTGCTCATAACTCACAAACTACGCGCTTTTTGAGAAAATATTGTTTATACAAAAATAAATTACAGTAAATTTACTATAAATTATATATCTTAAGCTTTTTTCCTAAGGTAGACGGTTTAGGCGCTAGCGCGCGTTAAAGTTAAAAAAGCTTCCAAAATCGGCCCAAAAATTTTTTTTCACTCATAACTCACAAACTACGCACTTTTTGAGAACAAATTATCTAACCAAAAATAAAGTAAACTAAGTTTTCTATAAATGATATCTCTTAAGTTTTTTTTTAAGGTAGGCGGTTTAAGCGCTAGCGCGTGTTAAAGTTAAAAAATCTAAAAATCGGCCAAAAAACATTTTCTCGCTCATAACTTACAAACTACGCACTTTTTGAGAAAAATTTTTTCATACAAAAATAGAATAAATTAAATTTTCTATAAATGATACCTCTTAAATTATTTTTGTCAAACAAACAGTTGAAGTGGTAGAGCGCGTTGAAGTTTGGGGTATATCTGGCATATGGGTGCTTGCTCCTTTATCAGTTTTTCGCTTATAACTTCAAAACTGTAGCCTTTTTCAGAAAAGGGTATCTACGTAAAAGTAAACTAGATAAAATTTCCTACAAATTACTTGTCTTAAGTTTGTTTCTACAGATGAACGGCTTAGGCAAAAAAATTGTTTTGTCGCTCATAACTCGAAACTACGCACTTTTAGAGAAAAACAAAGTACTTAGGTACTTTCAATTTCCTCTGAAATTAAAAACAACTAGAAAAAACTAAAAATTAATAAGTGAGAGGGTGAGAGCTTTGAAAAAAAATTTGGCTAAACCCTAGTTTAATTTGGAACTGCCTGTATCGCTTTACAACTATCTATACTGTATCTCTCGAACATTTCGTTTACAACATAATTTATACGCGATTCATAATGCGAAAAGTGCGGTGATGAAATTGAGTGAAAGTTTGCGACACCACGGAATACCCTCAGTAAAGTTGATTATTTTGCGAAACCAAAACGAAATTTACCGAGGTTGTACTGTAATAATTAACACGAAACAGAAATGAAATTTGAGTTTTGGTGGGTAAAGTAAATATTTGCAGCCGATAAACCCCCTTACGCGAATGTGTAAAATTTAAGGGAAAATAAAAAAAGTTTATGTTAACCATTTGTAATAAACACAAATGAGCATGCAATGAAGTTTAGTGTATCGTATAGCGAGAAATATAGCTGTCACAATAGGAATAGGAAAAGGGGGCGTACTGTACGTATTATCTTATTACAGAAGCCCATATGGCCATAGGGCTTTACGAATGCCTTATGTTACGAGTACACTAACTAATGTATGCTGCATTCACGAACGGTGGACTTGCTAAGATAAATAGAGCGGCGGTAGCCCCGGGAAACGAAACTAACACGATATAAAGGACCCTCTCTCAGTCCGATTCCTTCTAACAAGATTACAAAGCGAGATATTCGACTGACTAAAATCATGCCAATTTTGAATACGGTCAAGAGAAGAACGAATAAAAATTTTCGCGCTAAAAACTAATGAAGCGTAAAGTCGCTTTAGTAAAATTAGTTTTTCTTTTCTTATACGTAACGGTAGGCTTTTGGAAGGGAAACTTCCGTTTTCCGTTTCGTCTTACTTAAACTGAGTGAGTGTTTCACGATCTTGCTCGGTTCGTAATGGAAGCCGCATCAATTATTAAGATCTCGTGATATGGGTTTTATTAATTGATGACAGCCGAGAACGAGGAGATCTGCATAATGCATAAATACCTCAAGCGACTGTACATAAGTCGTGTCACGCGGCCAAGTGGGCCATTGGGACCTCTTCTTGTGGGTACCTCTAGAGGAAGTTACAGCACGCTTTACACACTTGTAAAGGACTACATTAAGGCGCCCAATCTTTTTTCGTACGTTAATGTGCTGATTCGGCTAGATTTTCCGGATCCGCCTTCGTCTAATTCTCTGCTGCCTCTCGGAAGATAAATTACTCGTTTTAGTTGGCGATAACGATCGCCCGAAATATAAAGAAGTGGCAAATACCTTTGTTACAAATTAATGTAAGGAGATAGTAGAAAGGTTATTTATTAACTTCCTTTAAAAGCTTCGCGAGGATTTCCCTATACCCACTTTTTAAGACTCGCGCGATTATAATTATAAAATCGAATAATTCCAACGAGCATTTTCCGCTTCGTGAACTTGAAAACTATTCTACGCTACCTACTAACAATTCATTATGTTAATTAAACTAAACGAAATTTTATAAATATTAATTATTTTATTACTCAGCCGCGCACTTTACAACTTAAAACTTTCAAAGTTAGCGATCTGATGTAAAACGAGCGATCAAAAATAAAATTTATAAATTCATTTTTAACGAATTTGTTTTCTTTTGTTAGTTCCTTTTGGTTTCTATCTCTCTAGTCAGTTACTTCCGTACCTATACGATTTAGACGTCTTTACTAACTTTAAAACGTTACCTTCAAAAGGCTCACATGGAAACTTTTAGAAATCGATTTATTTATCCTTTTCCTTTAACTATCAAAAACAAAAAAAAGTGACTTTGTTTGAGACTTTTTTACCACTTTTAGCTTTATTTCAACTTTATATTTTTATATATTTTTGAAATGTGGGGAATTGAAATTTTGTTAAAATTTTATTTACTTTCGGTCGTCTGTACATTTACTTGTTCAGTTTGTCAAGTTGTTCATACCTACTTTGGAATTTTATGGGTCCTTTTCACAAGACGATTTTGTATTTGCGTTCAAATAAATGAAATAAGAAAATCTATCAAATTGACTTTGCATCAATATGGTAAGTAATGCAGTTTTGTGATAAATTTGCACAATTACCAATAATGGGGTGTTGCAATAGCAAAACTTTGTCATATTATTTAGAATTAATTAACACGCTTCGGTGTGTAAATCATTATGTAATCACATGCTAGAGAATATTCGGTATATTTTTGAATATTTTCCTCCAAAAAGGACAAAAAGCTTCTTTAGAATTTTTTTTTCAAAATTTAGTTATTGATATAGGTATAGCGTGTAATATAACCTATACTATTACTGAAATTAAGATTTTGCCAATTTCCACAAAAAGGCTATTTTTGAAAATTTTTTATAAAAATTGACAAATATCAAGTCTCTGAAGGTGAAGTTACATTCTCCCTTTACAATAGCGGCAGCAGTTTTCCCATATTAGATTGAATAATAAAAAAATTTCTTACATGATGCCGACTCTTTGGCGAGCCCTTTGAACACCCTTATTCAAAGTAACTTAAAAATTGTATTATAAAAGCTCTTCAAAGATATAAGGCGGTGTTTCTTGGAGTGGAGCTCTTAGAGGCCCGATAGTTTTGTACATATTTCTTTCAGAATTATGCCAAATACATGTGTTTATTTAATAAACTCCCCTGCTCCTTACCTCAGTTGATCTAACCGAACTTATAGGGATATTACACAGTGCCAGTGTAATCCTAGAATGGAAAATTCTAAACAAGAAAATGCTGATATATCGACGGGAAGTACAGCTCCCTTGCAAGCCTTAAATACCTGCTAGGTAACCTCTGCTCTTTTGTTGGAATGCATAGAGCTGCTGACTCAGATATCCAAAGACAATGTTCTTGTACACTGTTGATGGGTTAAACGACGTTAAGGAAATGAGGGTGATGATAAATCAGACAAGCTGGCCTTCCCTGTGACCCTGAGCCAATCATAAAATTAGCAGTAACTACTGTTAATACCCTCAGTTACAACCTGACGGATGGACATATTGACAAGTAACGCAAGCTGTCATCAGAGCAAAAGAGCCATACCGGATCCTTCTGAAAAGCTTGCAAAATATTGTCTACAGCTGTTTTTAGCTAATTTACGAACAATTGCAGAGACACTGTCGATTACATAAGCATCTCCAAACACTGGGTTTAGTAGATAGTAGATAATTCCATATGTGACTTGTTCTTTGCCACTGTCCCCGTCCAGTTCTAACGTCGACAAGAAGATCAGTGCTGGCGGACTTCTGGCTCGACATAGGCAGAATAAGCACCACATCTCCCGAAAGAATTCTAGATTAAGTATATCTTACTAGTATAAGATAGCTCGAGATCTAATGAGCATCATAGGAGGCTGCTTGGGGGAAGTACTACCTCAATGGTCCGATTAAGTGCTCTAAGTCCTTGGTACAGTTCTAACGTAGACAAGAAGATCTGTACTGGGGGACTTCTGGCTCAACATGGGCAGAATAAACACTTCCTCTCCCGGAAGAATTATGGAGCATATCTTACAAATATAGGATAGCTCGACATCTGATGAGTATATGAGACTGCTTGGAGGAAGTACAATAGCCCGATTAAGTGCTCTAAGTGCTGGGAGTTAGCCTTCTCTCCATAAACAATGCAAATTCGCATCCTCAGCTCCTTCGGCGTCAATTTTTGTTGCTTTGCCATTGTCTAGCTAGGTCCAGTTCTAACGTAGGCAAGAAGATCCAAGCTAGAGGATTTCGGGCTCGACATGGACAGAATAAGCACCACCCCTCCCGGTAGAATTCTGGAGAATATCTTACAAGTGTAGGATAGCTCGAGATCTGATGAGCATAGGAGGCGGCTTGGGGAAAGTACAGTGGTCCGATTAAGTGAGCCTAGTGCAACGAGCTAGCTTTCTCTCCAAATCTGGATCCTCTGCTCCTTCAGCGTCAACTTTTGTTGATCACAGTCTGAAAAACTTTATAAGAGAATTCCTATCTCATTTCTTGTAAATATGGGAAGTAGCTACTGTTTCTGTGAGAGGGGAGAGTTATTGGGGAGGTATTTGTCTCATACGTTGTTGCTTTCACATTTTTAAAAGAGCAATGGCAACTCTTAATCAAAATGTGAATTTAACATGGTCCTTGGAGTAATATTTTTTATTGGACGCGTACCTTAAATAATGTCTGTCAATTGAAGACTAGAAAGTGCAGTTTTACGTTTTCTAATGAGCGAGAACGGGGGCTTTGCTAGGAGAATAAGAGCGTAATGCTCATTAAAGTTGGTCAAAAGACCGTTCGGACATCCGATATTTTTTCGTCGGAATTTTATCGAAAAGACGCGAATAATACAATATTCCGTGCATTTGAAAGAACGGCCGTTAAAAATTTTACAAACTGAGCTATTTATCAGTTTCAATTTATAAAATTCGATTTTGTTGAACTTGAAAGTATCTGATTTGATAATTCGCGTTTTCATTTTCTCTTTGTCGGAGAATAAAAGGAGCAAAAGATTAATATTGGATCGTCGCTACTACTACTACTACGTTTAATTTCAATTTGTTCCTTTTGTACATCTGACGTCGATTATGATCTACTTCGATAACAATTACTTTCTCTCTTAATGCACGTCTCAAAACGTATTATTTGTATCTTTGCAAAAATTTATGTACCAATTTGTTTTTATAACACTCTATTATCAGCAACTGCCAAGTACAAGGATTCATTAAAGTTCCGTTGAGATTCATTACTGTTTCATTGGGATTCATTACTGTGCCCTAAATAGACTTGTTTTTGGTGTAATGATAATGCCGCGAAAGCTCCGTAAAAGCAAACGGTTAAAATGCTATGTGGTCAAACATATTGTTCAAGATTTTATGACTATATTTAGTCCGTACGTGACTCCTGCCTTAATGCATCTCTTATACGTTTTTTAAAACGCCACAAAGTCGTGCGGTATGTCGCAAAAAAAATTTATAGCGACAATATTTGATCAATATATTGAGTAATGTCGGTTTCGAGAGCTAATTTCAACAAGTTAAATTGTCAGATGTTGTCACAAGAAGAACAATGGAATTGCGAAAGAAGTCGAGCGTGACGGCGTGCGAGCTCCACGTGTAGTATTAGAGGAGGATATTTCTCCCCATTTGTACTGTTTGATAACTTATTCTGGTGAAAAATTATACCCTCAACTTCAATATCGCCCTTCTAATTGGCAATGTAAATTATGTGTAGCTCTCCCAACTAGCTTTAGCACAACTTCGCTTATATTTCGATCGATTCTCGTTTTACCAAAAAGTTTGCCTAAAATAAACGAACCTGTTTGAATTCGACGCTTATTTGTTTTTTTTTGTTTTAGATTCTTCCTCAAGTTCTTCCTAAAGTGCAATCAAAATTGTTTAAAAAATGCAGGAAACCCGAGAGACATGAGAAGATTTCAAGTAAGTTCGTAGTATACATTTTGACTAAGTTACAGCTACACCTTGACGTTTTTAGAAAGGGTTGCTCATTTAATATTTGTGTATGGATTTCGAAATTTTTTTTTTCGGGATAACGCGATGGGGAAAGTTTGGTGTAGCGTGAATAAATGGCGAGTTGCCGGAGAAGTGTGTTAGTTGTAATGAAATCTCGGGGGCGCGCCAATTAGACGCTACAACGGGGAAATATCGCGCGACTCGAGGGGGTGGAAATTAGTTGTTTTTGTTTTAGGGTTGCGAAAATCGGGACGTTAGAGGTAAGGAGCGATTAAAAATCGGCGGGAATTTTTCTCGAGTTGTTGACAAGAATTTAGTAGCGAATTAGGTGAGTGGTTTCATTAATCAGTCGATGGGGACTCAGGTACGACGTCTCTTAAGCCGGTTCATCATCGGTCGTGCGGCGCTATAAAAGCTAATGGCGCTCATTAATTTGATTAGACTTGCAATATACACGCGCTTGTTTTTCTGCAAGTTTTAAGTGTAATGATTAAAGGACTTGCACCCGAGGGATTTCCGGGTCTGCTTGTAACGGTTCGTTCTGTCGTAATCGTCAACTCGAAACAATATTTTCACTGACGCCGACAATTTTGTTTTGTACGTGTAATGAGCAATTGTCGAAAACAAGGTTTTAAACGTGAGCGGTTTTAATGTTGTAGATGTGTGTGTACGCATAATACAATTTAATTTTCGGGTAAAACAGCAATCTACTGTCTGCGGTATATAACACCCACCATTTGTTTCAATTTTCGTACGCGTTGCTAGAGCTACGTAAATTCTCCGACGGAAAGCGAAAATAGAAAAGATTTTTATTTTCCCCGTGTCACGACGAAGATTGGGAAAGTAAGAACTATAAGATGCTCCCTACTCCCTGTACCTCGTATATTTTCCCTTGATCTCCTTCTAAAGCCCAAGTTTAGTGAGAAGAATTTTATTTTTTAATCTAATTTTTTTTTAAATAACTTATACGAACGGACATCGAAATTACGTTTCGTTCTCCTATAAATATTAAATTTACGATGCCATTATTCGACTACACAAGTCGTTTCTTTAAAAATAAGAAGTAAAAATTGGGGGGAATTATTTGCGACGTCCGGTGCACTCGATATCTTATGTTGTTCGATGGCCGTATTTCAAGCGTCCGTATCGAACGCCGCCTACTGGCCGCTCCGCCGTCATCATCCCGCGGTTCCCATGGGAACGCGTATGTATCGGGGGTGCAAAACCCCCAGGGAAAGCGCGAGCGTCCCCGAGGGAGGAGTCTGTCTTTTGATGCACTGCTACTACTACCTTGAACTTCAAAATGGCTTCACCATTGTAATACGAGTCGACTCGATGTTAAATCGAAACTTTTTTTTTAATTTGCAGGTCGTCATCGCCACGCAAGTTAGCGTCGAGGGACCATTATTGGCGATTTCCGATAATATGTTTGTGCATAATAATTCGAAACACGGAAGGAGAGCGAAGAGACTGGATCCCTCCGAAGGTACTTATATAAACAGTATGTTCGATTTTTTATTAACTATTTACAAGCCCCAACATTTGCACACAAATCCCCAATTAAAATGCCTCTCGAAAGCCACGTCCCAAAAAAGAAACAATTATTTGTTATTTAAATTCCGACATTCTCAAAAGGTATTAACTACAAATCATTAAGATCGTTAGTATGCGGCGTAACTTGTTGTGGCCCAAACCTAAGTTACGCCAGTGTTCTGTAGCGCGTTTCGCGGAAACATCTCGTTTGTATGCAGACCCATAGCGGATCCAAAACTTTGTGAAATTGGCTCCCGATTCAGTTCACTGGAGGAAGGAAGCGGAAACAGCGCACAGCGCCTGCACTTTCTTATGATCCCTTTAATCTTCTTTCTTATTCACTTTCTCTTTCTATCTTGATTACACGATCGTTCGTAAGATTTGCGCTCCGAGCTGATATCTCACCCTAGCGCGGTTCTATATTATCCGCTCGTCGCGGAACAAGCCATGCTTCACTTTGTTAATATCTCACTTTGTTTTACTTTATTCATTTTATCTTAATATTTTCTTTTTAAAAAAATCTCGCGATAAACTACTAATGCTTTATTTCCGCACCAACATGTGTATACATTTTTTTAAAAAACTCGAACAAACACCAAAAGTAACAAACTTTGTGATTAATAGGTTTATATCCACCTCTGCCTGTAGCCACTCCGTGCATTAAAGCAATTAGTCCTAGCGAAGGATGGACTTCGGGAGGATCCACGGTCATCATTGTCGGAGACAATTTCTTCGACGGCTTACAAGTCGTCTTCGGAACGATGCTAGTTTGGAGCGAGGTAAATTAACGCGAAAAATTTAATAACAAAACAAGCTAACAAAATTACTTCCAGTTAATAACGCCGCACGCAATAAGAGTTCAAACGCCACCGAGACACATACCGGGAGTCGTAGAAGTTACATTATCATATAAATCAAAGCAATTTTGTAAGGGAGCACCGGGAAGATTTGTATATGTTTGTAAGTATAAACTTTATTGAAATTCGTGAGAAGTTTCCCTAAAATTTTTTATTTTATTTCGCTCCTTATGTAGCTTTAAATGAACCGACAATAGATTACGGATTTCAAAGGCTACAAAAACTTATTCCGAGACATCCCGGTGATCCGGAAAAGTTACCAAAAGTAAGTTTTACTTAATTTAATAACTTTCGGAGTTTTATTTCGTATAGAAATAAATCACTCTGTACGAGTTTTTAAATTGTTTTAGTTGAAGTTTGTAAATTTTATTTTTGATCGTAGGAAATCATTTTGAAAAGGGCGGCAGATTTAGCCGAAGCTCTGTATACGATGCCACGAAATAATCAGTTATCGCTCACGGGTCCGAGATCGCCGACGATGGGTAACAACGGAATGACGCCGACGTTTAACACGTACACAGGGCAGTTATCGGTCAGCGTGCAAGACAGCGGAAACGGTCAGTGGACAGAAGGTGCTTGTCCTTCATTGCTTTACTAATTGTTGTTGATTGTTAGTACGTATTGGTTCCTAAATTTACTAACGGGTGATCCAAAATAAATAGGTCGTGTTGAATGTATTTTACATTACTACACGTAGGTAATTATAATTTACGTGCGCTTTAGATGGATCACATAGGAGAGTAGAGCGTGGTCAAAACTCCTAGGCTCTAGGGAGGCAAAAACACTGACCACTGAGTGATATACTAAAACTCAAAATGAAAACCCAACAGCTCACGACGTAGCCAAAGCCTTCAATTTTTTCTCGCCCCGTGTAGAGTCATCTCGAGAAGGAATATATTTAGTCCGACACATCTATTACATGCTAGCATTTAGCTAACTTCGTGCTTTGGGTCGCACGTGAGTTCCGTTTCGCAATGCCCCCCTTATTTGGCTTGCGACTAAATGGGCAAATTAAATCATTCACCTCTCAATAATGGCACTGAAGTGCTATATAATATACGCCACTACACCTGGGAGTTTTGATCTTTCTATGTATTTGCTATGTAGATTAGTATACAACTAATTACCTGAAACTGAATAAACGATTAAATTATGCAAAGAGAACAAACTGAGTGCAGCGACAAATTGCTGTAAGATTAATGTCTTTGCTTTTTCTTTATAAATGTAAAGCAAGACGTTGATGAGGAGTTCAAAAGCGGACATTAAAATGCAGTTGTGTTAACTAAACAGAAATTTAACTTGCAATCGTTATCTGGATTTTAAAAAATGTACTCTAAGTTAGTCGATAAACTCAGAAGAGTGTGGTGTTTTGAAACTAGAAATAGGTCCAGATAGAGAATGTATACAGGGTGAATTAGTTTTTATTGTTTTATGGATCAAATTCGTTTTGAAGGAAATTAAGTTTAAAAATCCTTTCATTGGTGCGAAAATTTGCATATTTAAACATCGACAGTTCGGTGCATTATAGTTTCCTAATGAAAAAAAAGTAATATTATTTTAAAGTTCTAGACAAAGAATTAAGGTGACGTCGTTTAAACTTTTTAAGCAGTTACAGAATTTGCCATTTTTTAGCTTTTCGGGCATATTTAAACAACCGAACATCGCCCAAAAAATTTAAGAGTGAATTAATTATTACTCTTTCAAAACTGCACTACTTTCCCCATTTGACCAATTTTCTAACTCTTGGAATAAGCGAGATCCCGATAGAGAAAATGAAAAATAATTCATCCTGTATAGAAGTTAACTCCGTCTCTCTTTCTGCGGCATTTCCTTTTATCTGGGTTCGAAAATTTCAATAGCGGTAATTTTAGTGCACTTTCACAATTTCCCTCTATAGACTGGAAATTGTCATTCCGTTGTGATATGGCGGTGGAAGTCGCACACAATCTTCGAAAAGACTGCCGTCTAGTGTGGCACCTGCCCTAAGCCTCGTTCCCCATACGAAAACACTTGAGTTAGTTTTCTGCACTATCTGCAATTTTTTGCGAAAGTTTTCTCGCATGTGAAAATGCGGTCTTAAGCGTCATTTGTGTCAGGGAGACTGTCAGATAGAGCTAGAGCTTAACGTAAACTTGACTGTAAGTGCGAGAAAACTTGAGGAAACCTTGCAGTAGCTGCTTGCAAAACTGCTTAACGAGACCTAAAGGCCTCTTCTTCACATGCGAAAAAGCTTCTGTGAGAAACAGCAGAAAGAGAGAAAGACGGAAAGTAGCTTAATGTAAACTGGACTGTAAGTGCGAGAAAACTTGAGGAAATCTTGCAGTAGTCGCTTGCAACTTGCAATACTGTTTAACGAGGCCTAAAGGCCTTTTCTTCACATGCGAAAAAACTTCGGCGAGAAATTGCAGGAAGAGAGAGATACGGCAAAATAGCTTAATGTAAACTGGACTGTAAGTGCGATAAAATTCGAGGAAATCTTGCAGTAGTCGCTTGCAATACTGTTTAACGAGGCCTGAAGGCCTCTTCTTCACATGCGAAAAAGCTTCTGCGAGAAACAGCAGGAAGAGAGAAAAACGGAAAGTAGATTAGTGTAAACTGTACTGTAAGTACGAGAAAACTCGAGGAAATCTTGCAATAGTCGCTTGCAATACTGTTTAACGAGGTCTGAAGGCCTCTTCTTCACATGCGAAAAAGCTTCTGCGAGAAACAGCAGGAAGAGAGAAAGACGGAAAGTAGCTTAATGTAAACTGGACTGTAAGTGCGAGAAAACTTGAGGAAATTTTGCAGTAGTCGCTTGCAACTTGCAATACTCTTTAACGAGGCCTAAAAGCCTCTTCTTCACATGCGAAAAAGCTTCCGCGAGAAATTGCAGGAAGAGAGAGATACGGCAAAATAGTTTAATGTAAACTGGACTGTAAGTGCGAGAAAATTCGAGGAAATCTTGCAGTAGTCGCTTGCAACTTGCAATACTGTTTAACGAGGCCTAAAGGCCTCTTCTTCACACGCGAAAAAGCTTCCGCGAGAAATTGCAGGAAGAGAGAGATACGGCAAAATATCTTAATGTAAACTGGACTGTAAGTGCGAGAAAATTCGAGGAAATCTTGCAGTAGTCGCTTGCAACTTGCAATACTGTTTAACGAGGCCTAAAGGCCTCTTCTTCACATGCGAAAAAGCTTCCGCGAGAAATTGCAGGAAGAGAGAGATACGGCAAAATATCTTAATGTAAACTGGACTGTAAGTGCGAGAAAATTCGAGGAAATCTTGCAGTAGTCGCTTGCAACTTGCAATACTGTTTAACGAGGCCTAAAGGCCTCTTCTTTACATGCGAAAAAGCTTCCGCGAGAAATTGCAGGAAGAGAGAGATACGGCAAAATAGCTTAATGTAAACTGGACTGTAAGTGCGAGAAAATTTGAGGAAATCTTGCAGTAGTCGCTTGCAATACTGTTTAACGAGGCCTAAAGGCCTCTTTTTCACATGCGAAAAAGCTTCTGAGAGAAACAGCAGGAAGAGAGAAAGACGGAAAGTATATTAGTGTAAACTGTACTGTAAGTGCGAGAAAATTCGAGGAAATCTTGCAGTAGTCGCTTGCAACTTGCAATACTCTTTAACGAGGCCTAAAGGCCTCTTCTTCACATGCGAAAAAGCTTCCGAGAGAAATTGCAAGAGTTTTCTCGCACTTACAGCCCAGTTTACATTAAACTAGTTTCTAACTGACAGTTTTTTTGACATTTCTCGCATGTGTAAATGACGCCTTAAATTACAAATTTAATAAATTCAGCTCTGCGACTCAGTTTGTACTCGCTGCTCATTTGAGTTTAAACCATAACACAAACCATCCTTCTATCTTAGGTTAGGTATCCTTTAGTGATCCCTAGGCGTATTTGTAGATTAAAGCAGGGTGGGCATTGAGTCGACTCGCATCGGTTAGGCATCATGCAGTTAAATGCAGTTTTTCAAATAATTCACGATTAAACGACACATCTGCTTTGTCTCGGAAACGTTTCGAATAGTCCAGGCTGTGCCACACCGAGCTGAGTCCATTAATGCGCATTCTACTTTATACTGATAGATAAGTCTTCTTGGTGTAGCATAGCATAGAGGAAATAATTTTCATTACGAGCTTCAAAGGTTCGAAAATTTCGAAATTTGAAAACTCTTACTCAGTCACGTAATTTACTCAGTCCAAAAATATTTTAAAAAAAAGTTTGTAGTAGTAATGTAGTATTAGATACGAGTGAGTTTTTTACTGACTTCACTGTTATGGGTAGGGTTTTTCTTTTAGAGGACTACGGAAGAACGCAAAGCAGTAGTGTGTCTCCTCGTGGTGGTGGTTATTGCTCCAGCGCCTCCACACCTCATTCGTCTAACGGAGGGAGTTCGTACGTGGGCAACATGAATAGTTACGGAAGCTCAACTCCAACGAGTACTTCTCAATTATCGAACATGATATCCGGCTCACAGTCGCCCGGAATATTTAATTCTGCACCAAGTAAGTGTTAATTTGTCAATTTTTTTTTAAATTAATCGATGGTTACGAATGGCAGAGAAATAGTATCACACCAATCAGCAGTTTGATTTGCTTTATCGTTTCTTTTAATTATTATTTTAGTTTCTCCGGAGTCGAGTCATTATCATTTTGGCGTACACAACCATAAACCGGACAAAGAGAAAAGCGCGTTCGCCCCGGTGATACGGGGAAATTCAACTTCCCCTGCTCACCCACCGGCACCCGCGCTTTTCCACCACCAGCCCGTCACTGGCTGGCACCACTTGGCTGTGCAATGTTAGTATATTATTTTATTATCGTTTCATTTTGCTTATTCTACACTAATTGGGTTATATTTGTTTTCATAAACGTTACGCTTTTAGAACTAATTAGATTTTGTTAATTTAAGTACAAGACTAACGAAGCGGCGTTACGGTTTTATGTCTTTTTTGCTTTGAGTTTTAATGCACCTTCCTATAGTATTTTTTAAAAAAGGCAAAAATTTTTGTTTCCTTTAACTACACACCAATTAGTTTCAAACGTAATATTTCGTTGATGAATTCTAATTCAAAGTCAACTATTTAATTGCGAAGTAAGTGACGAGCAAGTCCGCTATAGTCGCCGAATTAGTTTGGGGCGAAATTGAATGTATAATTTTTTTGAGCGTTGAAAGTGATAGTTGGTTTCGTTGTAGGAATGGGATTGGTTTCGTCACCGTTTACGACAATGAATCCGTTTGCGTTGCCTACATGTAATTCTCAGGGTTATGGAGCGAGTCCTATATTAGGCACAACTAAATAACCTTTGAGTATAGAAGGAGACTCTAACGCCTCACACACACCAGAGTCGCCATCATCACCACCACATACTGCTTCTAGTGTACTTTATCCGGTGTAACTCTTACCAAAGACTTAATAGTTCAAAAAAATTAACGATAACTATTCGATTTCCTATAAGAGATGTAAAATCTCGAGTAGCGCAATTTTATAAGAAGTGGAAAAGTTATTAATTTTTAACTTATTAACTTTATAATTCAATTAACTGTGATCACAAAAAACGCGCTATGAATACTAAAAGAAATTTTGCATATAACACGATATCATGTATTAATAGCTCGTAATGTATACATTTTTGCACAAAAAAATTTATCGATAACCACCGAATAAAATTAGCATATCTTTACTAAAAATACATATCGCTTCAAGCTGGAAAATTTAATATTATGTACATATTGGTGATATAATACCAGCCCCCAAAAAACTGACGTAGCTTTGTAACATAATTATTGTAAATATTAAATAGATCCAAAAAAAACAATTTCTTCATTAGTACTACTAACGAAAATTATGTACAAATTTGTAAAGTAACAATTAGGTTACAACACAACGATTCAACGAAAGATATATTTTATAAAAATCATATCATAGTATAGTCAAAAATTAAATTTTGAATATGTTATTGTATATATTTGTAGGAAAAAAAAGGAAAAACACATCGAGGGTTTTCAATTGGAACGTAATCAAGTTGGCGAGGCAAAGCTTCATTTGTTGTTCTTGGCATTTCTCAAAACTCGGAACTACCCTCTCGAGAACATTTTAAGAATCTGCCTTGTTTGTGGGAATGCTTTGAAAATTTGAATCGCTATCGTCTCGTTAAATAATAAAAATATATTTTCTCGAAAGCCTTTCCATCAAAAATAGTCGCAACGGCGATGAAATGTAAACTAAATGAACGATATGTAGTGAATAAACAAAAAGGGCCCTCGAAGTATCAAATAAAAGCTTCATAATTTGAAGAGTGAGGTTATGTTCGGGTAAATTTCTCGAGCGACGTCCGTTTACCACGTCTTCACTCTCAATCACCTTTGACGTCTTATACCTACTTGATTGCGTTTCTCTCGAACTCCCGTCACGTGAGTTTAATTGACGAAATTTATCTTCAAATTGTTGTCTTTCCTTAAACAATAGATATTCGAGTATACGATTTGCATAATAAATTCGATATTTTGAACGAAGAAAATATTTGCTTAAATTCTCCAAATAATGCGTATACCTCAAGAAGAAAAAGTTAATACGTTTAACTTTATTTATAAACCAATATTTAAAAGTAAACAGCGTTTAAAAAAAATATCAAAAAAATATATTAAATTTTTAATCGAATCAATATTATTAAATACTTAATTAGCAACAATTGTTACTATTTATATTTTTTTGTATCTAATAATACTCAAGCAACGTACTAAACTTGTGATGATTGTATTTATTTTATTTTATTGTTTTTGTAAATTAATTTGTTTTATGTATTTAATTTTGTATAAATGTACAATATTTTGTTAAAATGATAATTTATATAATTATTTCTAAAAATTTGAACGTAAATAAAATTTATAAGACATTCATTAGTTGTTTTTTGGTCTTTTGAAATGGTGCACTACTTCTGAGTCCGCCCCTGGTTCAGTGACGGCGCCAGGGGGGGGCCAGCGTGGGCACGTGCCCACTCTTTAAGTTGCGCTGCCCACCCGAATGCCCACCCAAATATTGCACTAGCAACCAGTTACTAGTTTTCAAAGGTTGAAAAAATTCGAAATAATTTACACTTTAAGTACTTTTCTGCATCTTGTCCCTATATATTCCCGAGAAAAAAGCTTTAGAAGAATATTAAAATCAAAATCAAACTGTGTTTTAAATAATTAAGTATTTAAATTGGGTCCTATCTGACCTGGATTTGGCTTAGGGCCTTAGGTAAAAGGATCCCCGTAGTTATTTCGTAATATTGTTTCTTTGTTTTAAAAAGTATAGTAATTGAGTTCTTCATTTTCATCTCTTGTTTTTGTGAAACATTATCTTTGGAGATACTATCAATGGCTATTAAAATTGCGGAACTTCGTTTATAAGCCGTTTGACCTTGAACAAGCAACAATTTTTGCCTGCGGCGGTATTTCATTGTATTTCTAACGCCAAAAAATGTAAAATTGTCTAACTTTACTTGAAAACCTTCCCCCTGAAAATTTTTTTCTGGCTACGGCCTTAAACGTAACGTTTCTTATATTTATCTAAAAATGTATGTGCCCATCCCGCAAATATTGTGCCCACCCATTTAAAAACCCTGGCGCCGTCACTGCCCTGGTTTAAGTAACCCTTTTGAGTTTCATACCTTTCTTATAAGTTCCCGAAGTAAGCAACTACTATAACCACCACCGATATTACTGCCCACTGCCCTGTTAACCACCGACACTCAAAATTCCCAATAAATATTAATCGAAAACAAATTAAACCCTCCACCTCTTAAAATAGTAAAATCGTTTAAAGTTTCAAGTAGTCGTGTGTTAATTGGGTATGGTGTTAAATTTTTAGAAACGCAGATGCGTTCGATAATACAGTAAAGAACCCTCCACTATAGGACCACTTCAAAGTTCACCCCCTATTGTTACGCAAAATGAATGTACTCGGTGATCGTGATAGATAAACAAAACAACAAATCAGAATGTGTACATTAAAAATAGATTTTTTTCATTTCCAAACCGTGCGGACGACGAAATTCTTTGTAGGCTCAAATGGGTACCTACTACTTGAAGATTTAATTATCAAAACGCGAGGGTGGAGAGTGTACATGTTTGTTTTCTTTAATGTGTTTTGAATTTTGTCAAACAACTGTTTTGGTATTCCCTTATTAGACCTAATTCTCCTAGGAACAAAAAATGGTCAGACCGTCGCACTCGAGCGATCCGTCGCGGCAATAAATCGGAAGTGGCTAGGTTGTCTTTAAAAGCACCATTTTTGGGTAGTTCTTCCTTAAGGTCAATATAGCCTATAGTAGTTCAGTCAAAATAGATCAAAAATTGTGGAAAGTTCGGAAAAATTCGCATAGAGCTGAAAGTTGGTACATACCTTAAATACATTATTATAAATGGTATGTCAAAAGTCCCCATCGATCCCACTTCAGCTAAAAATTTTATTCAAAGTCAAAAATCGAAAAATAGTACAGTCAAATTAGACAAAAGAGTGGCATTTGAGGAAAAAGCATCCAGGAGTTTTGAAAATTGGTATGGTTGTTCGTTATAACCTGTATTAGTACCACATACTTAAAATCCCTAAAGAGGGGGGTCAGAGGGGGGAGAGGAAGCTGTCTAAAAGTGACCTTTGACTTTGGATACAATTCTTAGCAGAGGTGGGATCGATGGACAATCTCAGCAGTAGACATCGTAATTGGCTAGAAAGTTACTGTTGCTGTTGCATACCAAGAAATAAGGACTAAGGCCGCTCGCACACTTTGTGATTTTTCCCCGGTTCCGGTCATCGTGACGGTACATCGTGCCAAAACCGAAGAGTGTGAAGGTTAAACTGTCACGACGCAGCGTCAGATCCGTCACGATGACCGATGAACAATCGCGAGGTCTGTGTGGGAGACATTGTCTGCAGGGGATTCTGAAGGACTATTGGCACACAATTCAGGAGCCTTTGTAATGCCATCTGTAACCTTTTCAGCCGACCATTAATTTGGTAAAGCTTTCAAAAAAACAAATATTTTGACGAAATACTTTTAGGTGAACAGCTACTAAACTGCTAATGAGGGATGAGGGTTCTTTGAATTATTCGTTTTGTTTTTATATTATGGTATATGGCAAACCTAAACTGATTTACTCACTCTACCTACCGAAGTGCCATTAAAGCTTCTTAAGCTAGACGACTTTCAGTGACGACAAAAAATAAAAACGAGAACAAGAGATTTTGAAAAGTTGTTCAGAAAAAACATATTTTTATAATTACCACCTTGCCACCTTCGTTCCACAGTGGCAGACTTTCAGAGGGCACGAGAGCAAATAATTAAATTATTATTGACCCCTCTTTTTTAAAATATAAAAATGATGCTTTAGGCGTAAATAATGTGTAAATGAAATTGTACAAACAGAATAGAAAAAAGATTCGATAAAATTGAAAGCGACACCAGAAGCTCATATTATAATAACAAGTAGTAGTAGCACTTGCATTACCCGCGGGCATAAAGGGGCTGGTGCCCTTCACTAAATAGCCTGACAGATGGTAGCCGAATATAAAAGGTCATATTGATGACGTCATTACATAAATACTCGATTTTGTGTCACACTGAATCAAACCACATAGATATTAATAGACCGCTCTTTCACACCAAATTAATTCTTCATTTTACACATCCCTTAACTAACAGGCTCATTTATGGACTTCCGTGCGAAAAAATATTTTTTCTTTTCAAATTTTTACGTTAATCGCAGATTTTACTTCGTAAAAATGTTAAATAGGTACCTAGATATTTAATATTAGCTCTATAGCAGCTGATGTGCCTATTATTCAAAAGGGTGCCTTTCGTCCGTTTCGGAGGGATTTACAAAAATGCTTGTGCCTCACACAATTTTTACTTTTTAATGAAACTTTTACCTACAAAAAACGTGCAAATATGAATTAACTGCAGACTGCAGGAGGTATCAAATTCACGAAAATGGTAAAAAGATGTAAACCTTTTCAGCCCACTTTACGAATTATCTCCCGAGCAACATTTTTCAAATTAGCACCCCCTTCACGAAATCGAATACTCCTCACTAACTGCAACAAAAAGTCCATTTGTCGAGAGATTAAAAAAGCAGATAAAGTAAAAAAAATAAAAGCATCAAATAGAAATAGTGCCATCGTTCGAAGAGTTTTTCCTATATTAATCCTGCATCGCCACGTGTCTAATTGACAACAACACGAGTAAACACAAGTACTATTGTCATCCCATGTCAATGTAATATTGCTATTAGATTAAAGAAGGGATCATCACGCGTGCTACAAACCGATTGCAATTTTAATCTCAAAGCAATATAAAACCAACTATCCATGAATTTTAAAAAGCCTTATTGTTGGCGATGTTAGGTACTTGTTGATAGGGTCGAATTACAGTAATTTCTCGTGTGAAATTAGTTAAGACTCTTAAGTCTAAATAAGGCTTCGGCTTTTGTGATGGTTAATTATTGATCGAGGGGAATTCGTCTCAATCCTTAATTCTTCAATATGACGAAGGCCAATAATTTTAGCTCTCGGAAAGCGGAGCAGAAGCTTTTCAGCGAAAAATTGGAATGACCTACTCCGGCGTCTTTTCCAAAGCTCAAGCTTTTGCCGATATCCTGCATTTTTTGAAATTTTCCCAGCTCCATTAGAGTATTTGGTGATGACCGATGATTTAAAATGCACTTTGAATTTGAGACCCTTCAACTTTAATTTCTGTCCATTGATAACACGACAAGTTTCTATCATGCGATTAAGAGCAACGATAGCAAACAATTGGTGATAATCCTGTATTCTTTTGCAACTCGTTTAATGCGAAATTTGATATATTCCATTGATTCCATCGAGCATCGACGGTATCGTTTAATACGTCATTAACATCACAATAAAATAGAAATAAGGGCAAAGTTGTATAACATTTTTTTCAACAGTTGCAGAACTAAAATGTAGTCGTTTGAGGCAATTTATAACAGAAACCACCCTTCGTGTTTTTTTCCTCTTTGTCGTGTAAACGCTAATTATTCAATTGCAGTTGTTTTGAAATATTTTGAAGGGTAGTAACCTAATAATCGTAAGTCGAATGTCTTCTTTGTTACAGGTTACAGGGTGTGCTAATGAAGCTAATGAAGTCTACAGGGTTTTACAAGATTACTATTTTCTTTCTAACTACTACTATCAGTTGAAAGTAGTTTTTTGAAATGTGTTTGACTTTTACATTTTTGATGAATCACCACTATGTAATAGATAATTTATTCTTTGCTCACTGACCACCAGTTTTGGAGTTTTGTTGAAAATGGAAAAGAGTAGCGAATTTTTACCATTTTCAAGTTAATATTAATTTTCATTTTTTGAAACTTTAAGAACTTTTAGAGAAATCCGACTTTCTTTAAACTGAAACTTGCCAAATTGAACAGCTCATAGCGTACAGTTACAAATTTATTTTTGAACCAACAAGTTGAAACTTATTAATTAGCTATTGACGAATGACAGGCTAAGAGCTAGCAAACATTAGTATACCACTTACTCCATATTATTCTAAAGATTCATTACTTGTTCGTCTGATATTAAAAACCTGAGAGACACAATATCACTTTACTCTAAAAGTGCGTAGTTTTCGAGTTATAAGCGATAAAAACATTTTTGGGCATTTTTGGTAAACGTCCACTAAACCGTTTATTTGAGAAAAAATCGAAGAGATATAATTTGGGAAAACCTGATGTAGTTTATTTTCATATAGAAGCACTTTCCTCATACAGTGCGTAGTTTTCGAATTATAAGCGGAAAACCAAAAATACAGTTTTTCTGCTAGATTTTAGAATTTTCTCAAACCTTAACGCGTTCTAGCGCCTAAACCGTTTATTGAAAGAAAAAACCTTAAAAAACATAATTTGTAGGAAATTTTATGTGGTTTATTTTCATAAAGAAGCACTTTTCTCATACAGTGCGTAGTTTTCGAATAATAAGCAAAAAACAAAAAACACAGTTTTTTTGACAGGTTTTGGAATTTTAGGACTTTGGAATTTGGAACTTTAACGCGTTCTAGCGCTGAAACCATTTATCGAAAACAAAAAACTTTAGAGGTATAATTTGTATAAAATTTTATGTCGTTTATTTTCATAAAGAAGCACTTTTCACATACAGTGCGTAGTTTTCGAATTATAAGCTAAAAACCAAAAGCACAGTTTTTTGGACAGATTTTAGAATTTTGTCAAACTTTAACGCGCTTTAGCGCTTAAACCGTTTGTCTCAGGAACGAAACCTAAGAGATATAATTTTTAGGAAATTTGATACGGCTTATATTTATATAAACAACTTTTTTTTTAAAGTGCGTAGGTTTCGAGTTATAAGCCATAAAACAGTTTTTGGCAGCTTTTGGAATTTTGGTCAAACTTTAACGCGCTCTAGCGCCTAAATTGTTTGTCGAAGTAAAGAAACATATATGACATAAGTTATAGAAAATTTAATTTAGTTCATTTTTGTATAAAAACACTTTTCTCATCAAGTACTTAGTTCTCGAGTTATAACCGATAAATCGAAAAAAGAACAAAAACCCTCCCTTTCGCGTATGTCTTGTAAGTTAATCCTGCCACTTAGGAGTAGCAGACGGTCAATTTTCTTACTCATTTGCAATGTTCTTTCAGTTTGCTTGTCAAAAATTGTGTACTAATTGCTTTAGTAGGTATCTGCAAGCTGCCTCTCAACCAATTCGGATGCTACGCGCTGTAGACATCTCGCTCTATCGAGCTACCGCTTATGCGCTAAACTGAGATGAAATGAGAATCTTTAAGAGCGTCTACCGGGCAAACGCGCCCGTCTGCCTAAATTCTGTTTCGATAGAATCATTCATGATTTTCTTCTCTTTTTTTAACTCTAATTTCATCCTGTATGAAATTTTTAGTAATTTAACATTTTTTGGAAATTTTAATGCGTGCCCAAGTGTCCTACGGTAACACGGCCACGTTGCGGCAGACTCCTATGAAAAGTACAAACTTTTGATTAAAAATAACAAATCTTTGGTATAATATCAAGTGGTATTAGCTCTTGAACTACATGATGAAGTCAACAGTCAACAAAACTGTTCCCGGGATTGTAAGACAGAAGCGCAAAACTAAAGAAAACCCAATTTCATTAATTTAACTAACAGCTTAACTAACCGTAAATAATTAGAGATAATAAATAAAAAAGTTGTTAGTTATAAAAACGCATTTTTAATAGGAAGTCGCGTTATATTACTATTATTATTTTAAAATAGAGATTACATTTTCTAAAACGTAATTAGTTTATTCGTAACTAGAGATCCCCCTAAAAACGTATAGGGAGAACGATAATACTATTGGAATTGTAAATCACATTGTCATTTCATTTCACCGAATGTCATTGTTGACCGAAAAAATATCGTGTTCAATTATTAGTATCTGACTCGTTTTGTACAAGCTTCAATAATTGACTTGATGCATTTTAATACCATCAGTGTATCCTACACACTGCCTATTTAAAAAGCCAAGTTATAATTTGTTTTAAATTTTTACGCCAATCTAAAGATACCACGTAATTTTACAAAAATTTTAATTTTTATAAATAATAGCATATATCAATAGTCTTGAGTATAAGAACAGGTGTCGTAGTCTTGTTTGTGTTAGGTAATGTACTTTGATAGTTTTTTTTATTTTTTTGTATGTAACTATGTGTAGCTTGTAATTGGTTTTGTATACCTGTAAATACCAAAAATAGGTGAGTAAAAAGTTAAAAAACAGAGTAGCTATCTACGGAGCGGATTTTCCATACTTACAGTACTTTCTTACATTTCTCATTGTATGTTTTTTCTTCTAAATTCTAATCGATTTTCAGAAAATTTGTGGGAGTAACCGTAGTGGCCCAATTTTCAGATTTTTTTATAAGCTTGGAATTTTTAAGAAAGGTCTTGATGTGTTAAAGTTAATTTGTTTTTGTTCGATTTGTAACTTGAGAGAATTTCCTTATGTTTTTTAATGAAAGAAAACAGATATGAGGTCCATCGGTAATCCGTGCGCGAAAACCTTACTGGCATGATTTATAGCAGTTCTTTTATAGATTAGTAACTTTAGATTGTGCTAAATAAAATTCCTTAATATGTCTGTAGGTCGGTTCTGAAGCCGT
Organism: Malthinus flaveolus; assembly: GCA_950108345.1. NCBI lineage: Eukaryota > Metazoa > Arthropoda > Insecta > Coleoptera > Cantharidae > Malthinus > Malthinus flaveolus. The sequence continues at coordinate 24,255,643 of OX467286.1, read as the reverse complement.
AGGTCCTGTCTGTAGAACCAAGTAGAACAGACGTAAAATGCAAAAAAAAAGAAAAAAAATTGTTGGAAATACAAATTTGAAATAATAACGATTATAGTAATGCACTGTGCTTATTATTGCAAATCAAAAGTTTTGTCTGAATTTGAATTTGCAAATGAAAAAATCGACTCTTGAAATCACATACGTAACACATGAGAATAATTTAATTTGTTTTTTAAAACTACTAATAGGTATAATACTTTTTAAAGGTCTTCTAATTTTCTCTTTTTTGAGCACATTTGTTTACAAATTAACTATCGGAACGTAATTATTACGTGAACTAATAAAGTTTCGAACATTTCCAGTAATAAATTGTCCTCGATAGTATCGCTACCTACCTTTATCGGTGAATGGTGTGAGCCAATACCCGAACCACATTCAAGTGGAAAATTTACATTTTCCTCGATTTCCTTTACTTAGTAATGTTTCAAATTTCAAAACACAGATGGCATTCAGTGATCTTTCAGTACAAATTTGGTTTTCAGAGAAAAGCTTAAAGGACGGAAGGAGGGATTATAGGAAATGTTACGCGTCCACCAATAATGTAGATATTATTTATATAAAAAAATGAACGTGAAAAAAATATTATTTCAAAAAAATAAGAATAAATATAAAAACAATCAAATGACGCAGTTGACAAAACGAGACAAGAGGAAAATTTTTGTTAGTGGAGAAGTTTTTAGTGTTTCACTGGAAATTATTTTTATAGTTTCTACAAAAAACAAATAAGTATCACCTTATCGGTCTCCAAAAACTGTTTTACTGATTTTGAGTAAAATACAACAATTTTTTAATTTACTTTGTGTAAATTGATAATTCTAATTACTTGTAATTAATTAACTCCCTTTTGTAGAAATAAGTTTCAAAATATTACACAAAACGGAGTTTGTGTACGAAATGGCCATCTGTTTGTAATAATCGCAACCACGAGAGAATATCACTACGGTTATTGTCACTAGTTACTCTGTACCAAAAGTGACGTTTCCTAGTCGGAGTTCAGGCTTTCTACGCTAGATGGCGACAACGTGTACAAATTCATAATTTTTCCGAAAAAGTTTTTAAAATTAATAATAAACTATCTTAGTTAACTTTAGTAGCTCCGATTAATAAAATAAGTCTTATTTTAACCATTTTTCTCTCCCAAATACTATTTTCCATTTTTGAACAAAGTCTTGTAATCTTCTACATTTTTCGAAAGGCGATTTTGGGATTAATTCAAGAGATCAGAGGGGAATTTTACAATGCTTTTCTAAGTTACTGATTTTGGTATTCTTTATATGTGTGTGTCTGTCTGTATGGCATTCTACTGTGTAGTGTAGAGTAGTGTTTGTAAACTGTCAGACTGGTTCATATGTAAATTTACAAAATGGAAGAAAGGAGAAGAAAGAGTAGGCCACCCACGGCTATATAGATTGTTTAAGCTCCAACGGCTGGTTTGAACACGAGGTTAATCTTAAGATTTCGGCGTTCTGTTCTACATGTTAAGCCTTTGATTACTATACTATGAACGGGTAAACCATTTAACACCTGGTACATATATCTATATCCGATATGGAGTATCTTATAGTAGATATACTCTACAAAATATATCTACATAAGTGTGAATCTATATTAGTTAGTGTCTGTTTAAAACGTATCCATATATGCCAATATAAAGCGTGCCTACATATAGAGTGGTAAACTATCAGCGTTCGTACTGACGTCCTGAACCCTGCAAACTCTAGTGCCGGCCCTGTAACTAGTAGACTCTATCTGATATAGATTATATTATAATAGATCAAGTGTATCTATATAGAGTTTGTATCTATATCGATAGTCTCCGTTTAGAGCGACTTATAAAGAGATGCTCATATAGCTCGTGCCAATATAGGACGTAATTATATAAAGTGTGTCTATATAGAGTATTGAACTTATAATTTATACAACGTCATTTTCTTTCAACGTAGGGTAAGCAAGCCTACTATCAGCTTTCGTACTGACGTCCTGGACCCTGCAAACTCTAGTGCCGGCCCTGTAACTAGTGGCTCTATCCGATATGAAATGTACTGTAATAGTTTGCTCTATAATGTGTATCTATATAGAGTTTATATCTTATCGATAGTGTCTGTTTAAAGCGATCCATATAGAGACGTTCATTCGTTCATAACAATATAGGACGTGTCTATACATATAGAGTGTGCTTATATAGAGCGTGTCTATATAGAGTGTTAAACTTTAAATTTGTAAGACCTCATTTTCTCTCAACGTAGGGTGAGGAGACCTACTATCAGCTTGCGTACTACCGTCCTGGACTTTGCAAACTCTAGTGCCGGCCCTGTAACTAGTAAACTCTATCTGATATAGATTATATTATAATAGATATACTCTATAAAGTGTATCTACATAGAGTTTGTATCTATATCGATAGTCTCCGTTTGGAGCGACTTATATAGAGACGTTTGTATAGCTCGTGTCAATATAGAACGTGGCCATACATATAGAGTATGCTTATATAGAGCTTATATAGACCTCATTTTTCTCAACGTAGGGTCTTACTATCAGCTCCCGTACTGCCGTCTTGGACCCTGCAAACTCTAGTGCCGGTCCTGTAACTAATCTTCATTTCAGAATTCGGTGGAGTAATGAATTAAATAGTAAGTGTAACCATATTGTCGTTGGTCGCACTAAGCTGCAGTTTAACAATGAAGAACCGGAAAAAGAGCAGGTATATAAAAGAAATTTTGACAAAGTGAATTGATTTATTACTCCACCGACTTCTGAAATGAAGAATAGCAGACTCTACATGTACACACACACAAGTAGGACACACTCCTTGGACGTAATTATAATGAAAACTGGGTATAGACGAGAACTAAAGCATTCGATAAGTTGCGAAAACTATGTCTGTGGGTGAGCTTATTAATGTAGTCCGAAACGCATGTAAGCCTTATTAACATTACAGTGATGAACGAAATCATAAATATATGATGTATACCTACCAGATTCTTTACCTATTGTAGTTACGAGTATTTTTGTTAATTAAAAATCCTTTATTGCTCACTTTCTTTGTACCTCTTTCAAGATCTTCGAAGAATTTGCAACACAAGAACAACAATTAAACAAAATATAGTTTATGCTTTCTTTTGTGAAAAATTTACGGTTATTGTTACGTACTTAGTTAATTTTACTGCCGAGTTGTTAAATTTACAAAGAACACGAGCTCGAGAATATTAAGAATAATAATGAAAACTCAAAATAATTTATTTTGAAAGACAAAAAAAATTGAAAATGCGGTGGTTTTATAATGGATCGTAATTTGCGGTCGAGGAAATTGCTAGAAATTTTATTCGCAAAACTCTAGCGACTTTTTCAACTTTCAACTTTTCAACAAGATCGGGCCAGGTGCCGATTCTGCTACCGAGCGATATAAATATAATATGCTCGATTATTTTAACTTTATATCACTTTGTAGAACTTATAGCTTAAAAGTGGATCTATGTTCTGTTGACCTTGAAAATACAAAAAAAATTGACTGCGGCGCTAGGTGACCCGTGGAAGATCAAAATTTAAAAACAGTTAAGCGGGGCCGCCACTATCTCCAGGATCCGTCCTAGGGTCGGGCCACCTTTTTAAAGGGCCCATTCTGTTCTTTTGGTCTAGGGCCTATGAAAACTCTAATCCGACACTAAGTTCAAGTACTGTATACTGTATACTCAGCCACTAGGACACTAAACGGATGCTTTCAAGATTGATGTAAAGACATCTGATATAGAGTTGGGATGTGGGACTTTGCGAAATCTTTGATATGTTGATGTTGATACGATCGATGGCTCTATGGCTCAGTTCTGGCAGTTATGGCAAACTACGAAAGAAACTAAAGCCAAAAGGCAAGCTATGCGAAGGGAAAATATCATTTTGGTAGCAAAAGAGTTTTTATGTCCAAAAGTATGCTGTGATATTATGTACTACTACAAAGATCCAAAATGATAAAACTAACTATTGCGTGATTTAAAATCGAATTTTCTTCATAAATTACCCAAAAATTGAAACTGATGGATAAATTTAATTGAAACTCGATAAATAATTATACTCATCTCAATTATACATTGAAATGAATTATAACCTAAACAATTTAATATTCTCATCACGAACCTAATTTCGGGTATATGAAATTAATCGACGAGTTACAAACACCTTATACGAAATGAGACCTGAAATTAACATGATCGAGGCATTAATTTAAGCCCTAAACCAGCTAGTGTACAACCATTCACACACCTAAACCACCTGCAACTGCACTTAATTAAAATTCTTTCGTTATATTCTTTTCCGGTTATCTTCGTAACTAACATTTAAAATTTTTACTTATGTCCTATAAGTCTATGTATAGCGGTCGTTTATTTTTTGAGGACGCCGGAGTGCGAGCCGGCACCTTGCAATTATCTCATTTGCCGCCGGTTTAAAAAAGAGTCGATTTTTACTCATATTTTGCCGTGATGCGCTTATACACGACGTAGTATACTTTTAATAATTTCCGTCCGTTTAACGGTGACCCACGAATTTTGGTGAAAATTTAAATTTTTAATGAATATTCTCGCTACATTTTTGTTTTTTGATTAAATTACTTGCCTACATGTATCATAAATTATTGATTTGGTCTTCTCCCTTGGGCTTATTAATCCGTCAAGTTACATCTTTCACAGGCTCTACGCTCTACACTCTCAGTCCGTACGAGCTCCTCTTTGTAAGTTCCTCACAATACGAAATACGTCCAGGCACAGGAGGCCGTTTGTCTTCATTTTTGGGCTCTTCTCTTATGCAAGAGCATGCTCGTCGACTTTTATCTGTATTAAACTACTGGCCAAGCCAAAATCTTAGGGAACGAATTTCGTGAAGTTTTCAAAAGAGTTAAGTCTTTCCGTTTATTTTCGTGTTGGCGGGACTTTCCAGTGCAGTTTCAAATTTCTTATTCTTCTAAAAATTAGATCACAACTTGAAGAATTTGATACTAATCTGAAACTCGTACATCTTCTCCTTAAACTGGGTTTGTTGTCGTCCTTAAAATGGCATTGATGATGTTATGGGTCAACCTAAAGGCGCTTTTCGCACAAATCGTCTCGAACTGGGCCTCTAGAAGTAAACTTGGACTCCCGTCATACCCCATACCAACATTTCGAGTCCAAAATGCTTGTTTTGCTCCAATTCCCACGAATAAATTACGCGTGCTTCTTGTAACTCTTATCTCAATCGCAGATACGATGTTTTTACTTCGTTAAAAAATTCGCGCATTTGATAAATATATCCACATGTTGATAATTTGTATGTGTATCATGTTCTTTTGTATAATTTACATTTTTTAGTACCACGCAACCACGCTGTGAATAAATGGTTATCACAAGAGCTATATTTCAGTTCCAACTAAACGGTATTGTTAAAAATTAATAAATTAGAAAAGAAAAAAGGGAATTAAATTAATTTAAATAAATCACGTTCAGGTTCTCGACTCGAAATAAATTCGATTGGTGAGTTTTCTCTTCTGAAGTCCGAAGTTGTCAATTGTCGTTAGAAGATCGACTAATTGGAGTTGGTGTAGGCTAATGTTCTGGTATTGATGGATCGACATGGTTTACAATATATGTACCGAGGATGATGGATGAGCCGGTATTTATGTAGGGCTTTAGATGTTTCGATACATATTCTCTTCTGTACGTAAGAGTGCATTGCCACTTGATTTCATTCTCATTAGATTTTTCCAAGTTGTTTCTGTACCACAAATATCTATAAAAGGACAAAGGTATGCATGTTTGTATATAAACTTTTTTTTAATTAAAGAGTGAATAATAATTTCTCGTTAAATGTAAATATTTCTGAAACGTCTCACATTTCTATTTAGTATTGGTTAATCTTAATTCGTAAGTTTGGGCTTTAATGGGGATATTTTATTTATCCGTACGAGTCCGTCGTTTAATTAGGAAATAACTTAGTCGGTTTTGCCCAAATTAAATTTAAATCGTCGTTCTCTTAGAAAGAAAGTTATATTCATCTCCAATCTCCTCAGATTGCACCACAGATTACTGTCTTTCCCGATGAACCCATTTTCTAAACTTTCCGGTCTTTTCTTTTTCGTAAAAGCATCACGAGCAGATACTTTCAGTTTCTGCTTTTGTAGTAGTTCAGAAAATAAAGTACACAATTTGGAACGAATCAGACTGAAAGAGCCTTGCAAATTAACATTAAGCATTAACTTGGGGTGAGCTCAAAAAGCGTGAATTTTTTCTCTTTTTTGGATTTTCGCTTATAACTTAAAAACTAAGCGCTTTATCCAAAAGTTTTTTTAAATGCGAATAAACTACATCAAATTTTCTACAAATTATGTATATTACGTTTTTTCCTCAGATAAAGGGTTTCGGCGCTAGAGCGCGTCAATGTTTGACATAAATTCCGAAATCCGAATTCTCCAAAAAAACTAGTTTTATGGTTTATCGCTCATAACTTTAAATTTACAAACTTTTAGAGAAAATAACGCTTTTCAATAAACGAACAGTTGAGGTGCTTGAGTGTGTTGAAGTAGATATAGCGCCTTGAGAATGTGAAAACCAAGGTTTTTCCTTTCGAAGGTTTTAATTGCGTCTGACTGAAAGTGCTAAAATTTTCAATTTTCTCTAAACTGTTCGTTTGAGGAAAAAAATCTAAGAAGCATAGTCATTTGTAGAAACTTTATTTTAATTAAATTCTGTATAGAAACACTTTTCTCGAAAAATGCGCAATTTTGGAGTTATAAGCGATAAAACAGTTTTTTGGGTAATTTTTGTAAAACTCTAATGCGCTTTAGCGCCTAATCTTAGGTCAAAAGCATAAGAGATATAATTTGTACAAAAATCAATGTGGTTTATTTTCATTTAAAAGGAACTTTCTCATAAAGTGCGTAGTTTTCGAGTTATAAACAATAAAACAGTTTTTTGGTCAATTTTTGAATTTTTGTAAAACTTGAACACGCTCCAGCGCCTAAACCGTTGGTCTTAGCCTAAAAGCTTAAGAGGTATAATTTGTATACAATTTAAATTAATTTATTTTCATATACACTAACTTTTCTTATAAAGTGCGTATTTTTTGAGTTATAAACAATAAAACAGTTTTTTGGCCAATATTTGAATTTTTGTAAAACTTTAACTCGCTCTCGCGCCTAAAACGTTTGTCTTAGCTTAAAAGCCTAGGAGATATAATTTGTATAAAATATATAGTAGTTTATTTTCATATACAAGAACTTTTCTCATAAAATGTGTAGTTTTTGAGTTATAAGCAATACTGGGAATAATACAAAACTGGGAGTTTTTAAATTTTTGTGAAACTTTAACACGCTCTAGCGCCTAAACCATTTGCCTTAGCTTAAAAGCCTAAGAAGTATAATTTGTATAATTAAAGTAGTAGTATAATTAGTAGTAAAATAAGTAGTATAATTTAAAGTAGTTTATTTTCATATTAAAGAACTTTTCTCATAAAGTGCGTAGTTGTCGAGTTATAAGCAATAAAACAGTGTTTTAGCCAATTGTCGAATTTTTGTAAAACTTTAATGCGCTCTAGCACCTAAACCGTTTATCTTAGATCAAAAACCTAAGAAATATAATTTGTATTAAATCTAAATTAGTTTATTTTCGTATCAAAAACGTTTTTCCTAAAATGCGCAGTTTTCGAATTCTAAGCGATAAAACAGTTACTTGGCTAATTTTTAAATTTTTAAGAAACTTTAACGCGCTCTAGAGTTTAAACAGTTAGTTTTAGGACAAAAATCTAAGAGATATAATTTGTATAAAATTAAATGTAGTTTATTTTCGTATAAAAACACTTACCTCATAAAGTGCTTAGTTTTCGAGTTATAAGCGAAAACCCGAAAAATAGCAAAAAAACGCCCCTCTTAAAAAATTCTGTGCACGGCTGCACGCTTCTCTATTTTGCCTTGGGGAAGCTTAAATGCAACATAAAAAACGTTTTGAACTAATTTTGTCTTTAATAACAATGGCTCTGTGATGAATGAATGAAGAATGATCGAATGAGTGAATGAATGTCTCCTAGTTTTCCAATTTCATTAAATTTCACGAGAAGCTTGACGTTTGTCTACTTTTCCACGCTTCTAGCTTTCTGAAACTCTCAGTATACCCCTTGCATCACGAAGCCCTTATACCTTTAAAATTGGCTCCCCCCTAAAGCTTGCAGCTGTAGTACCTTTTGCTCTAAATAATTACGAAATCCAACTAAGCAAACAAGCGGCGTAAATTTATTTGTTTAGGATTAAGTGTAAAGTGTAATAATTCTGACTATTTCGAAAAGAAATGGTGTCACTACTTGAAAGATCAAAACTAGATGTTTTAACCTGTGCGTTTATCTAAATCTAATTCACGATTATTTAATTTAGATAAAAATTCCCAAAATGTCAATGTACGATAAAAGTTTTGATAAATTACAACAATTTTACGTTTTGGGAAAAAAACTTTCAATTCGCGCCTTTACAATCCTCAATTTCGTCTAATTAAAATGTTTTGAAAGGTCGTAAAAATTACAAATTAATTAAAATTATAAACGCATTAGTAAAAGTGTTCATTAAATTCAAGATCTTGTTATAAAGTTTTTTTTTATATAATTTAATAGTGTATTTTATCTGCAAATAAGATCGGTATGTGTAAGTGTCGTTTTCGGCAGCACAAGAGTACATTGCTTTTGGTCCATGTTGACACAACTTGAAGTGGCGCCGTTAAAAACGTGGGAACTTACTTCAAAAACTTCACCGTTTACGTTTATAGCTGACCACCATTATGATATCTTCCTAAAAATGCCCCAAAATTATTTATAGTAGACTCGAAACGATTATGGTTTATGATCCAAATTAACAAATTAATTACGCTCGGCTTCTTATTTGTTGTTTAATCCGAGTTCAATTCCGAATGGTTACATTAACATAGAGGAGCCGAATCTGCTGCCTAGAGATGATAAGGCACGAAAATTACAATTTCCAACAGCTCTTGCGTACAATTAAATTTGATAAAGCTAAATTGCCGTTATTGTAATCGAGTTGCTTTCAGCCCATATTCATGCGAGCGACATATCGTCGCGAGCTCTCTTATTAAAAGCTTTCGCAACTAACTCAAAAAAAATTTAATTAAATCAAATTGTGTTTATTATAATAATCAATTTAATTATCTCGTTTGATGTCGAAGAACAATGGCCAGGAGGTTCGAAAAATATTTGCATTACTACGCTCGTTCCGATAGCAATCTTCAAAAGAGCTCGCAGAGGATAAGAATACAAATTTGTAAAGTCATGATGCTCAATTATCCTTCCGTTTAAGGTTAATTTTGCCGTAGGAAGTGTTAAATTACACACAATTAGCGCCTGGCAATCGATTTACATACCAACTAGCCATCAATCAACTTTCTAAATAGAGCCAAATTTTAAAAACAACGTATATAAATGTCCAATTTGTCTTGTTAGTTATTCAACGTCATTATCTCTCTTACGGGTTTTTAAAAATTTATTCAAGGCGCGATTATGGGACTCGAAAAATTATTTTCTCCAGACTGAATTGTTTTGAAATTTAAAACCGAATGCAAATTGCACAAGTAGCAAATTAGAAACCGTAAAATCGAGTAATACAGACCTGCTTGAAATATATTTCTTCCAAATGTAACGAACGCAGGCTCCTCATTGTAGATCGACGATAATATTTTACAAATAAACCAACGATTATCATTCCAGTACCACAACCTCAGTTTTAATTGGATCGATTGATTTGGACGTATATTTTAGTCCCCGTCTCGACGTTTAATTTTCAATTTTTATTAATTGCCCTTACTATTTGAGCACCGGGCTGCGGTTTAGTTACAAATAATAATTCGGCTTAAAAAATTTCTTCGAACAAGTTTAGACCACCAGGAGAAAATAAGCAGCGTTCATAACTAATAGTAGAAAATTACAGTAATAATCGTGTCATAGAATCATAATACCGTAAATCAGTAATTGGGCTTGTAGCTTATAGCAACCCTTCACCATAATTGCGGACAGTTTTTACGGAATTAACGACTGAAATACACTTCTATCAACACTTTATTATAATTCGGAGGCGTTTGACTTTTGTTTTATTTTTTTTTTGTTTGTCGGTTTAATTGGGACCGCATTGGAAGGTATTGTGGCTTGTTGAGAAATGGGCTTGTGGTGCTTCTTGATAGCAATTAGAGGATTTTCATCTTTAAAGTGGCATGTCTCTGATAGATTGTGTTAAACTAACCATCAGAAATTTCTTAAGATGTGGAATAAGAACGAAATTAGTATTAGAGATGGGTCCAGGAGGCGGCGCCATTGAGGGTAGTCGTTTTCCGTTTTTGCTGTTTGGTATTTTGTTGGAAACTTCTACTTCTTCCTCTACAACAAAAGCAGCTCTTTGACTGAGAGGATGGGGACTAATGATGTTCTAGCAAATACGAAAATTACGGGAACATAAAAATTCTCGAGGAGTGTACAAAGAAGCTACCTCTCTTGGAGATGGATGCAGACCGTATCTCCCTAAAGTGCTTACAGAGACTTCCAAACTCTAAGAAACATCGAAGTATACATAAATGTGGATCTACCAAAAAAAACCTGAAGTAGATGTGTCCTCGTGCACTCACCTGAGCTCACTCACTCTGGTCTTCTGTTAGAGTGCATAGAGTTGCCGAATGAGATATCCAAAGACGATGTTCTTATGCATCAAGGAAATGGGGGTCATGATAAATCAGACAACCTGGCCAAGAAATGTTCAAACAACCTTGCCTGTGCTCCTGAACCAATCATAGAACCAGCTATAACACCCTCAATCACAAACTGAAAGAACAAGCAACGCAAGCATCTATCAGAGCAAAAGAGCCGTACCGGCTCTATCTATAGTTACTAGGACACTTACTGGACACTAAACTAAACATGTGCTTGATACGGCCAGCTCTATTAACTTCGACAAGAAGATCCGTGTTAGGGTCATCTTCTGAGGACTTCTGCCCCGACATGGACAGATTAGCATCATCCCTCCTCCTACAAGTAAGATGGATCGAGATCTGATGGGCACGGAGAAGCTGCTTGGAGCTAGTACAATGAGCCCGATTAAGTGGTCCTGGTGAACGGAGCTAGTTCCCGCTCCCTAAATAAACCAGAATCTTGCTCTCTGTAGTAACTTCTCGCCTGACGTGGACAGATTAGCATCATCCCTCCTCCTACAAGTAAGATGGCTCGTGATCTGATGGGCACGGAGAAGCTGCTTGGAGCTACAATGAGCCCGATTAAGTGACCTAGGTGAAGGGAGCTAGCTCCCGCTCCCTAAATAATCCAGAATCCTTGCAGGTTTTTTCGGATTTTTGCACAGCAAACTTGCTCTCTTTAGTAACAGTAGAGTAGCGCTTTGATCTCCATCCTTTCTATTAGTATCGTTGTGAAATCTTCTAAACATTTCTCCAGTTTCGGGCTATTTCACTGCTATGGCGCATGAGGCAAATTCGGCTCAATTTTATGTGGCACACTCACCACTTACTATAGCAACAAATTAGTCAGCTCATCTCCATTTAAAAATGATAATTCTATTTCGATTGTGTTCCATGAATCATTTTACGACTACAATTCAACTTTCCCACATTTTTACCTTTCTCCAAATAAAAATTATTTAGTTGACTCATGTAAAGTCTGAATCATTTTCGAATTATTTCCATCGCATTACTTGAGAAATTTTTTCCAAGTAAACTGATGGTGTAACGCGTAACAAGGTAACATACCGGTGTAACGTGGGTGTCGAAACTTCGACAAGTTTCAAGTAACCGAATTTTACAATTTTTTACAAAATGAAAGTTTCCATACGGACGCGTAAATTCAAACAAGCCACCCTCGCGTTATGTGGCTTATGGGAAACCTTCCACTACCCTCATTTTTGTAGTTATCGTCAATTACGTGAAATAGTTTGAGGCTACACGAAATAAAGATTTAATTTAAAAAAAGTTTAGTTAATTGCACATTGTTAAAAGTCCTATACTTAAACTTTCCTAAATACTTGTAAAGAGGGTAATTTTAACAAAGCCCCCCCAATAAAACTCATAAATCCTTAAAAACGTCTGGGTGGAAGAAGAATCAACGTATAATTGGATGGACCGTAGTTATTTCGAAACTTATCCCATTTCAAGAAAAATTTCACCTCGCTCACCTTCTCGCTTCCTTTGTACGCAATTTACGTGAGTTAAAAGGGAAACGAAGCAAAGTTTGTTCCACCAAAAAAATTCATAAATTGCAACCCTTATTAAAGTGAGATAATTGAAGGGCTTTAAAAGCACGCAATTTGCTAAGACGCGAAGAGACTGAATTAAAATATTAAGTATTAATGAATGTGGTGGTCGATAATTGGATGTTGAGGAATCGAATAACATGGGTTATTGTTATGGTTGGAGCTTTTCTGTGGGGGGTCGCGCTCGCGGCTAGACATTTGATAGAGATGTTAAGTGTCGATGGTTCATCAATACGTCTACAATTTAATTGGCTCGAAAAAAAATTGTTTTTTATTATTGAAGCTCACGATAAATTCACAAAGGAAAAAAATGGTTTAAAATTACAGTTTTCTTCCATTTCCCCCGCACGCGCGAGAAGTCGAGCTTTTAAGTTTGTTTGGAATCCTGTTTTTGGGCAATTGTAGATGAGAAAAAGAAATAACTTATCTAAAATCTTATCAGTTTAAGATCAAAACTGCATACTGACGTAAGAAATTTAGGTATGAGAGAGTAAACTCAATTACTAAAGCACGAGCAGCACGACATAGTTTTAATACAATAAATTAAAACGTCCACATAAACATAATGTATTATCCTTTATTATTATTACTTTTTTTTGCATTTATATTCAATTTATCATTACGAACACTTACCTACTGCAATGCTATTACGCAATCAACTTAATTATTGAGTTTATCCTTTGGGCAAATTTATTGATGAGTTTCGAAAAAAAAAATTTATAATTTTTACAAAGACTTTACTTTTTAATTTACTTGTGCTATTAGTGAGACGTGTGAGTATCTATGTATGTGTTGTATCTTGTATACCTTTTATTTTTTCTTTCAAACTGTATGCTGTTGAAGTCAGTCGGGTTGCAACATAGTGAAAAAAATACAATACCCAATACCTTTTAGGGCGAGCTTTAGTTGATATAGGTGACAGGTCGTCGATTGCAGGAGGTGACCTCCCATGGTTTCATATTGTTTATTGTACCTGGTGTGACTTTAATGTCGTTTAAAAACTATTATATTTTCTCATGTTATATCATAAAATCGAAAAATATGTTTTGTTTATCATTTACATTATATGATGGCGTTTCTGGGTGAAACATTGTTTATTTATCATTTTACCAGAATTTGGAAAGATGGAGTGGAGAAATATTCTCGCTGATTTTTGCTCTATTTTTTAACGTTCTCAAATACTTAGTTATTTGCTCTTATGTAGGGGAGAGTTCCATTGAAGTGGGTGGCCTATGAATCGGACACTCGAATTTTTCAATATTCAATACACTCGATTGAAATAGTTAACATTTTATTCTTGGGATTTATGCACGACACCTAATTACATCTATCTGACCTAGTTTCAAGTAGTTAGCACACATATTGTTTACAAGAGTTACAATACCGTTTTTAATACTGCAAAGTTAACATTTATGTAGTTTTGTGAAGCTCGCAACTCTATTATTAGAAACGATTGTTAATAGTATTCAATATCTGTAAAATCTGCAGTTCATAGGCTTTAGATAGGTATGTTAAAACCATCGATATTACAATATTTTAGATTAAAATTTGAAGGTTATAATTAAAAGCTTTCGTTCAATGAATTGGACAGCTAGGAGTTCCATGAATCGGACGATTCATCACACTCGTAGAAAATATGTGAAATAATTATTAGCATATTAAAGTTTAAAAAGAAAACTTTGGTGATTTTAGTATTATTAATTTGATTATATCATACACTAGTCACAAAAATTAAAGGAAATTAAAAAAATTCTAAATTTTAGGGCGATTTTCAACAAGGGATAACTCGGAGAAAAATGGTTGTATAGAAAACTTAAAAAAAGAAAATTGTAGCCTCAAGTGGCTAGTTTTTAGATCTGGACTATACAATTATTTAGCGCGAGCGGTTTTCACGTAATCATCCGAAAACCAACTAAAAATAATTTTTCCAAATCTTTTCTCGTCTTTGAAAGAGTCTGTGGACTTTTTGTAAATTTTTTTTCATCATGCGACCATATAACTCGTTTAGACAATTTAATCAGCTATAATTTGACCTCTTTATGAGCTGCGTACGATTTATCGTCGCGAAGTAATCGTCGATCAAGGCAAAAATGACCATTTTAACTTTGACAATCGATTACTCGAGAAGTAACGATCGTACAGAAAATGAAGGTAGGGTTTTGGAGACTGCAAGATATTCTCTATAAGACACGATTGGTGGCAATTAATAAAAAAAATTTTTTTGAAGCGTGATGATGGCTGAAAAAAAGTTGAAAATTTGCGAATTTAAAGATATTTGAGAAATTTGGTATAACTTAGGATATAGTGGATGAACAAAGGATATCGTCGGTAATTTTTTAACCTAAAGTGTCTCTAAGAAACTTTCAAAGTTGCAAAGCTCTGCGATTTTTTTTCTTAGCGCCCCGAAGGTTAAAATTTATCGTTTCGGCCAAACATCTCCGTAACAAGCAAATTTTTCGATTTTTATGCATTTTTTTGACTTCAATATGGTTTTTTGGCAACAATCCATATTTTTCTTTCAAAAACATTTCTTTGAGAAAAATCGAAAAGAAACCTTCATTTTCTGTACGAGTCAAAGTTAAAATGGACTTTTTTGCTTTGATCGACGATTACTTCGCGGCAAAAAATCGTACGGAGCTCATTAAGAGGTCAAATTAAAGCTGATTAAATTGTCTAAACGAGTTATATAGTCGCATGATGAAAAAAAATTTTCTGAAGTCCACAGACCATTTCAAAGACGAGTAAAAATTTGGAAAAATTATTTTTAGTTGGTTTTCGGATGATTACGTGAAACTCGCCCGCGCTAAAAAATTTTACAGTCCAGATCTGAAAACTAGACACTTGAGGCTACAATTTCCTTTTTTTAAATTTTTTGTACGACCATTTTTCTCCGAGTTATCCTTTGTTGAAAATCGCCCTAAAATTTGGAATTTTTTTAATATCCTTTAATTTTTGTGACTTGTGACTACGTATATTATTATGTCTCATTCCCACTTCATAAGCACGCCTATCCATTTTAAGGCAAGTCTACCCATGAAGTGGACACTTTTCAAAAAAATAAGGAATAAATAATTAGTTGAAGTTTTTACTTATTTGTGCAGTTTTAAAAGATAACAAAAAAATTGTCCAATTCAAGGAAACTTTCCCCTAATAATATAATTATGTAAGCACAACCCTCTCTTTTGTTACTGTATATGAAGACATTTCTGCAAAAAGTGAGTACCTATATCTTCCACGTTTCATCTCCGTGTCTGCGTACCTGATTTTGTACTAAAAATTATTTATTTCATCACATTAATTTTCTGTTGTGGAGATTTAACAAACCTATTTCGAGATAAGCTTCGTTCTTGAACGTCTCAAAAAAGGTGTAAATAGTAGGTAACGTTAGGTAGCCTAAAGCTTCCGGTGTATATTTTACAAGTTGTTAATGTGTTGGGCAAAATTTAATAACAATAATAATAGTTCTAATAGTAATGAAGGCATCCATAACCTTAACTAGAAGATTTTATCTCTTTTTATACTAAAAGTTAATTCTATACTTCTTTATTAGAAGTTGAATGCTAATATCATGCATCACGTTGTATTTTCATTTCGTATAAAAATTATAATTACCATTTTAGTAATATTTTGAACCTCTTATAGGTCAAAATGTTGTATCTGATAGACCTATAAAGTGAACAAGGATTTCTCGCACTTGATAGCCCTGAAGAAAGTCACTTGGTTGTGCGGTGTAAAATATTTTATCGAGAAGTTTGATTGTTTTAATTAAATTTAAGTTATTTATCGCCTTTTTGAAAGGAGAACTGGTGCAAGAAAGTGAAATAATTGGCTTTTTTATTTCAACTTTTGGTTAACCCTTCCTTCGAAACGAGAACCAAGAGATCGAAATGAGATTGTAGCGAGAAGGCTCGGAAATGCTTATTAATTTATAAATATTTCCGAGTTGTGTGAGGCTTCTCCGCACATTTTTTTAATTTGATCGTTTCACAGAATAGCATCAGGCAATAATTCAAACTCTCCTATTATAGAAACTTCCAATCCATCCACGTTTCGTTAATAAAGACTTCAAATTTATGTAATTGTAACGACGTGTTATAAATTTAACCATAAGCTCGTAACTAGAGAAAATTAAACATCACCCATAACGCTTATTCTTCAACCGCAATCTGTAACTAATGTATCCATTGAGACTAGAAAAGCGAACGTAAAACGAAAAATAGAAAAAAGGGCTTGATGCCTTAATTCTTCACGGATCGGTTCCAAAACTCACCTCACAACTTTTTCTCTCTATTCATCAAATAATATAATGAATTAGCACGAGCTGCCCCCTTTATTATTCATAATAATCGTAACAAAAGATAGGAAGGTATAAGAGAATCCGTATATAGCTGTAGCTTGCATCTGCTTAGAATTTAGTAGGGTAGTTTAACAATAAAAACAAAATAATTTAGCAACCGCAACGAGTTTTGGACATCACGCGCTCTGAAAACAAAATTCTTTTTGGTCATTTCAATCAAAAGTTCGTTTATATTTGTGTACAATATTTAAACGTATAAATTGCGCGCCTCTTTTCCCTAAAAGACGTCTTAATGGTGCGTGATAAGTTAGACGGAGTATAAGTTTTAAGGGGGGTTGGTAAAAGTAAACTAAACGGAACTCGTTGGATGTTTGCTGTATTTCGTTTGACAAAGAACTGAGCTTTATGTTTCGTGAAGCAGATGATTTGCATTGTAACTGCATCGCGGTTTATCTTTGTAGTCTTTTCAATTCCAAAGCCACAAATGGTGTCGTACAATATATCAACTTAAAGAAAATAAATCAAAAAATGTGAAAGAAAAAATAAGTTGAAAGTCCCAGTTCGTTTAATTATGTTTCAAATTATTTTTTGCTTTGCCTTACTTTTGGTCGAATTTGAGTTTCCGGGTCCGCCCTTTTTTCCATTTTAGTATTTGAAGTGCTCCTCCGAAGTGTGCACATTCATATGGATATTACGAAATTCAAATAAGTCGAATTGGCGCCAAAATGATCTCTAGGCCTCAATATTAAAATATCACGTGGTCCTAAATGACCTATAAACCCGAATTCTCATCTGCTAGCTTTTCCTGTTCAAGCTAAACAATCGTTTTAAATTTCGACCCTCTAGCTCTTATAGCTATAGTTTTATGTACAGACGGGTAGACGTGCAGAGCTTCTAATTCGTGATACCTTTCGGGCATTTCTATAAACTTACCTTCAACTGCTTTGGACGGTTTTCGATTTGGAAAACAATCAACCAGTTTTGAGTTTCTTTATCCCTACATTTGCGAAGTGTTGTTCTTACGCACTGGCAAGGCTTTTCAGAAAAAGCCAGACTCGGGCCAATTAATTTTAGGAGCCATTCAGAATTTAAAATAACTTTGTGAGCAAATAACAAGCTCGGATTTGCTTTTGAGGGGGTTCTTAGCTAAAAAAATTATAGGGGCCTTATATCATGCGCTGGAAATAAAATGAAGTAGCGCAGCAGGCGCCAATTTTTGATTACTCAAGGTCAAACAGCTTTGATGTTCAGGAAGTTTAGTAGCGATTGATAGTGTATCCGAAAAAGATGTTTCACACAAAGTAAAAAAATTAAGAACTAAATTGATATTGATGAATTAGTTGCTTTTTTATACCCTAAATTAATTAAGGAGAGAAAAATTTGCCGACTATCTCGGAAATCGAACCCAAGGCAGCCATTTCCGGTGACTGTACAATACCAATCGCATCAACTAGTCGGCTTGTTAATCTCTCCTTGCGACTCGCCGTATATCATAATCATACATTCTCGAGAGATTAACAAGCCGACTAGCCGATGCGATTCGATGCGAAAATTACTAGTAAAAAATTATAATTATAAATTGATATTATTTCAGAAAAAGAAAAAAATATTGTTTGACAATTATGGGCCCTTGAATTTGACCATTGAATTTTTTCTTCTCGTCCTAATTTCTGTCTTTGCCTTCTCCTTTATTTTTGTCTCAGTCTAACAGATTGAGTCGCTAAGTTGAGGCCCCTAATATTGAGAATCCCGGGACGCTAGCCCCTCTTGTCCCCCCCCCCCCCTTTTAGGCCTTGCGTACCGGTGCTTGGGTTAAAAAACAAATGGCCCAATAGATCGATGGACGGGCAGAAATGCGAGAACTGGTAAACAAGCTTGTTTTGTTTTTTACTTTTCGAGTATTTGAGTACTTTCCTTACTCTGGCGAAGAAATGAAACAAATTTTGGTTTAAAATTTTTAAGTGGTGTTTTTATTTTTATTTATATGCACAGTTTTGATTTGGAATGTTTAGATGAGGACATTGCCTTTACATGGCACAGATCTTATAACAAATTAAAAAATAAAAGAAAGAGGCTCAAGTATTGAAAAAAACATAGGTAACAACAAAACAAAAAAAATTGAAAAATATATACAAAGTGTACAAAAAATGTACAAGTCTATTTATAAAATCCAAAAAGCCTCTGTTATTTGGTACATAATTATGCAATTTAATTGCCAACCATTAAAACATGATTATAATTTTAGACGCCAAATTATTTCGATTTTTAGTAATTTTTTTAAAAACTGGCAAGTGATTTTTTGTGGTAAAAAAATTGATAAAAAAAATAATTTGGTGTCTACGTATTCATAAAAATAAATAACTGTTATACATAAGTTAATACATTGGGTGTTAAATTAAAACCCCACAGGGGTCAAAAAAGAAAAATTATAATACAGCAATTTGTACAATACTAAATAGTACAATTAATTTTTTTAAATTATAAATAGCACACGAGTGTTCGTTAAAGCAAAAAAAAATATTAAGGTAATATTCAAAAATACTGACACAGAAATACACTGGGGTATTAGGTATAACAACTTCATATATTAATGCACAAACCGTCAACATACAAAGTTCTCGTTTTCTTTTGATCTACATTAAATTTCTTCTATAATAATACGAACTGTCTTTAAATTCACAAACGTGCTTAATTTCATTGTGAATAATTCTGTTATGGTGTCTTATTTTATTCAAACTGTCACAGAATTTATTACGAATAGTCGAGCAATTCGATTCACTCGGATACGAAAGAAAAGCTTCCTCTTGACAAGACTTTCTCTTCTTACCTATCCTCAAATTGCTGTGTTTTAATTGAGTACCATTTTTTTTAAAACTCATCACAAAATGCTTGTACTTTTCAGATACGTATTTTGTATATGGCGATTGTGGAGAAATTGGCAATTCTTCAAATATACATAAACTAACATTTTTAGGATTTTCCTACAAAATAATTATTTTTTAAAACCTCCATTTGCGTAAAATAAAATCGACTCACTTTAGGCACTAATCTAGACGACGAACGTTTTTTGTTATGTTTCCAACATATAAATACTTTTGCTTCGGGGTCGTACAACAAGAACCCATGCGAATTTGCACTTGTTATTGTGTATAGTGTATCTACAAAAGAACGAAAATTCAAAAATATGCAAATTTAAAAAAAATCGAAACTTACGTCGTATTTCGTAATTTGCGACAATTTGTTTTCCTTTCACTCCAAGAAACATTTTAGAGCAGGTATTATAAAAATATTGTGGTTTTACCAATTTTGCATCTCTGCAGGACTCCCCAGAGTCCACGACACCAGAACTCAGCTGTAACAAAAAAAAAATTTTTTTTGAAAATAATCCAATAATTTTTTTGCAAATAAAAATAGGTCAGGTACGAGGTACTCCGTGAAAAATTAAACTAATCAAGAATCGGACAGTTAAATTAATCTGCAATTGTGCGACTCAATAACAATTCGTTCTATCATAAAATTATGTTGTACGGTGTCAATTAATAAATTCCGAACGATCTGATAAATTTGCTCCTTTTTTTGTGTGTTAAGTTAGATTTTATTTAAAGCGCGCTATCGCTCGCGACTCGAGTGTGTGCCACTCGTGCCACGCTCTTTCGATACGACAAATTAATAAAAATTCTTTGGTCAAAAACTTGGAGGTTAAGTTGCAAAAATTTCTTAATCAATCGGAATTTAAATTTTATGCGCATAAATAAACTTCGCAAGGTTACTGAAAATGCGATACAAACGCAAAATAGTAGATTTCAACTGTAATAAAACTGCTCGAATATCGTAAATGATGAGCTTGCGATGCAGGGGAGACGATTCTAAAAATTTTCGTAACTTTATTAGTCTATTACGATTAGTAAAAAAATGTTGGGGCAAATTTTGCATAGAAAACTGATTGTTTTTAAAAAATCGCATGGTGGGCTTTGAACCGGTGCTCTTTCTCTCTCCGATCCGCTCTTGTGCTTATGTTTGAACTCATTTTGAGCGTAACTCTACAACTACCCCACGAAACGCCGAGCAACCACACTGTAATAGAAAATTCTTTTTAGTTCGTTTCTATGACGAAAGTGATAGTATCGCATCCGGTAAGTCCCCCTTCTCCTGCAAGCGAACCCACCCACTTTAAATGGACTTCCTACCATTTTCCAGAAATGGTTAAAATTACAATACTTTCGACTTTCTATACTGAAGGAGTTTGGTAAAGTGAAGAAAAACAATTATAGCTTTAAGCATTTGAAAAGGACAACGAATCGCAGAAGAAAAGATGTAAGGAATGCAATTAATAGTTAATGAATAATCAGTAAATCGAGTGAAAGATGCTATTACATGTACTACATTAAATTGCAGTAAATATGGCAAATAAGAACCGTTAAAATATAGATTGGAAGCAATAAAAGATTAGTCAATTCCAGAAACCCAAAAAACGCTATATGTATTGAGAGAACTATAAAGTAATTAAAAATACGAAAGTTAGAACTGGCGACTTTCAATCAGCAAGCATAAGGTGAATAACTTATGAGCTGAAGGGCAGTGCTACGAATGGCTCAATAATAGGTTTAAAGGGTCCGGGAGGCAGCACAAGTTTTTACTAAACCAAAAACTACAAAATTTTTCTCTGTCTGTTAAACGTGGCAGCATTAACTTGGGATTGGTTCGAGAAGGGTAAATTTTGGCTCTTCTTTTAGTTTTTCGCTTATAACTCAAAAACTTCGCACTTTACGAGAAAGTTTCTTCTATGAAAAACTAAACTACATTAAAATTCCTACAAAATATGCCTCTTAAGCTTTTTTCATCAAACAAGCAGTGGAGGTGTTAGAGCTCGTTGAAGTTTAGAGACGTAGCGTGTGAGGGAGGTAAAATGTCGATATACTAAAATAGCAAACTTTTGATTTTGATCGATGCAAGCTGAACGAACATAGCAAAGGTGTAATACAACCTGCCGACTGCAATTTCCTAATGGCTGCATTAGCTCGGGGATGGCTTGAAAAGGGTGAATTTTTGCCATTTCTTCAGTGTTTTGCTTATAACTTCAAAATTACACACTTTGATAGGAAAGTACTTTTAGTACTTATTGTAAATTGTAGTACTATATAAAAATAAACTACATCGAATTTTCTACTAACTGTAGCTGGAATGTTTAGGTACTATAGGGCGATAAAGTTTGACAAAAACTCAAAAAAAACTGTTCTTTTTTTCGAAAAACTGAAAAAGGAGCAAAAACCCACTTTTATCGAGCCGTCTTTGAGTTAATGCAGCCATTAAGGAATGGCAGACGGTCGGTTTACTTACATTTTTGTTGTTCTTTCAGCCTGCATCGGTATAAATCAAAAATTTTGTATTTTAGTATATCGACATTTACCTTAAGCTTCAACGCGCTCTACCGCCTCAACTGTTTGTTTTATGAAAAAAGTTTAAGAGGCATAATTTGTAGGAAATTTAATGTACCTCATTTTTGTATAAAAACATTTTTCTCTATAAGTGCGTAGTTTTCGAGTTACGAACGATAAAACAACTTTTTGGCCGATTTTGGTTAAGAGATTTTGGTAGTGTTAATTTAACGCGCGCTAGCGCTTAAATCGTTCATCAAAGGACACAAACTTAAGATATATAATTTTTAGGAAACTTAATGTACTTTAGGTTTATATAGAAAAACTTTTCTCGTAAAGTACGTAGTTTTCGAGTTATGAACAATAATACAATTTTTTGTCCGATTTTGTTCCAGAGATTTTGGTAAAGTGTTTTTAACTTTAACGCGCGCTAATGCCTAATTCGTTCACCAGAAGAGAAAAAGTTGGGAGATATAATTTATAGAAAATTTAATCCACTTTAGTTTTTTATAGAAAAACCTCTCTCGTAGAGTGCGTAGTTTTCAAGTTATAAGCGAAAAACCGAGCCAAAGTCCAACCTTCTCGAGTCGCCCACAAATTAATGCTGCCACTTTTACCAGCCAGACGGTTGGTTTTATTACTCATTTGGAATGTTTTTTCATCTCAGCATAGTAAAAAATTTTGTACTTTAATTCACTGGTTAGAAAATCGTGCGGTCCGACCTACGCTCCAGACTAGGACCCAACAGCCATTTTTCTGTTTTCCAAGTTACAGTAAACATTGAAATAACGCAATTTCTTAGAATGTCTTGAAATAATGTTTCAATAAAATGGGGATCCTGCCCATTTTATACAGAGCCACAATGGACCTGAACCAGCCAATCAGCCTTTAAACCAGCGGATAACATATTATGTGCAAAAATTCGAATTTGTGAGGCGGCAATTGGAGCTAATTTGAAAGTTCTCTGTGTTGTATTTTATTATCAAAAGGTATACGGACATTCGAGCACCGGTATTTTACGTAATAAAAGCTTTCGATGGGCTTTAGCAAAATTATTCCAAGTCATCTATTTACTAAAATTGGTTCACAACATTTTATTATGTATTTGTGCGAAAAATTCCTCACACCTTAGTATTGTTACAAATATAAGTTTAAACCACCCCATAAACCACCTTACGGGCAGGTATGTTGAATAATATACGAAAAAGGGGAACTTTTACGTGCTCCTTTATTTATTTCCGAACAAGGTAATAATAAAGAAAATATTGACAGAAAAGAATTCATAAATATACACAAAGAAGGTGAGAAAATAATAAAAGTTATAAAAACAGCAAATATTTCCCATTGAAAAGAAGAGGTACAGTACAGGCGTAAAAAGCGTAATATAGTTAAAAATGGTATGTAACTCACCACCATTAAAATAAGTAGTGTCTTCAATGCTGATACTACCAGAAGCTGCGATATCCTATAACAAAAGAGAACAAGAATTAATTTTAAAAAGCACAACAATCTCGGAAATGAACAAGTATAACAAACACATTATCGAGTTTCAATTTCAAATGCATATTAAGTAACTGAACCGAGAGCTGATCTAACCGCATACCGCAAATTTATATAAAAAATTTACCTATAATAAATTACAGTAAGCTTTAACTAAATATTTTCACTTGTTTTAATAAATGTCATAATATACTTGGTGTATTATAGTTTGTGTAATATTTCTCCGACTTATTTAATCCTCGTATAATAAAAATAAATAACCTATCCATAAAACGAGGAAAACAAAACACATTTCGCAACCGAAAAATTTATGTTTACGTCGAACAGCGCCAAAGAATTTCAATAAATGCAACGAAGAGATTGTATAATTATTTTACGCGTTAAAAAGACCCGTTATTCGACTAAATAAGCGACTCACCCTAAAAGTTTTCCCATAGTTCCCTTTAGAAAAACTTGTAAAATGGTTTTTCGCCACTTTGAAGCACTAACTGAAAAATGCGAGTTGGCTATGGCACGCGCTAACATGACGCGAGTTGTGGTTAACAAACTCGAATTTTGAATGGCAAAAATATTTCGATATTGTTTTACATGTGTTTAAATTAAATTAATATAGGATAAGTGTATTAAATTAAAAGACGCCAAAGTAATATCTTACGTAGACTGTTGAAAAAGTTAAGGATGAACGGCGGCGACGAGACGAGTATGGAAATGACGCCGCTTTGGTGGTGAAGAGGTTAGGTTTTTGCATCGTCGAAATTAATTCGCTCAGAAGAAAAAAAAATTGGAAATTTAATTCGGGCTAAGGCGCTTATAGGACGAGCGAGGCACGGCCTGCTATTCTCTTGATCTCTTGGGCCCCTTCCCCAATAATTTGGTTTTATAGGTCTTAAAAATGGCGTTTTTCTTACGATTTATATCCAAATAACGTATACTATTGGTCCTTATCATTAACAATAACTATCAAAATTCCACACATAATTACCAATTCGAAAAAAATTAATCTGCATTTCGTTTATAATATTTATTTACCTTTTTAAGTGTTTATTTAAAAGTAATAAAAGAGCCTTTACGAAAAAACTACGCATAACTATTAAACAATAAGGTAAGCTTTATAAAACTGGAAGTTTTAACAGCCGTTTCTTTTTTATTATAATTTTATACGAGAATTAGATGCCTTTAAACTGAAATTAATTATAAATTAAACGTTATGCGTTATGCACAATAATAAAATTTATTATGACACAAAAATTACTACTAAATTAAGTAATCCTTAATGATAATAAATTAAAAACATACTACCTGCAATTAAACGCCAATTTAACGGCGACAATTAAAATGATTTTTTAATTACTTATGAATTTTTATTCGCCCTTCGAGATGGTGACCCCCTCGGATTTTTACTTAAAGACCTTAGTTAGGCTAATGGGCTGTTCGTATTAATCGATCATGAGCGGTGTCCAAAGGCAACAACTATAGCGAATCGTGTTCTTTTTTAACGTCTTATCCATAATTGTCAACATTTACTTTTTATATCAGCTTAATTGAATAGTTTATAAGTTAACGTCGAAGGTGCCGTATAAAAGTGGCAACACTTGAGCATCTGAGTAAATGAAAAATAAAATAGTAAATATATGTTTACTATTTTTTCGAATAGTTAATTAGCGTTGTTGAGAAATGATAAAAAAAGGATAAAATGAGAAGTGAAGGTCTTTGCATGCTGCATGAAAAGGGGGGCATCGAGTTGAAATTGGGCGAGGCTAATAAATTTTGGTGTTTTCCCTTATTTAAGCTTTCCTCGGTGACACAATTTAGTCATTTGTATGCGACTAAATGCCATGAAAAGCTCCAAGGAGCACAAAGTTGAAAAAAAAATTAAAATTCGGAAATGTACCTACAACAAAAATATTTTGGCAAAAAAGGCACATTCGGTATACTTTAGATGGGGAATGGGGGGGGGGGGCACTAAAAGAAAATAAATGCACAAGAAATTTTCGCAAAAGTTGGCTTTAAGTAGTTAATTATTTATAATTAGAAAATTATAATATTCGACGCCCCCTTCTCTGGTATAGGGTACCACTATTACAAAGCTCCCAGGAGCATAAAAATGGATGAAAAAAATATTAAAAATTCGTAAGTGTCGAACAGACACGCGTAAGATACAAAAACGAAGATTTTGGTCTAAAAAGGTAGGACTAAAAACTTAAAAAATCTCGTTTTAAGTAAAAGCATTTAAAATACAATTTAACACCACTAAATATCAAAATTATGTCTTCTTGTGAGGTCTTTTCCAAAATTTATGATAACAAAATGTGTAAAATTTAAATTATCTAATTAAATTAGCCATAAAATTAAATAAGATGCCACAAAAAGTGCATAATTCACTAAATGTGAGTCACTTTTTTAAATATAAGTCGCCGTTAGTGTATAACCACAATAAAAGAGCAAAAAAAATTAATTTGGTGTGTGGCATCCTAGTGATTTGACACATTACATATTAAACCTACAACTTAAGACATGGCGCCAGACACAAGTTTTGCGGTTATTTTAATTACTTTATATTATATCTGCATATACCGCTCATTATGGACAAACTTGAACATCTACAACAGTTCAAGTTACGGGGGGAACAATCTGCGATTTTAAATATATTTTGCGTATTAGATCCCTCGTGCTCCATACTAAAGAGGTGACGATTTCAGGTGGTTGTTGCTCAAAAAGCGCCGTGGCTCAAAGCAATCTTCGATGAGCAGGGTGCGTTGTGCGTTTAAACGAATTTGGGTGGTAAAAGGGCCGTAAAACAAGAAAAAATCTCCCATTTACCTACTTGGCTAACTTTGCGTGCGAAAGGTAGTAGGTGTAATGCTCGATGGTAAATTACGAAGTGTCCAGAAAGTGGCAACTCGTTGTGTGGGCTGTGGAAATTGAGGAACAGTCGAGTAATATCGAGTGCTCGCTGTCGCTTTTAAAAATAATAGTCTGGAAAAATTATAACGCGATTAATCAAAACGGGTGCGTAATTCGATCTAAAAGTCAGTTTCCGTCGATTTAAAAAAAAAGCATCGACTAACTTATTTTCCTTCCCATTTCGAATGAATTGAAACGTCAGGCGAGTTAAGTGACAGCGGAAATCGGATTTAACTTTTACCTTTTAACAACTCACAATAAGATTATACTAAATCGTATTTACCGGAGGATTAGTACAGCGGCTCGCTTTAACTCACGTCAGCTGTGCTCTACGTCAAAAAAAAAAAAGAAACGAAAGGTGTTATAAAGACAACCCGGACCATAGCTTAGTATCATCTCGCACAATAGATTTAGAGAACATTAGCAACCGTTATCCTAACTTTTGACCACCCGTCACTGTATAAAAATAGATCTGTTTCTATTGTTGTAGGAAGAATGAGCTTTTCACACTCATTTCGACTCATTTCAAAAGGTGCTTTTCGAGTATACAATAACAAAAATGGTATTTCTTAATTAATTGTTTATGTAACTTCCACAACAGATTTTAACATCTAACCAGAAGCTCGTCGACTTGGTCGACTACCTCCGTTCGAATGAGGAATAGGCGAATGGGTAGAAAATTTTATTGAATCGAATCAATCATTAATTTTTAAACTTTTTTTCTTCCGATTTTCATCTGCGATGGCAGGTTTTTATAAAACACCTATTTGAATTTTAAAGATTGCCGACTATTAAACATAACTTTTAATTAAATTCTTCTCAAGATTTAAGATGACGATTATAATTTGTTTATAATTTAATTGATAATTTTTCAACTAATAACTCGAGATTTAAAACAGTTAGTTGATGAAAGTCACCAATTTTTAAGTGTTGAAATGACAGTTTTATATAATTAACTAAATTATTACTAAAAAAATTAAAAATTAACGAATTTATACGCTTTTAATGAGTTTGCCGTCAATTAATAATTCGCATTTTTTATTTTAATTAATTTTAAAGGTTAGTTTTTTCCTCGCTTTTATGCTGCTCTTTAGTTGCTTCGAAAATTGAAGATTTCGCCTTGGACTCCTTGATGGAGAGTGTCGCCAAACAAAAATTACAAACTTATAATTGAGCATAGCGTGGCTTCTTCTTTTGTGGACATTGGGCCACTATAGACTAGATCCCTTTCCCAAATAAAAAGAAAGGTCGTAAATTTTCTTCTACGGAAAAGCGGAAAAGCTAATAAAAGTTGTAGAAATGTGGACTGAAGAGCATTCAATAATAGGCCAAGAATACACCATAACTTCTCAATAAGCGTCAAAAATTCACATACGAGAGCCTACAAACAACGAATATAAATAATTAATTAAAACGAAAAAACATTCATTTGCGATCTTTATCAACTGTTAACAAATTATAGGTTTATGTAAATTTCAAATTACCAATCCTATGCCTACTTGATATTTACTTAAAAGAAGAAACGTTTACACGCCGCGTAATTTTGAACATTTCTACCGAAAAGCTCGAATGTTGGTCTTAAATATTAGCATTATCGTGATATAAATAATAAAATGCGGCGAGATAAATGGAGCGATAGTATCCACCGGACAAAATGTGTTAATAGATATGCTGGACAGCTTCATATTATCACCTTATAAGGAAAAATGAGAAAGTTTCATTTACTTCGCTTATTTGAAGTTGACGAAACCACCCAAACCGGGCCTTTTTTTTTAATGTAAGGTAAACATCGCCTACCACGAACTTGTTGCGTCTCTACCACGATGATCGACAGCGCGACTTCGCAACTTGGCGACATAACAGCCACAGTCGGTCGATAATTTATCGATAACTGGCGAAATTTTGTTAGAAAATAATTATCGAGTAATGGATTAATCCATAATTTTCGCGGAACGATACTTATCGTTAACAGGTAATTATTGCTAAATTATCCGTTACTACATTAATTAATTAATTGCCGATTCACATGATTTATCGATTATTACGATATTCAGCGATACCTAATTATCCACTACCAATCGAGTAACACTTGAAAGCTTCACACTTCACAATGACTAGAATTTCGGTTTTACGGAAAAGAAAACAAACGATTTGTGGTATTATGTAAATCCGCGAGCACTTGTTGATGATGCATCACCCACTTTTTCTAAATTTTGGCAACAACTTGAAGTAGCGAGTAGTAGAAAGGACGCTTCATAAAATCCATTTTCAAAAACAAGAGACAATTCCCAAGAGTTACGAGAAAATTAATTAAGTGAATCATAAAATTTGTAACAGACGATGACACGGTTAATTAAATTTCGCTTATCCCGAAAATCCTTTTCTCTTTTTTTAGTATTTTTCAAAAAGTAATAAAATATCGAAATAACGCGACTAATTATCGCTCGACGCTTAAAAACCAATAATTAAATTTGGACTGCTCAATTTAATTTTGAAAAATGCGTGCCTATAAAACATTAAAAAGTACTTAAAGCTAAATATTTTTCAATTGCTCTCTTCATGTGTGGCGTCGCTAATATTCACTCACTTGTAAATGTAAAGGTGCAATTTTCTCATACGTGTCGCAATTTAATGAGGTTTAAATAACTTAAGTTCTTGAATACCAAACAAGTAAACTTGAGAGAAAAAATGGTCAGTTGGAAGAAGAAGAAGAAGAAAAAAATACATAAATGGAAAAAGATTATAAAGGATTAACAAAACGTCAAATACATCTTTAACTAGTTACTTATAAATAAAATACACTTCTCGCTATTAAGATAATAAAAACGTTGTAGTAATAAATAAATATAAAACCTGGATGTGTTGATAATCAAGAATGTGTGTGTACTCAGCGTGCGTTGTTCAGAATTGTTTTGCAACAGCAAGAGATCGTTGGTCATATAGTGCACCGATGCTAATAAAATAATATTGAAATAAACCCTGCAGAGATGTGTCTAAATAAATGCCATATTTGCACGGCATCGTAATATTAACTCTCCAGAACACCCACTTTTGAATCATTTTCTTCTTCCTCTTTTTTTACTTAAATAAATGATTTATTAATTCGAACGTACGCGTAAACATTTAAATTTTGCTCGTGGCAATTTTTATTGATGGATGATTATTGAAATTATAAAGACGTCAGAACAATGCGTCGTAATGGATCTTCGTGTGGTATCCTTTTCTTTTATTACCAACGAATGCAACGAACACTTGATGGGAGCTCACGATGTTTGATCGCGGGACAGAATAGACCATTCGGGCGACTTAGAATATTTAAATTGTAACGAAGCGGATTTTCCAAAAATCGAGAAATTTTCCAACAACATTCTGAAGAAGAGACAAACAAAATGTGCCCTTGAATGTGCACTTGACGCCTTTGAAAATTACATAAAGAAAAATCAGCTTCCCGATCTTGGTCTAAGGCCTTCTGAACGGACGAGAGCTCCACAACTTGCCTTCAGGCGTAAGTGTCTGCTTCTTCTTTCTTCCCCATACTGAAAGTTCAAGCTCATATTATGACTCTCGACTCTCGACAAGGAAGAACTTCCAAATTCGGTTTCCTTTAGTCGACTGTAGCTAAATCATATGTTTGCTCTATTTACGGCCATTTTCGATTTTGTCAAACATAATAGTGAATTGTAATTACAAATTATACAACAGGTAAGCTAACAGAAAGTAAAATGTGAAATTTAAAAAACCTTTTTATTATGTGTAATCATGAAAAACATATACCAGCCATATCTATCATATCAATTAACATATACCTATAAAACTAAAGCACTGTTGACCAAAAAACAAATAAGTAAACAATAGAAGTGTGTCAATTGCTTATAAATAATACAGAAATTTCTTTTGCGGCATAAACGTATAAAACAAAAAAAAATTGATTAAAAAAATCACCAGATAAAAAAAATCCACTTGGGAAAAATATCACAAACGTTAATATTTTAAATCAATAAATTAATAACAAAGATAAGATGGTTAATCTTTTATGTTAAAAAAATAATTTCTTTAGCGATTTTAATAGCCAATTAAATTACTATACCTGTACGTGTATATGGTGTCGGTAATAGAATAATTTGTAAATTGATTGATGATGATGAATATTACTTTTCAATTTACTTTTAGCCCCCGCAGCCCGCATATTTATCACTATTTGCTCTATTTTTTCTTGCATTCTTTTAAATTAATGTAGTAGGCAATTATTACAAAATGGTATGCGAGAAAAATTTTTATTTTAATAAGCAAGATCGATTCGAAAGGAAAATTGATCGCGTAGACGTATTTAAAAACTCGCAAGATCGAGTATCTAAAAATCCTTCCAGTTGAAAACAGAAAATGTTTGCAACAATAGTCCTGAAGGAAGTGTGCATTTTTACTAAACGATAAGGTACAAAAATTTTAACAAATCAGGCTGAAAGCGCATTGCAATGGAATAATACAACCAACTGTCTGCCACTCCTAAATGGTAGGGGTGGCTTAAGAAGAATGAATTATGGATATAACTAAAAAAATATGCATTT
This sequence comes from Malthinus flaveolus, assembly GCA_950108345.1. Classification (NCBI taxonomy): domain Eukaryota; kingdom Metazoa; phylum Arthropoda; class Insecta; order Coleoptera; family Cantharidae; genus Malthinus; species Malthinus flaveolus. Next base: position 24,224,701 of record OX467286.1, on the reverse strand, counting down.
CATGAAAAAAGTTCATCTATACGAAAATAATCTACATCAAATTTTCTGTAAATTGCAGTTCTTAGATTTTTGTCTTCAGACGAACGGTATAAGCGCTAGAGCGCGTCAAAGTTGGATCAAATCTCAAAAATCGACAAAAAACCGGTATTTTGTGTTTATCGCTTATAACTCGAAAACTACACACGTTTAGAGAAAAGTGTTCCTACAGAAAAATAAAGCACACTAAATTTTCTACAAGTTATATTTGTTAGATTTCTTCTTTAGACAAACAGTTTAGGCGCTAGAGCGCGTCAAAGTTTGCCAAAAATTCAAAAACCGGCCAAAAAACTGTTTTCTTGTTTATCGCTTATAGGTCAAAAATTACGCACTTTTAGAGAAAAGTGTTTCTGTGCAAAAACAAATTAAATTAAATTTACAACAAATTATATATCTTAGATTTTTTTCTTCAGACGAACGGTTTAGGCACTAGAGTGCATCAAAGTTTGTAAAAATTCAAAACTTGCCTAAAAAACTGTTTTTTTGTTTATCGCTTATAAGTCAAAAATTACGCACTTTTAGAAAAAAGTGTTTTTGTGCAAAAACAAATTAAACTCAATTTCCAACAAATTATGTATCTTCGATTTTTTTCTTTAGTCGAACAGTTTAGGCACTAGAGCGCGTCAAAGTTTGCAAAAATTCAAAACTTGGGTAAAAAACTGTTTTTTTTTTGGTTATCGCTTATAGGTCACAAATTACGCACTTTTAGAGAAAAATGTTTCTGTGCAAAAACAAATTAAATTAAATTTCCAACAAATTATATTCTTAGATTTTTTTTTCAGACAAACGGTTTAGGCGCTAAAGCGCGTCAAAGTTTGCCAAAAATTCAAAAACCGACCAAAAAACTGTTTTTTTGTTTATCGCTTATAAGTCAAAAATTACGCACTTTAAGAAAAAAATGTTTTTGTGCAAAAACAAATTAAACTCAATTTCCAACAAATTATGTATCCTCGATTTTTTTCCTCAGTCGAACAGTTTAGGCACTAGAGCGCGTCAAAGTTTGCAAAAATTCAAAACTTGGGTAAAAAACTGTTTTTTTTTGTTTATCGCTTATAGGTCACAAATTACGCACTTTTAGAGAAAAATGTTTCTGTGCAAGAACAAATTAAATTAAATTTCCAACCAATTATATATCCTAAATTTTTCTCTTCAGACGAAGGGTTTAGGCACTAGAGCGCATCAAAGTTTGGTAAAAATTCAAAACTCGGTGCAGCGGATTTTGCTCGACCTAAAGCAGTTTTTTGGGCGATTTTGGAATTTATGAAACTTTAACGCGCTCTAGTGCCTAAACCGTGCGTCTAGGAGAAATAACCTAAGAGATATAATTTAAAAAGTAAAAATTTTGTGCTTTATCGTTTAGTAAAAGTGCACGTGGGCACGCTGCCTCCCGGACTATAAGTTGTACTGACACAAAGTAACACTGATGTGACAAGTCTTCGAGCTATTTAATTCCGTCCACACGTGTAACGTGATGACAGGTACTTCATGTTTAAATTATTAAATAAGCAGAACATACATAAAGGCTTAAAGGCACCTAAATATGGAGAGCGAATTTATTCGCTTATAATGCGTGTGGAAAACGTGCCCGGTGTAACGTTCGATGAAGAATTAACGAATGGCGAATACAAAAAGTTTAAATTTAAAAGATCTATTCCGTCTCTGGTCGAAATAAATTTAGCGTTTACGATAAAATCGTTTAGTAAAGCTCTTTAGTGTACTTAAATGTTTATGGCTAAGCGATTTATTCAACATCTCGGTGCATGTGTATGACCATACATACATTTTAAATTTAAATCACTTGGAAATTGTTCTTACTTTAATAAATAACTGTCGAGAAGTCAATAACTCAAATATGTACAATTTAAATTTACGTGACCGTCAATAATTGATCAATATTCATGTTATAATCGATTCAGAAGCAACAAAGCCGTTGTTTGTAATTAAAAGTGGTCGAATCACACCCACTATAACTAATAAAATGTTCCGACGATCCGGTTTACGCATACAAATTAGTTATGTGTTCCTCCTTGGCCGACTCTATATTCGTGTGGAAGAAGAAGAAGAAACCAAAAATTTTATTCTGTCGCGTCTCGCAACCCACTTGTTATTTTTTTTCCTTTTGTTATTATTTCATTTATATGCAATAAAATAACCTTTTGTTAATTATTAAAAAATTAAAAACTTGTTCACCTTTTCCACATTTTTTTTCGGCTACTTTTAATTGATTTTAAAGTTCTAGTCGGAGGAATCTAGATAATATATTTTCTTGTTAATTGTTTCAATTAGGTGGTGGTGTTTTAAGGGTTTCTTTCACTTATAAGTACACCTTTAAATGAGTTTTACCTAATTAACAACCAACGCTTTATTGTTTTCATCCTTCCACTGCAACTCCAGTCTTTACTATTCGTGAGAAATTACCATTTATTAACTTAGGCACACCCCCGCAACTATTAGTCTCGTATTAACTTTAATTTCAATAAATTTGCATTAAAATTTAATTATTTTAGACTTTAGTCAATTGAGACTCCATCCGAGTGACTCCATTTTATCGTTAACTAAATGCATACCAACGGTTTTTTTCTCTCATCATAACTCTCGTTCAAAATAAATTATAAGGGGCATTTCAAGTACGAAATGCCTATTTAAAGCAGTAACGGTACTGAAAATTAGAATTTTAGATAATACAAAAGTGAGCCTTGATCCATGATCGAATTTCTATAGCTTCACACGTTATTTTGATGATATAGACTATAGAGCTTCGCAGATCGAACTTTCTCTCTCTTCGAAAACTTCCCTTTTTATAAATGTTTTAATGCTCGTATTGTTTTTCAAAAACGGCTGTAATCTAATACACAACTTTACAAGCCGGGCTTGGCCACCACGAGGTCCAACCTTCTCTGATACTTGTGCCGACTATAGTCGGCCCCCAAGTTTCAACAGAAGAAGGAAACCGACATCCCTCCAAATTATGGATTCATTTTGTTTTTCAATTTCTACAAATTTGTCCTCCGGCAAGACCGACCCTGGGAGACATAATTTATGACTCTTTACTCTAATGTACACTCGAGTAGGTAAATAAAATTGGTAGCCTCGCTTTTCCGAGTAGCTTTTACAACTTGCATTGAATTCGCGGCATTGTCATTGTTCGCGTCTCATTTAGAATGAAATTTTTCCAAAGTTCAATGTTATCACTTATGGGCAGACAACAAAACGTATCTATCCACACTTTTAATACTAAATAATTTGCCCTAATAAACTCGGAGCGTCCTTGCACCCCTTAACCTCCTACGCAATTTCATTAACTGATTAGTTGGAATTTAAGATAAATTAACATTATATAGCAATGATTGTTTAACCTTGAAAAACGTATAAGTACAAGCTCAAAGTCCCAATTAATATTTACTATATTTTGTTGTCAAAAAAAGAGTTTAAATATCATCAAAGTAATACAACTTTATAGAACAGGTTTAAGTTCTCTAAGTACACAGATAAAACGTCCTTAATTTTATTTTACGTCGTGTATTTAAATTAGCATCGTGCATCGAGTCTTAATTATCGAAATCGACCCTTATTGGGTTTATAGGCCCATTTTTACGTTTCGTTAAAGAGAAATAAAATCAAAACCACGTCGTCGTCCGTATAGAATCCCAATCTGGAGAGGTTAAATGTAGTTTTGGCCAATTTAGATTACGTAACTAAATAATTTTTTTTATTTAATAAACTGCTCTTTAGGGACAATGACCTAAATACCATACAAACATATCGTTTAAATAAACATTAAGCGAAAAGATAGGAAAATTATAAACGATGAACCGAATAAAATTAATGGGTGTTTAAAAAAAATAAGTCACAAGCACATAACATGAAAATTAACTGTAACTTTCTGATAATTACTTATCAATTATTTAGTACGTGTTTTATCAAAACAATAATACAAACAAACTAAAATTATAATGAATAATAATATGAGTAAGTGTACGTAACGCACGTGCGCGCGGATGGAAATTTATGTGTTAAGAGAAGAAAAGCGTAATGGGGTGGTTTAGGATCCAACCGAGCGTTATACGCAAAGGACTGTAAGATTACGTTTACATAAACACGAAAAGACGTAAAGCTGAAAAGGCCGTGTCTTTAGTGTAAATCTATGTTTATCTACGTATTTTTCTATAAGTTAGATAAAATATCTATACGGAGCTCAGATTTCCCCCAACACACGATAAAACTTTTCGTTCGCTCAGAAAAAATTTATTTCTTCGCTTCGTTTTTTTTAGTAGCATGTGGTGAAAACTTGTTGTTTATTAATTAAAAATAATTGAAAATGCTTCCTGAAAGTTTAACTGCCGTCTGTGAATACGTTCATAAATATTTAAATTCAATGCTTTAGTAATGAGGAAGTGCATAATGCTTAGTAGTTCCTAAATTGTTATAATACAAAAAACTACACACACCTTTGTAATAACAATTATTTTCAATTGTCAAAAAATTCGTGTAGGTTCTTATTTTAAATATTACTGTGTTTTTTTTGTTTATGTTTAAACTATTTCGTAATATGTCAAATATTCCAACTGTGAGTTTTTAAATTCGAATCTAATGTTTTAGGAAAAATTCTAAATATTTTTTTTAATATAAATAATTTTAAATAAATTCCTACGACCAGTTATTTGGCTCGAAAATTTCTCATTAAGGCTCCTATCGAGTAGGCGAAAAAGGGTTTACTCATTTCGTAACTCGTTTGAATTTTAAATCCAAATTTTACCCATTAAATTTAGCGGGTTAGGTATTTTACGTACATCTAGCTATATAAAGTCCCCCCCCCCTCTCCATAAAAAAACATGAAAAGCCGAGGAAAGCCATTATTTATTAAGAACTGCTGAAACTGCCTGAAAATGATAAGATTGGTATGGCACAAAGGACCCCTTTAAGTTTGCTGCACTATCGCGTCCCTCTGTAGTCACACATCTGCGCTACTCGAGGATCACTGTTCTTGAAATTTTGCCAACTCTTGAAGGTATCAGAAAGAAACTCATCATCTCTTCAATATACCGATACCAAATATTGAAAAATTGGGGACCGCGTCTCATCTATTAATCGAATAATCTGGAGCAACCCATCGGTCCACCCCTCATTCGGAACCTTTCATTCGAATAAACTTTTCCAAAACTACGCCATGCATGGAGAGAAAGTTATAGTTCTCATTGATTGAAGACACTTGTAAGAAAATCGTTTGTGGGTGGGTACGTCGGCGTCGCCGTAATTAAATGCGCCTCCTTGTTCGCCTTGTAAATCACCTTCCATAAATAATAAAATTTTGATAATTACTTTGGCAAACAACAAAAATTATAGATATTTATTTAATCCCGCTCCTATCGGGGGGCGAAAAACTAAATGCGAATTTTTTATATTTTTTTTCCTTCTAAATTTAGACTGATAGTATAATATTACTAAGCGCATCTCTATAATCTAAAAATTCCTAACTAGAACAATGAAATTCTTTCACAAAATTGTAGTACTTGTACCTTGCAGTGATAGGTATTATTACATTTGAAGTGTGTATTAACCTTTAGAATTCGCAATACCACAATAACATTCCAATATTTTAACAAAAAAAATATTTTTAGGAAAAAAACATTTGGCATTATTAACAATGGTCAATTGAATTTTGTTGCATTTCGTTGATAACAATCTCAAAATTGCGTCCTAAAGCAATAACTCCATTCGCGTCTATACGGCACACCAAATAACAAAAAACAGACTAATTGGGCCTGTAGTAGCCTAAAGGCGTCTTGTAATTAGCGCGATACTTTAATTAATAAATAAACAATGAGACAATTACCGACCGAAACCATTTGGATTCAACAACAAACAAATTGGCGATGATAAATAGAACAAACACGAAAGCGCCTTTATTTTATTAAAATTAATTTCGGACTCGTTTTATAAATTGATATGTTTAGGAATGGTGGAGATGAAAAAAAAGGAGATTTTTTTATCCCCCTATCGGTATTGATTTGTTGGTTATTCTCACGTTATGCTTTTGCCCAAAGCACTCTGGGGCGTCTAAATACCAACATCCATTACTTATATGCTTCATCACGCTACCTTTTTGCTTCACTAATATAACACTATGTTGAGATGTATAAGGACAGTAGTTAATATGATAATTCACGTAATTTATTATTTTAGTAATAAAGGTAGCATAAACAATGTTTATTACAATGGAATTAAAAAATAGGCATTTTTGGTTATGATGTTTAGTGCAGTGCTCCACAGCTTCGTTCTCAGCATTGGGATTTTGGAAAATACGGGAGACTACTACGAAGTAGGCTAAAATGGCTGAAATTGCGCCCTGCTCAATGTTAGCTTAAAGCTTTCAATTTTCCTTAGTATCCTCATTTCATTCTTAGAGCTATCCCGGTGTCTACGTTTGAAATCCATTGCTTTTTCAAGTTTTTGATTGAGCAAAAGCTTCTTTCTACGGGAGCTTAATATCGTCCTCTATTGTTGGCATAAATCATTTTTACCCCTCACTATTTTGTATCATATTCTTTAAATTTTGATAGTGAGGTCCCACCTTAGTCAACTAAAAGCGCACGATCATTTATTAGTAGACAGCTAAACTCAGGTCCATGGGCGTCATTAAGGTGAAGAAGAATCAGGATTTGTTACACCCCTCTATTGTTGGCATATTAAATCATTTCTCTATTCCTCACGTCTATTTTGAATCATCTTCTTTGTTAAAACAGTAATTTTGATGGTGAGGTCCCACCTTAGTGAGCTCAAAGCGCATAATCATTTATTAGTAGACAGCTAGACTCAGGTCCATGGGCTTCATTAAGGTAAAGAAGAATCCGGATTTGTTAGACCCCCTAGTTGTTGGCATATTAAATCATTTCCCTACTCCTCACGCCTATTTTGTATCATCTTCTTTGTAAAAACAGTAATTTTGATGATGGGGTCTCATCTTAGTGAACTCAACGCGCACGATCATTTATCAGTAGACAGCTAAACTCAAGTCCATGAGCTTCATTAGGTTGAAGAAGAATCAGGGATTGTTAGGCCCTCTATTGTTGGCATATTAAATCATTTCTCTACTCCTCACGCCTATTTTGTATCATCTTCTTTGTAAAAACAGTAATTTTGATGGTGAGGTCCCACCTTAGTGAACTCAAAGCGCACGATCATTTATTAGTGAACAGCTAAACTCAGGTCCATGGGCGTCATTAACGTGAAGAAGAATCAGGATTTGCTACACCCCTCTATTGTTGGCATATTAAATCATTTCGCTACCCCTCACGCCTATTTTGTATCATCTTCTTTGTAAAAACTGTAATTTTGATGGTGGGGTCCCACCTTATTGGACTCAAAGCGCACGATCATTTATCAGTAGACAGCTAAACCCAGGTCCATGGGCTTTCATTAAGATGAAGAAGAATCAAGATTTGTTAGACCCCCATACCAAGACTGGTACTATGTACTTATATAGAAAGTTGTCTAATTTTAATCTCAAGGAAATTATTACGTTAAGAATTTTTAAAAATAATTTTCTCCATTACTTCCTATTTAAAATAACTACTGACGTTAAAAAACATTTACCTCTACAAAAAATGTATGTTATCTCCGATTAATTTATATCTATCTATAATAATTGTTATTTTCTTTTTATTCTCTCGACAAATTTACTTAAAAAGACCTTCGTCTATTTGGGAATAATGATCTGCATAAAATGGTATGTTGTTGAGGATGGGTTTTACTTTACATCATAACTATTATACGGCCTTGTCCAATGTCAATTAATAACCTCAATAATTGTAATTTTAGCAAATACAAATCGTTGCAAGGAAAATGCAAGAATTTTCGTAAATTATATAAAATACTTAAAAACATGGAAAGAAAAAGAAAAACAAAAAAAAGAAAATTGTTGGTTGAATAATTAAAATGCATGTAAGACATCGTTTAAAATTTTATTTTAACGTTTTAGCATTTAAAGTGAAGATAAATTGTTGGGCATTAAATCAAATTACCAGTTCTACCTATATGTTTAAGTACTTGATTATTTCTCTGCTGATCTTATAGATTAATTTACCAATAAAATTAGTAGGTTAAATTGATTTTGTAGTGAACAAAAAAAAACAACATGAGTCGATTATATTCCAATAATTACTAAATGTACGAAACACGTGTAGAAATATATATTTATAGCGTTCAATTGTTCACGTATAGCTCTTTATCTATAACGTGGAAAAGCTCCAAAGATATTAGCTCTAGTTTCAGAATTCCTTAGTTTCAATGGCACGGTGCGTCATTAGTGTAATATGGGCTAATGGGTTACTAATGTAAGCACGCTGACCCACTAAATAGTGTCCCATATTACTAACAGAAGCCTGCCCTCTATAACTTGTACAAGTAGAGCTATTGAAATTGCCTCTTGGAGGTTTGGGTTGACGGGACGCTTGACAGGGCACAGTGAAAGCTTCTCGAGTCTTCAAGAAGTAAACTTGGCTCTGACTAAAAGCGCGAGGTGGTGTTAATGGGTTTTGGGAGGCACTACAGTTAGTAACCCGCTACTTTTCATCACATTGAAGGAAAAAAATTCCTATTGAGGCATGGAGAAGCTCTATGGGTTTATAGCATTTTTTATATTTACCCAGACGTAAATTGGCAATCGAGACAATTCCAAAAGTCCTCATACTTAATCGTTCTAATTAACTACTCGGATACCAGGCTTGTAAGTCTTCTCGGAGGAGAAAGTGCATTTACCTTTCCAATCGGACCACCCTTTCTTGTGGTTTAGCTGCAATTTCTGGTACTATACGCAGTGAACTTTCCGATTTAATGGATAACGGCCCCACTTCCCATTGAGAAACCCCTTATGAATTATTTTTCTAAAAGTAGTTTACTATAACAGTAGTAGAGTAAATAAGGAAAAAATAAATTTCTTAAAAACTACATATACAAACTAATTTTTTACCTGTAGAATAACCAAAATAAATAAAGTTAAGTTTGTCTAAGCGTTTTGTTTGTCTCTCGTCTAACTCCCAAACAGTTAAGAGCTAAAATTCCAAAGGTGAGTATGTTTGCTTCTTATATCAATAACGTGTTAAGTTGTCTTGACAAGTTTACCTTTAAATCGAAAAAAAATATATATATAAATGCGTATTTCGTCCCCTTTTAATTTTTTAAATGTTGTAAATATAGGTAAATAATTTTGTAAAAGTAAACATTCCTTCGAGTACTTAAACTAGATTATTAAATTACACTTTGCTATAGTTTGCTATTAGGTATATGAGACAACCGAGAACCACATAATATTTATTGTAGGTTAAACCGTTACTATTTCATATTTTATTACTTTCAAAAAGATTTCTTTTGTTGGGAAAAATTAAAAATTTTATAGAACAAGGTTTTCCCTTTTTAATTATTGTACTGCGCAAGAGGTGGAGCTGATCCGTCTTTTAGTATTATTGGTGTACGACCACGCAAAAATGTATTGGGCAGTAGTAAGTGGCTACTTTCTTCTTTTCATCTCCATTTTAGCAGATAATGGCATAAAAATCGAGAGTGTTACAACTCCAAAACATTCCATTTGTAATTCGTAAAAATTGCATTGCAAAAATGGCCAGCTTGGCGACAGAGTAATAGTCGTCAAACAACCTATAGTGGCCAATAATTATGGCTCCGACTGTACCTATCCCATTTTTATTTTTAAAACAATTGGAAAAGGCAACAATTCTCTTCTCTTTTCTCAATTCATAAATTGTATTGTGTGCATAATTCGAGTTTCTCACTCTAATCATCCCAAGACTCCAAGTCCTATCGTAGTATCTGGATCTGGATTACCTAGGGAGGAAATTGTATTACCTCAAAGCGACCTTTCCGTGCCCATCAGATCTCAAGCCATCCTAGTTGTAGAATGAACTCCAGGATTCTAGGATGAGCTCATTCAATACTTTAATGGGTAAGCAGTCGACATTATTTTGTCTCTTCGGGAGAATGTCTTTGGGTTTCAATATTGGTGTTTAGCTATCACAGTGAGCACTATCTCTGCCTTTAAATATCTGAATCTGTTTATCTCAGTATCTCAATGGCCAGTATCTTAATGTCTTGGCCACAGTAATAAATCCATGTTCATATTCGGGCCAAACATGAAGCCACACAATCAATATTCTAAAGTATGCTTTCTTGCAAACCAATGTTAAGTTAGTCGCCCAAACCATTTACTATATAGTCTATTCCAAAGAGATATGCAGTCATGCCGTAAATACAACAGTGGTTTGTACATAGTTCACCAACTGGTGTCTTTCTCGTTAGTGGGGTACAGCAAGAATATAGAAACGGCCGTCACGTTTGGGTTGGGTATTAGGAGAGAAAGGGAGAAAAAACTTCTTCACTACCTATTCTAATAAAATTTTGAAATGGTTTATAGAGCACTATTAAAGAATTTTCAAGGTGCTCTCATCTGCCGTTATGCTAACATACGACGACGAAGGTAATAATTGACTCAGGAATTCTCGAATTCACTTGTTGAAAAATTTTTATTGTTACGATTTCCTAATTTGACAATTTCATAATTTTCACAAGACCTCGCTAAATTAAACAAATCACCTATTAATGAACTCGACTTCCTTTTGGCGCTCTCGGTGTAGGAAGAAGATAAAACTTGAGAGCTTGTATTCAGAGCTTATCCTCCAACGTCGACTGTCGCTTTTTAAACAAAGTCAAAAAAATGCGTCTCTGATAAGGCAATAAAATCGTAAACAAAGAAATTACGGGAGTTTTGCATAAAGTATAACTTTGTGAACTTGAAAGACTAATTGCGGTAATTTAAATAATTAAGATTAGGTAGGTATGCCAACGTGCCTTTGCATATTAATGTACTACAATGTAATTAATGCACTTTGAGAAATTGATTTCTAATTTAAAGGAGGGGAAATTAAACTTCCTATATATTATTCAAGATGGCAAGCAATATAACCAATAATTTATTCAAAACGTTTGTCAGTAAAACGTCGATGGGTTGAAGCGATAACGAATTTTTTCTTAAATTACCCGTATCAAAAAATGAGATCTTGTTAATTGTAATTAAACGTAATTAAAAGGATAATGACGACACTTGAAGAGTTTTAACGTTTTAACGAAAGCGAGTGAGCCGCTCCGCGCGTCTAGAGTCTTCACATTTACAAATTTCGAAATACAAACAGAACGCAAAGGTAAATTTTAAAGCAAATAACAATTATATAAATATTAGTTTTGGTGAACTCAAAAAAAAAGGTTTCTCTGTGTCATTAACATTAATGTGAAGCCGAAGAATACTCGAGAAGAGAGAAAAATCCCCATAAATTCGAAATCCTCGTGGAGTTTGTTGGGTAAACACGCCGGAGTTAGTGCTTTTTTACGAAATCGAATAAAAATAGTTACGAAATAACATTATTTAAGGCCTTTTATGATTGTTGAGCACAATAAGTGTTTAGGACGCCAGAAAACAATCGTATGTGTGACGGTAGCGTTACTACACACACCTCGTGTAATTACAAAACGATAAGGAACAAGTACGGGTCGACAACACCATCAATTTATAATTTCAAAAAATCGTTCGAAACAAATAATTCGAATCGCAGCCTGCGAAATTCGATTCGTGAGAAATTTCCACAAGTAAATCTAATCAAAATCGCAAACTTGAGAAAATACGGAAGGGAACTTCCTAATTTAGAGAAAAGCTCGCGCTCGCTTTATTTACGGCGAGAGGGAAATCATCCCCGAAAAATGCTCCGTTAATATTTTCACCTTGGTGAATTTATTTGCGGTTAATCCAAAGTTATAAAACAGTTTATAAATAATTGTAATGTTAAGTGCTTATTTTTTATTTGATTTAGAATATTACGAAGGTGAAATTGATAACAATTATATTATTGAGATAATTCACAATATCAGACAATAATAGTAACGCGCAATCTTATTAAAACACACAAAATATTTATAAGGGGGTGATGGAATTTATTTATTGAAACTTCCGGAAAATTTTAAGCGCGGTTCAACGCAAGATCCTAATGAATTATTGATGAATAAGGGAATAATGGAATTTTACAAGGGCCATTAAACACGAAATGTGCGTTTAAAAGGATCGACATGTGGGGTAATAAATTTATACTTCGTCAGATCAAAAAACATCCCCTGGAAAAGAGAGAGCTATAGTATGAGAATAGTTTGTAAACTGCAGTTACGTCGAGCTCGCGTTTATTTAATTTGCTAAATTAACCGTAAGTTTGTTTTCTTTCAACCCTCTTTTAAGGCAGTTTGACGCACGACTCAAGAAAGTAATATTTACCAAGCACTCGTACGAGAATAATCTCGTGATTTTAATTGACACTCGAGAAAATTATTTCTGAATTTTTTTGAGAGCTCCTCATATTTAATCAAAGTTGCTGAGGTGGTTAGTAACGTCTCCATTGAAAAATAGAACGTGATTAAAAATGTAATAATCTCAAACATCCCCGCAAATTGCAAGTTTGAACATTTTAGTGCGCGTAGAAGAAAACGCAACGTGAGAGCGCGCATTTGGAATTTTTCCGACGCTCATCGTAAAATTAGCCAAACCGAGTTTTTTTCAAAAAAACAAAACGTCTATGAACTTCCTGTCCAGTTAATTATTTTTCGCTTTTCGGAACAATTTTCCGGCGTCAATTATAAATGCGGTAAAGCCAATTTGAGTGAAGGGACGACGTCGATAATTGCGGTAACTATTAATGAGCCCAAAATTGGAGGTTTCAATTTAAACAAAAATTTCGAAATTGAAAATTGCAAATTAAAACTTTTTTGTTTTTAAATAAAAATAAAACGCTTCAAATTAAAATTAGCCGCGGGTAGTGGTTAAAGTACTTAAAAATAATTAATATTTGGTTCCGTCGTTCCGTTAAAGACTTTTCCCCATATTAAAACGCTCACGCGAGAACTTTTTAACGGCGCGAGTTGTGGCGAGCTTTGAAAAGCTCTCCGAAAAGTAGTCCTTAAAATTTTATTAATCGTTATAAGGGATTTTTTTTTACTCACTTCGATACATAAGGGTTCATCCAGTAGGTCAGGGGCGAGTGGTGCCACGTGGAGCATCACCCAACATGATCCTAGATAGAATCACAACGGCGTCTATAGCGCCCATGCGACGAGCGTCGTCTACCTGTCCCACAAGCACATAGGTCTCTCACAAAAATATTTTTTTCTTTCAAAAATCGAACAATCACTGTAAGTATCCAAATTTTCAAAAACGAAACCGATTTTCAAAAAGTCACTTTCAAAAACTTTTTCGAAAAAAATTTTTTTTCGATTTTGTAAACACACTTTTTTCAAATTATTTATCTACACACCTTCCACCAATACCGATGATAACACAATGGTCGGCGTGAGCTTGTGACCGTACTATCGGAACGATTCGGGCTTACCCCATCTCTACAGGTACGCTACGCGCGCAGTTGCGCAATATGCTGTCGCAAAACATTAAAAAAACTCGAGGAATTTAAATGGTAAATAATTAAACTTACTTACACATTAAAACTCACAACCATACGACGTAAGACTGAAAATTGAGGCCGCAAAAAATCAAAACAATAACCTATTAACGCGCTCTCAGCTCAATAACTTAGTGGCCGCTGCTACTCGACCAGTTCTTACCATCGTGTGCAATAAGTAATTTTACATAAAATTATCTTCCTTCACAGTTCTGATAAGCATTTAAAAAACATTTTAACAAACTTTCAAATTACAATAAAACGGTTCAAAGTTGAACTCCACGTCGGTTTATCGTTTATTAACCAAAACATCCAACAAAAAGTGTCTGAATAAATTATCGGCCCATTACCCAAAAATCGACGCGCTTTCTCGTTTAAAAAGTGCGTAAATAATCCGAAGGATCCTTTTTAAGTTTTCAGAAAACAACTTACGTGTGTAAACTACACCAATAGAGGCGAATAACCTTAATCGGTAATCAGCTTTGTGATAAGACAGTTGACTTTGCTAATACAACGATAATTTTTTAATTTGGCGTTTAACCTAAATCACAGTTTTTAAACCCTTAGCGTTTGGTTCAGGTTTCACATTTGGGCCGTTCACTATACGGTTACACACTATGTTTGGGATTTACCCTCTGCATTTGGCCTCTTCCGCGCTCGAAAAGCGTCCAGTCCAGTATTTTCGCTTTCCTTTGATTTTCGAACGATTGAACGACGAAGTACGCACGTCACAGTCAAGTCACCGTAACGTCCAATATTTGCTGCTGTAAATTAACACGTTCGCGCCTTCAAAATAAATTACAAATCATTAATTAGCATAAAAACGATGCGTGTTCTCAATAAGTTTCGTGCTCCTCGTATGTCAAAAATAGCTTTCCAGATTAGCGAAGTGCCTCGTGTTTCTCCCTATCGTACCCCCTAAAGCAATCATTTGAGGCTAATTTTACCTCTAATAAAAATTAAAGAGCATTCGATCCTCTTATAGAATCCACAAAAATACCTTAAGTGACTTTGATAATTTTCTCTATAAACGAATCGCGCCTACCTACGTATTAGAGGTTGAGCGCTGATGAGCGGTGTCTTTTTCTCGAAAGCTCCCCCATTAATGGTTTACCTTTAATAGCAATTAAATGGCTAAATTGCCTCAGAATCGGAATCGGAAGAAACATTTATAGCAACTTGCTTGGATTTTTTTTGTAAAATTTTAACAAAATGATAGGTACCATGCATTTAGCTCAAGCGTCGCGCACTCTATCAATCGCATCGCTTCTCTCTCTCTCTCTCTATTAGCCAGATTAGCACAACTCCCCCTAGAGTCTCCGAAGAGAATTTTTCTTATGATATAAATTGAAGAGCGTCTAATTGGCGTTTAGATTTAGTTATTATCTACATTTTACTTTACGTTATCTTTTCAAACCCTGAGGCCTATGGGGCAAGGCTTCCCCTTCGCTTCTAAACGATTACAACCTGTTCACATCATTAGTTTTTAATAGAGTAGGTAGCAAACTTACCCCTTGCACATTAGAGCTCATCCAACATCCAAAAGCATGATTTAAAAGTAAGCCACTCTTTCTCTTTAATAATGTTATTATTTTAATTTTAAATTATCTAACGAAGCTTCTGTAAAAAGCTTTCGAACTAGAAAAAAGTAGATTAGCTTTGTAAACGCACCGTTTTGCACTGTTACGAATAAGTTTGCAAATATTATGTTATATGGGTTACCGGCGGTGATTACCTAAGTGCAATATTTCTCTAATCAAAGATAAAACGAAAATAGAATATTTTAAACGTGATGTGTATCCTGTTTTAGCGCCAACGCGCCAACCTCTGTTTCCCAACGTTTTACTTACCAAATATTAGTAATTTATCTACTACGATATAATTAACTGATTAATTTCCCGGTATTTAAACTATATTATGGTAGGTATATAAAATTTAATTGTATATTTTATTAAAAAACACATTCCTCAGTTAAGTACCTTCCAGATAACAAAATTAAACAATGTGATCTAAAAAATTATTATTTATAAATATCGTTTCCGTTTACGATTTCTTTCAGGTATGCGTAAGATCGCTATCGAATTTTTATATCGATAGGACCCACTCTGAGCTGATTTTGTTGAAATTAACCTTTACTTTTAGCTGTTCTCGAATGCAAACTGAATGGTTTTTCGCCACAACCCAAATATAGCCTCTTGAAGTTATCAATAAATTAAATCCGTTTTTTTTTAAATAAATCTATTAGGTAACTAAAGATATAAACGTAATTATTACATAATATTAAATTACACAGGTAATTGCAGTCGACTCGTTGACTGTTAAACAAATTTGAAAATTTTCAGGATCTAGTTATATGATACTATACCTACCGTTATGTTGATTAATGATTGGAAATGATGATAACTACATTTTGCATCAGCTAACGTAAATACTACTATCGTGACTAACTGTTTTTATATTGATGCTGACATCAATGTAAAAAATACTCGAATTAGAAATTTGAGGGGTATACACTCGTAACCCGCCTGAGTGTCCGTGACAAACAGCTTTTCTACAAATGTTCGTAACTTGAATTAAAAACAAACAAATTTCATTCAGTTTCAGGAGACTTAAATTTGGAGTTATCTACAAAGTCAATCAATCATCAGGAATCATCATGAGACTAATATTATTATTATCGCTGGAAAATGAAATTTTTATACTTTCAGAGTTTGAGAGTTGGATATAAAAGAAAATTGTCCCTGGTGGTTACCTAAAAAACAATAATTTTTCAATTGTTTCCCACATTTAAAGTGGCAAAACAGCATTTCTATTTTCAAATTTCAAGTAACCCAGTCAAAAAGAAGTTGCTTTTGGGAAGCTAAATTCAAATTTCAACTTGGCAAAAAACTCCAAAAAATGTCCTTTAAAGTGTTTCGCTTATAACTTGCAAACGACGCACTTTTGAGAAAAGCACCTCTATAGAAAGAGAGACTACATAAAATTTTCTATAAATTATGTTTCTTAAATTTTTTTCTTCAAATTAGCGGTTTAGGCGCTAGAGCGTGTTAAATTTTTAAAGGACATTTTTTTGTTTTATTGCACAACCATTGTAGACATTCGCAGAACATTCCTTGATGATTGAACGAGATCAACATTCTTTGCAAACTGCAAACAAGCAGAGAAAAACGCAGATATGTCGATACAGCCAATAGCCTGGCATCTCATCATGGCAGGGTGACAGTTGTGGGAGAGTATCGCAAATACGACACTAATATCTACTCACTTGAGCACACTGCACGGTCTAATTGTGCCAAAAAGATTTCCCATCGGCCACAAATGATCTGTTATCTGGAACTGTGGTTCCTTCTACGGGTTTGAACGCTTTGTACAAACACTCTGGATATTTATTAATTAAGTGGGCAACTTAAACAATGTTAAACAATTAAATGTGTAGATAATTAAATTAATTAAATGTTAACTAATTAAATTGTGCAAAAATTGAGCTCACCTCGAGCATGAGAATGAGAGTGGTGTTCTTGGGTTACTAAACCGTACGTCTGACGTAAGAAACCTAGGAGACATAATTTATAGGGAATTTATTTTTTTTTATTTTTGTATAAAATACTTTTCTCTAAAAGTGCGTAGTTTCCGACTTATAAGCGAGAAACTAGAAAAAAACAGTTTTTCACAATTTTCAGAATTTTGTTCAAACTTTAAGGCGCTTTACCGCCCAAACCGTCTATCTGAAGAAAAAAACCTAAGTAATTAACATAATTTGTTTAAAATTTCATGTAGTTTATTTTTGTACAGACGTGATTTTCTATTAAAGTGTGTGGTTTTAAAGAGAGTGGTGTTCTTGGCTTAGTCACTATGTCCACTACACACTAGACTCCAACGCGCTCTAGCGCCTCAACCATACCTAACCTAACCTAAACCAAAAACGAAAAACTAAAGAAATGATTTTAGACTTAATCGATTTTAAAATTTTTGTCAAACTGTAACGCGCTCTAGCGCCTACACCTAAACCGTACGTCTGAAGTAAAAAACCTAAGAGACATAATTTGTCGGAAATTTAATTTATTTTATTTTTATATAAGAATCCTTTTCTCTATAGTGAGTGGATTCTAAATTATAAGCGAAAAACTAAAGAAATGGTTTTGGACTTTGTCGATTTTAGAATTTTTACCAAACTTTAACGCGCTCTAGTACTTAACCTAAACCGTACCTCTGACGTAAAAAACCTAGGAGAGATAATTTATGGGGAATTTAATGTTATTTGTTTTACAATTTTCTCTAAAAGTGCGTAGTTTCGAGTTATAAGCGAGAAACTAGAAACTAGAAACTAGAAAGAAAAACTAGTTTTAACAAATTTCGAATTTTTGGCCTAACTTTATCGCGCTCTACCGCGCACACCGTATATCTGAAGAAAAAAACCTACGTAACATAGTTTGTTTAAAATTTGATTTAGCTTATTTTTGTAAAGATGTGATTTTTTACGAAAGTGCGTAGTTCTTAAGTTATAAGCAAAAAACTGAAAAAGTAAAATTGTTTTCACAGTTTCTCGCAATTTTTTCAGAACGCGTCGCTTTTACGAGGTGACAAAGTTGAAATTGGGATTCAGCATTCCAAAATGCATACAGAATTATAAATAAAAATTTTACACATTTTTTTTGGATGAGCCGTTTATTTTCCCCTCGTGAAAATTAAGTATTTTTCAAGCACGAAAGACGGTTCCTTCGGCTACAACAAAACACTCTTATTTTTGCATATTCATATTTTTCGTTCCTTCAATTAGTAGTACTCGTAGTAGGTATTCTAAGAAACTTTAAGTAGGTACGCCGCTAAAAGCTAAAAGTTACAAAAAATATGTAAATGGCTACCGCAATTTTATATTTTTGGCTACCAATCCAAAACAGTAAAAAAATATTGTAAAATTAGATTAGACCATTGAGTATGCGGTTAAAATCGAGCTGGTGGCAACTTGACTAATTTTTAGGCACATGCACGGGTTACCTTACGATTACACCCACTGTGACCCACTCTGCACTTTACTGAAAGTGTGAGAACTATTTAAGCAACAATTTACCCACTATCACTACGTATGCCCCACCCGGTATAAATAATCCACTTGTTATCAATTATTAGATCTACCGTTTTTGTTAAATTTTAAGTAAAAAAAGTAATTACTGAAAATAATATCTGTATATTTGATCAGCAAAGTGTACGTAACAATTTGTAATTATTTACTTTAGTATTTTAGCAAAAAATTATTGTAAAGCGGTCGTCATGAAAGGAAACACGTTATTTTTCCAATTTCCAAATAATCTGTTTTTGCTGTCACATAGATCCCAGTTATAAATTCGGTATCAATAAATAGTTTCAAAATAGTATTTATTGGCCTAATTAACGCCAATCTTCCTTAGTAACTCGAAAAATAGCCAAAATTTTAGTTGAAAAATTGACGCAAAGTATCGCTATCAATGCTTCCCATCTAAGATAATAGATTTGTATACAATTTTCATCCTTTTCTGGTAGGGTTTTACATCTTCTCAATGAACACGTGTGAGTCAAATTTGGAATTGAGATCAGTACTAGATATATGTATTTTTTTCGAATTTTCCACGTCCTTAAAAATCTCCCCCGTCTTGGTCGGCCGAACGAGCAGTTAACCCACACCAATATATTTTATTTATTTCTTTTTAATTTATTTAATTTCGGTTTGGCTGTTTATCATTGTAATACAACTATTTAAAATATTTAAAATATAATCTTCAAGTTTTTAAATACAGTAAATATTTTAAGTCCTACTTAATTACATCTTTATTTAGAATTCAAATTCTAACGTGGTTATAAACTAAAAAAATATTAAACAAAATCAGGTTATCAAACTATTCGTAATTTAGATATAACACAATGGAAACATTATAACATTTTGTTTGTATAAATTATTAATCAAACAAACCAAACTATTTAGAAAAAGGAGAGTTTGATCAAAAAATTTACGAAAACTTCAAACTAGACTTATTAGAGAAATCAGTTTTTCGAGTCATCGTGACGTCGTTGGGTCATTGATTCAATTGGAATAATATAAGCAAATACTTATTAAATTAGTTGTAAAGGCGAATTAAGCGGGATGAGATGCAAATTTCTTTGATATTCTATAAATCGAATTATTGTGGAACTCGGTGAGCACAGCTATTAGTACAAAACGTTCAAATGGAATTCATACGCGTTGGTCTCTTTCTGAACTTTTGCAAACTTCAATTTCGACGAGTAAAGCCATTGCTTGCTTCAAAATTTCAAAATCCACAAAAACGTTTGTGGTGCCCATGGCAAACACTTAAAATGGCGCCCTTCGGGCGCATAAATACCGCCTTTGGCGCTTTTCCCATTGGCAATGCGCTGTTATGACTCTTTATATGAATGTGTTCGCCACTTTGGATACCACATTTTTGCACGATGGTTCCTCAAATGCTCAAGTGTCGATCAAGAGTACTCCATCAACAAACAACAAATCATTATTGATGCAATGGAAGCACGTAATTCAGAGAGTATCATTGACAGTGACTATACATTACAGAAGGCTCTACATGTTGACATTTCTCTTAACGTCATTGGGTGAAATTTACTTTCGAGTTAATCAAAGGCAGTTAAAGCACACTTTACCTAAATTAACATCGTATCACAACCATACACACATGCACACAAGAGATATGTTATATACGTTTTTTATTATGTAATAAGTATACATGTATACAAGTAGGTTAAATAAACTTCTCAACTATTGCTCTATACAGTTATTACAAGACGGATAATAGATTCATAATATTTGGCTTATAATTCTATTATATCCATTTAAATTTTTCAAGTTCCGTATTAGATCGGTTTCGAGCTTTTGAAAGAATTCGTAATGTAAATAAGAAATGGTGGTTAAATACATAAGTTGTAGGTTTTTCTCCTAACATTTAAACCATTAGATTTGTTTGTCGATGCATTTGTGTATGAAGAGATTTGAAACTTGTTCAACTCGATAAGGTAAAATTTTCAAAAAAACTCATCAGCATTTTACGTAGGAACGGGGTTGGTCAAAAGTTTCAAAATGAGAAGAATCGATTAGAGGCTGTTCCAGTCGGCTAAGGCTTGACAGTTTGTATTAGGTCCTCTTTAACCCCCACCCACCCACCAGCATAATCACCAAGTCCGAAATGAAACTTTAGTTTTGGCAAATTCTTCCACGAACCATCGGTGAGCTGTCATCAGCTCACCCAACGTATAAGCTACTCGAATGAGACTCCGAGTAATGAATAATTTTTAATCCGGAACTTTGACCACCCTTGTGTAATTTTTGAGTTGTTAAATAAATAATTTGGTAGTGAGTAAATTAACTTATAGGTACGTATTGTTTAAACATAGAAAAATTTGTGACCAATGTCAATAAAAGAAGCGCCATGTATCTTCACCTTGAAGTGTACAGTGTTAAAATTTAATAAAAGTAGAAGTAGTACCTAGAATGGTTTGTTGTTTTATATCCAGCAAAATATGTTAATAATAAATTAGCGTATTAATGTTAAATTATTTAGCAATTTTAACAAATAAATATTTAATTGTCTGCTGGGAATTTTTGTTATTCTTTTTTAGATCGCATTATTCAGTCAATACCCGCTGCATCCTGTTGGTTTAAGTTGTTGTGGGGTGGAAATAAACAAGTTTGCGATCATTTGAACTTCATCCCTTTATTCAATTGAAATTAAGTCGAAACTGGTTGTTTGTTGTTCTTCTCCAGGCTCAGGCTTAACGCATACATTAACATTACCTACTGATTTCAGCAATGAGTGGCATGCATCACAATTTTTGTTTTTTTCTGTTGGGTAAACTGGTAAACAGTTCACAGTTTACAGATATAATACTCTAGTTACTAGGAGAAAATAAGAGGCTAATCCAGGAAAATGAATTGAATTGTTTTAAATAAGAATATTGTAAAAAAACAGAGCTCACCTTTTGATCTTCGTTTAGCCGCGCTACGTCCGATCGTCCGATCGTCCGATATACCTACACTAAACTTCAAAGCGCTCGCTAGCGCCTAACCTAAGCCGTACGTCTGATGTAAAAAACCTAAGATACATAATTTGTCGGAAATTTAATTTATTTTATTTTTATACTAAAAACACTGTTCTCTAACGTGCGTGGATTCCGAATTATAAGCGAAAAACTAAAGAAATGATTTTGGACTTGGGCGGGTTTAGTATGTTTATCGTCAAACTTTAACGCGCTCTAGCGCCTAACCTAAACCGTACGTCTGACGAAAAAAACCTAAGATACATAATTTGTCGGAAATTTCATTTGCTTTATTTTTATAAAAGAACACTTTTCTCTAAAATGCGTAAATTCTGAGTTATAAGCGAAAATCTAAAGAAATGATTTTAGACTTGGGTGGTTTTAAAATGTTCGCCAAACTTTAACGCGCTCTAGCGCCTAACCTAAACCGTACGTCTGACGAAAAAAACCTAAGATACATAATTTGTCGGAAATTTCATTTGTTTCATTTTTATAAAAGAACACTTTTCTCTAAAATGCGTAAATTCTGAGTTATAAGCGAAAATCTAAAGAAATGATTTTAGACTTGGGTGGTTTTAAAATGTTCGCCAAACTTTAACGCGCTCTAGCGCCTAACCTAAACCGTACGTCTGACGTAAAAACCTAAAATACAGAATTTGTCGGAAATTTAATTTATTTAATTTTTATACCAAAACACTGTTCTCTAACGTGCGTGGATTCCGAATTATAAGCGAAAAACTAAAGAAATGATTTTGGACTTGGGCGGGTTTAGTATGTTTATCGTCAAACTTTAACGCGCTCTAGCGCCTAACCTAAACCGTACGTCTGACGAAAAAAACCTAAGATACATAATTTGTCGGAAATTTCATTTGTTTCATTTTTATAAAAGAACACTTTTCTCTAAAATGCGTAAATTCTGAGTTATAAGCGAAAATCTAAAGAAATGATTTTAGACTTGGGTGGTTTTAAAATGTTCGCCAAACTTTAACGCGCTCTAGCGCCTAACCTAAACCGTACGTCTGACGTAAAAACCTAAAATACAGAATTTGTCGGAAATTTAATTTATTTAATTTTTATACCAAAACACTGTTCTCTAACGTGCGTGGATTCCGAATTATAAGCGAAAAACTAAAGAAATGATTTTGGACTTGGGCGGGTTTAGAATGTTTATCGTCAAACTTTAACGCGCTCTAGCGCCTAACCTAAACCGTACGTCTGACGTAAAAAACCTAAGATACATAATTTGTCGGAAATTTCATTTGTTTTATTTTTATAAAAGAACACTTTTCTCTAAAATGCGTAAATTCTGAGTTATAAGCGAAAATCTAAAGAAATGATTTTAGACTTGGGTGGTTTTAAAATGTTCGCCAAACTTTAACGCGCTCTAGCGCCTAACCTAAACCGTACGTCTGACGTAAAAAACCTAAGAGACATATTTTGTCGAAAATATAATTTATTTTATTTTTATATAAGACCACTTTTCCCTAAAATGCGTAAATTTCGAATTACAAGCAAAAAACTAAAGAAATGATTTTTGACTTTTTGCCAAACTTTAACACGCTCTAGCGCCTTAGCTGATTGCCTAAAAACTAACTTAAAAAATAAAATTTATGGAAGACTCAATGCAGTTTATTTTTATATAGAAATATTTTTCTCATAGTGCATAGTTTGCGAGTTATAAGCGATAAACTAAAATCAAGCTTTTTTGGCCGATTTTAGAATCTTTGTCAAACTTAAAAAGATTGTTGTGCCTACACTGTTTTTCTAAAGAAAAAAACAAATAAACATAATTTGTAGGAAATCGAATGTACTTTATTTTTCTATAGAAACATTTTTCTCTAAAAGTGCGTAGTTCTCGAGTTATAAGCGATAAACTAAATCAAGCTTTATTGACCGATTTTGGAATTTTTGCCAAACTTGAACACGCTCTAGCTCCTAAACCGTTCGTCTAAAGAAAAAAATTTAAGAAATAAAATTTATAGAAAACTTAATGTAGTTTATTTTTGTATTAAAATATTGTTCCCGAAAAGTTGTTAGTTTCCCAGTTATAAGCGAAGAACTATAAAAAGAGCATTTTTTCGCAGTTTTACGCAATTTCCTCAGAGCCCACCACTTTTACGAGGGGGTAAAGTTGACGTTCAGATTCACCATACAAAAACTCATAAAGGACAATAAAGATTTTTTTCCCGGCCAAATTACTATTTGAGAGGAACATAATTTTCTTATGCATTTTTTATATTTCGCTCGTATTCATCATTTATGAATGAAATGTTTCTTACATCTGATGTTGATCTTGGAATTGGTCGCTTTTTAACTTCCGTGTCAGTTATTATACTTATTACTTTTTATAATATTATTGTCGACTGTGAAAGAACGCCAAAAGAGACTTGACTGATCAGCTAGTTAGCCGTGACGCCCATGAAACGTGAAAAATTCAGCTGCCTTCCTCACAGCTGACTTTGTTAATGTATAATGGGTAAATGCGTTTAGAGGGTAAAGATTAAAGATTAAACTCAGAGTCGACTTGGAGTAGGTCCAAAAAAGTAAAATAATTAAAAAACGAGCTTCTCACTTATTTGAAACAGGATACCGTGAAAACTACGCATCTCGCCTAATTTCTGTGACATTCCAAGATTTCACCTAAAGCCAATACTAACGTAAAGTACTTACACAAAGTGGAACTGCTTAATACAAGGATTAAAAAGCACACTTCGTAGTAAATATATAAGGTATTTACAATCTACTAGGGGATTTTCGAAAATTTTTGTTTTATGTACTTAATGAGTCTTAAATTAAGCTAACTCGTGTAAGATTACGAAGAGAAACCAAAAAAAGTAAACATTTCAAGATTAAATAATTAAAATATGTACGAAATAATTAAAGTTCCATCATCACGGTTAAAAATATTAACGTTATCAGAGTCTAAAAATTTATTATAGTAAATTTTTTTTATAAGTATTGCACATTAAACAAACTACTACTTGAAATAACTCGAAAATTTTAAATATTTCCGTCGATTACAAAAATTTCACAAAAATTGAATTATTAACTGGAAAAGAATGACAAACAAAATATTTAGTAACACGAGTGGTATAGGCTATAGAATGTGGGTACTTCAAAATAATTATTTATATGTTCGTTTAAGAGGGAACTTGCCGCTACGCGCTACGTAAATTTATGTAAGACAGACAAAACGCCTAAACAGACGCCACGGCTTCTACAACACTACAAGGCTATAATGGATGGGCATCCTATTGATCTTATTTTAGGGGCCATGTAAGCCGTTTCTTCGGGACTTGTAAGGACAATATTGAGACAATCTTCTCATTCAAGATTTAAGAGATTAGGTCTACCCCTCTTTGCTCTTTGAGGGTTGATCTAGGAAGAAAGCAAAAACACTCGATAATAAGGCTAAGATAATGGAGGTGGAAAGTTCTCAAATTCGAAAAACGGAACAATTTAAATTCTACACTAGTCACAATAATTGAAGGATATTAAAAAAAAGCTAAATTTTAGGGCAATTTTCAACAAAGGATAACTCGGCGAAAAATGGTCGTACAGAAAATTAAAAATAAGAAAATTGTAGCCTCAAGTGTCTAGTTTTCAGATCTGAACAGTAAAATTTTTTGACGTGGGCGGTTTTTACGTAATAATCCGAAAACCAACTAAGAATAATTTTCCAAATTTTTTCTCGTCTTTGAAATAGTCTGTAGACTTCAAAAATTTTTTTTTCATCATGCGACCATAAAACTCGTTTAGAAAATTTAATCAGCTTTAATTTGACCTCTTAATGTACAGCGTACGATTTTTTTCCGCGACGTAATCGTCGATCAAAGCAAAAAAGGCTATTTTAACTTTGACAATCGATTACTCGGGAACTAATGATCGTACAGAAAATAAAGGTGGGTTTTTGGAAACTGCAAGACATTCTCTATAAGACGCAATTGGTGGCGGTTGATAAAAAAATTTTTTAAAGCGATGATGAGGTCAGAAAAAAAGTTGAAAATTTGCGAATTTAAAGATATTTGGAAAACTTGGTATAACTTTGGATATAGTGGATGAACAAAGGATATCGTCAGTAATTTTTTACCCTCAAAGTGTCTCTAAAAAACTTTTAAAGTTGCAAAGCTCTGCGACTTTTTTTCTTAGCGCCCCGAAGGTTTAAATTTATAGTCTCCGCGTAACAAGCAATTTTTCGATTTTTTTTGCATTTTTTCGACTTCAATATGGGTTTTTTGGCGATAATCCATATTTTTGGATTAAAAACATAACACCTTGGACAAAATCGAAAAAAAAATGTACGATTCATTAGTTCCCGAGTAATCGATTGTCAAAATTAAAATTTTTGCTTTGATCGACGATTGCTTCGCGGCAAAAAATCGTACGCAGCTCATTAAGAGGTCAAATTAAAGCTGATTAAATTGTCTAAACGAATTTTATGGTCGCAAGATGAAAAAAAATTTTTCGACGTCGACAGACCATTTCAAAAACGAGAAAAAATTTGGAAAATTATTCTTAGTTGGTTTTCGGATGATTACGTAAAAACCGCCACGTTAAAAAATTTTACTGTTCAGATCTGAAAACTAGACACTTGAGGCTACAATTTCCTTTTTTAAAATTATCTATACGACCATTTTTCTCCGAGTTATCCCTTGTTGAAAATAGCCCTAAAATTTGGAGTTTTTTTAATATCCTTCAATTTATGTGCCTAGTGTAGATCCCTGTAAAGCTTTTTTGTTTTAATTATTTTTGTTTCTTAACGCCCTCTTGTGCATTCTCTCCAAAAAACTACAAATGCAACTTTAGACTCGTCCTATTTTGGATGAATCGTATTAATCACCTGATGTAGCTGGTTTTAAAAATAATTTTTCCATTTTAGTCCCAAAAATTAACAAGGCCTCTTTTATTTAATCTTCTTACCGACAAGAACCCTCTTAAAGGATGCCAATTTAAAAATATTTGAGCATAATGAACATTGTTAATAAACATCAAAAAATCCCAACTTAATTCAATAACATTCATCAAAATTTTTTCATATAAAAAGAAGGTCAAAAAGTAACCTTTCTAATATAACAAATTAATAATAATAATAATAGAATGCTTTTTTAATAAAAATTCAACTTTGAGAGAATAATACTTAATACATCGTGTGGCGCCAATATAAAATAGTATACGATTCGAAAATACATAATTTAAATTTGAATAACACATTTTTAAATTATTCCCATTTCGATCAAGATAACTTCTGTAAACTGAAACCGACATTGTTATCGCGCAAAAAGATTTAAACATAATGAGTGGTTCTCTCCCTTTAGGTGCATCTATACCCAATATTAAATTGCTTCATAAAATGTTTTAAATAATAAATTACCAACACTTACACGCAAACAAACATTTAAATTATAAGATACACACAAGTATAAACTTATCGTTAATTTAACGATGCCATCTTCAAATCAATATATAAATTGCATCGACTTTACATATGTCTTATTTTATTTAAATAATGCATTAATAATAAAACGAAAACTAACAATCAAATGGAGGAATAAAAATTTATTAGGCTATAAATTAAGCATTTTTTGGGTGTCTGTGCTCGTTCGTTTAAAAATCGTGTGCGTCGTCTCATTTTTATCGTACCTTAATATAGTAGGTAGGTAGGTACTTAAAAAATGTATCTTAAATTTGAATTATTGTAGGTGAGAAAACTCATATAATTTGCTCTAGTTGATTTACTGAACTTTTCAAAAGGTTGTAGTATAAGGCATTTCATTACGTCCCACTTCCTTACATTTTTATTATATATACAACAGGTTGGCGGTATTACGGAATAATGGGTCACCACTTGACCCATCTAATGTACTGCTATGTTCCTGGCGTCATTTGAGTAAAAAGTAGCAAATTGGCTCTAAATTAATTTTGTAAATCTTCTAGAAAGCACCTTTGGGCATGCTGACATGCATCGAGTCTTGACAGCCCAGATATTAGAAATTCAAATATAAACATTAGGTATAAGTACCACTTGATATTATTCCAAGATTCATTATTTTTATTAGAAAGTTTTTTCCATAGCCAATATAAAACTGAACTCTGCCGGATTATATTGGTCGTTATACAGTAGGACACGCACTAAAATTTCCAAAAAAATGTAAAATTACGCCATTTACTGGATAAAGATTAAAAATAGAAAAAAATGAATCGATCCGTCAAAATAGAATTTAGGCAGACGAGCGCGTTTGTTCGGCAGATTCTGTTAAAGATTTTCATTTCATCTCAGTTTAGCGCGTAAGCGGTAACACGATAGAGCGAGACGTCTGCACCGGACAGCACGTGAGTTGGTTGGGCCGTCTGTCACTCCTACGTGGCAGTATTGTCTCAGGGGACGTTTGAGAAGAGTGGGTTCTTCCTCTTTTCATTAATAAATAGAATGTATGTACTTTATTTTTTTACAAGAACGTTATTCTCAAAAGTGCGTAGTTTTCGAGTTATAAGCGATAAACTAATCTCAAGCTTTTTTGACCGATTTTGGAGTTTTTTTCACACTTTAACGTGTTCTAGCGGCTAACCTGTTTGTCTAAAGAAAAACCCTAACAAATATAATGTGTAGGAAATTTAATGTACATCATTCTTTTATAGAAACACTTTTCTATCAAAGTGCGTAGTTCCCAAGTTATAAGCGATAAACTAAAATTAAGCTGTTTTGAGTTTTGACCGATTTTGAAATTTTAGTCCCACTTTAACGAGTTCCAGTGCCTAACCTGTTCGTCTAAAAGAAACCTAACATATGTAATTTGTAGGAAATTGAATGTACTTTATTCTTCTATAGAACCATTTTTCTCTCAAAGTGCGTAGTTCTCGAGTTATAAACGATAAACTAAAATCAAACTTTTTTGACCAATTTTGGAATTTTTGTCAAACTTTAACGCGTTCCAGAGCCTAACCTGTTCGTCTAAAGAAGAAACCTAACAAATATAATTTGTAGGATATTTTATTTACTTTATTCTTCTATAGAACCACTTTTCTCTCAAAGTGCGTAGTTTTCGAGTTATAAGCGATAAACTAAAATCAAACTTTTTTGACCGATTTTGAAATTTTTGTCAAACTTTAACGCGTTCTACCGCCTAACCTGTTCGTCTAAAGAAGAAACCTAACAAATATAATTAGTAGGAAGTTTAATGTACTTTATTCTTCTATAGAATCATTTTCTCTCAAAGTGCTTAGTTTTCGAGTTATAAACGATAAACTAAAATCAAACTTTTTTGACCGATTTTGAAATTTTTGTCAAACTTTAACGCGTTCTACCGCCTAACCTGTTCGTCTAAAGAAGAAACCTAACAAATATAATTAGTAGGAAGTTTAATGTACTTTATTCTTCTATAGAACCATTTTCTCTCAAAGTGCTTAGTTTTCGAGTTATAAACGATAAACTAAAATCAAACTTTTTTGACCGATTTTGAAATTTTTGTCAAACTTTAACGCGTTCTACCGCCTAACCTGTTCGTCTAAAGAAGAAACCTAACAAATATAATTAGTAGGAAGTTTAATGTACTTTATTCTTCTATAGAACCATTTTCTCTCAAAGTGCTTAGTTTTCGAGTTATAAACGATAAACTAAAATCAAACTTTTTTGACCGATTTTGAAATTTTTGTCAAACTTTAACGCGTTCTACCGCCTAACCTGTTCGTCTAAAGAAGAAACCTAACAAATATAATTAGTAGGAAGTTTAATGTACTTTATTCTTCTATAGAACCATTTTCTCTCAAAGTGCTTAGTTTTCGAGTTATAAACGATAAACTAAAATCAACCTTTTTTGACCGATTTTGAAATTTTTGTCAAACTTTAACGCGTTCTACCGCCTAACCTGTTCGTCTAAAGAAGAAACCTAACAAATATAATTAGTAGGAAGTTTAATGTACTTTATTCTTCTATAGAACCATTTTCTCTCAAAGTGCTTAGTTTTCGAGTTATAAACGATAAACTAAAATCAAACTTTTTTGACCGATTTTGAAATTTTTGTCAAACTTTAACGCGTTCTACCGCCTAACCTGTTCGTCTAAAGAAGAAACCTAACAAATATAATTAGTAGGAAGTTTAATGTACTTTATTCTTCTATAGAACCATTTTCTCTCAAAGTGCTTAGTTTTCGAGTTATAAACGATAAACTAAAATCAAACTTTTTTGACCGATTTTGAAATTTTTGTCAAACTTTAACGCGTTCTACCGCCTAACCTGTTCGTCTAAAGAAGAAACCTAACAAATATAATTAGTAGGAAGTTTAATGTACTTTATTCTTCTATAGAACCATTTTCTCTCAAAGTGCTTAGTTTTCGAGTTATAAACGATAAACTAAAATCAAACTTTTTTGACCGATTTTGAAATTTTTGTCAAACTTTAACGCGTTCTACCGCCTAACCTGTTCGTCTAAAGAACAAACCTAACAAATATAATTAGTAGGAAATTTAATGTACTTTATTCTTCTATAGAACCATTTTCTCTCAAAGTGCTTAGTTCTCGAGTTATAAACGATAAACTAAAATCAAACTTTTTTGACCAATTTTGGAATTTTTGTCAAACTTTAACGCGTTCTACCGCCTAACCTGTTCGTCTAAAGAAGAAACCTAACAAATATAATTTGTAGGAAATTTAATTTACTTTATTCTTCTATAGAACCATTTTTCTCTCAAAGTGCTTAGTTTTCGAGTTATAAGCTAAAATCAACCTTTTTTGACCGATTTTGGAATTTTTGTCAAATTTTAACACGCTCCAGAGCCTAACCTGTTCGCTAAAGAAGAAACCTAACAAATATAATTAGTAGAAAATTTAATGTACTATATTCTTCTATTGAACCATTTTTCTCTCAAAGTGCTTAGTTTTCGAGTATAAGCTAAAATCAACCTTTTTTGACCGATTTTGGAATTTTTGTCAAATTTTAACACGCTCCAGCGCCTAACCTGTTCGCTAAAGAAGAAACCTAACAATTATAATTAGTAGGAAATTTAATGTACTATATTCTTCTATAGAACCATTTTTCTCTCAAAGTGCTTAGTTTTCGAGTTATAAGCGATAAACTAAAATCAAACTTTTTTGACCAATTTTGAAATTTTTGTCAAACTTTAACGCGTTCCAGAGCCTAAACTGCTCGGCTATTTAATCCAACTCTTCTCTTCAAACAAAAAGGGCTCCAAAATTTGGCAGCGCCTAGGGTTTCATAAACTATGAACGCGCCTCTTATTTGCAGAGAGTTAATATCAAATCAGTTCTCGTACGAATATTTGGAAAGCTTTTGAAAGTTTCGGATTAATATTGAGCAAAAATAGATAATTAGAGTTAGAATCAAAGTATGGCGAATGAGACCGTAAAACGATAAGAAGACTAAAAATAAGTCAGCTAAAGAACGTTGGTCGTTTTTCTCGACCATCTCACTGAAAAGTTTTAAGCGGACAGATAGCAATATGGAAAGACGATATAATCCAACATGAATTGAAAACGTAAGTTGTAAGTATAATAAATATTTTAATACAAAATGCAATAAATATGTGTGTTTGCAATTGTACAAGAAGGACATTCGGACAATATGCCAAGGATTTTCAATAAAATAAAATATATAGAATACGAAAAAATAATAAAAAGGTAAACTCGTTGTAGGCGTTAACTTTGCAAACAAAACTTTTCGATGTAAGTAATAAATTTCGCGTTTGTATAATTCTTTTTCCTTTTAAAGAAAATTTCATATACTACTACTAAGTATATGTGCGCGTATATATTTCAAGCAAAATGAATATTTGTGTAAAGGCTTAAACGGTCTACCCGATGCGGTCTGATTAATGGGAATATTTACCTGCTAACACGTATCACAAACCGCAATTGCTTTTTGACACCCTCGTGTCATGTTCAGTTACTTGATAAATTATATTCCCACAAAACAATTCCCAGAGTGAACCTTTTATAATATTATAATACATAAAATTTACTCAAGAAAAATATAATTAAATTCTGCCAGTCAGTCCCAAATTTTAATTTCTCTTGTCGGAAAACTTGAAGGGGTAACTTTAAAACTACAACACATCACCGACAGAAACTTGTATTAAATGTTACAATTTCTTACACCTTAACCTCCTCGTGAAATAACAATTTGATTTAATTAATTATTATGCGTTTACCCCCACACTTTTCTTCACAAAAAATAACTATAAACGGCCTAAAGCTGCGAGCCTCTTTGAGGCATTTTCAACCAACTTGTGATTTCCCTTTCGTTATACAGGGTGTCTCGAAATAACACCGACAACGCTCTACAGTGAGTTCCCAACACCAAATACAGAGATTTGCCCCTCTTGAAATTATACCCTAAAATGCACCCGGAAAAAGTTATAGGCCCTCAAAGTTGAAGTTAAAATGTAAAAAAATCACTTTATCGCCGAAACGAGTGCAACTTTTTTTTATTGATTTTTATACAGCCAACCTATCTTACAGAAGTCAATGTACCACTAGAACTACCCGTTCAAGGGTGGTGTTAACCTTCAATCCTTAAAAAATATTGTATTAATACAGTAACAAATTTTATAACAAGGGATTTTTGTCTCTTCAATTTTTCTTCTAAAACCAACGGATCTTGAGAAAATGTAAAAAATAATTTCTGTTCTTCAACTAACTGGTTATTGGTTCTGGTATAAGAAAGCTGCATTTCATTCAAAAAGATAGTTCCTACACTGATTTTGAGTCAATTGCTCAAAGTGCCCCTCATGTACTTAAATTCGAGCATTTGCTCGACGTAGAAGCATTCGGCAAAATCAGGTAAGTTCTAGGGATATTTCGACTCACACGAATGTCTGTAATTCAAGTAAAGCACCTAAGGAAGAACAAACTGTCAGTCGCATAAAGAAGTTCCGAGAATTTCGTTGTACACACTTACTGAGTAACGCCCCCTTCGCTGATGCTTCTAACTTGTATAGATGCCCTCAAACTAGCTTATAACCATTCCACTTACTTTCTAGTTCCATATTAAGCGAGCCGTTCTGAGAAACGAAAGAGTCACAATAATGTGCTAAAAATGAGCTTGCAACGTGCAACCGAAGACCGACACAAGAACTTGGGTATCACACGACACAAAATTCAAATATTGCGTTTGGAGAGATCTGAAATCAACAATATTAAACTGTTGATGATTGGAAGAAGGTTTCAATCTCGGATGAAACGCGATTGAATCTTGAATCTTCCGCGTATGTGGCGAAAGATATGAAAGAGATTTGCAAGTTGCTCCATCTCCCCAAAGATCCATTTTGGAGCCAGTCGGTTATGTTCTGGGATGGGATGGGATGGGATGAATGAGATGGGATGGGATGCAGTTGGTTCCAACACGTGTGAGGTTTACGAATGTGAAAACATCGTAGTTCAACATGTAATGCCATCTGCTCATTTTTTGATTCGTGCAAGATGAGGCTCGTCTCCACGTAGCCTAGGCAGGTTATCAATTACTCCGTTAATGGAGTGGCCACCTAGTAGTCCCGATTTAAATCCTATCTAGCATCTATGGGACGCCCTTAAAAAGAAAGTCTAAAGTCATACGCCCTACCTGTAAACCACAATCAACTCGTAGATGCAGTAATTGCAGAATGGGAGAATATGCCCCATAAATGATTGAAAATCACATTTCAGGAGGAGGAGGAGGGCATAGACGATATTAATGCTGCAGTAAATCCATTAAATCCATTGTTCTTTATTTTTCGCGAATTTTTAAGAAAAAAAATTTCCAACCCAACTATGATTTCGCGAATTTCTTTTCAAAACTATTCCACTAACCTAATTTATAAGCTTCCATATAAATAATTGGTACTTTAATTTTGTCCAGGAGGTATAACTTTAGATATAAGTTTATTACTGCTTTACTTCCAATTTCATGGATATCGTATCATTATTATAACAGGGGGCGGTCTTGTACAATTCGTAATTTAAATAGAGGTCCTTGCCACTAACTTAGACGATTGGAAATTGAAAAAAAATTAGATTATTATTTAAAATCAATTTCTAAAATTACGAGACCCTACTTTGTATAATTATAAGGGTCCAACTTAATAACAGTCATAACATTAAAAAAATTTGCTTAATATTTAATGTACACAAAAATTATCATAACTCCATCTTTTCCTAATGGTCAAAACGTCCCTAAATAACTCTCGTATAAGTTATACCAGCTAAGATAGTTAAAAATCATGATATCTCGGAAAAATTTATAATTGATTAATAATTAACTTACCGAAAAGTAGATATAAACGGTAGGCGTTTTATAAAAATTACAGGCGGTACTTTTATGTGAGTAAGCCTAAAATTAAACCAGTAAAATACCGCACTCAGCAAAAATGCATAATGACACGTTAACTACGGAAGGTTGCTCTCGTTCCACCCATTTGCTCGCAAATTGCCAAAAGCGCTTCAAATAATCGTAATCAAGACATGATTTAAGATAACCACCTAAAACGCCCTGTTTACGTTCTATGAAATTTAATAACATTCTTATGCGCTATATACGCATACTACGTCTATAAAATCCTACTATCACCAACCTAATTCAAATCTTATTCTCACAAATGGATTTTTACTTCGCGCTCATGAATAAACCATGAAGATATAGATATATTTTTTAAATGGTAATTCACTTAATTCGTTAGTTTTCAAAATCACGTCGTAAGCGCTTTATGTTATCGTTTAAAATAACATAAAAGAGTTTTATTTAATTTTCTCCAATTAAATACAAATTGTACGCAAGTTATGTCCTTCGGAATGATGTTACGTTAAAATAAAAATATTTTTTACACTCAGAAAAAGGGTGCGTTAACTCGAAAAAGTTCGATGGGTATATTTTGAAGTGTGGACCGCTTTTCGATAGCTCGTCTCTTTAGAAACCTAACAGGCTTCTTGAATGCTGCTTGATGGAGTGTTAATATCCGTATAAATTTTTGAATATTTCGCATATTTGTGGTAAAATACAAAACTTCTGTTACCGAGACATTTCGTGGGTAATGTTTGATCGCCTTTTTGAGAGAGAACATGAGAACAATGATTTATCTCTTCATCGGCCAATCTTCGCTCATTGCTGGGCGTGGGTTGTATAGAGAACGTCATTATTAGAGTTCTAGATTTTAAATAATTTCTGTTCAGATAGTGTCAGCTTCCCCCAAACATTGCGGGTAAGAGTTTTAGCTATTATTTCCTGCACTTCAATGATCTCAACAGAAAAAAAGCAATGATTTTTGTACATTTGAATGCTAAATTCAGAACCTAGAGCAATAATAGACTGACTTCTTACTATTAGAACTCGAATCAGTACATTAATAGTTACGTCAAATAGTAGTTTTTCGCTTATAAGTCGGAAACTACGAACTTTTAGCAAAATATTCTTCTATAGAAAAACAAACTACATAAAATTGTCTACAAATTATCTTTCTTAGATTTTTTCTTCAGGCAAACGGTTTAGGCACTAGAACGCGTTAAAGTTTGACAAAAATTTCAAAATCGACCAAAAAGCTAGTTTTTTAGTTTTTTGGTTATAACTTGGAAATTACGCACTTTTAGAGGAACATTCTTCTACATAAAAACAAACCACATCAACTTCTCTACAAATTATGCTCTTCAGGTTTTTTCTTCCGACTATCAGCTCAGGCGCTAGATCCCGTTAAAGTTTGACGGAAATTCCAAAATTGGCCAAAAATTTGTTTTTTTAGATTTTCGCTTATAACTAACTCGGAAACTACGGATTTTTAGCAGAATATTCTTCTATAGAAAAACAAACTAAATCAAATTGTCTACAAATTATATTTCTTAGGTTTTTTCTTCAAAAGACCGGTTTAGGCACTAGAACGCGTTAAAGTTTGACGTAAATTTCAAAATCGACCAAAAAGCTGGTTTTTTAGTTTTTTGGTTATAACTTGAAAATTACGCACTTTTAGAGGAACATTCTTCTACATAAAAACAAACCACATCAACTTCTCTACAAATTATGTTCTTCAGGTTTTTTCTTCCGACTATCAGCTCAAGGACTAGAACGCGTTAAAATTTGACGGAAATTCCAAAATCAGCCAAAAATTAGATTTTTTAGTTTTTTGGATATAACTCGGAAATTAAGCACTTTTAGAGGAACATTCTTCCTCATAAAAACAAACCACATCAAATTTTCTACAAATTATTTTCCTTAGGTTTTTTTCTTCCGACTATCATCTCAGGCGATAGAACGTGTTAAAGCTTGATAGAAATTCCAAAATTGACCAAAAAATTGTTTTTTTAGATTATCGCTTATAACTCGGAAACTACGCATTTTTAGCAGAAAGTTCCTCTATAGAAAAACAAACTAAATCAAATTCTCTGCAAATTATGTTAGGTAGGTTTTTCCTTCAGACAAACGGTGTAGGCACTAGAGCGCGATAAAGTTTGAACAAAACTCAAAAATCTGCCCAAAAGCTGTTTTTCTTAATTTTTCGCTTACAACAACTCATAAACTACGCACTTTTAAAGAAAAGTATTTTTATACAGAAGTCACGTAAATTTAAGTTCCTACACGAATATTGTAAAAATAAAGCTCGCCATGAGAATTGAAAGTGTTGTTTTTGATTTAGCCGCTACGTCCGATATACACTAAACGTCAGCGCGTTCTAGCGTCTAAACCGTACCTAACCTAACCTAAACCGGACGTCTGGAGTAAAAAACCTGGGAGACATAATTCGTTGCAAATTTATTGCACTTTATTTTGATATACTAATATTATTTTCTAGGAGTCCGTACTTTCCGAGTTATAAGCAAAAATCTGAAAAAAACAGCTGTTTGATCGATTTTGAAATTTTCGTCAAACTATAGCGCGCTCTAGCGCCTAAACCATTCGTCTGAAAGAGAAAACCTAAAAAAACATAATTTGTCGAAAATTTGATGTAGTTTATTTTTGTTTTTCTCCAAAATCACGTATTTTCAAGTTATAAGAGCAGAACTGAAAAAATAGCATTTTTTTGAAATTTTCTTAGAACTTAACAAAGTTGAAATTCGGACTCAGCATCCAAAAATACATAATATTGAGAAAAATGCTTCAAATTTTTTCCTTGATTTACCTCTTATTTTCCACTTTAGTGACTGGACTATAAAAGAGTTACAAAAAAAAATATTAGTGCATATAGAATAATAAAATCAAAGATTACGAAAAATCGAAAAGTCATAAACGTAAACCTACTATCTTATATTATTGCCATCAATTCAATATTTTAAAATTTATATCCAAATATTAACATAAAGGCGCCACCATTAATTTATGTGACAAACAAGTAATTTATAGAAAAAACTAATAAAATTTATTCCATAATTAAGTTCTAAACGTAAAAGTAAAGCTCAAGTTTGTCTCTCCTGTTATAAAGAAAGAGAATAAATAATTGATTTGGAA
Source organism: Malthinus flaveolus (assembly GCA_950108345.1). Taxonomy (NCBI): domain Eukaryota; kingdom Metazoa; phylum Arthropoda; class Insecta; order Coleoptera; family Cantharidae; genus Malthinus; species Malthinus flaveolus. Next base: position 24,187,719 of record OX467286.1, on the reverse strand, counting down.
AAAAATTGATAGTTTTTTACGTAATATTATGAATTATTGATAATGCTAAGTCATCAAAATATTTTTTTTTCTATAGTAGTAAATATTTACATATCGTATATTTCAATTAAGTAAGGGGCCCTAATAATATATTTTTATTTTTGAAATATAGAGAAAATTCCACAATGAATTTAACCTACCTATCTACAGGGTGAGTCGCTTAGAACGTCGCGGCCGATATCTCCCGTAAGTAGGTATCTCCCTTACCTACTTGAAATTAAATAATAAAGAAAATGCAGTAGTCGAATTTGTGTAGGCACAAGAGCACTAACTACTACTACGTACTTATGAAGATATGATCCAAGACATTCTCCTTTATACGTTGTACCTACCAAAACTATACGACATAGTAATGAATAATGAAATAGAGTAATTGTTTGTGTAAAATATTATCATTTCTCTATTGTAAAGTTATAGTAGCCATATTGAGCTACTATTGTGCCCTATTTGGTATTTGCCCTAACCAATTAATTTCAAAATTGTTTTCGTGTGCGAAACTCGCCCTGTATTTGTAAACCTATTCCAATTGTAACTGTAAAAACTTCAAAGTGGTACTTTTTGATTTGTTGCATAATAAAGTTTTAAAATGTCACGTTCTTACGTCTTAATTATTTTCTATTATTTAAATTAAATAGCATTTAAACCGTTTTTTAAATAAATAATTAAAAAAGTATCAAATTACACATTTTTATGTTAAATTAGACAAAAATTCGAGACGAATAATAATAACAAAATATATTAAAAATCACAGAAGCTAACATAACAATAAAAATGTAAATTTATTATTTTTCCTATAACAACTAACTTAAATAAATTAAAATTTATGTATTAAAATTCGAATTAGATATTATTAAAATTATTATTTATTTAATATTATAAATGCATTTTGTTATTCGTATGTTAAATTATCTATCTCATTGATGTTTTTATGTTTGTATATCATTATCGTGTGTACCGAAATTGAATTAAATACCGTATGCATTTATACATAACTCATTCATATGTTAATTTCAAGATAGGCTTTACATAAGTGTGAATAACTATTTTATACTATACTATCGTTAAACGATATTAATACTATCTACTGTACCACTAGCCCGCTATGGATAAAAGTGAGCTTGTTTTGTTATGGGAACTTTATACTATTTTAACAAGGGGATACGATTTAAAATGTTAACATGTGCTGCTCAAATCCGCCTCAAAACTTGAATTCACAATAAAAAATATAGTCGTAGCGTGTGCTTATAATAGTATATTAAAGAACGAATTTCATAAGTCACGTATTATAGCACGACTCCAAGTTTAAAATGCGACTGGCGTAGCCAGGAGCGTTTTAATGGAGGAGTGCTATAATCGCTATAATGACTTATGAAATGAGTTCTTTATACAATTTTTTCTATTTTGCGCCTTTTAAAGTCCATTTTCAAAGAAAAAAATCAAAATATAAAAATTTAGGGATTTTTGTGATGGTTGGCTGGTTGGCAGTACTAATTGGAAAGTGACATTTCGTAATTTAAAATTCAAATAAATTGTTTTGTAGTTTGAATTGGTCGTTAATTAATTAATTTTAATTATTATGTTAAAAAATAGAACATGTAAATTACAAAAATTGTCGTTTTCTCTTTCCTCGATTTGACAAAATATGTCAAATTAAATATTACTACAAACTTCGAACATCAAATTTTACCAAAATTATCACGCTAAATCTCATTCAACGCAAATAGATGCAATAATAGCGATCTTACAGACGCAAAATATAAAAACTATATTTTTACATGTATTTAGTTCATTGTTAATGTACTAGTGTCACATCGGGAATAATTAGCACGTAAAGAAACCCTTAAAAAGGCGACTGATGACGTCACTTGTTTGGTGCAGACATGTTCTCGATGAAGCTCGATATCCCTTTCCCAATTTTCCCCTTATGGACACATTGCAATTCAATTGTCACTTTAGGACTCAAACTGCCCGAAAGACGAGCGAGTACGAAATAAAATTCGAGAATATGGCACAAAGATTGTACTAGCGCTCTCTAGCAACTCGAGTAGATTGCTTTCATCGGATACTTGAAAGGCCACTTAGTGAATTTGAATTTTAGTTAAAAAATGGAACAATTAAAAATTAAAAACATGAAGAAATCATTTTAGTATGTTATGTGCATCCATAAGATTTATATTCTCATGGTCTTACATCTCACGAACCTGTAATTAAACTCATGTAAAACATGTGTGTACAGATTTTAATTTGAAACTTAAATCACGCCGCAATACTATATTAATCAACTTAAAACGTTAAAAAATTGCATGATGAAATGCACGTATAAAATGGCGCGTTTTAAGTATGTAAGGACGCCATTTTTTTGTTAAGAACTAAATTATAATAGCTAATTTCATTATTTACTTAATTATAAGTAACAAAATTTTTTTTTTCTTCGTCATTTTTACGTTTACGTTCTTTAATTTAGGACCACCTAGAATTTTATGTGAAAATTTACAGATATTCTTTTTTTTGGGGGGTGGTAGTTGATTTTTTATTGTTACATGACGTGTCGCTTTCTTAAACAGATTTTAATTGAACTTATACTGGGTAGTACTTTTGGAAATTTCTTAAAAGGTTTTTTAATAAACGTTTTAGTTCATAATAATTATTAACTCGAATTAATCAATCAAAATTGTAATTTATTAAAAGCGATAAAAAATTAAATTTCTTGGGTAACTTATTTTATTAGGGGGTAAAAGTAATTGCTTTCAAATATGTCGATATACTGGGCGAGCTTTTCGACTTCTACGGGAATTTTCCCGTTAGGAAACGTTAAATTATCGATAGTAGGGTAGACCTGCATCAATTGTAACACAATTTAGTGTTTTGTGTCGTATCGAAGAAGTTTAATGGCATATGCCCTTCAAAATATTCCCTAAGATCTGTAGAAGGCGAGTTATTTGCACGAAATAGAAAAGGTTGCATTTAAACACCCCCCCCTTGCACCCCACCCTCCGGGACTTTTAGTACGTTGTACTGCAGGTTATAACGAACAACCATACCAATTTTCAAAACTCCTGAATGGTTTTTCATCAAACGCCATCCATTTATCTAATTTTATTGGACTAATATTGAGAGATATTTGCGAAAAACCGACTTTTCGACCTTTGACTTTGAATAAAATTTTAAGCAGAAGTGGGATCGATGGGGACTTTTGACATTTCATTTATAATGAGGTCTTTAAGGTCTACACCAATTTTCAGCTCTATGCGAGTTTTTCCGAAGTTGAATGTCTATTTTGACTGGACGTAATTGTTTAGATCAAATAATTAATAGTAGTTTTACAATTTAGGCTTAAGAGGTAAAGGAAATACTTACTTTTTAATAAAAAAATAAGTTTTTCCGCGCTTACTCGCAAATAGCTCGCAACTACACTAAATACTACTTCATATAGAAGAGGGAACTGCAAGAATTGTAACTAAAGTAAAATTTCTAAAATTGCTCAAGGGGTCTCTTTATAACACTTAGTGTTACATACGACCCCTGTTACACCTGTTTCTCCTACATTGTTAACAATTAAAATTATATAAAACTGAATAAATAAGTGATACCTTTAGTCAATTATTTATTTATTATTTTAAAAGTGTCCACTTCATGAGTAGACTTTCCTTGAAATGGACAGGTGTGTTTATGAAATGGACGATATAAAAAGCATTTTGAAAACATCATTTACAAAAAAAATTGATTGATAGTGTCTCCAAAGACTGTGTTCTACAAAAACAAAATATCTACTCACTATATTACTTATCTTTGAAGCCGAGGCCCCAGACTGAAACCTAGTTAGCTTAATGATAAATCCAGGTCTGGTTATAGAAACAGTGGCGCATTATACTAGAATACTAGTTTCACAAATTTTCTTTTTAAACTTTAATATACTAATAATTATTTCACATCTTTTCAACGTGGGCCATGAATCGCCCGATTCATGAAACTACCCAGCTGTCCAATTCATGGAACGGGAAGCTTTTAATTATAACCTTCAAATTTAAATCTAAAATATTGTAATATCGATGGTTTTAACATACCTATCTAAAGCCTATGAACTGCAGATTTTACAGATATTGAATACTATTAACAATCGTTTCTAATAATAGAGTTGCGAGCTTCACAAAACTACATAAATGTTAACTTTGCAGTATTAAAAACGGTATTGTAACTTTTGTAAACAATATGTGTGCTAACTACTTGAAACTAGGTCTGATAGATGTAATTAGGTGTCGTGCATAAATCCCAAGAATAAAATGTTAAATATTCCAATCGGGCGTATTGAAAAATTCGAGTGTCCGATTCATAGGCCGTCCACTTCAAGAAAATTCTCGCCTAATTAGATCAATGCAAAGTTTTTATTTAAAACTATTTGATTGACCGGATTAAATGGAGATACGAATATTTTCAGTGACTTATTGGAAAATTTTCTCGAAAGTTAGATAAATTACCACCCTGTAGATAAATATTAATAGATGCACTCAAACTTTACGAAAACATTTTCCATTATTTTTCCCAACTTTCTTTTTTCCCCAACTAAAATAACTTGTTTTATCTGTTGATGCGAAATTGTAGATGAAATTATAGATCTATTTTTGAACAAAACGATCTAACAACGTCAAAGTCATATATAGGAAAAATAAGAAAAGAAAAAGAAAATAAAAATTTACGAAAATGTAGGATAGTCGTCGTGGCGCCCCGTGAACTTTACTGAAGTATGATCCGGTGTTTGCGACTTTCAGGTGACCGGCACCAAATGGTCGTTGACTTCACTGAAGAAGCGTCAGTCTAGACTCATAGAAAAATAAATTGTTTTACAACATTGTTTTTACCAATTTGATCTATATTTATGTAGGTTATGCATGTTTTATTAACCCTCTTTTTTGCGTCGATTTTTATGCTGAAATTTGTTCGGCGCTGAATTACAGCCGAGACCGGCGTCGATCGCTTTCCTATGTAGGTAACACAGTTTTAATGCTCTTCTAACCCAAAGACGAGCGATCCTTTTTTAAACATTTTTATAATATTCAAATTATTATCGATACCCAACGGCATTGTTCCTCGTTTTTGGTCGTTTGTTGTTTCGACGATTTATGAAAAATCTGCGTGGTAAAAAGTAGTCCCAAATTCGGTTGGAAACGACTTTCGTGGGGTGGCACATAAAATAATTTTAAGCAAAAACTTTATTTCCAAGTTAATCTCGCCTTCTAAGTCGCCCAAAAGATCAAAATTCCAAGTTTAATAAGCCGTTCAAAACTGCCTCTCTACTTCCCTTATCGTTTATCGGTTTACTGCACCCCTTTTATTCCACAATTATTACAGCTACTCTTGCAGTTGATAAGAATGAGTGATAGCATGGCGTTTGCGAACACAAAGACTTTTTGCGATTAAAAAATTAATTACGATGTACGATAAAAAATAATCCGCAAAAAAACTTTTACTAATTTGAAAATCGTGCTCGAATAAATCGTAAAATTCGCAACAAATAGATCTGTATAGTAAAACGTAATAGTGGAGATCGGAATTAATTCGATGTGATTTCTAGTAAACACTAGGCGGTGAAGTACAACAGTAATCACGCCTTGCAAAAGCAGTTTGCAATTTGCATTCCGGAGGTATGGATTATGTTAATCAGAACCTGTTGTGGTGCACCAGAAGCTGCTGCCATACCTCTGACTGATATTGGATACAATAATAATTTATTACGAACACGATCACTGATTGTCAATAAATTGGTCGTCGGGTATAAATACCGGAGCCACTATTTAAAAATTTAGTATCATCAACGAAATTTATTACCGTGCCGAATTAAATTGAGTACGCCCAAAATGCATAAAATATGCGTTTCATTTTATATCGATAAGTAGAGCTTTTTAATGTTATCATTTTGTTAAATGGACCGAAGTTTTCAAAACTGCTTTTTGAAGAGCGCCCCGGGACTTTCGGCGTATTAATGTAACGTACCTACTGCTCCGAGTTGACACAGTTTCGTCACAGTAATTAAGGTACGAAATTAGCCTTAAAATTCAAAATAAAAGCTCCACCTACCTGTGCACTGAAGCTAAAGACTGAGTACCTAACAATTTTTTTACTTTCAAATTCGTAAACTTTTATTTTTCAAATTGGGAGGACTACTACTACTATATTTATAGAGGCAAGGACAAATCATCTGTAAATAATCGTACTTATGTTTACATAAGTTATACTAGGCGAATAATGCATCAAGCTCTTTGGAATGAAACATTAAGTTCCAAACTTTATTACGGTTTTATTTACAAATCGCAGTTGCTTTGGTCCTTAAATTCGCTAAATCTTGGCCAAGATCCGGAACTTCCTTAAAAATAGAAAAATTTAGGTGAGTTAAGGACCATTATTGATACACGTTTTCGAAATAATCCGAAAACTATTGATTTCGCAGATTTGTTATAAAACTATTGATTTATTGTTAACAATATTACGACATCGGGGTGTTTCATTTCAAATTAAAGCTATTATGCCTATAAAAATCGTATCGTTTTCCTACATTATTTTTAAATCCTAAATTTTTTCCTCTATCGTTTTTTATGAAGATATTAGAATTTGTGATGTGTTCTGAGAAGATTGCATCAAAGAGATACTCTTCTCTCAGTTTTTCGCTTATAATTTAATTTTGAGAACAGTTGTTTTCAACAAACTACATAAAATTTTCTACAAATTCTGATTCTTAGGTTTTTTTCTTCTTTCTTCTTCACAGCTTAGGCGCTAGCACGAGTTACCGTTTGACGGAAACTCTAAAACCGGTCAAAAATTTGTTTTTTCAGATTTTCGCTTATAACTCGAGAACTACGCACTTTTAGAACAATATTGCTCTATAGAAAAACAAACTACAAGAAATTTTCTACAAATTATGTTTCTTAGATTTTTTTCTTCAAACGGGCGGTTTAGGCGCTAGAACGCGTTAAAGTTTCACGGAAATTCCAAAAAGGGTCTAAAAGTTGTTTTTTTAGTTTTTGGCTTATAACTCGGAAACTAGGCAATTATAGAGAAATGTTCTTCTATACAAAAACAAACCACATCAAATTTTCTACAAATTATGCTTTCCGACGAACAGCTTAGGCGCTAGCACGAGTTACCGTTTGACGGAAACTCTAAAACCGGTCAAAAATTTGTTTTTTTAGATTTTCGCTTATAACTCGAGAACTACGCACTTTTAGAACAATGTTGCTCTATAGAAAAACAAATTACAAGAGATTTTCTACAAATTATGTTTCTTAGATTATTTTCTTCAAACGGGCGGTTTAGGCGCTAGAACGCGTTAAAGTTTCACGGAAATTCCAAAAAAGGTCTAAAAGTTGTTTTTTTAGTTTTCTGCTTATAACTCGGAAACTACGCAATTATAGAGGAATGTTCTTCTATACAAAAACAAACCACATCAAATTTTCTACAAATTATGCTTTCCGACGAACAGCTTAGACGCTATAACGCGTTAAAGTTAGACGGAAATTCCAAAATCGGTCAAAATGCTGTTTTTTTAGTTTCTTGCTTATAATTCGAAAAATACGCAGCTTTAGAAGAATATTCTTCTATAGAAAAACAAACTACATCAAATTGGCTACAAATTATCTTTCTTATGTTTTTTCTTCAGACGAACGGCTTAGGCGCTAGCATGCGTTAAAGTTTGACGGAAATTTCAAAATCGGTCAAAATGCTGTTTTTTAGTTTCTCGTTTATAACTCGGAAACTACCACTTTTAGAGAAAAGTGGTTCTATACAAAAACAAAGTACATCAAATTTTCTACAAATTATGTTTCTAGATTTTTTTTTCAGATGAGTGACTTAGGCGCTAGAACGCATTAAAGTTTGACGGAAAGTTCAAAATCGACTAAAACTAAAAAGCTGTTTTTTAGTTTATTGCTTATAACTCGGAAACTACGCACTTTTAGAAAAAACTTGTTCTATACAAAAATAAATTACATCGAATTTGTTATAAATTATGTTTGTGAGGTTTTTTCTTCAGACGAACGGTTTAGGTTAGACGCTAGAACCTAGAACGCGTTGAAGTTCAGTGCATTTTATCGGACGTAGCGGTTAAACCAAGAACAACCCTCTCTTTCTAGTGATGAGCTCTACTTTTACAATCCCATTATTTACAACAATTCAATTAATTAATATTTTATTTCTTCCTCAAAAAGTGTGTAGTTTTTTAGTTATAAGCGAAAAATGAAAAAAACCGTTTGGGGCGGATTTTAAAATTTTCGTCAAACTTTAACGCGCTCTAGAGCCTTAACTGCTCGTCTGAGAAAAAAACTTAATTTATAGAAAATTGAACATAGTTTATATTTATATTATAGTGTTTTTCTCAAAAAGTGCGTAGTTTTCAAGTTATAAACGAAAAACTGTAAAAAGATAGTTTTTCGCATTTTCTCGTAATTTTTTCACAACGGTACTACACTTTTACGACGTGGCAAAGTTGAAATTCGGATTCAGCATCCCAAAATACATAAAGAACAATAGAGAAAAAAGTCTTTATTTTTCAAACTACTACTTGACTTGACTGGACCAACTGGACTAAACAAGTGGATAAGAAAGCTCCGGAGCAAAGTAACGCTGTTGGTTCCTGGTTGCCAACGACCACCTTTGTCGAATCTTCCAAACAAAAATTCAATGCCACATTTACTTTTAACCGCCTTGAGAAAAACGAGGTGGGTTCTGCCTCTTCGTATTGTTCAAAATCGAAAAGCATTTCAAAAATAATTGAATTATTTAGTTTACGCTGAGAAACGCTGCTTACCTTGGATTCAAGACATAATTAAGTCCTCCGAATTGTGATCAATTAATAATCGCTAATTCGCAACTTTTGCAGGCATTCATTACTGCCAAACAAGTAGTTCTCTTCATGCTCAGAAAGACGAAGATATAAAATTTGCCAGTTGCTGCAGTTTGGTCCACTAATGAGGGTCTACTGTTTTACTTTTGTGAAAGCGCTAATGATATAATATGTCGCCCCATTGCATAATATGTCGTTTAGATTTTGTTTTACATGCAAAGTCTACTAATATAGTATTTCAAAATAAAGAGATTGTTTACTGACTTGACTCCACTGGCCTCTCGCATAAGAAGATCTCCTATTTTGAGTTTCAAATCGTTTTTTTCTGAAGTACCATCTTAGAAGCATCAAATTGTAGAAATATAAAAATAAATAAAATCAAACATACTCCAACTTCCGGGTCTCAATAATGCGCCGAATACTTATATTTGACGAAAACTTAAAAATACTTTCTTTTCCCTTAGTGGTGTGATTGGGAAATAAAAATCTCAAAATTTCCGTTTAAATTCGAAGTTACCCTATATTTGAGTGTGACAGTCCCTGTAGCCCTATAAACAAAACGTAATTGAGTTTTACAACTTCTACACCTACCTGTGTAAGTTTTTAGAGGTGTTGTTTGATTTTTACACCTGGAGTCAATTTAAACTTCCTAGAAAGGCCATTGTCGGCCTCTTGTTACCTTCATGTTATACGAAAAGATATATTATCGAAGTTTACGACGAAGACGTTATTGGCATATAACGATACCTTAACATTTTTTAAATTTCGGTATGGTATTTAGTGTCAAAGACAACTTTATGGTTATACTAGGTAGAAATTTACTTTTCAAATTTAACTCGACAAATTTAGGAAACGTCCAAGAAAGTTAAAAAATATACTTTTCAATATACCTAAAAGTAGGTAAGTGGTAGAGGTAAGTAAACAAAATCAATATCAAATGGGTTATTAAGTAATGAAGGTTACTATACAACAGTGAAAAAAATAATTTTTTTATTGTACAAGGCTTTCCAAATACGTTGAGGTCAAACTTTAGAATTTTTTATTCTTTTAATTACCACCGTATTCGGATGCATCGACATGTTTAATTCGGATCAACTTGAAGAAGTTTTCAAATTTTTGTTTTCATCCGTACACATTTCTACCTACTAGGTGGAATTTTTAAGAGCTTTCAGCGACCAAAACTGCAAAAAAGAGGTACTTTTCGTCCGAAGAAGTTCAAAAATAAATATTTTTCCGGTCGCAACTTCTTTTAAGTTTACAGAACTTTTTTCCATCAACTTGCATTTCGACGCGGGTACTTTTGAAATTTTTTTTTCACTAATTCATGCTTAATTAAATTGTAATTTTTACCTGGTAAAGTAGTACATGTGTCTATGGAGGCCTCATTGGCTCGAATTACGGGCGCGTGGCCGGACGTCTGCAGTTGCAGTGACAACCTTCTTGGGTCGATAAGCGTCGGCACACTGACTGACCCAACACCGACGTCGACGTCGCGATGCCTTCGATTTAAACCCCCACTACATTACCTATACCATATACGTATATATAAAACATACATAATACACATGCCCACATTTATATACTAACTTTTCACGTAGACAATTTTCCGCTTGAAAAATAAAAACTTTTCGCAATATGTAGAGCACTAGGAAATTCTAGATTCCATTGATCTTTTCTAAATCTTAGGTCAAAAAAACAATTCGCCCTCTTTTTTTTTTCTTTTCATTAATTATGTTTCTTTATCACGCATGTTTAGACGTGACTTTATCTACCGAAACTTACAGTCCACAAAAATTTGTTTATCTCCTTGTCAGAGGGGTTATAAATAAATTTAGTTAACCCCAAATTTTACTCACTTATCTCTTTATTACTCACGATTTATTAGCCAACTTATATCGCTAGAATAACAGTGTGGTTTTTCTATCCGAAGAGCGCGATTGGTAAAATGTAAATCACAATTTTGAAAACTCGAAAACTGGTGAGTGATAACTGGCGGCCATATCAAATTTCAAATGGAGAAGCCTTCAGAAAGAAAGCTTTGGATGCAGCAATAAACCTTCGTGCGTGGTAGCGCAGCCCAAACTTAAAAAATACGGCCCCAAACCCAAATAGATGTCAAATTCAAGTTTATTAGGAGCGAGGAGGTGGTAGACACGATGAGAGAACTCAGGGGCTTTGACTTTGATCAGTTTATCCCTATCTTGAAGGTTTTCAAGAGTTGGTCTAGGTCTAGACCATGCATGGTGCATGGTCAACCTCTCGTTTCTAGTTCCATACAACCATACCCAAATTTTCAGATTTAGAAACATTTTCGGTATAGTAAATACGTGCTGGAGTTTCTCGTGCAGCTCCTGCATAAAAGTGCTCCTAAACTGGTAAATGTAAATTTACCAAAAAGTCAAAAAGATTAAAAAGGAACGAGTTTAATAATTACTTCTGTTAAATCCATTTCTTCCTGCAACCAAATACCTAAATCTAAATATTTAACCCATCCTACTCAAATAGTACACCATAAGTAACCCTTATAAGCCGACAAGATCTAACACTGTTGTTAATTTACGATATTTGTAACTCGAACCACCTTACATCCAATTAAAAACAAAGCACATTTGCTCTCTATAAAAAATTTCAACTTTTCACGCCCTCTAGCACAATTTAAAATGAGTAAAATAATAGTATGAAGCTTAACAAATTTAGATCGCCAGTTTTGATATGCTAAAAAATTTAAATTAATTGTCAGTGGAGTTTATTGAAAAGTTGATAAATTGTAAATTTTAACTAATTTCTTGCAACTGAAGACGTTCGCTAACAGGTAGGTGGCTAATTGAATGCTGGCGCCGACTGTTTAAATAATAAAAAAAATTTTTCCAATCTTTGAACAGTATAAGAATATAAAATGTATGTACAATAAATGCCAATAGAAAAACACCAATTAATAGTCGATTCGCGTAAGAATTCAAAAATGTACATAGAAATTTGCATAATTTCTAAATTCTTACTTTAATTCGAAGACACGTTTTAAACATTCCGAAGTAAGGCTAATGGGTCAAAAAATTTTTAATGAGTTGGCGGGCCACAACGTCCACAAGTGTCGTTTTTTTCGGTAGCGCAAAAGAAGGGCCTTGAATCTGGAATTAAAAACTATTCACTACTCTATATCGCAGAGAAGGGCATCATCAATACAATGCCATAAGACGGCTTTGAAAGACAAGGTGGTCAAGATGTTAAATTGCCATTAAAAATATATCTAACGTAGGATCCACACATTAGGTACCAATGTTTGGGCCAATATTGGCTCACTCTTGTCAGGTTATTGGCGAAAGCATCGGGGCCAAACTTCGCTTCGCTCAGCGCCAACGTCAATAATAAGTCTGATATAGAAATCGCGTTTTAAATCGTTGGCATGCATCAGCAGTTGCGTTCCCATTTGTAGGATTCTGAGCCACCGCCTTCCACAAAATTGGCTCTGCTTGATATAATTCTAAAAGCTCCAATACTACTGAAAGATGGACAAAGCAAAAGAGCTTTACCGACTCCTTCTAAAAATCCGCAAAATACTGTCTATAGCTGTCCCAAACTAATCTACGAACAATTACAGGGACACTCACGGGACACTGTCGACTACACAAACATCTCCACACTCTGGGCTTGGTAGATAATCCCATATGTCGTGGATGCGAACTAGAAGAAGAAACCGCTGAACATGTGCTATGTCACTGTCCAGCTCTAACGTCGATAAGAAGATCCGTGTTGGGGGACTTCTGGCTCGACATGACCAGAATAAGCACCACCCCTCCCGCCAGAATTCTGGAGTTCATCCTACATGTAGGATGGCTCGAGATCTGATGGGCACGGGGAGGCTGCTTGGAGGCTGTACAATGGGCCCGATTAAGTGGCCTAAGTGCAGGGAGCTTGCTCCCCCTCCTTAATAATCCAGATCCAGATCCAGATAATCTAAAGTTGACTTATAATGGAAATTTTGGAGGCAAGAGTTACCCCTCAAGCAAAAGTCAATGTGTAAAAATGAAAAACTACTTGATTGGCGCCTCGTGGTATTTTCGCCATTGGCATTTCTTAAAATTTCCCACTCGAGTAGAAAAGCCTAATCGTCGTCGAGTGCTGTATGATTATATAAAAGACAATTTCGACTATACAAACATCTCCACGCACTAGGCTTGTGAATGCGAACTAGAAGACGAAACGGTTGAGAATGTGCTGTGTCATCACTGTCCAGCCCTAACGTCGATAATAAGGTCTGTGTTGGCTCGACATAGACCGAATAAGCACCACCCTTCCGTCCAGAATTCTGAAGGAGTTCATCCTACAAGTTGGATGGCTCAAGATCTGTTGAGTACGAGGGGGGGGGGGGCTTAGATGACGTACAATCGGCCCGATTCAGTGCCCTAAGTGTAGGGAGCTTGCGTCCCATTCCTAAATGATTCAGATCCAGATCAAGAACTCCAATTCTTTCAATACTCCACATATTTTCAAAATTTCCACTCTAAACTTGCAAAAATCATAAATTAAGAAAACGTTGAACAATAAACATTTTATCACCTAGATTTCTCACAAAATGCGTTTAAACAATGTACAGATTAAAACGATACCCTATAACAGGTAATTTTAATCTTGATGTCACTTAATTGGAAAGAATTTTAAACAAACTCCTATAATAATTTTTTGGTATAATCTCCGAGTCCTTTTCGCTTCTGTGTATCGGTAGACACTAATTAAGTACTAAAATACATTTTTAAAGAACGAATGTCGACTTAATCTGGAAGTAAAATAAAACAATTTATCGGTTTTAGATAGAAAGATAATAATAAGAGACCAATGGTGATTTTAAACAACTTACCAGTGTCAAAAACTACCGGCGCCTACAGATAGTTATCGAGAAAAGTTAAAAGTGACCAAACCAAGTCGAAGAACGAAGGGTAGAATAAAAACAAAAAACACGAGAGGGCTTCTTAGAAGACTAATAAAACAACAATTGTTTAAGTAATGACGGTATAATGTAACTCGACAATGATTTCCAAAGATTTGTTTACTATTCAAAAACTACCTTTGTATCACACCAAGTCTAATCGATTTTTGTTGTATAGCCAATGACCCCCATAATTTTACTCTTACAAACGTCGTCTTTTTTTTTCCTTCCTTGACAAAACGTTATTAGTAAAGGTGCTATTGTTCTCTCTTAGACGTTATTAGTCGAACCGTTGACAGATGAGAGGAAAGGGAATTGCCGTTAGTGGGCTATCTCTCACAACAAAAGTTAACTAAATCTAGCCACTTCATTTCTTTTGAAATTGACCCAACTTAAATCAGTGTGTCTTGTCAAATTATATTGCCGACACAAAGATTTCTATCGGGAATTTTGTTTTAAACCCAATACCGTTCCGATAAATTTTTTTAATTTAACTTCTGAAAGAAGTTTCACCAACTTCATCTTATTTGTCGATTTTGATTGGTTGGGGAGGGAAGAAATAAATAAACGCTCTATATTAGTAAAAATTGTATTAATGAAAATGAAAATGATTTTTCACAATTACCTAAAATAGATACATAGATAGTATTAGTCTGAAAATCGTATATGAGACGATGGTTTTGACCACTGCTCTCTACGGTCAACTTGTCTTTTATTGTTAAAATGCCTGAATCTATCACTTTCACTTCGTCCACTATATTCGTCTGTGTCGGTTCGATCCCTCCAGTTTTCATTGGTGGAGCCTCTGTTATTATAAGGTCTACCACGGTCTGCGTATCCTCTGTTAGATGAATTAGAATGTTGCGATGAATTAGCAGCGTGTCCTCTTTCAGATGTAAATGAATAAGTATTATTACGTTGCCTTTTTGATGAATGACGATTATCTTCAAAATCATTACTGGCTTGGTCAGTTTCGATGTTCGAGGGTCCATGAGAAATTACACTTCTTTTAATATCTTGTACGTATAACTTTCTTTCCATCTTGTGACCACGGGCATCTTCGAATGCTGAAATTAATTGATTAGTCGGAAAAATTAGATAACGCAAAACAACCAGTATACTGGGTGTAGACCACGAAAGGTGAACATTGTTTAGAACGTATTGGCCGATTCCTGTACACCAGTACATCAAATGAGAAAACTAGGGTGTCAATTGAACGGTCAAATAATTGCGCATCCAATGGTAGTAAGGTGCGCCATTGAAACTTTTAATTTTTCCGTAGGACGAATTGGTGATCAGAAATCATTTAAGTACATGAGGAACAAAGAAATTCTCAAAATTATGAAGAAGTTCTACGAGTTTGACTATACCAACAAAAGTCTTCCAAAAACAAACTGCCCTGATATTTTCGAGAGAGCATTGTCTTTGTTCACTCCATCACCAATGCTAACCCCCCCCCCCCTCAAATTTAATTCACTCAGTCATTTTGGGCAATTGTGGAAAATGTTTAGATCATCAACTTACCCATAATAGCTTCAGAAGGAGTCCAACCACAATTTTCCACCATATACTTGCATATGAGGTATCCAGTCCTATTTAACCCGTGCGTGCAGTGTACTCCAATCAGCGCCCCTGGAAAAAAATCACAGAAATGTCAAAATGGCCATTCACGCGTTCAAAAACCAGTACTGTGCGCCGATTAAGCGTTTCTTGCTAATAAGCTCGCAGAATTTTCACATTCGGCTTATTTTTTATTATAAAATAATGCGAACAAAATTTTTTAACGAAAGCAATGTTAGAATAATAAAAAATTCCATTTGCATCAAGGGCCCTAACCACTACTGCGCCTACGTGCACCTACGAATCGAAGTGATGACATTTATTTGGGAAAGTCCCTATACGATAGGAACTAAATAATTCCACACAAGTTGCTAATCGGCTTAGACACTTTGTGAGAGAGTGTTAAAAGCAAAAGATTTCAACGTCCAAACAAGACACGAACCTCATTTAAATCTTGGGAAATATTTCATAAACTTCGAGTAATTAGTCGAGACTTAATTTCTGTTGTTTTACGATAATAACACGTAAAATAGTGTTAATACCTTTAGATAAAGTCAAAACCAATTCAAATTCGTGACAATATATAAAACTTGAAGATGCGATAATAGTATTTAATAATAATAATAATAACAAAATTAAATGGGTGTGTCAAAAGCGGTACAAAGAACAACGTTAAATGAGAAAGTTCGGTTAGAACAGAAAGTTTATTTGGCTCGATATAATTATTCATTTAAGTCGTTTTTATTTTTATTTGATTGTAATGGCTGCACACACAGTTTGTGTATATGATATGGTTACCGAATGTAATTCGTGATCGTACTCTCTTTTTTTTCTTCTCTTTACTTTAATAATAATAAATTATTTTTATTAAATCTACAAATTAAGATTCAGAAAATGGGTGCAATAACGAAGTGAAATTATAATTACTACTAATGATAATTGTTTCTATTTATGACTTTAACGAGAAAGATAAGTAAGAAACGAGAAAACATAAATATTAAAATAATTTCTGCTTTTCTCATGGTGGTGGGTTTATGTACAACTTACAAATTGCAATTAGTGTATTTCACATTTTTGCATTCTCTTTTCATCTCGAATTTATTCTCACAATTTGCTATAGCGAATTATTTTCAGACAATATTTCAACCCCCCGAAGAGAAGGAAACGCAAACGAAACAGCGTCAAAAAAGGGAGACGGTACTTCCGTACTTCAACGTATCATAGTAGAAGAGGGGCCCTTCTCTCCATCTGAAAGGTACCCTGAAACGTTAAGACCTATTTTTCTAGGTATGCTAATGAGTCATCAATGAGACCTAATAACTGCTCCCCTTTAAACGGTTGGAAGCGTGGTATATACTGACCACATTGGCATTATTGGAAAAATGGCACCAGAAACCAGTTTTTTGAGAATAGCGTCTCTCCAGCGTCACCTAGGTCAAAAATATCTATTACAAAAATTATAAAGCATGCAATTTCCTGCAACTTTTGTAAGAAACATTTTTCAATCAGATGAATAGTTCACGTGTTACAGTTGAGTCAAGCTCAGCAAATTTCTACAATTCGCAAATCCACAAACTTTTTTTCTAAATTGTACTGCCGTTTTTTGACGATATTTACACACGAGAAAGATTTGAAAAAACGTATTGATTGATTCTCTTCACACATCCTCTTCCTTTCCAGATAAATGGAATGTATTCTGACGACTTCAAAAATAATTCAAAGCCGTCAAGTTCAAACGTTCAGATAAAGTGATTCAAACAGCAATATCAAAATTAAAGACGTTGTCATTGCCATTGATCCGCTATTGTTATATCAAAGAGTGTGTTGCTAGTTGCTAAGCAATCAGATATCAGACGAAGAGCTGCACGAATATCTTTAATTCGAACTGACCCCATTGGCTCTGTTTAGGGAAGAGGGTATGCACAATGACACAAAATCTTCACTCAACAACCCTTTTACGCCTGTTCCATGCGATACTGAACCCGGAAGTAGCATTTATGTCATAGATACTGGATATCTGCTGCATAGAGTCATATGGCATCGCCAGTGTCCATTTTAGAATTGGCCGTTCGTGAAGCCAAGAAATTTCCCGGACGGCCAGCCGCTGCTCCCACTCTAACGGCGCCCTTAATCTGCCCTTTCAACAAAAATATCCCAGGCCGGTGACGTCGAGCTCATCCGCCTCTGGGCATCGCAACGAATCGTTTGCATCGATCTGCAGACTGCACAAACGCAGTCCAATTAATTCCAATTAATCCAATTAACGCAGCTACCAAAGGTACAAAGAGTACAGAAAGACTTCGCCGCTCAAATAAACAAACTTCCGCTGACGTAAATCTCAACTCTCAACGAGTCGATGGTTCTAACTGTTTCACAAGGAAGATTTTTCTCAAACGAAACAATTATAATTAGCTTGATTTCGATGCTAATGAAGAAATTGGAGAATTCTAATTTCACAGTAAAACGGGCTACAGAATATTCTGACACATTGATCGTTAACACGGTATGTCCGTATCGTTCTCGTCCAGCTAACAGCACTGAGCAGCGTGATCTCATCTAAACGTTTATCTTCGGAAACGAGGCAGAAAAATAGTTGTTGAAAAAATTTACTCTCCTCGAAGTTTACAGTATGAAGGTCTGGAGAGACGACGACAACGAGAAAGAAGACCTGGCCGTTGCAAAATTATTGGCACACAAAATCGAAGAAGACAACGAAGATGATAAGTTGGAAGAGGAGAAAATAAATTTGCAAGAAGACATTGATATCGGTGAGCTTGGACGATCTAGATCTAAGGCATCGAAACGGAAGAAAGGACTTCAAAATAACTAATCGTGGATTAGGCCTACTGGGGATAGCACATGAAAAAAACACGCCTCTCACCACCTCATGGTGGTGCAGAAATGAGTACGAAACACTGAAATTTCGGGGAAAAATGGAGTTATTTGGCGAATTGTAGAAATTTGCCCAGCTTGACTCCGCTGTAACTCGTGAACTATTTATCTGATTGAAAAATGTTTCTCACAAAAGTTGCTGGAAATGTCATGCTTTATAATTTTAGTAATAGCTATTTTTGACCTAGGTGGCGCTGGAGAGACAATATTCTCGAAAAACTGGTATTTGGTACTATTTTTCAAATGTGGCGGCACGGGCGGCGGTCGCAAACTCAAAATATTAATTAGGACACCGAACTGTACTGTACAAGTCTACGCAATTGCAGCTTTTTTGGCTTTTTGTGAGTCAGAACCTACCCATTGCCCGACATATTATAACTTATAACAGCTAAGTGCTTAATCGTTAGGAAATGGGTCAAATGGTATGAATGGAAGGCATATTTTAGACAAGCGGTAACAAAATTTCTAATCTCAAACGTATAGTAAATTTCTGAAACATTTATAACGTAGTAAGTAGATAAGGAAAGAAATATCCCAATTTTTGATCATTTTAAAGTACTCGATGATGGATCATTGCCCTTTCACTTTATCTAACAGGTTGTTTAATACAGGTGGATTAAAATATCTTGTTGGTTAAGAATGCGCTATGTACACATTGTATTTTTAGGCCGAAGAAACACTAAACTTGATAAAGCTCTTAGATAATTAGAGAGTAGAAAGATAAGTAAGTGTCCAGTCCGCCTACGTAAATTCTTTTTAAGAAAGAGTAAAAACACAGTTAAAAAATTTAAAATTGTACGGGTTATAGTAAGTGTTTATCCTGCCGCTTCGATGATGCTACCTTAGAAGCTCTTTATGTGTACAGAAGTGGCTACCAGAAAACATACAATGAATTAAAATTCTAAGAAACTTGTACTTGTGATTATTTATGATACAAGCGCTATATACGTTTTAAAATATTGAACGTGATCTTATCAAAAAAACCCCATCTCTGGCATGAGAGATGTAAGTACATGCAAACGCACATCTAAAATCGCCCAGTAATCGCCTCGACTTTACGTTTAATTCTGATTTATCCCTTTTCAAATTAGGCAACAATGCTCGCTCATTCTACAACTTTTTGAAAAATTCGTCAAAACTCACTTTCATCGGAAGCCCCCACAGTCTTCATGAAGTTATCGATGATACCGATGAATCTGAAAAGAAAAATAAATAACCATATTAAAGGGTTCCTAAAGAAATAATTAATTTATGACAGTTTATTATAATATCTTCATTATGTTACGAGGATTATAAGTGACGTGACATGATAAGTTATTATAAAACCCAAATTAGAACAGTTTGTGACTATTAAAAAGCTCTCGAGGAGTATAAGTCTATTAACTGTATTAAAGACGTCGGCAATAATCTCGAGCAGCCCACGCTAAAACACCCCATTACCTTTATCCTAGGGATATAAACTAATAAACAAGCGATACCAACCGACCTTATTAAAATGTCATCACACCATAGCACACAAAATATATTTCTACAACTTAATTAGATTTCAATAATAATAAAAGCACAAAAAAAGCTCATTGAACGTTAATTAGTTCGTAACAACTAACAACAAATAAAATATTACCCCTTAGTTTGGTATAAATTTGATTTATTTTCGACAAAAGGGACTCCGAATTATGGCGTCCCGTATTATACCGACGCGGTGCTATTTATAAAATGAGCTTAGCACATTAATTTGAAACGAAAGCGTTTAAGCTAATGTCCGAAATAAACGATTTCGATGAATCAATTCACAGCTATAGATCAATTTGAAAATATACAATTGGAATGCGAGAGGTGAAAGAAATAACGCATTTGGAATGGAACAAAAGAACAATCTTCATAGCTGTGGGACTCCGTTAGCAAAAAAAGAGCGGAAGGATCACGAGGACTCGTCACAATTAATTATGGGAAGTTTTTAAATTTCAAATTATTTCCATGATTGATGAACGAATCATTTATGAGTTTACACGTACGGCGTCGTTCCTATAAATGGCTTTTAAAAAAAAAGCAGAAAAGGCAGGCTCTTTGGTGTTACACACCAGCCACACAGGGGTAAACAATTATGCTGAGAGGAGTAGCTTTAATTTACATTAAACATTGTTTTGGTTATAATATTATTCAATTGTACAGCTTTACAACACTCGTGGGTCGTGGGTTAATTCTTCTTTACTTTTAAAAAACGCAACGTCATTAAGTTAACAGTTGGTCACATCCCTTAGTAGGACAAGAAATATACAGGATGGCTCTCACGCCTCCAACTGTACTTTTGTGCTTTCCATAACGTACAGATTCATGAGATGGTTGCAACTGCCCACATCACAAAAATATGCCCTAGCAGGATAACACAGGCAGTGGCAGTGGTACAATATGTTGATTTTTGCTCGGTAGAAGGATTCCTAATCAAAAAAGCAACTCAATACTGAAACCAAAGTCCCCTACACACGACCTGATTTGGTCAGATCAGGTAGAATATCAGGTCGTGTGTAGGCTTGCCGTCTGACATTTATTGTGTCGGGTCGTCGGGTGTTGTCAGATGGCCCGGCCACCTGACTACCCAACCGCCTGATCAAATCAGGTCGTGTGGAGCGTTGTCAGACAATTTAGCGTGTAGGCAACACCTGATTTGGTCGGACCGACTGTCAGGCCGACCGCGTCCGGTAGTCTGTAGGAGGCTGGTTGGATCACAAGTTGGGTCATGTGTAGGCAACACCTGATTTGGTGGGACCGACTGTCAGGCCGATCGCGTCAGGTTGTGTGTAGGGGACTTTATGTAGGTGCAAGAATTTTCAAGCCTCTCAAGTGGAGAAGTTTTTCAAACCCTGTCTTATGCCTAGTTGTATAAACGAGCTAATCTGGGAGTCAGAGTTAACTCAGAGATTAACCTAAATTCAACATAAATAACAACTAATTCTAAGTTAAATTGAAATATATTTCACTCTAGAAAATTGATGGATTAACCCTGGACCAAGTGCCTACGAGTTAACCTAATCAAATCTACGCGAAGATTTAACTTTATATTTAGATCGTGGAGTTTACTCTGACTCCCAGATTAGCTTGTTTATACAACTGGGCCTTAGCTGCTAATTGGGTAAATAAACGTTAATTTCCATATCTTGAGATGAGAATGTGGAGAAACTTCTGAGGGCAAACATGGGGAAGGGGGCAGGTTATATTTCTGAGGCCTGAAGTCTAGACGATTAGTGTATTTGCCACTACGTCACGTTTGAGAGACTTCTCCTCTACTTTCTCACGTCCATTAGACCAAGTGCCCCTTGAGACCTAAAACGCGAATTTGACGCGACGGTCCACATTGTAAACCAAAAACATTTAGCTCAGTAGTTCAAAACCGCCCACTGAATCACCACAGTCGTTGCTTTACTTTTTTAATTGGAAGGAGATGTCCGATGCTCCTCTGAAGTCTTTCATATTTTAGTGACTTCGCACCATGGCCGAGTTCTTATGAAACATCCTGTGCAGATCATTGTTTTTCTTTTAACATTACAAGCTAATTAAACATCTGTAATTTGCATTTTAAAGTACCCACACGGCAAATATTATATATCCGGCCAATTGCCGATTCGTGACCTCCCCACTTGAGACACCCTGTATTTTTTAAAGAGCACTTGAAGTACGAAATTAGCGACATAACAGCCATTTAATATCTTTTAATCACTCATGAGAACACGAAATTATTCAGTATCCTCGTGTCTTCCTACTTAAATATTGTGTTAATGAATATTTATATTCAGATGCGTTCAATGTAATGATGATGTACATTTACTTAACATTTGCATTCGTGTCTCAAACGCCCACCGTTCGTGGCGCCAAACTAAAATCTTTTTTTTTAAACAACTAACCGCAAAACGGGCACAACAAACAATAAAAATTAAATAGGTAGGTACATCACAAAATTGAATACACACTCCCATCTTGTTGTTTTTTTTTTCTCTCGTTAGGATTGCTTAAAAAAGTTAAAGTTGTTACGTGCGCAAATCGTCGAAACAGGTAAAAACTGCGTTAACAAAAAATCCAAGAAAAATTATATACGTGCAAAAGTTTGAATATTGATGTACGAGTATGGTGTACTGGTGTACTGTACTAAAGGCTTTTTAATCGAAAGCACCAAAAAATTTAGATACAATACTGGTTTAATGACTAAAATACGACATCGATTTTAAAACGTTCTAAGTAAGACTATCACATAAATTCCATAGGAATTACTTATATAATGAACAGCTACATTGAAGTTGAAAAGCACTTAAAGCGATAATAAACCACTTGAAAGAGAAATATGTAGACGCCGTCTGGTTCGCGACATTGTTTTGTCGGAAATAAGAGGTAAACCTATAAGTTTATTGTTTTACAAACTTATTCACAATCATACTCGACTTTTCATGCGCAATAAGCAACCAAATCGCGTCTTAACAAATCACAAATCCCAACAGACTCTCTCGAAAGCTTTCGAAACCTTACCTTCTGACTATCTTCAATTTGGGAAGCTGCTTTCCACCGCCGGGGCAGACAATCTTTTCGTGAATAACTCCATTTCTCACAAAGTCCTGAAAGCAAATTCAAATTTGTATCCAATTATATGTGCGAAATCGCATGTAAATTTGAGGCTTTTGACCGGTACCTTCTGATTACAATTACAAAGGAAAATGGCGAACGATTTACAATCCTTTGATCAACACGGGACGCGTGTAATGAAGTTATCAAATCGTAACAAGACAAATTACCAACAACCCCAAATGCGACTTTCTTATCCACACAAAACGCAAAGGAAGCCAAGCCTGATTTCTGATAAAATATTGATTTTGGTGGGTTAGGGCATAAATTAAAGGGCACGATACCCTAAATAGATAAACGTATCGCGCGAATTCGTTAACTAACCTGTCTTCTATAAAATCGATCAGTTTGTGTAAGGTCGATAATTAGTTTAATGTCTGGTACTTCTTCTAAAAGCATTTCGGGGGTGAACCTGCAAAAAACAAAATGTAGTAGTCAGTTCGTCGCTAAAGCAAAAATGTAAATAATCGTGAAAATGGGCACGAAACCATAACCAAACTGATAAATTGATTGGTTTCGGTGTATTAAAAGAAGGTTAGTCTCTTGCGCCACTTTTCTATATTATAACAACATTAGGGAGTTCTGCACGCACCACATCTGACGGACGGATATTTCATACCTATCAAACTTAAATTATTTTTCGCTTAAACTTGGCGAAAAATTAAAATACCGAGTGGTAATGGATTTAGCTATAATGGGTCTTGCGATTTTTGTTACCGTAAGCCCAAAGGGATGAATATCTCGACGACAATAATACACCACGTGTCCAGTCGATCTACGAGGCTATATTGAAAAATTCTTAGCCTACTATAGAACCAAACAAAATTTCAATGGCAAAATATTTTATTACTTAACATATTCTCCTCTTAATTGGATACATTTATTACAGCGAACCTGCAACGTCGCTAGACCTTTCAAAAAAAATGTTTCTTCTTGCTCTGCAAACCAGACGTCCAAAGCTTTTATTACTTCCTCGTTGGAAGAAAATTTACGATATTTTAAACTTTATTTCAGTTGAGGAAAGAGATGATAGTCGGAAGGAGCCAAATCTGGAGAATAAGAGGGGTGTTCTAGTAATTCAAACCCTAAATCACGAATTTTTTGCATGGCAACATGAGATTTGTGTGCAGGGGCGTTGTCCTGCAAAAACAAAACACCTTTGGATAGCTTTTCGCGTCTTTTCTCTTTAATTTTTTCTCGTAGAGTTGTCAGTAATGTCGAATAGTAATCTCCAGTTATTGTTCTACCCTTATCCTAAAAATCAATCATGATTACTCCATGGCAATCCCAAAAAACTGACGCAAGAACTTTTCGATCGGTCATCATCTTCAATTGAAAATTTACCTCTTTTGAAGCTTGCAGACCAATTTTTCACGGTCGCATACAAAGGACATTGATCACCAAGGGTATTAACCATATCTTCGTAAATCTGCTTACCTCTTAACCCTTTTAAATACAGGTACTTGATGATGGCTCGATACTCCAATTTTTCGATTTTCACAATTTCGGTGGACATCTTTTTCATTTTAATTTATTGCTTAACTCTGGTTTACTTTTTTGACGTCAAACTTTACACTGACACTTCTAATAAGTTATTGTTCGTTGCTATGGTAACGCAATATTTTTTTTTGCATGGAACTGGTCTAGGCTAACTAGTTATCAATACATCCTCGTATGTTGATTTGACTATAGATAAATAAATTTAAATATTCAATAACATACGAGGGTTGCCATTTGATTGTGTCTAAAAAAAATTTCGTAGAGTAAACCAGTGGTGTGGTTAAAAATGTAATCGGCGAGTTCGTTCGATGCAGCACGTACCTATACAGGGTGGCAAAGCTAGTCTGGGTATTCTGATGAGATATACAAATAAAAGCCAAAAGAAGTGAGATTTTTGCATAACTTTTGTCCTTGTATACGAGAAGCAATATGTGCGCTGTAATATAGGGGGTCTTGTCCAAATGAGTGAAGAAAAACCCCAAATAAATTATTTACCAAACACATAAAGCTGCGAATTAATTTAATATGTAAATGTGACAAATTACAATCACGTCAGGGAAAACTAAGCGTTACAATAGATAAAAACGACATAACTCGTAGTTTCTTTCGTAAAAAAATTGAGAAAAATAATTCCATCTCACACAATGTCACAAATATGAATAAAACATCAATTTCGCTTGAATAATTTAAAGCACAATAATTAATTAATCGATTACCTAAGAAGGGGCCGACGGAATTCTTGTGGCCGATGCGGTACATTTTCGATTAATGTTAACCGCAGCTCAGGCTTGAATGATACTAAAATTATTTTAACCAAGAAGCAGGAACTATGCGTAACATTATGTAGCTAATTACACGCAAAACTCATAAAATTAACGAAAGTGGTGAATAAATAATTGCAAAAAATGAAGTCAATATTCAACTCATATACATGTATAACGATGGTTCTGACGAAATTGTGGGAAAGGGGCAAAGCTGATTCCTTTTTTGAATGAGTGCGAGACCTGAGTATAGTTTTGAAATTTATATGGCTAGTCCGGTCATGACAACCAAGACCGTAGCCAGGGAGGAAATCAACAGGGTTTGAACTCCCCGAAATATTTTCAGAGGTTGAAAAAAATGCGAAATAAGTACTTTTCTGCATCTTGTCCCCGTTTCCCAGAAAAAAAGCTTAAGAAGAAGAGAAGCTGCTTGCAAAGCCTCCCCCGAAAAATATTTCTGGCTACGGCCTTGGTGATAACCGCCCTTTTATCACCTCTACCGCTAACCTATTCAATTTTCGGGAACTAACGCTACTTTGATTTGATTCGTTTTTTTTATTATTTCACTTCAAATGGTCCAGTTAATATAACAGAATTTTGGGCAACTTCCGGTTAAATAGCAAGTGTTACTACTAGAAAGTGACTTTCGTTTTAAAAATGCACATTTTGATTTTTTCCAGTTTTTCTAAAGTAGCGATTAACGCAAACCTGACGTATAAATAATAAATATAATATTGTAATCAATAAATGGTATTAGGCGTTGATAAATTATCGTTAAAACTAATTTATTTTCAGCCATTACCTGCTGTACTTATTTAAAATATTTCCGTAACAATAAATATTGCGTAAAAGTAATATTTTTCCTCACACTACATACAACTATCAACTTGTACAATTTTATTGGCGGTTGCAAGAAAATTCCTATAATTATACGCGAGCACGACATGGCAATAATACAATACAAGTGAATCAAGCAATATATTCACTTTATTATTACCAATTAATTTGAGTACCATAGTACTTATATTAACAAAAATAGCGTAAACGTTATTTTGCAGATTTTAATTAAAACGCGCATCTATGCAACGCTCTCCATAGAAAGTTTCCTGTGACCTGTGACGACGCCAGCACACTTTTTTAAATTGTCGCGTCTACGAACTGCTTGCAAACATTGGTTACAACGAGCAGCCATCTTGATCCATCATGGACGAAAATTTGAGTAGTACATTGCGTGGTCGAGTACAAACTAGAGGGCGAAAGCAGTGATTAACTTAGTAATTAATCACCCTTTTATTTCAACCTTGCACTCATTTAGAGCAGTAAAAGAGTAAAAAAATTATAAACAATTGAATGAGAATAATAAAAGATGAATAATTAATTATATTACTTACCAATCTCTCCCTACCAATGACCTCTCGCATATTTCCTACAACAAACGAGAATAGTTATTAGACGATTAATATTTCAATAGACTCGTAATACCATTTCAATCAATGGTTATCTAACTTAAAAATAGGTTAGAGCCAAACAACCCTTTTCGGTCACGCACCCCTACTACTACTTACGAATAAATGATTATTTTCGCATTTTTTCAAAAATTTTGAAGAGTTTAAGAGGGTTCATGCAGTAAGACTTTGATGGAATCGCGAGTGGCCACAAGAGTAGATATATTATTATCTTGGCGCTCTTCTCTCAAACAATAATATGATTAAGAGCCGCCAATCATTATAAATATGTAATGATACAAATAGCTCGAACGATTATTGAGACATTTAAAATTATTAAAATAATCTAGTCGTATAAATTTTCGTCCTACACAAAAGTCAATCAGATTTGTAACCTAAAGCTCGCATATATGCATTAATTATCGAATTTAATTTTTAATTACTCGATACGGCGAAGATATTAATTAAAAAAATAATGCTGCTACTACTTATATAAAATAAACTTGTAATTGACTCTTACAATATTCTTAATAGTTATAAAAGTGTGAAAACAGATCGTTCCATCTCGCTCCATAATATTATTTATCTGGGTGGTCTGCCATTTGTTAGCCAATAACCAAAATTAAAAGAGCCAGGTTAATATATCAATTTTCCTATATATAAAAGCCTTTAACCATACGTATTACACTGTATTTAATTATATATAACACAGCCACTTAAATGAGTTTTATTTTATAAAAATCCTCAACCCAAAAAAACGAAAAAGTTATTTCGAACTAAATTGCCAGTAGTGAAGTAATCAGAATCGAAAAACAATTTTTTACTCTGCACCACTACACGGTACAAACGCGCCATTCTGCTCGCCTCTCATCCACTCATCCCAATTAAGCCAGTTATTCGGAAGTTCGTCCAATTATTGGGACGTTCGATATTGTCCCATTATTGTTCAATTATGCAAATTGCATTTATATTCATCAATATAATATTGATGGCGTGTCGACGATGTGAAAACTACGTTAATATAAAAAAATTCGAGCTTTTAATCATTTGATCCATTGAAACTAACCAATAAATAACTAATGGATCACGCCTCTATTCACAATTTTAATTTTGGTCGTCCGTCGCGCAACTAGAGAGCATTCCCAAACCTTCTAAGTGTGTTCGTTTTGGAACCACGTTCCACTTACTCCCCACCCCGTTACCAGCATTAGCTATACCAGAATATGGAGAGAGTAGGACGATGGAGTGACTTCGAATCTAACCTCCCCAGGTGGTATAATCGCCAACAAACGCCGGAAGAGCGGATATGGTTAAATTGACCATCATCTGAACGCGTGCAAAGCAGAACCGCCACAAGTTCCCTCTACCATAATTGGTAGTGCTCGGGTTCAGGTTCTTTCTCCTTGTGACCCGTTGAACCTGTAACCACCCAGGTTGCCATCATGGTGGGCTGAGAGAGCGGGTAGTGGACTTAACGTTCAGACGCACGCCCCTGAACCATTACGGTCAGGTCTACCATCATATGGTGCCGAAAGAGTGGGTGCTCTACTTGACAATAAGACGCGCACATCAAGAGCGGGTCCTCGACTAGTAACAAGGATAGGATGGATTGTGCACAGCCTAAACACGTACTGATGGCCCTATGTGGTTAACCGTTTAAGTATGGCATAACAGGTATAAACCTCTACCAGACACATCACTTCTCGTTACTAAGTAACGAAAATAGACTAGAATACAGCTCCTCCGGTGAAGAGACTGCACTAGTCAAGTGGCCAAAGGTTGCGAACCATCAACCGCATACGAAGAAACCGCTCTACTTCTAGTCAAATACGGAGATGTTCATTCGTTACCCACAACCCCATCAAGTGCAGGATTAGGTAGAGCAATCGACATTTTGAGAGCAAGTCCCTAGAAGTGCCAAACTTGCTCAAGTCAGGCAGTGTTTATTTATTGTTTGTTCGGATCCTAGGATCATCTAGCTTCCCATTTGTACCTATTTTTCAATATAACCAAAGAGTGGAATATTTAAGGTTACCCCATGCTCGCACGCACACTCTACTGTGATTGGTAACGGTTCGGGATCAGGAAACCCCTCAACCTTCCACCAGCGACCACATCATCGCTTCCGGATCATCCATTAAGACCTAAAACAGGCCGGGTTTTCCATGATGGTGCGCCAAGAGAGAGCATGAAGCCCCATTTACATAGAACTTAGTGCAGATTGATGGTGTAGTTTGCTGGTCTAGAACTAGCCACGTGTGCAACGTGGCGTAAAAACCATTTACATAGACTTTAGTGGTAATTTTTTTTTTTTTCCTATTTTTTTTTCTTATACTTGAACGATGAGATTAAAATGGTACTACCGAAAACCAAAATGAAGAAATAAAATCAAGCAACTATTTTGTCAGCTCTTTGTTTAAATTTCAAACAGGTGGGCCACGCGGGAGAGATGCGCTTCTATGATTGGCTGGTGCCGATTTAGTAAGGAAAGTGGTCTAGAAGTTTAAACATTGCAAGCTTTCTGACCATTGTTAGCAACGACCTTACCAAATATACCTCATTGTAAACGCGCACATTGAAAAAACCCTATTCAAACTTCTAGACGATTCTTGCCCTTACTAAAACGATTAGACTACTGTCTATGTAAATGGCACTTCAAGCTGCAATTGTTCTCAATTAAAACCCTTATCATTGTCTTTTGATAATGATAAACTTGGTTTATGATGTAAGGTCAGTTTAAGTCAGTAATATACAATCGGCACTAAAGTTGCCAGTGTTACCAAAGTCTTCTGAGAACGTGTAACTGTTCTCAGTTAACCATTATCCGTTTCCGGTAGTCTTTTTCCAGTTCTTCCACCAGACTCTCCTTATGTATTTTCTCAAAATGTCAATTTAAATCACCTATCTAAGCGCTCCCTTCTATAAAGTCTTCTGCACCCTTGGCACTATCTTGTTCCTCTTGAAACCCTTGTTCTCGTTTAATTCTTTGGCCATTTTCCACAACCTTTTCCTACTTTTTATACATTTTCCATGAACGGGTGGATGTTAAATAAACAGATTGGAGGGTTCTCCGTAGTATTTCGTTCAGCTAAACCTTTCCGCTCTCGGTTGTACTTTATTGGTCTATATTTCCTCTACATCCAAAATCTGGATAGAAAAGACGCAGCTTAATCTTAAATAGAGTATGGTGCTTATGTTAAATGGTTGACGCAAAACAATAAAACCGATGCTTTCATCGTATAAAAATAATTTAATTAAGTGATAGAATTATGGCCAATTTGACATAATATTTAAATATAATCCTTGATTTAGACAACAATGACTCACATTAAAAAAATATAATAAATAGACACAGTAAACCAACGACTTCTAAATTAGTAGCAAAATTTGCATATAATAGAATGTAATCCATTAAAGTAACAACCAAAAACTCGAAGCTATTAATAAAATAACTGTCGACATAATTCGTTTGTATAATATTAACTTTGATCGATTCAATCAAAACATACATCAATTAATTTGCAATTTTTTTAAGTGACTCCCACATATATAAACCGCTTCCTATTTTCGCCGGGATTAAATTACCTTTTTAATTCTACTCGCTCGTCTTATCTTTTCGATTTTTGAGAAGGAAAAAAAGTATTCGGTATATAGTAGTGTTTACACACCCTCCTTTACACTCCCACCTTTCGGTACACTTTGTTGTAATATTATACAAATCAAAAAGAATAGAAATATTAATTCGAACTCGTTAACTTTTGGCAGACCAATAAATAAATTTTTTTTAACAACAAAAGCGCCCATACCTACATGTTTCATAAAAATTTAATTCATTTGTTACCTTTTTATTCTTATTTTCTTTATATTATTTTTCTTAGTTACTTCGTTTAACTAGTGGCCACCTACAGCAAAAATAGCTTATTACTTTTTTAAATTCGAAAATGCTTTATATTGCCGACAACTAGGGCGGATTTTTACTAACACACGATGACAGGTTAAGAAATTTATTTCGTGATAGAACCAACCCCGTAAGTAGATTAACATCTTTTATTATTGGCTCAAAAATAATTAGCATTCTGCAAATTTTTGCACAACAATTTACAGGTATAATAAATGACACTAAAAAGATGTGTGTTGTTGAAAAATAAAACGAAAAGAAATAAATTAGATCGGCATACTAAGAAGTTCGCGATGGATGTATAGGAGCATAGGCCACCAACAAAATAAAAAAGAGGCAAGAGGCGAGCAGTGAGGTGTTCATTCTTTGCTACTATCGACATTTTTTTGATTTTCCCAGTCACCTTCTGTTATATTATTTGTTCCTTACATGGCCATATTAACCGACTTTTTCCATCTATTCCAATATCTATCCGACTTGTGCATGTCCAGATGCCCGCCCAGTGTCCAGCATATGTTCACTTAAACCATCTTTCATCTATCATCCGCGCACTGAGCAGTCATCATGGTCTAACTACACACTTCCCCGACATATTATTGCAATTTCTAGTGATCGTTCCCAATCCATAGAAAATCGTTTCCTGCGGAAACTTTGAGCCTTTGGGTCCAAGGTACTTCCTGCCTTTAGAAATCATCAACGGTTCCAGTCATCCCCATTATTT
This sequence comes from Malthinus flaveolus, assembly GCA_950108345.1. NCBI lineage: Eukaryota > Metazoa > Arthropoda > Insecta > Coleoptera > Cantharidae > Malthinus > Malthinus flaveolus. The sequence goes on along the minus strand of OX467286.1, from coordinate 24,156,541 downwards.
AAAGTGTTAAAGATTTTTTAAGTCTGAAGACAATGTGTGTCGCACTTTCTCACCAGTCTAAAGACAGTGATCCATGGCCTCCAGACCTTCTGTGCCCACCTGAAACATTGTCAGTCTCGTTCTGTTATAAGAAGAGAGGGCTGGTTTGGTACTTCCAGGGTTCAGCCCATAAAACGGCAGATGCTTCTCCCTATCCCGCACTTGATTGGATGCGGGCAAAAGGAAAAGTACTGACGAATAAAACTGGAAGTAGAGTGTCTCCACGTATGCGGTATATGGTCAAATTAACTATACCCGCTATGCCGGTACAGTGGAGTGCTCAACGGAGTCATACGTGATCTTAGGATCAATTGGCTGCTTCAGTCTCTTCACCAGAAGAGCTGTGGGCTAGTCTATCTGCAGTTGTACTTTAAATAGTAACGGGAAGACGTGAGTTCTGGTAGGAAGTTCTCGTACTTCCGTAGTAGGCATGCTCTAAATGATTAGGCACGTAGGCACCACCAGTGCGTGTCTAGGCTCTCCGCTATGTACCTAATCCCTGTTCCAGACACAGCCCCGCTGTTGGTGGGTGGCAAGGTGTTCACGAGCACGCCATCATGGTAGCTTGGCCCCGCTGTTGGGGGCGCCCGCCCTCATGGTAACTGGTCTGGAATATGTCGTATCGGATGATCCGGATGCGATTAAGTAGATGCTGGTAGAAGGGGATTAGCTACCCCCGAGCCTGTGACCAGTCTGGTTAAAACTGGTACTGCGGGCAGACGTCTAAAGACTTCTGATGAGGTTGGATTCGCAGGGGCTAATGGTTTCCTGGGAGGTGAGAGATACCAATCAGCCTGCTCTCCTTAACCCCTGGTAATAGCGAAAGCTGAGTACAGAGGGGAGGGCAGGTGGATCCTAGATCCTATTTCTGAACGTACAAGATAAGAAGAGAGTTCCTAACGATATTTTCGCGACGCGACTTCAAAGATGCGCAGTTAAACCGCAATAACTAAAAACGATTTTTTTCAAATTCTCCCAGACTTTCTGCCTTCAGGAATCACCGACGGTTCCAGTCATTGCCATTATTTAAAGCGTCAAAGATTTTTTAAGTCTGAAGATAATGTGTGTCGCACTTTCTTGCCAGTCTGAAGACAGTCCCCCATGGTCTCTGTGGCCACCCGAAAAATTGTCAGTCTCGTTGTCTGTTATAAGAAGAGAGTTCCGAACAATATTTTTGCGACGCGACTTTAAAGATGCGCAGTTAAACCGCCATAACTGAAACCGATTTTTTTCAAATACACCCAGACACTTTATTTAACGGTTTCCATCAATAAATTTCAAATATTCATACGATAGTGATGACAGAAATACGATCATATTGTCGCTACATAGATACTACTTGTTAGCAATACTGTTAATTTATTAAACTTGTAATTTTACTGTAAGGTGAGTATAGAATATGCCATTTTATTAATCACTTTAGCAATAAATATTATTTAATGTTTGTTGCAATACGTGAGACTTGTGGCGCTGAGACATCTCTTCCATATTTGGAGAAACAACTTGAAAGATGCGCGCCCACGCTACCTTCGGGCATGGGAATCACGGAACTGCAATAATATAGTTATATTCTACACTTACGTTTTACTAAGCAATAATTATTTCAATTAGCACTATGGTAACGACGCAAAAATTACTCAAATTGATATATCAAAAACCGACAACGCGCACACTATTAACATTAAAAGATAATCCTTTATCCGATTAGTTCTAAAGACAATCAACGTATAAATGGTTATATCGCGTGCACATTTTGTACCACCCGACGTGTCTGTTAGTTAAAATTTTATAGCTTTTTAAAATTAAAGCTTTTGCGAATTTTAATTGCACAATTACACTCGACTTAAGTTGTTTTTTTAAATATCGATCAATATACCTACGCCCAATTTTGCAAGAGGGTCCAAGTTGAACCTGTCGGTTCAAAAGATTAATATTATTCCGATTATTACACAGGAGAGAGTATACGAAAAAACGCCATTTGCTAAATGCGAGAAATGACAGTGCGAAATTCGGCCTTTGGAAGAATGGAACGAACGCATATCCCAAATGGCACCTGCTACAAGAGAGAGTAGGGGTTCTCAAGAGAAGTTAGTGCAGAAAGCGGCGATTCAGACAAACGCGCGATTTCTTAAAAAGTATTGTATAGCTGGAGACTGGCGCAGACCTTCTAGAACACTCGGTATAACCGCCGTAAAAATCCGAATTGCCGTTATTTAAATCAAAACGTTTTTTAATATGATTTAAGTCCCTACAAAACATAATTATGTATCATTAGTCGGTATAATAACCTTTTAAGCCAATATGGGAAACTAATTGTCGAGCCAATTTAATCTACGGGAAAGTCTGAAAGCATTCTCAATTAAAGCTCCAAACATAATTTAGTGTGGAGGCCGTAAATAACGAAGGAGCACTTTATTTGCCACGCTGAGGTAAAAGTCGGGCGAATTTTAATGCGTTCGGTGTGTGCGTCTTATAGAAATTTTATTACTTTTCAAAAACAAACAAAAATTAATAATTATCATTTCCACTTGCACAAAGGTTTCCAACTGGGTCAAAAAATTTAAAACGTGCAACCCCACGATGCTCCTACGATCCGGAATAAATTTAGAAAAATTTATTTACGAACATTCCCTTTCGAAAGAGCGGCACTTCTGTAACGTTAAATGGCAGGTTTTTTTAAATGTTATAAATATTTATCGACTAAAAACACATTATGCCGCCTGTCGACATTTATCACAATATTTAATTTAAAATTAATTAAATTATTTTGAGCTGTCGTCACGAGAAGACTCTTCTAGGATGTTCCAAAGGCACCAAAGCTAAGGATAACTATTTTAGGCAACTACAGAATGAAATAAATACATAAAAGTTGGTATAATGTGTAATATTTAAAGTATTTGTCACTTTCTACCTGTGAATATTGTGTGTGGTCGTAAACCGAGTCTCCAATAAGCACCCCTGCCGATGATTTCTTTTATATTTGCTCAAAGAACCATTTTGAGCAGTTCGTTCAAATTACGTAAGTTTAAATTATTGGGGAAAAAAATAAATGAATTGAACGTACCTACTACCGCACATTAGGCGTAAGGAAAACGAAACTAAATAGTACGAGTGATGTTCGGAAAGATTAGTTCCAATTACGAAATATTTATTGTTGGGGCTGGAAAAGTAGCAAAATGTCATAAATACGTTTTTGTTTAAAAAAAGGTATTTTCAAAAAATGTAAAGTTAATTGGCCCACCAAGAAAGTTATTTATTCGTATTATAAATAAACGGTATTAAAATTTAAAAAAAATTCGTTTATTACGAGGGTAATATATAAATTTATGAGACAGGGGCGGTCGGACGAATAGACAGCTCGAGAAAGTTATTGGACCCCTCTACATTGGAACAACACCGTCTACTTTTCGTGTCTTTACAAAATAGTACGAAAAAGAATAGATGGCGTTTGAACACCCGCTGAGTCACCGGGACCCAACAAATTTCAGCAGATCTTTTTTCAAGAGTCGCTTTCCATCGCCCCGCTGTGCCGGAATGTCCGATTACATATTCAAAAAATATTCTCTTGTTTCAGTTTCTTAAATGTTACTTTATATTATTTTTTTTGTGTCTTACATGCCCAACTAATAAGTAACGAAACATATCTCATTACCATCGAGTTGGGCGACACTAAAACCTTTTTTATTTTTAAGATGAGGCATTAAAATCTAATTGGAAGAGCCAGTTCTCGAGCGGACTTAATTAAATATTTTGGTTCTGATAAAAGAAATAACTTATCGCTACAAGAGAAGTTAAGACAAAACCACTCGCAGTCGTATTGATAAAATATAAATAAGTGACATAACATCGTCTTAAGTTTAAAGACGACAACAACAACAGTATGTGAAGCGGGAGTCGAGGACCACACCGCGTGAGATCGCGACTTGCATAATGCAATCCATCAAGAAAAAAAGAGCTCGTCAACGCTTTCTCAGATGGATAAGCTCCACTCCCAGCCCGTATAATGATAATGATGATGTCTACTGACCACCAGCAGTTACGACTATGAAAAGATAAAGATGACAAAGATGTCGCAATGTCACAGTCGGTAGTTATAAGTTCCAACTCGAGCACTGCTAACTGTCCGATTGCTATCTGTAGGAATTAAATTGTTTTATAACAATTCGACAAAACGGTTCATAATTTATGCCTCGGGAAAACAGTGGCGTAACGTGAAATAAAAATAAACGATTTCGCTAAATTACGAGAATGTAACAGGTAACGCCGTAGTCGAAAGAAAAAGGACACGAAAACCAGAATTTTTGCTCGAACCATTAGTAAACCATGAGAATGAGAATGACAATACATTTTAGTGTGGTGTTACTCAGCATGTTCTGGCGCCTACCATAACACCACAAATATTGTGTTTATAACGATAAGTAAATTCAAAAACAGGTGTCGTACAAATTCATATTATAACACCTTCTCGTGCCCCACAGGTTGACGAATTTAAACCCCTCGTGTGTAGCTGCACCCCACACCCGAGTCTATCGAGCATGATAAATTATCTTAACGTTTTGTACATAATAAAAGATTCGAAGAATGTTAAACATTTTTTACCACTATAATTCAACCGCACGTCAAAATTTCGTTATTAACAACCAAAATCGCATTCGACCAAATTTACAACCAAAAACCTTCCTGTGGAGGCAAAACTTAAAATATTAAACACTTCCGATTCAACCAAAAAACGAGCAAGTAAGTCGCGAGAAATGGGTTACGATAATTTTTCATACTTAGCAACTACAAACTGCACACATCGTACAGTTTTATTTATTCGAGTACAGTTAATAATGACAAGATTACGGACAAGTGTCTTCTTAATCGGTTACAGAGCAAAAGTTGATCCGGCGGCAAGGCGCCAGGCCATACGTGTGTGGGTTAAAGGTAAAACTCTGATGGACGCACGAAAACGCCCACATAAAACGACGCCGCAAACATACAAATCTATAACCATTAACCCATATTATACAACAGTATTGTACCACTTAAGGTTTTTTTTTGTCCCGAGAAATTTGAACACTTTAGTTTTATTATAGGAAAATGTCGTTAAAATGAACAAAATTACTAGAATAATACAAATTGAGCTTTCGAACATACGAAAAACAAAAATGTTGGAAGTGGCGTTACGAATCATTGCCATTGCACGAATAAGGCCAAGTGCGGTTAAAAGCAGAGTCGTAGTTACGAATAGGCCAGAGGCGCACGCTGAGACCTCCTTAACTGAAGAAGCCCCGTTTCAACTTCATAACAATCTTAATTTTAGAAAAATTTAAAACCGATTTGTGTAAAAAAATTCCGTAAGCTGCGATGTTTTTGTCACTCGAAGTAGGATGAAGTTTCTATGTTAACTTCTTAATTGGCGTTAAAATGGCATTTGACTAGGTTAGCATGACAACAATGTAAATTATTAATTTCCAGAGAGTAAAAGCGTAAATGCACTCGTCCTAATTGCTAATTAACAAAGTTTTCTATGAAACATAATGAAAAACAAAAAATGTAACCAACCCATTTGGAGCCAAAAAGAATTCTAGAATTTCCCACTGCTTTAATTGAAATCCGACCCTGCATCTATGAATTGGCATCGTTAAGGAACTTTCTGCTTGTTATTGTTCTTGTTAGTGTCTTAAATTTTCTTTGTTATTATCAACGTAAAGGCACAATACACAATACCTATGTATCACCACTTTACTTTAATTCTACCCACACAAAACGTACCTCTCGTAAAGGTGTCTTTAAAGGAATGATCCGCGTTCCAGATATAATATTTCCAATTTTAGTATAATTGTTCCATCTGAAAAATAAACACGAAATTAAAAAAACGTTATGATTAAAATGCAACAAAAAACATGTTAAGTTTCGTAGGCAATTAATTTCAAATTACGTAGAACGCAAATTCGCAAGAACAAAATCAATTTCAGTCTTGCAAATTGGTGAGTGTAACTACTCCAATAGTAGTTAGTAACATAAGTTAATAACCTGCGATCAAACCGACACCTTAATTAAAAGCCCGATAGACTTGAAATCCATTTTTTCTATTTTTAAAGAAGACTTTGTAAAAACATATATCTTGATGTAAAAATGATATTAATAGTAAGCACATGATTAGTTTTATCATTTTTTAACTGTACCTGGTACATAAATTAGGCACTTTAGTACAAAATCCAATTTTTTTAACAATAATAGTTCCTGAAGTCATTAAATAATTTGAAAAACTATTAGTTTCAGAACCCAATTTTAATTCCCGGCTGGCGCCATCTCTTATCAAATACATACATTATATATGCAAGTTACAAACCTATACTTACAGTTTACAGTTTTTTTGACTAGATAAGAAATTGACATAAATTTTACATTAAATAACGATAAATAATGAAATGGATTACTACTCATTACATTAGTAATCAAACAAATTCTACAAAATATCTCTAAAATGTAATTACAACAGATATAACCGAACCTTGTGCATAAAATAAGCATAACCTAAAAACTTACCTTTTAGGTAATTTATCCATTTTTTACTGTGGGTTATCGCATTTTTTAGTATTATTTGTTTTACGTTAAAGCACCGTAAGTAACTGATTTATTTCAATAAAACTATAAATTAGCTAATGGTATTAGAATGAAGACAGCGTGACGTTATATAACCCCACTACATAACTACACACTTTTTAATGGCTACTACTACCTACCTGAAAAGGAAAAGTAAACATTTGAAAAGTTTTCAAAATAGAATTAAAAGAAAATACAATTTATATAAAATTTATATCACTTTTAACTTATTCAAAAATCACAGATTGTAGGTAACAATTTTATTTCGGCAAACAAAGTCTTTTCAGAGTCGATTAGTTCTTGTGGCTTTTCATACTAAAAGCAAATTGTTAGTTTATTACAAGTACAAAATTAGGCGAAATTTCTTACACTAATAATAAGGGTATTATGTCGATGGGTAAATTTAACTTTGCTACATTTTAGTCCCAAATTTAGTCTTTCTAGTTCTGGTATTGGTAAGCACTTAAAATATTTCTTATTAGTCGTTCTTACTACTAAATATTTGTTCGAGTCGTCAAGTTCGACACTATAAGTGTCTAGTGGATACGGCATATTGCTTATTCTCCATTCTAAATTCCGTCTAGTTGCACGTCTTCTAACGTATGGCTGTAAGGTTAATAACATTAAAATTATTATAACTTTTGCGTGCAAGTTACCTGATTTGACGATTCTTTAATTACGAAGGTGCAATCATCTAATGTAATTTCTGGATCGGGTTCGCCAATTTCAACCGACCAAGTGTCTTGTTCGCTCAATTTATTTCTTCTCCACAACCGTCTTATTACAACTCCCGTTTCCATGTTATACTCTTCCACCATTTCTTCGTTATTATGGAATGTGAAGTGAACTTTTCTATTAGTTCCAGTTTGTATACAACTTTTTTTTGCATTTTTCAATTTTAGTGTCCAATTTTCCATTTCGAGCTTAACAATTTAATAGCCCTGTTAAATTGACCTAACGCCTTTCTTAAAAGTTATATTTTAAAAAAGAATCTGATCAAGAGGGCTTTATTATTGACCAATCGTACGTCCGTACGTCTAAGCTTGGAAACATAAAAGTGAAAATTTACATAAACATAACCTCACTATCACTATTGTAGTAGAAACACGTCAAAAAGTAGGGACTAGAGCTCGTACAAGCTAGAAATAGGACTGTCAATCATTCTAAAATTGAATCTTATTTTATTACCTGGGGGTATAGGGGTTAATCGGTAGGTAATAGGGTAATAGCATAGTAGGTATTCAGTTACATTCTGTGTAGCATTTCTGGTAGCATTGGAGCAGGGAACCACCGACAGCAATACTTTGCTACCGTCTCTTTACAAAATCTTTGCTAATACGTATTACTTTTTCATGTCGAGACCCATTACTTTCAACCGTAAGAATTTTCTTTATGTGAACACGATAACTTAAGAACAAATTATTATTTTGATTTACGCTTCTGTGTACGAGTTCAAAATGTATTTGAGCAAACCACTAGAAGAGAGTGAGAGTATGTCTATGATCCTTGAAAGAATGTAAAATGTAACTGAATACCTATTTTAAAAAACAATTTACCAAACTACCAATTCCAGAAAACTACATTGTTAATAATAAATGCAATTGGTAGTAGATACATAAACTTTATTACAAACCAACAAGCTACATCTTTACAGCTAAAAAATTACTTTTAGATTTAATTAAACCAACTAAAAATTGTATATGGAAGGTTTAAATAGAAAATGTAACTATGTAACCAATAAAAAGTTTTTGAATCTTACAGTATTGATAAAAAATATATATTTAACAATTTGTCAACAGGTTTAAAGTATTCTGAAACATGTAACCATTTATATAACTTGTACAATAAGGTTTAATAGCCACAACAATAGTTGGTTAATATTTTATATAAAAATATGGATTTTAATTATCTTACAGTTATTTCTTTCTCTTTTAAAAGAACTTTTTAAACAGCGAACCTCGATGATCATTTCGCCAATTGAATTCACTCGAAAGTTAGTTCAATTCCTCTTAATTGTGCTGCTTAATTATTTCAATCGCCAAAGTTAGAAATTTTGAGTCTTATAACAGTAAGCACATGCTTTCTATACCTATTCAAATATGATTTAGGGCCAATTTTACAATCGCGGTATAAATCAAGGAATAGCTATTCTAGGTATAAAACCAAAATTATTCTCCCATCAGCTTCCTTAATAGATCAAATGTGGAGAGTTTTGGATTTGGAGAAATGTTAGTGAATAACTGATACCAATATTTCATTTATTTGCGAGTTAACTTATAGGGCAAAAATTTTGAGGTTATTCCTAGAATAGCTTGTCGTTTATACGGCGATTGTAAAACTGGACATTACAGACGTTATCCAGCTCAAAAAGCACAAAACTTTAGTGACTTCGTTTTTAATGAAACATTTCCCGTGAATATTCAATAATTTCCAATTCACGAGACTTGAAAACGACTATATGTACATAAAGGTGATTTAAAGCTAACCCGATCAAAAATTAGTTTTTCAACTACAAATTTCTAAATTTCGAACCTTATCTTAAACTAAAACTACGTTTGCACCGAGACTTATGTCACGATTCACGGTTTCTCATAATTATTAGCAAAATTCCTTTGGACATTTAACAAAACTAGAATGAAACCTTTGGATAACAAACTTAATAAAATATTTATATTACATTTAACACAAAACAATTCAACATTATTATTTTTCAACACTCAAAAAAGAAATGTTTCGACGGCGGCGTATGCAAAATATGTTATACTAGCGACACATTATAATAATTTCGTGCAAGGAAACCACTTGTCGCTTTCAAAAACATTCTTATCATTATCATATTATTAAAACACAGCCAATTTACATACTTATCTTCATAACGGTAAGTATTATTGTAAAACAATATTAAGTTATAAGATAATAATCGTCGCTGAAATAATAGCTATTGTTTGAGCTGTGCATTTTTTAATAAACTATATAACGTACAAAAACCAATTTCTATATCACAAACTGAACACAACTTTCCTTTTTCATTCACAGACGAATTCGACACAATAAATAACATGTGTATTTAACATAAAATTAGTCTGATAACTGTATTATTTACTTATAAATTAATAAAAAAAAACTTAAGATGCAATAAAAAAACAGTAACAATAAATCAGCACAAGTTAACAAATACAACAAGAAAAGCAAGTTTAGCCAGTAAAAAATTATTCTACTCATTATGTACAATTATACAGAATGTCTTCCCAGCATGCCCCTTTTTTTAAATATTCCTAAACGTGCATTTAGTGCAACACCCTGTACATAATAAAATAAATAAATTTTAGCTCTATTGAAAACCAGTTTCAAAAACATAATTAAAACTACACTGGTGGTTGTAGGCTAACGCGAACCCATGTCCCACACAACTTCTACAAAAAAATGGCTAATAATTTAACATTTAAAGAACTTTTAAAAATTAACGTTCTCTGTGTGATTTCATAATTTGTTTTAATACTTATACCTTAAAATTATACGATAACATTACCACTTATACAAGTAAAGCAACTACTATCTACTTTTTAAAGTAATTTCAATATATTGATTATCGATGAGATTCCAATTCGTATTAAAAATCTCCATCTTCTTATTATAAATCTTCGAATCGAGTCGTGGGGCCGTTACCTTTCACTTTATCGATGATCTTGTTCACGTATTCAGTGCTATTTCCAGCTATCATATTTTCTAAATTAAAAAGTACAGTCATTAAGATTCTCTCTTTGTAAATGCATAACTATTGCTAAATGTTTCTAAGAGTTAGCCGAAACAAGAAAACAATTTATAATTCTGAACCGACATAAAGTGTTGCAGGAATTATTTAATGGTTTAATGCCATTAACAGACCACAAATGAATAGAATTTTATGCCTTAAAACGCATATTTCAAGGTTTTTGACTAATAATTAGCAAAGCAGAAAATGAAGAGACGGGGAGTCGTATACAACCCGCTTATGGATCAGTCTATGGGACCTTTCACTGTATACAACAGAAAATTTGTGTCCGGATATTCTAACCCAACGTGAAACAGTTGAAATTTGACATAGGAGTAAAGAATGTTATCGCTAAAACGAAAAAATCTTGAATTCAGAAAAAATGCAATAGTTCGCATAAATGCAGGGGAACAGAATTTCCTTTGAATAGTTGGTTGGATGCCATATACACTGGACACTCATGTAACTCTAGGTCAACAGTAAAATTGTTTGCGACAGCCGGCGGCCCAAAACTGTGCACCTTTTCATTAAAAAGTCATCATTTTTTCGAGTGCCAAGCCTACTCATTGTAGTGCCCAGGGGCGGACGGGCTTGACGTCACCGGCTCAGGAAATTTTTGTTAAAAAGCCCGATCAAGGGCGCCAGGGGCAAAATAACACAACGAGCCGGCTGTTAGAGCAAGAGCAGTGAGCTCATTTGCCACTGGGAGTGCCGAAGATTTAAAGATCGAACTAGTCCAGTAGTCATTACACAGGACGCCTATAAAAGAGCGTTTATCATAGCGAAGAGAAATTTGGGGACTCTCTGTAAGGCACGCCACAACAGAAATTTCATGAGTTACCTTTTCATGTCCCCTTTTCTAAAACTCACGAACTATAATTGGCTCAAAGTGTTTACATAATTTTGAGATTTTAAATTCTTCAAGAGGCCTATAATAATTATGACACCTGAAATTAGTTATCAACATCTTGAACTGGCGAAGTATCCCAATTTCCCTTATCATTTGTTGATACAGCAAATTACGATTATTATTTCGAAAGCATTAAATAATACTCACTGGTTATATTTTTAACGACATTTTCGAGAACATTAGTAACCTCCCCTTGCCTTTCGGTCGGTTGATCGTTGACTTTAACGCCCACCAATTGTTTACACTGAATGATGGCATTTATCAACCGTCCTTTAATAAAGCACAAATTATTTCTATACCAAACCAAACTAACAAACTTACTATGCTCGTGTTCGAGTCCTTGCAGTTTAATCTTATTCGCTTCGTGTTGTGCCTTCTTCTTCAATCGACACGCCCTAGATGCCAATTTATTCTTTTCCTTACGACTCTTAGGTCGTACATTAAAAGGCAACTCGCTAACAGGCGTCATATTATTTATAACACGTCCCAACTTATCCAATTCCTTTCCAATGTTATACAGCTTTCTTGGGTTCGGCGTCAAATCGTTACCGTCACCTTTTCGCGCCTTCCCACTATGTTTAATACCTCTTACAGAGCAACTGGGACTAAAGACTGGATCCGTAACTTCGTTAAGGACGTGAGGATCTTCCATTCGCGTTTTCATTATGAGACGTTGTCCTTTTGGACCTTTCGCTTGTACGTTATACTGCCAAAAAAATCTCTCTCGTTTACTCGATAACTTGTAATTTCGTTCATTTTCGTTGTCGGAATTTTCTAAAAAAATTTCACGTGAAAATTATAAAAAGGGTTATAAAAAGTAGAATTACCGTCGCTCGAAAAATCTTCATAATGCTCACTATCTTCATCACTGTCTGCATCATCATCGTTGGAAAAATCCTGCGCTTCTGGACTTAAAACCCCCCCAGTAGACAAAGAAGAAGTAGAACCAGCTTCGACCAAAGAGCTGGTAGATAAAAGATGTTTACGTGGTTCTCTTCTTTGCCATATCTGTTCCAATCCTAAATGAGTTGGAGCAGAAGAAGATAAAGTTGACGTTTGATTACGTTGACCTCTAATCCCCGACGCTCCTGAAACAGGACTTGTACTTTGACCAGGAACAGATTGTCCAAGTATAGATCTTTCAGGAGAAACTGTATAATTTTCACGTTTTAATAACAATTCGTGTAAAGCACTGTGCTTTTGTTGTACTGTTAACGTCGGTGTCAAAGAAGATGATGATGCCGACTGTAATAAAGAAGAAGTCGAACTATTTTGACTTGTAGGTGAAAATGCAGGTTCTGTTGTTTTAGAAGCAAATGTGTTGAATATATTAGAAGAAACACTGCTTGATGTGTCCAAAGAATCTCTGTAAGTTTAGGAAATTTTATTTCGAGTAATTATAAACTCAACGACTTAACTATTGTTGCCAGTTAGTGAAAAACAAACCTTATGAAATTAAACAAGTGTCAGCTTTGCTCGCTCGGGAGGAAATTAAAAAATACAAACAAACTCGTTTAGATCTTACCTATAGAAACCTACTCCAGTTTGAGGACACGAAGTCGCAATTAGGGTGTTTAAATGATTATTATTACTCTGAGGATTTAAAATAGATATTCTATCAGAAATATAACTATATACGCTTTCTCCCGGTAATAATAAATCGTCGAAATTTAAATCTTCCAGAAGATTTTCGTCGTTCGCATTTAATTCGGCTAACGTGGGGCCCTGTATTAAATCAGCTTTATCCACTTGAAAGATGTCGTCTTCGTCCATGTGAATCATAGGATCGGACTTGGAATTATAATCATTGTCTAAATCGATAATTTTATTCGTCCACATCGAATTACTACCGTACGATAAATTAGAGTCGGTCCCGAACTGACCGGCGCTACTTAAATTTATATCTCGATACGGCGAAGAAGATTCTTCGAAATTAAAATCGCGGAAGCCGAAACTGTCGAGTCGGCGAGTTGGAATCGGAACACTTGCCGTCAAATTTAAGTTGGTGTTTTCGCCACTGTCGGGTTCTTGTTTTATAATTATGTCAGGATCTAAGAAAAATTCTCCAGTGTAATCTGCCATATTGCATTAAATCTGAAAATACACATTTTAGTTTTCTTTTATACTTATTGAACCCACTAATGGTTCTATTTGTAGGAATTAAAATCGATAAAAATAAAATTGTGCAATAGAAATACGTAAACAATTTGTAGTATTTTAGGAGTAAACAAACTCACCATTCAATATCACAATAATAGTAAAATTGAATTTGGATAAACTCGAGAACTTTAACCTTTAAAAATGTCCTATAATGTTATCGCGAATTAAAACACAAATCGCTTAAACAGTGCGCATTCTATCAACATTCTTCCACCATGCTGATGATCATGCTTATCGTAAAATGACTGTCAACACACTGTCCACACGACACTTTTGATGAGAAAAAACAAATTAACGATGACGAACCTTCACCTTCAGCGAAACCCAAATTAAGTAAACAAACAAATATGTTAGATCAACCAAAGGTTTCCTAAATTCTAATCAAACACCTCGCACTGGATTTATAAGTAAAGGTCACATGAATACATCTAATCGGTGGTACGCACCAATCGAATCGAAGATGAGAGCACCTACGCCAATCGGGCCCCATATTTTGATCAAAACATACACACAAAGTAGGTACAGTTGTATCAAAATATATGAAACAACAACAACGTAAAGTTATGGCATGACAGGCATCGGTGGCCTGTTCACCACTAGTTCTAGTACAAAAACAAGTTGCAATCAAATTACTTTTGATTGGCACTTGCAATAAATTTAATAAACTTTTATAAAATGGTGCATGAGAGATTATAAATGTGGTTATTTTAAGAATTTTACGTTATAGATTGCGCAGTTGTGTAAAATTGCTTTAACGATTTGAGTGGAATGGCAACGCTGCGGGAAACTCCGTCCTTCAGCGTACACGTGTAGCGCGCGCGTTTCAAATAGTCTATTGTTGGGGAAAATTGTAAACAGTTGCTTTGAATTAGTTTATATTGTGTTTAAATTACTCTAACTAAGCCTTTATCGTTTCTTAAACTTACTGTATATACGTTTATACGCACTTTCTATAATTTTACCACTTGGAAAGACGCGCTAAGTTTCTTCGGTATTCGGCTGTATGTTTCTTGACAAATGCTCTAAAAGTTTGTTGCAAACAAATCCTTGTTTTCATCACATCACAGACAACTAAAACTTTTATGACAAGTGAATCGCTTTTCGCCTCGGTGCGCTGTGCTACTCATCACTACTCTTCAGTGATGCTTTTGCTTTGGGGATTATTATCTTGTCATGACTGGAAGCGTCGATATGTTAAGACTTTTGAGAAGTTTTATGAACATTTATTATTTACAACGTGATTTTATTGTCTCCGGCTCCAGACATAATGGAGACAGAAATTACAACTCGTTGAAGTGAAGAAATAATAAATCTATTTCAAGTGGATTAATTATAAAAATTGTAGTATCATAAACTCTTTATTCATAATGCCAGCTAATTAATATATAATCTATTATGAATATAATGTATATTATGATTCTACAAATAAATATCACAATGGCTGTTTTTTGTTACCTGCCTAAGGTTTCTGGAAAAGGTTTTGAAATCAATTTAGAAAAGCTAGGGCAAGCAAGAATAGCCAACAGCCAACCAGCCTACAACAATCGTTTTTATAAAACTATTTTTTTTTCAAAAAAGGGAATATGAGATGAGTTATAACTCTCAAGAGTATATAACAATGTAAAGCACGTTTTATTTTGTAATTAAATTTTTTTTCTAAACTCTTGGGCACGATGTCTTTTTTGCATAATGACTACTACATTCTAAACTATTTCAGTCATAATTTAGAAATAGCAAGTATGTGGTTGTGAATTTATAAGATTAGGAAAATTTATTTTTTCTTAATTTATACAAAGGAAGCAGTGACCAACGACACATTCGAAATGATACAAAAATCTGTTAATAATAAGTCTTCGGATACATTTCGAACAAAGTCAGCTTTTTTTAGGGGGCCTTTCTCTGTTTTCTGTTTTCAGTGAAAGGGAAACTTCCTCCAGACTCGCTCTGCTTCGAATAAATCCAAATTAATGTGTTTGCCAAATTTTTTAAAGCAAACTTTTACTACACTTTTACTTTTTACCCAATGAACTTAGACCAACCACAGTCAACAGCTATGAAAATTGGGGTTTAAGGATTTTTCTAAACGGCTAAAGACATTTTAGAAAAATATAGCATAAATCAACACGTTTTAACAATAACGAATTACATAAATAGTATACAGAGTGACAAGAAAAAAAAGCATTGCCCGCGTTTCTAATTCTGAAGTTTTCCGACGCCTCTGAGGGTTGTAAAATTACGTCAGACGTAAAGCTCTTTTTTTCTTAAAATTATACCATATCACAAGCATATTTGGAGGACATGGACATTCTCCAATTTTCGAAGCCGTCGTAACGAATTTTTGAGAGTTGCCCTTTAGAATTGTCTGGGGATGGAAAAATTCGCGTTGCTACTCTGCAGGGTGCTTTCTGGTCGCTCAAAATATACAAAAAGGTTCTTAATAATATTTTTCACATTCATAAAAGTCATAAAATTCTTATTTTAGCTCAAGACTTTTAATTAATTATAACAGAATTAAAATAATTAAATTCGAACTTCGAACTAATGGAAAGTTTATCTCTAACTTGGAAATATACGTTTAAGGCATCTTATTCGATGTTTTAACAATTTTCTTTTAAACATAAGCGATTTTAAATAATCTAATTAATTAGGACGAGAGCTTGGTGGACAGTTTTAATGTTTACGTATCGTGTGGTCCTCTGAGAGGACTCCTCTCCAACTCCAAAGCTCTCCCCAAAATTTAGATTTCTATAATTAAAGCGATCGGTATCACATTGAGATTTCGACGACTAACTTTCTCTCTTAACTCTCTTAAAAAGTTATGTAATTTGCATTAATTTGTATAACGTTCCAAGATAAAGACACACTTTAGATCAAGTACCAGAAGTTCTTTAATTATTGCGAAATTTGTTTTCCAATTTTGCTTATACAATATTTATAAATTTTATAAAATATCCCAGTCGCCTACGTTCTAATAAAAAAAGCTTAATCTATTAATCTACAAGAACAGCTCTCAAACATCAATTAAAAAAATATTTTAAGTTTAAAAATTAAATTTCTATATACATATAAAATTTTAGCACCAATTTGCTAAAAAAAAATTTTTTTATATAAGAAGAGTGTAAATCGTTCAATTTAAGAAACTGTTCTCATTATCTCATTAATAATAATTCCTGTTTTGGTCATATGGTCACTGCTACATACAGTAGAACAAATTTTATAGATTGAAATAAAGCTATAAAGCTTCAAGCTGCTTAACCGTGCAAAGGCAGCTTTTGATGCGTTTTAAGAACTACCATTTGTTCCTCCACCTTGAGCATCGTTATCCATTATGTGGGGACGTAAAATTGCTCGAACTGTTTCAAAATGTTTTTTAAAACCCAATTTTAAATATAAACTTTTAGAAGCGTCATTTTCTGGTCGGATTATAACGAACGGTAAGTATCCACGTATCAACTCGACGTTTGTTAAATGTTTCGCTAAATAAATTCCGTATCCTTTACGTCGGTATTCTGGAAGGGTTTGCATGGAAAACATAGCTCCGTAATACGACTGTACCATCCATGCGGCTAAATCGCCTGTCGACGAAAATATTCCATAAGATGGCAAATGTTCGATGAGACGCTCGAAGACTTCTATGCATTCCATGTGATTTGCCGGATATAAATCGTGGATTGTTTGTGCGTGTTCTCTAGTTAATTGAAGAATTTCCACCTCATTGGAAACTTCCCTATAAATATTTAAATTATTTAATTATACTCTGTACGAAATATTTTAAAGGGTGGTTCTATTGGGACTATTATCAACCTCCCAGTGGATACATCAATTATGCGCAGCTTTATTTCATATTTAGATTTTGAAATTGTCTCTTTGGTGGGACTTTTCATGGGGTTTGTCCGAGCTTCTTTTCTATCTGTATGCAAAGCATATTCGTTTGAGATAGACATCATTATACTGCACGGCTTTCAATTTTTTTTAAGTAGCGCCTTACTTTGATGATGATTGTTATGATAATAGCACTCCCAACTCTCCCAACTCGATGGCAACCGTTTGAAACTAATTGCTTTTGTATACGTACCTACTCTGAATTTTCTTAGGATTTCAGAAATGCAAAAATATACCGAGTTATTTACAGTAAAATCGAAAACATAAATATATGTCAAATAATGCCGTTCTGGATACACGAGATCCTTGCCAAATTTCATTTTCATAGCCAAACATCGAAAAAAGTCAAGAGTGTTATGTTGCAAGTGCTTTTTATTGATGTTTTGTCGTGTTTCTGACTGCTCCGACCACAGCTTCTCTGCTGTATAGAGGCAATTACAAAATTAAATTTGAAATGAGACAAAGCCGTATTCAAGAGATTCATAATAGTCCATTCAATTAGTCCTCTGTTAGTCTATTAGCCTTAACCTACAGAATATATCGTGTTGCTTTGAAATGGCAAGCAGCTAATAGTCTGATTAAGCACGAAAGCGTCACATGCAGTTTTAGTTTGCGATCAAAGGTAAAGTTCACGTCATATAAGCAAACGAAGTTCAATTAAAGCGATTCGTATAATGCCTCGTTGAGGGCGAACAATAATTTCAATCACTAACCATGAAGAGCAGAGCAGCAGAGCTCAACTTCAATAAATGGGATAACTGGAAATGTTTAGTTTCGAAAAAAAAATACTCACAAGTCTTTGCTTATTAATTCGGGATCGTTGTTAAGTACATAAACATCTCCGCATACTTTTTCGATCGATCCTTTATCGAAATAAAATTCTTCTATTCTATCCATAATCAAGCTATGCGTAAAATTAATGTAAAGAGGCTCGTTCCAGTCTAACAACATATCTTCAGTTTGTAACAAATCCAAATGTTCTATTTGATCTCGCGGACAAAAAACGCTGAAACTTTCATACAACTTTCCGTGAGGCTAAAAATGCGCATGCAAACGACCAATTATTATGAAATTTATACAAAAAATAACTATTTTATATTTTATAAACAATAAGTAATAAGGTAGTCACACAATGATTTTCAAAAGCGATATCTGCAAAGCTTACCGTGACCCTGGACTGGCATAATGCCAGTTAGGTCAATTGATGGTTTCAATGCCAAACTCTTTTTCCTTCGTAATTAACTAAATAGTCCAAATACGAAAGTAAGTTTTAATTGGTTTCAACTATGATCTTAAGGTAAAAAGACTTTAATTTAATTAAGAGAAACATACATCAATTACTGAATTTTCTTTGAGTTTTCGATTTCAATTTATAAGATACTTAAAGGCACTTAATAGAGATTTCCTTCCTCCCAAGTCGAATTATTTCATTTTTATTTTTGCAAACCCATCAAACAATTGGTAATTGATCGTTACACAATAAAGCTGGTAAGACTTATCGATTGGTTCGCTCTGAACGATTAGACGATTTGAGACTGAATAGGTTTGTGCTCATGAGAAAGTTATTAACCAGTTGCTTGATTAAAGTTGGGGAAAATGTTTATCTTGTGCGCCCTAATTTATCTAACGAAAATGGATTTCTTACCGTTTTCGTCATGCCTGGAAAATGAAGTATTACCGGCTGTTCCGGCCACGTTTTCGAAACGTAAAAATGAAAGTCCCAAACTCGATCGTTTAAGTACGTTTTGATGGTTTCGTGAAACTGAAAAATGTACAAAAATTTATTAGACGCAATAAAATATTATATTTTTCTGGCAACGTGTCAAATAAAAATGTAACGAATACTCCGCTGCTCTCTTTTTGTAGAAAACTAAAAAAAAAAGTTCTGAATAGAAACATTTGAATAGGGAATAAGAGACCATTTGTATTTTTTCCTTCCGTGTATTACGGAAGGAAAAATACACTTTTTAATTTAAAAAAAAGCATCGATTGATTTCAAAAAGTTTTTTTTCATATTACCCACTCACTACTATCCTCTTTTTTGTGTTAAACTAAAGACGAGAGCGAATGAAAAGTGAATTCGTGGCTAAGAAACATTAAAGCAAAGCAAAATACATATTATATAGGTACGTGGTACAGCCACAGAAAAATTTATTGGCCACTACCAACGAAGAGTGGCAACTTTCTTTATTTCCTATACGTTTTAGCAGAGAGTGGCTAAACTGAGAGACTGCTGTATAATTCGTAAAAATTGCTTTCCAGAAATTGCGAACTGGGGACTGGCAGACATAAGTTTATAGTAATAGGGCCAGACTGATGGGAAAAGCACTCCGGAAAGCCCAACAAGAGACATAGAAGTTGTAAAACTCCTGTACGAATAGTTTTACTAACTTGAACTTCCACGAATTCCTCGGAAATGTAAAATCATTACATCATTAGCAATAGATGCTAAAGAGTTAAGGTATTAGTTGGCGTGGTTATACTGTTATGCAACAAAACTGATGTGGAAGAGAAGAAAAAAATTCTTGCAGGCGTCTGGGTCTGATGCTGGCTTCCTTACATATCCAATATCCGCATAAATATGTGAACAAAGTAGTGGGACACAAGAGAGAGGGTCAGTGCTAAAAAACGCCCAGTGGAAATTTAATTACAATTTTCTTAAAGCCTCTGAGTTTATTACGCTCGATTTCGATTTATTTCCTAATATACCAAATACACAAGCAATTGATTTAATTCGTTTCCGTTTTTCCTCCGTATAAATTTACAAAATTAGAAACTTTAGGTCGTAAATTAAATTTTAAGACATCGCGAAAAAGAAGATTTTTATCGTGGTACTGGTTATTTCAACTCGACTACTTATACAAAGAGTATACTTGTTAAATTCTATTCCATTTTGTACTTTTTGACAAATTAAATCACACGCTATCTCGAAAACGAAAGACTTAAGAGGCTTTGTCAGTAAATCTGGCGACTTAATTGCATCTCCATCAATCCTCGCAAAATACCAAGACAAAACCGATTTGCTAAAAGGCAAAAAAGTGTTTATATAATGGAAGATGTGGGAGAAAAAAATTAATTTTTAAATAATATTCGTCGCGAGACGTTTATTTTCTGAAAAATTACGAAATGGTGACGTATGTAGTAGTACAGGGTGGGCAAAACTCGATGGTTCTTACAGAGAATTTATAACTAGAAGATGAGATATGGAAAACTGGTGGAAACCGGAATTTGCGATCGTCTTTTCTTTTGTTCTGTGAAACCATCGAATTTTGTTCACCCTGCACAAAACTTCCCAATTATTTTTTTCATAACATAGCAAAAGTGGCCACATAAAATGATGTACTTTTGAACAAAAAATTTAAACAAAGGGCAAGTTAATCAGAAATAATAGCCAAGACTTCGTAGAACCTTTTCCAAGGAGAGGCTCAACAGCAGTTCTCTACTAAAAGCAATTAAATTAAACATTTGAGACCTCTGAAAACTCGATAAGTGTGGCAAATAACGTACGAAAGATCCGCAGAAGATTAAATGAAACTTAAAAGCTACTGGTGCGTGGTTTTCGAACAGATTCTCCGTCGAAACGAACAATAATAGAATAATAAAACGCTAGTCTAAGCTCATACCTCATACCTCAATCAACGCTCATCGCTCATATACTAAAAAACGGCTGGTGGTTATGTTATAACAGGACTTTTTGTACGCGTTGAAAATATTAAAAAAGATAACAGAGATAGTACCTAACAATAGTATGCTCAGAAGCTGATTTCAAGAAACCGAAATTATATGAGGCGTTTCTATTTGAAATAGAAAAACTAGCCCCATTTCCGGTTAAACGGGAAGTTAAAATTTACCGTGTTTGGTATCATTGGACAGCTAATCTTACGATATTTTAAAAAATCATTAAGTATAGAGGGTGTTTTCAAAAACTTTTTTAGTTTGGATAATTTCCGGTTTAACCAGAAGTGACATTTAATCCAAAATTATAAGAAATAAAAGAAAATTATGGAATAAATGAATACATCAACTTGGAATTACAGACTGTAACTATAAACGAAATGATAAATTTTGGAAATTTTGAGTTTAAAAAAATATATAGCTCGGAAAGTAGTCTATAGAGGAAAATGAAACTAAGTTTATGAATTAAGAATTGCATTATCAACAACGTATCAAAATATAGACTAAACTGACGGAGCCGATTTGAGAAAAACCGTTTTAAAATTTTAGTCAACTTTGGTCTTTACAAAGTAGTCAATTTTGAAAATATTTTCAAAATTGACTATTACAAAACTAAAGCCCTATATTTTTCCCATATAGTCCTGTTTTTAGATTATTATAATAATAATTATCTCCAAAGTTATAATAAAAAAACTAGAAAATGAGATGATCGTTATACTTATACTGGCCGCCATTTTGAATTTAAAAACTAGAAAAGATATTTTTTGATTAAGGCTCATGTGTACTAACTTATAGCCGAGTATAAATACTGTGGGTCAAGATTTTTCGAAATGCGACCCAAATAACCTCCTTATTTCGGGCCACCCTGTATCGATTTAGTGTAAAAGCTAATTTTGCCGAAAAAGTTTTGCGAAACTAAATTTCAACAAAATTGCTTTAGTAGTTTTTGTTTTATAAGGCCAGACTTTTTCACACTAGTTTTTTATTACTGTTTCGGATTCAGGGGAACCACAGACATTAAAAAAAAATTTTTTTTCGATGATATTACTTTTTCATAGTAGACTAAGTTAACGAAGTAAGTTAAATTCAGAAAGTATTATTAGGCAAAAAGAAAATTAAATATTCGACGTCCATGATATACGAGGAAGACAAATTTGCTGAATTGTTTTCATTCGGCTGTTTGATTTACGTAAAAAGTTAAATAAAAACTTCAAATGCCTTGTAAGTTGTCCCAAAAACTTTTTGATGTAGATTTAGATTAGTATTTTCTTTCAAATTATGTAAAAAATGTGCGGCGCTTTGGATTTTCTTATTTAGTATCTTCCGAACTGATTGACCCAAATTCGCCAAAAAATTATAAACGCTTAGGTATGGATTTTAACACCAATCGCCAATCACCAATAAATGTAACAAGAGATTTTCTACTTGAAAACAAGAGCGCGGCTTATCCTCGACTTAACTCTGTTAAAATAGATTTTCGTTGGTTTTAGTTAGAAATTCGCTGTATAATTAATCCACTTGATTCTGTTCACGATAACTAATTCGTGGGTCATTCTTAAAAAATAAAGTGAAATGAAATAGGTAATTTGTTATTTGTTAGCAAATTCATATTTAACATTTTATAAAATTGACGATTGTTTCGGTTTTTGGCTATTATCAAAATATACAGTGTGTCTGTAATTACGATTTCTGCGTTTAATTAATTAGATAATTATACTGAGTGATATATCGTTGGAAAGACAATTTTAGGCAGTTTCAGAATATGTAATAACAATGGGTATGTTCCATTTAAAATTTTGAATGTATTTGCTATATCTCAAAAATTTGATGCTCCATTGTTTTTTTGATTTTGACATATTATTGCAAATAAAAAGTTACACAACTTTTGTATACAACACTTCCTTGAAATGCTTACAATAGCTGAGATAGTCGCTGTGACACGTTATTACAGACCCACTGTATTATTATTATTATTATTTTGTATATCTTTCATTCTCTCGATAATAGCTGAAGGCCGAAACAATCGTCAAATTTTTGAACGTACAAGTTTATTCGGAACTGTTGATTAGAGTGGATATAAGAAGGTTACATGACATTTTTAAAGCAATTTTATAAACTTTTTACCAAAATTTTATTATGGTAACTTATTTTAAATGGCAACAACCTGTTGATATCGACATGAAACCTTTATATAAGTAGATAAAAGTTACTGTTTCATAACAAAGTTGCTGCAATGATTAACTTATTTAAGAAATTTCGAAGAAGAAGAAGAATAATAAAAAAAATTAACTTTGTTCGGCTTCTGAAGTGCAACCTTATAAAACTGCAGTCTATGCACTTTAATTAAATCGATGAAAATAGCGAGAGAGAAATAAAGGGTTTATAATTATATCTTTTCGAAAATTTCCACAATAACACGCAAAATTGTTAAATTTCTCCACGGTAGTCGCATGCTTTTCTAAAACTTGGCAATCACGTGAAAATGGCTACATGGCACGCAATCGAACCTTATGTGTGCACTCCGCTTATAACGGGGGTTGTAGACATAACGTGACTGAATTATTACATTAAAAGTGTTATTAAAGATTTATTTTAAAATAATAATGTACAAATTTTAAAGCTTAAATTATGGCCCTAAATGTGTGCCGTATCCAAATTACGTCCGGTTATTCGAGATGCAATAATTGCGGTTTGAAACTGTTTTAGAACTTTCTTTAAATCGGTTTTATTCGAAATGTTTTAGCCATTTCTAGTACAAAATGAAACTTATTGTAACACAAGTTGAAGTTTATTTAGAAATTCAATTAACTTCAATTTTCCTGAAAATTTCTTCAATATCCTGTGTTTTATAGAGCAATATAAGGGTAGTACACGTTTGAGTTTCAGCTTATTTAGGTCTACAGCTACCTACGTATTTTAATTCAAATAGGTATCAGAGATTAGAGATATTTAATATCTGAATATTCAATCAATAAAACTAACTTCAGAAGTTTGGTAATTTAGTTGGTATTAAATAAGGTACTTAGCTATTTTAATCTTGCGATCTTGTCTAAACAAATATAATCTAAGTAGGCGATCGAAAAGAGCTGCTTTGTTTCAATATAATAAATAATAACTATTATGCAATGATGAGTAAGAGTCGATCAATACTAACAAATCGTAAAAATGTATCACATTCGTCTTTCTATAACTTGACAGAAAATTACCAGCTCATTTTTTAGCAATGGCAATTGGCAATGATATTTAAAACATTTCAAACCCAATTAATGACTCAGGTTTTGAAAATATCATATTATATATAGAAACCAAATAAACGTCGCTTGAAAAGAACTTCAATATCCTATTTTTTAATCCACTTTAGCGCCTTAAAAGTAGTCATTTGTAATTACTTTTAAAATTTACTAATATAGCAAAAGTAAAGTCTTATATTTTGTCTAATATACGTATTCCCATTCTTAAACTTTTATAATAATAAATAATCTGAAAGACTTTATCTTAAGACTGAAAGAACATTGCAAATTAGTAGTAAAAGTGGCCGTCTGCCACTCCTAAAAAGAAGCATTAAAACTTGAAGGTGACTCGAGAAGAGTGGAGTTTTGCTCTTTTTTCGGTTATAACTCGAAAACTACGCACTTTATGAGAAAAGTGCTTCAACTTAAAAATAAACTGCATCTAATTTTCTACAAATTATATCTGATTGGTTTTTTTCGTCACATAAACGGTTTACGCGCTAGAGCGCGTTGAAGTTTCACAAAAATTTCAAAATTGGTCAGAAAACTATTTTATCGCTTATAGTTCAAAAACTACGCACTTTTACAGAAGAGCTTTTCCATACAAAAATAAACTATAATCAATTTTCTACAAATTATGTATCTTATATTTTTGTCGTTAAACGAACAATTTAGGTGCCAGAGCGCGACGTTGTAACGTTAAAACTAAATAGCTCGAAAATGAGACAATCGTTATACTGGCTGCCATTTTGAATTTAAACATTTGTCCTAGAAATAAACTACATCAAATTTACTATAAATTATATCTCGTAAGTTTTTTTCTCAGGTAAACGAGTTTGGCGCTAGCGTGCGTTAAAGATAACAAAATTACAAATTTGGTCAAAAGATTGTTTTATCGCTCGTAACTCGAAGACTACGCACTTTATGAGAAAAGTTGTTTTGTTAAAAAATATAGTACATAATGTCCTACAAATTATATCTCTTAAGTTTTTGTCCTCGGGTGACTGATTTAGGCGCTGGCGCGCGTAAAAGTTAACAAAATTCCAAAATCGGCCAAAAAAGTGTTTTATCGCTCATAACTCGAAAACTACGTACTATTAGAGAAAAGTTTAGGTATACAAAAATAAGGTACATTCGATTTTCTACAAATTATGCTTCTTAAGTTTTTGTCCTCAGATGACCGATTTAAACGCTGGCGCCCGTAAAAGTAAAAAAATACTAAAATCGGCCAAAAAACTGTTTTATCGTTTATAGTTCAAAAACTACAAATTTTTAGAGAAAAGCTTTTTTATACAAAAATAAAGTACATTCAATTTTCTACAAATTATATCTCTTAAGTTTTTGTCCTCAGGTGACCGATTCAGGCGCTGGCGCGCGTTAAAGTAAATAAAATTCTAAAATCGGCCAAAAAAGTGTTTTATCGCTCATAACTCGAAAACTACGTCCGTTTGGAGAAAAGTTTAGGTATACAAAAATAAGGTACATTCGATTTTCTACAAATTATGTCTCTTAAGTTTTTGTCCTCAGATGACCGACTTAGACGCTGGCGCACGTAAAAGTAAAAAAATACTAAAATCGGCCCTAAAAACTGTTATATCGTTTATAGTTCAAAAACTACAAACTTTTAGAGAAAAGCTTTTCAATACAAAAATAAAGTACATTCAATTTTCTACAAATTATATCTCTTAAGTTTTTGTCCTTAGGTGACCGATTTAGGCGCTGGCGCGCGTTAATGTAAATAAAATTCCAAAATCCGCCAAAAAAGTGTTTTATCGCTCATAACTCGAAAACTTCGTCCTTTTGGAGAAAAGTTTAGGTATACAAAAATAAGGTACATTCGATTTTCTACAAATTATGCCTCTTAAGTTTTTGTCTTCAGATGACCGATTTAGACGCTGGCGCATGTAAAAGTAAAAAAATACTAAAATCGGCCAAAAAACTGTTTTATCGTTTATAGTTCAAAAACTACAAATTTTTAGAGAAAAGCTTTTTTATACAAAAATAAAGTACATTCAATTTTCTACAAATTATATCTCTTAAGTTTTTGTCCTCAGGTGACCGATTCAGGCGCTGGCGCGCGTTAAAGTAAATAAAATTCTAAAATCGGCCAAAAAAGTGTTTTATCGCTCATAACTCGAAAACTACGTCCGTTTGGAGAAAAGTTTAGGTATACAAAAATAAGGTACATTCGATTTTCTACAAATTATGTCTCTTAAGTTTTTGTCCTCAGATGACCGACTTAGACGCTGGCGCACGTAAAAGTAAAAAAATACTAAAATCGGCCCTAAAAACTGTTATATCGTTTATAGTTCAAAAACTACAAACTTTTAGAGAAAAGCTTTTCAATACAAAAATAAATTACATTCAATTTTCTACAAATTATATCTCTTAAGTTTTTGTCCTTAGGTGACCGATTTAGGCGCTGGCGCGCGTTAATGTAAATAAAATTCCAAAATCCGCCAAAAAAGTGTTTTATCGCTCATAACTCGAAAACTTCGTCCTTTTGGAGAAAAGTTTAGGTATACAAAATTAAGGTACATTCGATTTTCTACAAATTATGCCTCTTAAGTTTTTGTCTTCAGATGACCGATTTAGACGCTGGCGCATGTAAAAGTAAAAAAATACTAAAATCGGCCAAAAAACTGTTTTATCGTTTATAGTTCAAAAGCTACAAACTTTTAGAGAAAAGCATTGTTATACACAAATAAAGTACATTCAATTTTCTACAAATTATGTATTCTATAGTTTTTTTGTCAAATGAACAGTTTAAGTGCAATAGCGCAACATAATAATCTCCAACGTCAAAACGAAAAATATAGGGGGTAGCAAAAATGTCTTTTTTTGATAATTTTTTTATGGGTACGTACCAAGATCTGTAGATTAAATGGAACGGTAATTATCTACTGATTACTGATACCAAATAGTCCGTATGTTTCAGTTAAAAAACAATCAATTAATCTCTACGTCATCACTCATCAGAACAAAAGATATTACTTACTAATTTAATTAAATTGCCGAAATTGTTCCGGACATTTTAATAAAAACGGCGCAAAAAGACTAAAAGACAACAAAGAAAATATCTTGATTAAATTTTTTTACCTTATATAGGTACGACATAAAAACTTTATAGGTACCTATCTCCTAATTAATTTCATTTTATCAAAATATTCAAAATTTTCATTAAACAAAGAAGTCGACCACGGTTTGTGCTAAATTCTGGAGTTAATTTAAAATGACATTCGGGTCTCTGGAAAATGTAAGGTTTCGCAACTTGTTGTGTCTCTAACTATTATTAATATTAATAGGTTTTCATATGTATTAACTGGATTTTAAGGATTACCGAGCTTAACTAGTTATCCATTATTGCATTACAAATCATATTACATTAAGCAAATTTAATGAAACCAACAAACGTATAAATAATTAATAAGCGAGCAGAAATAATACGAGAAAATTAATTTTTTTAAATGGGTAAAATGACTTTTTAAATTATTATTACCTTAATCGAGTCTGGCAAATAGTCGCTAAGGAAGTTAAGAATTTCAGGAAGCTCTTCTTGTTTCACCAATTTAAAATTTTTGCCTTCAGACAATACGTCCATTTCTAAACAATAAAAAACTAATAAACGCAATATTATTTTCAAAATTATCCGATAATAATAATAATAAACTCATTTTTACTCAAAGTTTCATATTATTACATCATTATAATTATTTTTCATATATTGCGAGTGAAATTAAATTTCGCCGGTAACTAAAAAAAATGTTTAAATCGTACAAATTTACCTTAATTTCGACGAGCCGACAAAATGTAGCGCGCCGAAATTTTACTTTTCGTGCTTTATGTTTAAAAATCAAAACTGACGCTTTAAACCGCAATATCAAATAATTGAAATTAACTATCCCTAATCTAAAAAAAACTCTTCGATCGAATTGCTGGGCGCGGAAAGCTCTGCAGCCCCCAAGCGCTCCCCTTGCACTGCGGCAACCCCCAAGTATAAGTGGTTGTCCAACCGACAGGCGCACTATTGCGAACTTCTATGCGCAGAAATTAAAATCGTCCGACGAGAAGAAAATATCATCGATTATATTTTCATAAAAGAAAGTTAAACTTAAACGAATATTTGTGTGACTAATTACTTTTACGTTTTGTTAAAACTTTCGTGGTTTAAATTTAAATTTGAGAAAAGGTCTAAATTTAAAAGCTCGTTGTTTAAATTTTGCAGTTTTTTAATTTTAATTATTTTAAAAAATTAATTTTTTAAACAATGAGTTTTGATTCGAGTTCCCAACGTCATCTACCTTTCGATTTTGATACTAGTAATAGTTTGTCGTCGCAGCTTTCTTTTTTACCCACAGTTAGTCTACATTCCATTACTGGTAAATAAACGTTTATTCAAAAGTTTTAAACCAAACTACTTATTTTGTAGAGTATTTAGACGACTTGAAGATGTCTAGAAGGCGTAATAAAGAATACGAAAACGTAGACTACACGAAATTAAATCAAACCGATGGAGGATTTGTGGATGCACAATTTGTTCATCCACCTTTGAAAATACCGTGGAAAGCCGTGTCTTTAGCTTGTCTTTTATTTATTATTGGTACAAGTTTATTAATAATTGGAAGTCTTGTTGTAAGTGGTCATATAGATACTAGATATTCTGATAGAATGTGGCCCATGATCATATTGGGTATACTTATGTTTATACCCGGAGCCTACCATGTTCGTATTGCTTACTACGCTTACAGGCAAATTCCAGGATACTCTTTCGACGATATACCAGAATTTGATTAAAATGTTTCATATTTTGCAATATCTACTGCCTTATGTTAGTTACTTGTCTCTATGTATGTATCAATGTCTGTGATCACACCAAATTTATCTTAAATCGTAAACGTTAATGAAGTTCTATATAAAATGTATAAATAAGTAATTTTAAGATTTAAATCGCTTAAAATGTTTTATTTACTGTGTAAGGATTGAATGTAACATTTTCCAGTAAAGAAAAATTACCATTATTTTTGATTCCACTTTGACTCCACTAAAAAGTATTTAAAAAAACACAAAATTGCGTATAAAAATAACAAAATTTATTTTTATTGTTATGAACAAAAACTATAAACAAGAAACAAATAATTAAAAGTAAAGAGCGCTTACCCTTAGTTAAAAAAAAAAGTAATAAACTACAAATTGTAGGAACTTCAAAATAAGTCAAAAATTGTAAAATACAAAAGAATACTAAAATTAATAAGTTACACGTTCCACTTCTGAACTTGTGTATTAAGGCACTAGGTAATTAGGATATTCATAAGATATTTTTATTATCACTTTTGACTCTTATAAAAATATAAAATATTTATGTACATCAACAATTATTCATTATGAACAAAACTTAATTTTGTTTATATCACAACTACCATTACAAAATCTTGAATTAAAATTCTTAAACCTAACAATGGTAACTGAATTTCCATAAAACAACAAAGTCATCTACTTCCTTAAATAAAAATTTATAATTATAGTTATTATACATCAATCGACATTTTTTAGTCGATTTCTCAGATCCACTAATACTTCAAAATTAAAAGCGAAACCAACAATTTTCTCATTGGCAACCTTTATTTTTACGATAATAATCGACGCACTTTTGCAACTGTTCAAATTTTATTTGAATCGACGGTTCCGCTCCATTGTCTTTTACAAATATAGTATATGGGAAAGACATAGCTAATATTCCATATATCTTATGTTTAAATTGTAATATACTGTCGTTATTAATTATAAGTTGCAGTTTAGCTTCTATTGCATCTGGAATGATAAGTTTTAAGGTAATGTCTTGTCCCTCACACCTTGTTTTAATAAGTTTATGGAAATAATATCTAATGGTCAGAAAAATTTCCTCGACTGAAAAATCTGTTCTAATTGTGAGAGTACTTTCGTCGCCCTAAAATTTACGTAATTTTACTAAATTCATCAACAATTTGATTAAATTAATATACAGGGTGTTTACGGTCTTCTCTGTAATATTTTAAGGGGTAGTAGTACAGGTCAAAAGAAGTCGAAAAACCCTAAAACACCTTGGTAAAAGTTTCCTCCTAAGCGAGATAATAATTCTTTTAGTTTTCACAATAAACAATTAATTTGTTTAAAAATCTAGTAATCTTTTATTTTTTAAGGGATGATAGTACATGTCAAAAGAAGTCGATAAACCTTAACACGTTCACTGCTACTCAAATGATTGTAGGGTCACTAATTGCTTTTACGTCTACTTTACTTTTTACTTTTACTTTACTGTCTATAGACAACGCTACCAAATCTGAAATTCGTAACTAGATTGCTAACCTTACTGAACGAGGTTTAAGTAGTAAACAACTTAAGCGCACCATGTGCGTCGGCAGCATTGGCGATATCGCCGTGTAGACGCACCGTATGCGTCGGTAGCATTCAACGTGTTAAAACGCCTTAGTAAAAGTAAAAAAAATTTTAGTAAGGCGTTTTAAGGTATATCGATCTGCACTATCGCCCCTTAAAAGGTCACTTGATTTTGAAACAAATTAATCGTTTATTGTAAAAACTAAAAGAACTGTTATCTTGCTTATGAGGAAACTTTTACCAAGGTGTTTCAAGATTTTTTGACTTCTTTTGACCTATACTATCACCCCTTAAATATTATAGAGAAGACCGTAGGCACCCTGTATAGAAGTGAAAATTTGCGCACCTTCAAAAATTTTCACTTTGTAAGAGACCCACCAATCTCGCAATGATTACAATATCATGCTAAATTGAAGAAGATTGAAGACTTTAAATAATTTAATTTTTTGCATTTTAAATTCAAAAACCTATTTTGTTTCTCTTGCAACGCCCATGCGCTTATCTTACAACTAGGTATCTATCGATTTCTTAAAATGTGGGTATTTTTAATGTGCGCAAATTTTCCCAATTGATTTTTCCCCAAACTTTACCTTAATCTTTGCGTAAATTGATTTTTTGCAACACTTCGAGTATAAATTAAGAGCATCAGATTCAGAAATATGCGTTACAAGTACCACTACTAATCCACGCAAAACCAAAGTACTTAAATGTGTATACCATCCTGCTAATATATTATCTAATATGCCTTTAATATCTTCTCTGTAAACGTCTTCTTTTTTATGCATCATTGCATATAATAGATTATTGAAGTACTTCCAAATAGCTGCGAATAATAAGTCAACACAATTAAATTACTTCAAGCCATGGACCATGGAACTAGAAAATAAGTGGAAGGATGAAGCTCTTGGCGCAGAACAAGCTGTCAGTTGTGTAAAGGAGGTCCGAGAGTGTGGTAGTAGTACTCTGGCGTACTCAGCTGCACACACTTCTGAGCAACACGTTACTGATGCTTCACTTTTAGATACCCCCAAACTAGCTTATAACCATTCCACTTATTTTCTAGTTCCATGCTTCAAGCAAACTACTCACAAATTATTATTTATTTACAAAAATGTTAAGTTGCGTCAAGATCTACTTTAAAAACTTGACAGTCTCATAAGAAAATTAGTCAAACTAACGACCCTTATACATTTTTGTGAAAATTACAAATGAAAACAAACAATTACCTATTTCGGATATGTGATTCTTTTCGGTTATTAAATGCAATATTAAAATCTTTGCCAAAGATATGTCAGTTTCAATCGTTTTCTTCAGCACTTCACGAAGTACATCATTTCGGAAATTAACATCGTAATTGCCACTATTCTGAATCGTCCACATATTTTTCTGGCACATCAATTTTAAGTCTAAAACGAAAATATCACTTTAAATATTTGCCATTACTCGCTTATTGATTGCTAATGAATTTTTACAATTGTGGGAATAAATTTGCGGACTACAGAAGTAAACCCCACTTGCCCAGCTAGAATCAAGTTTAACAGTACTTTTGTTAAGTTTGAATCCCATTTCCTTAGGCGTTGGTTGCTAAAAGCGTAAAGATCCACATCTAGCAACCAAAACTATGGGACAATAGTCTCGGCAGTAGGTAGCTGAACCAACATAGCAGGTTACTGAACACCCAATCAGGTATTAGCAAAGACGATGATTCAACTACAGCTCTATGCAAAATAAATCACGGTGTAATTAAATCCAGACTCTTCTCAAGTAACTATACTTATAATAGTGGACATGTTCAAGGCATTTTACGTAAATCATATCACTTTACTTATAGCATCTGGCAAGGGTTTCAGCCCTATTTGCAAGACGGAATCCGACTACAGAACTTTGAATTAGTGAGAAAGCAGAGTATTTGCAAAAAACTCATCAAGTCTGGAGTACCACAGGGGTTCATTTTCGGCCTCCGGATGTTTAATCTGCTTGTTGTGCATCCTCATAACACCACATCTAAAGGATATTTGGTTGCTTAAAATGAAAACGAGGAGATAGATGCTCCTTGATTCAAGTTGAATATATTCTCTCTGTTTAGCAAACGTTATTTCATACATCTGTCGCACATAAATAGGGCTTTAACGTTAAATTGAAGGTACACTACTCACAGGCGAAGTACCAAAGTATATTACAGCATAAATAAATTGATCGACTAATTAAAACTTATTGTTATACTCACTAGGATCCATGAAAAGGTCGATACAATCTCTAAGATAACCACCTCTCAATAAAACCTTGCAAAAATATAGAAGTTTACCCATTTTACTAAGATTACACCCATTAATCTTCTTAAACCACTGAAAACAATACATTTAAAATTGCTAAAATCAAAAGTGGTCAATAGTAGATCAAGGCCAAATTTCTTCGTTATTCTATGTAATACACAAAATGTGAAATTTACAGTTATTGAACGCTAAATGATACCTATTTTTTAATTGTTTAGATCTTAATAAGGCTTCAGAAAAATGAGACAATACAAAATGAATTTTTTTCAAATGTTAGTTGTGTTGGTTTTAGTGTCAGATTTTTGATAAGCGCCTAGCATAGTTGAAACTAATTTTAAAAGAGGCATCGTTTAATGATTTGTATCTTATACATTTGAGATTTTAAGGTGCTAACTATATTAAAAAAGATATTGGACTTCAACATTCTATTAGATCACCCTGTATTTTTTTAAAATACTTACTTCGACCTCCGTCAGTTCGTCCAGTTTGTCACGATACTGTAATAATACACGAGCAGCTTCGTTATAAGCTTTGCTATGCTCAAATATGATGACCATATTTATAGTGAGCATCTTCAATATATTTCTCATAGAACTACCTTTGGGCGAATCGCATAAATATTCTAAAAAGTTCGCATCTTAGTTATAAAATAGATCAAAATTAACAAACACTTACTTAATCCATTAAACAGACTAATAAACATTTTATAAGCATCTGCAGGCTCTTTTTGTTTAAAAAGGCATATGGAATTTAAGACAAACGAACGAATTAAAGGAGTATCTTGAATCTCATGCAGTTTGACTGTAAATCCCAAATAATCACCTTCGTTAATAATTTTTGATAAGATTTTGAGTTCGTCTTCTGCCAAAGGCGCGCAACTGCCCAAAAGAATATTGCAGTTCGATTCTAAATCTAAATTTTGGCTTCTTACAACATCATCTTCAGCTAAAACAGCCGTCGGTGAAGAATTAGATGAATTGTATTCCAAACAATTTTCTTCATCATAATCGTCGTCGCACTTATTTAAATTTGCGTCACTACTTGCAGTTTCCAAAATACCACATTTACTTCTTATAAGTTTGCTCGAATGCTCTGAAGGCGATTTACTGCACCTTTTAAATGAACTATTAGACCTTACTTCTAGATCGATGGACCGATTAGCACAGTCAAGCAAATGATCTTCAGAATTGCTCTTGTTTAAATTGTTCAAATTTACTTCGGCGGCGTTAAAACTATTTGTGTTGGCACCAGTTTCATTGTATTCGAAATTGGGGGGTCGAATAAACTCATACGTATCCCACGAAAGTATTTCTAATGATATTAACTGGTTAAAATATGTATCTCGGTCCTCAACTTCGTGCTTTGTTAATAATTCAAAAAACTTCCTGTGTATGTCGACATCGATTAATTTTTCGTCAACACGTCTACAATTTAAAATATCCAATAAAGCAAATCGAGCCAATTCAATATTATTCGATATATACGATTTCGACATAATATCAGAGACAACACCATAATCTACTGCCCAAGATTGTCTATTTGTTAATAATTTGCGCACTATTTCCAAATTGTTAACAATTTTGTCAGGAGACTGACTAGCAATAATATCAAAAAGAATATCCGATAAGAGTATACTAGTTTCAAAGTATTCAGTTAACTTCAATACGGCATCATAAAACTCGATACCTATACTTTCTAAGCCAGATATACACTTTTCTAAAATCACTCGCTTGTCCGATGCACGTGATAAAGAATCTTGTCCTAACTCAACTATCGAAGTCACGCTTTTAAAATTTACAAACGCCTTTAGAAAAATTTGAACGGTACTATTGAATAATTTCATACTTTTTAACGTACAATTGTACGCGTCCATTAAATCGTCCAAATTTAACTGTAAAATATTATCTTCAACTTCTTTGGCCATTTCGTGCATGTATCTACAGTATCGCTTCTTACACTTATAGAAATAAAAATGATAACACAACTGCATAAAAACGGAACATTTCCAAGGGCCTCTAGCATTAGTATTAAAGTTAGTATTAATCCACGACTCAACATTTTCATTCGAGTCTACACTTTGAGGAGCTGGTGAACGATCACTCAAAGGCACAGAGCTTAATTTATTAAACGAAGTATCTTCACATTGAACAGCATTTTCCGAAATTACTTTTACAGGAGATAATTGATTTAGTTTTCTAGAAGTAAAGAGATGACTGGTGATAGACCTACAAATTTAAAACGAATTAATTAAAGTATCAGCACATGACGCTTATACAGGGTGCTTCAGATTGATGAGTCATTAAAATTATATCGAGTTCTTATTTAAAACGGGTACCCTCCTATTTTTTATTAGGTATTCCCATGTGCCAAACGTTTGAGTAGGTGCCATATAAGCGCTTGTGGTAGGATTTAAATATGAAAGATAATTTTCACTTTCATTTATAAAAGCCGGGTGTTAGTGAGACTCCAAGTTGATTATTAAACAATCTACATCGGGCCAAATCTCTGTATACATCAGTATACAGAGGATAAGAAACGTTATCTCTATTTGCGTCCAAGGCATCAGTAGTTATTTAAAAGTCTGATATACTTTTAGAAACGCTATACTAAAGTTATAGGATTTTGGTACTGAAACGTCAACTATTGGGATAAACCGCAGATAAATGTTTTTTATCTACGAATAGCTACAATACTGAAAGAGCTCTTGACACATGCTTTGAATTTGGTGCAATTAAAACAAAATCCTGAATACAATAAATTATGTGCCTCACTGTTTTGATTTCAAAAAAGGAATCTTCAAAAAGAAAAAAATTCAATGCGGTTTGTCAAAAATCCTATAATATTCTCGTGACTTGAGGCAGACCGGAACCACACCACAAGTGGCAACTCTCAAATTGGAGCTCTTTAAAATAGCTAAACGTCATTTATTTTAAATGCAAATTACTTACTCGGCATACAGTGAAATAGTATCATCTTCATTGAGTTCTGGTTCTGGCTTCAAAGTTTTATCTAGTTTATTTGAAATAGATCCTTCTCTAGATGATACAGAAGTTTCAGATTTTTGAAATAATCGACGAGGCGGTCTTTTAGCCGGTGGTAAATTTGGCGATCTGAATTTACTTTGACTAGTTTGATGATTAATTAGCCATTCATTCAATATATTGGTAGTGAAAGGAAATTCGTCCAAATTCGATTTTGAACTTAAAGTTGCATTTTTAAATATTGAATCATGAGACTGAATGCATATTTTTTCTTCAGAAGAAAATTTGTATTTTATATTCCACAAGTAAGGATCAAATTCGAATTCCATTTCTTCTTCATTACTATATGTTTCGTCTATTTCATATTCATCACTATAATATAGCTCATCTTCAAATACACCAGAATTTTTTAGTGATGAACATTCCACAACTCTATTATCGGTATTTCGATTAAAGGTAATACGTGGAACCCAAATTTTTGAAGCACTAACACGATCATTAGTCCGATCATTATATTGATCATTAGTAGTGCTACAAAGATTTCCAGAACTATTTAATACTAGACTAGAAGAAGTTTCACCAATATTCGATAAGTTGTTAAAATTTGGTCGATCTTCAACACTTGAAAAGTTTCTGTTTAACGAATTATCAAAGATTTGAGGTAAAGGTACGTTAGATTTATCACTCAAATTAACTTTATTTTCAGAATTCGAAATTAATGAAGTTCTAGTTAACCGGTTCGATTTGTCTGGCAAAATATTCACTGTGTCGTGAGCGGGAGAAAATTCATCTTGACTAGAATCAGAACTAAACGAATATCTCCTGTTAAAACGATTCAATTTGGATATCGAAATATCTAACCCTTTACATACAACAAGTTGGTTTTTATTGTTAAAAATTTTATTAGATTCGTCGCTCAAATTAACTTCATTTTCAGCGCTCAAATTAACTTCATTTTCAGCGCTCAAATTAACTTCATTTTCAGCGCTCAAATTAACTTCCTTCTCAGCGCTCAAATTAACTTCCTTCTCAGCGCTCAAATTAACTTCCTTCTCAGCGCTCAAATTAACTTCCTTCTCGGCGCTCAAATTAACTTCATTTTCAGCGCTCAAATTAACTTCATTTTCAGCGCTTAAATTAACTTCCTTCTCAGCGCTCAAATTAACTTCCTTCTCAGCGCTCAAATTAACTTCCTTCTCCGCGCTCAAATTAACTTCCTTCTCGGCGCTCAAATTAACTTCCTTCTCGGCGCTCAAATTAACTTCATTTTCGGCGCTCAAATTAACTTCCTTTTCAGCGCTCAAATTAACTTCCTTCTCAGCGCTCAAATTAACTTCCTTCTCAGCGCTCAAATTAACTTCCTTCTCAGCGCTCAAATTAACTTCCTTCTCGGCGCTCAAATTAACTTCCTTTTCAGCGCTCAAATTAACTTCCTTCTCAGCGCTCAAATTAACTTCCTTCTCAGCGCTCAAATTAACTTCCTTCTCAGCGCTCAAATTAACTTCCTTCTCAGCGCTCAAATTAACTTCCTTCTCAGCGCTCAAATTAACTTCCTTCTCGGCGCTCAAATTAACTTCCTTTTCAGCGCTCAAATTAACTTCCTTCTCGGCGCTCAAATTAACTTCCTTCTCAGCGCTCAAATTAACTTCCTTCTCAGCGCTCAAATTAACTTCCTTCTCAGCGCTCAAATTAACTTCCTTCTCAGCGCTCAAATTAACTTCCTTCTCGGCGCTCAAATTAACTTCCTTTTCAGCGCTCAAATTAACTTCCTTCTCAGCGCTCAAATTAACTTCCTTCTCAGCGCTCAAATTAACTTCCTTCTCAGCGCTCAAATTAACTTCCTTCTCAGCGCTCAAATTAACTTCCTTCTCAGCGCTCAAATTAACTTCCTTCTCAGCGCTCAAATTAACTTCCTTCTCGGCGCTCAAATTAACTTCATTTTCAGCGCTCAAATTAACTTCATTTTCAGCGCTTAAATTAACTTCCTTCTCAGCGCTCAAATTAACTTCCTTCTCAGCGCTCAAATTAACTTCCTTCTCCGCGCTCAAATTAACTTCCTTCTCGGCGCTCAAATTAACTTCCTTCTCGGCGCTCAAATTAACTTCATTTTCGGCGCTCAAATTAACTTCCTTTTCAGCGCTCAAATTAACTTCCTTCTCAGCGCTCAAATTAACTTCCTTCTCGGCGCTCAAATTAACTTCTTTCTCGGCGCTCAAATTAACTTCATTTTCAGCGCTCAAATTAACTTCCTTCTCGGCGCTCAAATTAACTTCCTTTTCAGCGCTCAAATTTGATAAAGTTCTAGTTACTAACAGGTTCGATTTGTCTGGTAAAGTATTTAACATGTCGCGAGTTAAAGAAAATTCGTTTATACTAGAGCTAAAACGATCTATTTTGGGTATTGTGATACATATTCCATTTCTTAAATTAAATTGGTCATCATGTAAAATGTCCGACGTTTTATCTATCGCGTTGTTTGATTTTTGTGAAAAATTAACCAAAGTCTTACGAGTCGAAGAATATTCATCATCCTCCAAATGACTATTTAGATATTTTGCAACTAGAGCTTGGTTTAAATAAACGTCTTCTAAAACTATTTTTAAGTCTTTCAAGTCATATGCCGTTTGGGATATTTCTAAAATAATAGAAAACATACAGGTTTAGATAACTTTAAAAATTTCAGGAAGCAAAAAACAATTTTAGCTAAAGAATTGTCTACCACGTATAGATAACTCCCTACACTATTAGAAACACCAGATAAAAGTCCCAGAATTTCCGCATTTCTGCAGCGTCTTGTTTTTGTATTAAATGACAATCGACAGTGCCACACTTTTAGACTCTACATTTGGTCTCAAAAATCATGGTTGGTACACTACCTCAAGATTGGTGGTAATACCGCCATGCATGGCACCAGAGCCGGTAGATATAGAGAGTACCACACGCCTTTGATCCAACAAAACATTAATAAGTAAATGGTAGAACAGATACAGAGTAGATAACTGGATCAAAAATAACGGCGCTATGCAGTACTCTCTATATCTACCAACTGTGCATGGCACGGCTTAGAAACGCCCCCTCGGTGCGACCTAGTAAACTACTGTTCTATTTAAGTTCTACTCGGCATCACAAAGATGAAACCAGATTGAAGTTACTGTACAAGAAATCTCAATTTCACTACTTGGAGACGCTGTTGCCAACATGAAAAATTCAGGGACTTTATGGTTGGTGTTCATTTCATTTGAAATAAAATTCTCAATGCTTACCTTTATCTTTCTTCCGTTTCTTAACAGGGCCGTTACAATTGCTTTTGTTTTTACGTTTTCGATGAGATTCCACCTTTATCTTTTCCTTTCGCACATTTTTTATTTTACTGTTCTTTCTAGAATGTTCAAAAACACCAGGAGAGCTTTGCACTGCTTTTAAACGTTTACCGATGTGATCAGGACCTGACACTTTAGTCGTTTTGTAACATTTGTTTACAACGTTTTCAATAACTAAATCCATGTGATTCACTTGTTCATCTTCATCTGTATTTGCAAGACCTGGTACTTGAGTCGAGTCATTTTCATCTGCATTTGCAACATAATATTTGTCCATGATGCCTTCAACCAAACCAACGTGAATAGGGTCTGAAACTTGAACCAATAGTTCATCTTTATCCATATTTTCAACGTAACATTTGTTTATAACGTCTTCAGGAATCAATTCAACAGGAAGAGGACACGCTACTTGAGTCAACTGTTCATCTTTATCAGTATTTGTAACATAACATTTGTTTACGAAATCTTCGGGAATCGAATCAACAAATAATGAACCGGACGGTTGAGCCAATTGATTATCTTCATCCGTATTTGCAATTGGAGATTTATTTCTGTTTTCCGTAACAAAATTAATAGGATGAAGACCTAATACTTGAGTCGACGGTTTATCTTCAATTGCATTTCCAACGTAACATTCATTTACTCCGTCTTCGGAAACAAAATCAACTTGGAAAGGTCCTAGTAGTTGAGTCAATTCATCATCTTGTTCGGTATCTTCAACATAACATTTGTTTACAACATCTTCCAAAACCATATCTACGGCAATGGAACTGCTGCAACGTTGGCTAGTTCCAGTAGTAGAAGAAATTTTGGTAGCTTCTTCTAAACCTGTTCCGATGACATCTTTTTTCTTTTTAATTGGTGGTCTCCCCCTTTTCAATTTCGTTTTAATACTTTTGGTGTCAGTGGCCGCAATACTCTCTGCAGGTTGATCTTTATTTATGTTGTTTCTTATACCATCATCGTTAACAGCGTTTTCTACTACTTTAACTTCTTTCAAAGTACTTTTATCGATATCGCTTTCACTAACAAAATGTCGAACTGTTTGAAATATTTGATTTCTTTGTTCTTTGCCAACTTCCATCATAACTTTGTTAAGTTCTTTGATAAATTTTCTGGTTTTCTTTACGTCTTTGATTTGCTCAGAGTTGGTTTGCGATTCCCTTTTGTAAGACTTTTTTGGCTGTGCAGTTTTAGAACGTTGTTCTCTTCTTTCATCATTATCATTCTTCTGTTCCTTTACTGCTTTAAATTTGAAGCTTTTTAATTTACACTTAAAAGTAGGACTTAAATTCTTTTCAAGAGTATCTTGTACAGGTTTTGTTTTATGTTTAGTTTTATCTTTTTTTTCCAGTTCTTTTAGTTTTATATTTTTTTTTAATTCTGCAGGATGTAGCTTTTGGTTGTTTATTACTGAATTGGAACTGCTCTCTATCTTTGCAGCAGAAAGCTTCCGAGATTGCACTTGTTTTTTATCAGATTTTTTTGTTTTTGGCATAGTATTTATATCTACAACAGGCACTCCATTTAGATTGTTTGTTATTAAATACGGGTTGCTCTCGGTCTCTACAGGCAACATCTTCGAAGATTGTACATTATTTTGTTCAGATTTTTTCCGTATAGTATCTGGTTTTACAGGATGTAGATTTAGATAGCTTATTATCGGACTTGAAGTTCTCTCCATCTCTTCAGTCGACAGCTTTGGATTCAACTAGAAGAAATTAAAAATTTACTTTATTCTAATTTTGAGTAGTTATGAAAAATTTGATTCCAAAATACCGTGCATAATAGATAATAGCTACAAGTAA
Organism: Malthinus flaveolus; assembly: GCA_950108345.1. Lineage (NCBI taxonomy): Eukaryota > Metazoa > Arthropoda > Insecta > Coleoptera > Cantharidae > Malthinus > Malthinus flaveolus. Next base: position 24,115,549 of record OX467286.1, on the reverse strand, counting down.
GTGTATATTTATGTGTATATTAAAACAAACAGTCCAAAAGCTACACAAGAGTTTGTTTACAATTCCATCAAAATGCACCGTAATTCAATCAATTGTGGTTCCACTATCAGCAACTTACTTTTGCAACAGTTTAAAACTTTATTATAGCTGAGATATATTACCCAAATACGACAATTAAGACATTTAATATTATTTGTCTTTACAATAACTTTAAATTAACCATAATCTCCAACTATAACTTTGTAAAATTAAATTAATTAGAATGCAATTGTTACAAGTGTGTTACATACTAAGATTCTATCGTAATTTGCAAAATAATCAAAAGTTATTGCTTGGAAATAACCAACATAACCTAAAACTATGTAAACTTACTTTATGTTTCGACATTCTTAATTATCACGGAAGTTGAATGCACAACATCCACTGTTTTTATTTAATAAGTTATGCAGATAATTTCACCCTTCCGGAACTAAAATTAACGCATGTTTATAGCTTCCACTTTTAAATTTTGAATTACAATAATTGCAAATTGCAACGAGCTAACGAGTGAACAAAAGCTAATGCTAAAAGTGGCTAAAAGCACATACCGAGTGGCGTTTTACACTGTAGAAAAACTAAAAAGCACATGAATCGTTTAAGGCCATTTTACACGGTAAACAGGGTTTCAAGTCCTCAAGCCTAGAATGAAGATATATAATAGATAGTACCATATGCCATAAATAAAGAAAGTCTTTACTTTTTCTTTATTTATGGATAATGGATAGTGCTACATACAGGTCGCTAAAATTCAACTGAGATATACGACCGGGTGCGCATTAGTAGTGGTGAATAGATTTATCTCTCTCCAACTAGTACTGTGCCCGTTTCCCATCTGCGCACTGTACAGAATCATAAATATCTCAGTTGAATCTGAGCGACCTAATACTTTTGTATACCTCTTCTGTGCCTATCTATTGGCTTGATTGGTTTTGCACCTGTAACGTCATCAGTCATCACAACCGCCTGAAGCCTTAAATTCGAATTTTAAATCGTTTGGTGTGACCATTATTATATGTTATTATTGATATTTGAGAATCACTAAACTCAATAGTCAATTTATACTATAAATAAATTAGTTCGGTTCAATGTTCATAATCAAATATCATTCTGTAAAGTTATGTATAAAAAACTGATAACTGCAAGTTTATTTAGCAAATTTGAATTTAGAGGTCCTACATAAAATGAAGGGTAGCGTTTATAAGCAATCCAGATTTGGTTTCCACCCAGTATACAACTATAATTAAACGAATTCGGTTTATTTAAATTTTTGTTTTTTTTAATTAAAAATTAAATACAAGTTTACATTTAATTTGCACCTAATTTATTCTTAATCGCTATCATCCTTAAATTCAGTCAAATCGTCTTTGATATCTTCTTTTAAACATTCGGATTTTTTAACGGTGGCCCATCTTTTAAGACTAGATAGTCCGGGTAAGGGTATATTCAAATGTTTATTTAAATACATATAGCATCTTTTGTTACTTAAATGCCGAATTGTATGTCCTATTGCCATATCATCGTTGCTCCAATATATTTTCTTCTTCCCTGATAATATCTTAATCTGAGATTCCGAAAACACTTTCGATAAAATTTTTTTTTGGTCCGCCGCCGACATGTTTTGCCTATTTAAAACATCACATTCTTGAATTAGTTGTTTAATTTCTTCTTGTTTTGTTTTCAAACTTGATCTTTTAGGGTGTTCAGTCGAATGGTAGACTTGAATAATTTTTTTACACTGATTTATATGTTCTTGAAGAATACTATTTTCACTTTTAAGTTTATCCAATTCTTCTGTGGTTGTTATGTGCTTGTATTTATCATCATCACTAGATGCAGGTTCTCTTTTAATATTTATGGCAGAAGGCAAAGCATCGGGAGAAACCTCTATGTAAGGTTTTATGTTTTGATCATCACTGGTTTGATTATGAGCAGTACTCGCTAGTTCGTATAGTACTATTTGATTCGGATTAATAGGAGCTGTTGTTTCTTGTTCGATTTGAGACGTTAATAAGTTAGTTGCTTCCTGTGACAAATTTAAAGTGGGAACTGCGTCGCATTTTAAAACTCGAGCGTAATTTCCTAGATAATCGAAGAATTTATATTCGGATGTGTAGCAATTATTATCAAAGTGGATTGAACATATCTGAGCTAAAATTAAGGTGTTAAAATTGTGAAGAAATATGGTAACAACACAAACCATTATCAAGATCAATGGGCTCCGGTGACCAACAAGCTGAAACCCATCGCTGTGTTATATTTTCGTGCTTCGGAAAATAATAAAATTGAATTGTTGGATTCGTACGAGAATTATTTGCACAACCATACACAGCACAAGTCATCATTTTTTAACATTCCTGCAAAATAACAAACCAATCAACTATAAGAAATTTTATTAAGTTTTAGTACCACTCCAATAAGTTTTTTGCGACTTCTGTGGGGGGTTTTGTCGTCGAAAACTGAAATGTGCAAAATATGAGACCTTATGTTTAAAAATTTTGAGGCCTTCTATAATAAAACGACTTTTGACGGTCTCGAGGCATAAGGTCTCATCCTTTGTTTATTTGAGCTTTCGACAACAAAACTGCTACAGAAGTAATTTTTAGACACATTTGAGAGCACTAGGCACTCTTAATATTTAATTAGAAAGAAAATACTGAAAGCATAAACAAATTTATTATAGTTTTACATTACAAAATTACAGTTCTTAAAGCTAATTAGTTAATTATTTCGATGATGCCCATCTTTGAATGGAACTCAGTGATGGTAGGGGAAAGTTCAACACAGTTTTTAAGTAAAGATAGCACTGTTTACCACCCATATGTCTTAATGTAAAAGCCATTGCCATATCATCATTAGTCCAAAATACTTTTTTTTTACCCAACAAAACATTTAACTGAGATTGAGAAAACACTCGCAGCAAACTATTCTGATCCGGAACTAAACTGGTTTTTTTACAAAATCTTGTATACCTCTTTTTAATCAATTGAAATTTACGCGACTTTAGAATAAGTTGTGCATCTAAATCTTGAATTATCTTACAATATTCTAGTTTTTCTAGTGTTAATTGTTTTAGTTGATTTCTGAGTTCTTCATTGAGGTCCACTGCTTTCCTTACTTCGTCTTTAAACAAGTCGGACTTATGGTAATCTGTATAAGAAAAGCTTTGTATTTTAAGCACAGGACCACTCAAACGTTGCGACGGAACTGCGTTACTTTTTAGTATACGTTTAAATAAAGGATTGGTAAGTTCTTCTTTAAAATTTCTCTCGTAATCATCGGGTATAAAATGATCGCTGCAAACCTTGGATATATTAACATTATAATCTTGATCTAAGTTACATTTTTGTAGCCATTGCATTCGCATCGTGCAGTCTGATGGGAAAGTGTGAAATTTATAAGGATAATCCGGATTTGGCTTTTCATAAATGTTTCCGCAACACAATACAGCACATTTGAAAGGTTTTGTCCTGGAATTGAAATAATTAGCGAGTCGAATACTCGTAAATCTTAAGGGTAAACTTAATTCTTACCAAATATTAGTATCGCATTTCACTTTTTGTATATATTCGGGTACACTCTGTAGTATCTCGTCTACAACTTTCTTCCTCATTCTCACTTCTGCACGTTTTGCTCTATCGGGTCTCACACTCATTTTTTAATTTCGCGAGTAACTTTTTATTCAACCAACTCGATCTACTCCGATAAATTATTAACTGCAAACATCGTACATACCTAACCTCAAAGTTAGACCTGGGAAGAGCTTTTTTTACATTTTCTCGTTCAATGATTCTTTTAAGAAACTTTACCACTATTTAGGATAAAATATCTAAAAATAATAACATAATCTAGAATTATCAAATCAAATATGAATATTTTCGTACACAAACACCACAAATATGACAAATCATAAATAAACTAACTATCAGATGTGTTGATACCGTATGCAACAATGGAAACACGGCGATAGCAGAACTGCGGGGACGGTAAGCAGAACTAACCGGTTTTGGCGCGCGATTCGAAACACCTCGAATGTATGTTTCCTTTTAAATTTATTTTTACAAATGAAAATATACCATAAAACTCAAATATACACGAAATAAACCTTTATTGTATATTAAAAATATGTATTTACAAAAACAGAAGTAATAACAGTACATAAAAATAAATAAAATGTCTTCGCACCGTAACATTCCTGTAAAATAATTTAAAAACATTCTATCACAAATAATTAATACTGCTTAAATATATAGATCACAATATATTATAATATATCACAAAATAAAAATAAATTCAACATGCAAACTAAAAAATAACTTAAATACAAATTTAAAAAAATTTTCAAAAATTCAACATCCAAATAAAAATAACTTCTATAGCTAGAAAATAAAAAGAAATTCTTAAAAACCCAACATGCAAATTAAAATAACTTTGAAGGAAAATAAAATTCTCAAATATAACAACTTAAAATAACTCCAATATTGCACATATATACAGATATCACAGAATAATCACAAAATTATAAATGGAAAACTCCTATAATAACTTCTATAGCTAGAAAATAAAAAGAAATTCTTAAAAACTCAACATGCAAATTAAAATAACTTTCATCAAACATTAAAATACAATAACGATCTAAAGGGGCCAATTTTTGAACACGACGACCAAGTTTGTCAAAAAGATTTTTGTTAATACCGGTTTCAAAAGGAATTCCGCGAGTCAAACTTTGTAAAGTAGTTTTTGAAGGCAAATTTAAATAATTACGAAGAAAACGGTAACAACGGGGGCCTCTTTTATAGAGAGCTAAAGCAAAAATTTTGTTTTTAGTGGACCAGTTGGGACGTTTGTGACTAGAATTTAAAAACTGGGATTTAATGAATTCTAAACCGGCAGGATTTATATTATTTTCTAACTCGGAAAAGGCTTTTGTCTGACTAAAATCTAACGCGGTTCTTAATTTACATTTTGACTTTTCTAAAGAACTTTTTAATTTTGATATCCTGCCTTTAAGAGACCCATTAATTTTGTAACATTTCTTTTTACGAGGAGTCAAGTCACCTACGACGACGATATGTATTTGCACGTTCCGGACACAGTCCGTACGGTAAGCCCCGTAGATAGCACTTCGACGGACAAGTGTGAGCTTGCACATTTAATTTCTATGCAATAATATATTTATCACGTCCCGGTTCGTACACGCTCCTGTCTCGTCCCGTAGATGTATGAATCGACCTTTAAACTGGCGCCAACTCAATATCACTTATAAGTTTGATAACTAATACATTTATACTCCTACGTCTCGGATATCCCTACAACACACTTAAATCTACAATTTTAATACCTACCTGGCCGTTAAAATACTAGTTTACACTATTTATTTGTATTTAAAATTTACAATGAACCGTAAACAACGGCCATTTGCAAAATAATAAGGGCACGAACACCAATCATATGAAGATTTCGTATAGTATCGGGTAAATCCGACGAGTTTAGTTCTGCTTACCGTCCCCGCAGCTCTGCCTCTGCGTGTTTCCACTTCCCCCTATCCTTTCGGAACATCTGATAGTTAGTTTATTTATGTGACAAATACTGCCAACTGTCAAATGCCAACTCGGTCATCTGTCAATAAACTAGTGCAAACTGTCAGACTTCAGAATTGAAAATCGATATTATTTTACTCTTGCTTTTATTGTTTTAGTTAAATTATGTTGAATAATTAATTAATTCGTAAACTGTATACATATTATGCCTAAATAAACTTAATTTCTTCCAAAAATTGCAATTTTAAGAAATGAAAAAAGTTTTGAATAGTTTGTATAAGTTTGGTCCGGTGTATAACTAACAACCCCAACACTGTTATTTTTAGTGACGTCAAATTACCGACATTTCTGTTCTTGGAAATTGCATCCATGTCCTTATTTTGATAGTGGAAGTAAAAATAATAATGCAGTTTAATTTATCGTAAAACTAGTAAACTTAGATATTCATTATCTGTTTAATTAATCCAATTAGTAACAATCGAAACGAATAGTAACATTTGGTAGGTTTCATTAATTTATTTTTACAAAAAAAAACCGGTTTGTTTGTATGCTGTATGGTGGACAGATTGCGGGCGTTGTATTTAAAACTTGAATTTTCTGTTTAGATTACGCCAACATGAACATGGAAACGGAACAGTTTTCCTTATGTTGGAACAATTTTCATCAAAATTTAAGGACGGGATTTCATTCATTATTACAAGAAGAAGATTTGGTAGATGTCACTCTGGCAGTCGAGGGTCAATTTCTCAAAGCGCACAAGACAGTTTTATCAGTTTGTAGTCCATATTTTAAAGAATTATTTAAAGCGAACCCTTGTAAACATCCGATAGTGATTTTACAAGATGTTAAGTATACTTCGTTATGCAGTCTTTTAGAATTTATGTATCAAGGAGAAGTTAGTGTTAGTCAAGACGAAATACCGATTTTTATGAAAGTGGCAGAAATGTTAAAAATTAAGGGATTGACTGAAAATTCTGGTAATTCGACTGTAAGTATTTGTGCGGTCAATTAAGCTTAGTTACGATAGTTTCCGATTGTTTCAGGATTCAAACGGAATAGACGACGATAGAAGTAGTCCCTATACGTACGATAGGCCGGAGTCACGACAAGCACTGAAAGGACTAAAACACTCGAAAAGAATTATTAGACCTATTCAACATTTGAGACCTTTAGATAGCCCGAATGCAAAATTACCGCTTTCACAACTCTCGCCACCTCTTAAAAAACTTTGTACAGAAGGAAATCAAGAGTGTACGACTGAAACTCCAAATCTTCCAATAAATCCAAAACAAGAGCCTATTGATAAAGAAGACGAGGACGACGACGACGAATATAGAGATTCTTTGATAGATGAAAATCATTTAGATATGGCTTCGATGTTAGATACTCGTTTAAGCGAACCTTGTCAATCGTCCGGGAGTTGGACTCCCGGTTCCGATCAAAAGTGGTCTGCGGATACATCTAGTCCAGGTGAGTTATTATGAACGGTTTTTTGCAATTGTCTAGTAGCAGCTTTTATTTTATTTTACTACATTTTGTACAGCAGACGTTGAATTAATTTTAGTTAACTTTAAGAAGCTTTTTAATTTTATTTAAGTAATATAAATTATATTTTTGGCCGTAAGGACTGGTGCAGTTTAAAATCTATCTTTGTTCTACAATTTTTACATAGATGTATGTTCTATTTATTGCATAAGTGACGTAGACTTGTCTAAAGCCCCGTAAATTTGTTGTAATTGGACATTTGTGCTTTAATTACGATATGCTAGGCTAGAGAACCTCAATAAAATAATAAAAGTTAACTTTTAAATACCTTATCTTTTACCTATTAGATTATTATATGGCATATCCCATTTTTAGTATTTTGAGTTTCGGTATTAGTCTAAGAGCTAGTGAATTTTTTTTAGTCATTCCGTTCACCAAATAGCATTTATTTTTGTTATTTTTTGATGCATGCGGATGACAAAACTGAAATTCTGCCTGCCCTTATAGAGGTAGCAACTCTCAGTATGCCAAGGGGCGTTTCTAAAGGTCTGTTAAAACTTTCTGCTTGGAATTTTGTTCGCTCATTGTAGATAGATATAGATTACCTACTCCTTTAATGTTCCTGATAAGGCAGGCTGAAGTTCAGTTTTATCACCAACATAAAACAATAAGAAAAAATACTATTTAGTGGACGGAATAGTTTTTAATAAAACTCACAAGCTCTCTGACTAAATTATTATTTTCTTGAAGTATTGTAGGCCTTTCGTACGTAGATAGTTTTGGAGAAGGTTTTAACCTTTTAATGCCATATAATAAAGTAGACAAGTACTTGTGTAGGTATTTAAATGTTAATATATTATTTTATCTGCAGGAACTCTACAGTGCATTCTTGGGAAGCGTGGTAATCCTCGTTTGATTGTCGACGGACATGTGTTCTTCAAGAAAAGTACTTACAAAGGCAAATCGTTTTGGTACTGCAAACATAGTCGTACACCGTATAAATGTCAAGCCGTTTGTTGGACGTACAACGGTAACATCGTGAAGTGGCCTAGTAATCATAGTCACATTGTCATACCCGAGCCATTTAATCCTGAAGAAGACGTGGAAGTTCCTATTCATCGACTTCAAGAAGTTTTACTGCAGTCTTCGGTTACTCCTGAAATTCGATGGTCGTAGTATGCCAAATTGGTATAAGTAAATTATTTTAAAATAACTAATTCTCTTTAATTTAATCTCAATTGATATACTCCATCAACGATCGAATAGTGGCGTTGAAGTAGTTATTAGGTAATTCGAATATAGTTCCAAACTGTGGTAAAGGTGAAATTAAGCAAATTGATTTAATCTTAATTATTGTATTTGAAAACTTAGGTTTTCTTTATTTGTGATTCAGAACTGTATTTTATTATTAAAACAAGAAACTGTTTTGAGACTAATTTTTATTTTAAAAATATACGGACGCTGTTTATTTTAAGTTAGTCAATTACATTTTTCAAAGTACATACTTATGTAATAGGAATTTCGTTATTTATTTCGATTTAATTTAGATCTAATCTTTTGTCGTCGAAGACTCGAATAGTTTAATTTTTTTGTACTCGGTCTTAAAGTTATTATTTATTATGCCTAAAGTTTTACGAAACTAGTAAATTCATGTTCATTGAAATCATTCATTTAACTTCTGTGTGAAGTTGCATCTTATTTTAGTATATTTAATGACTGATATTTCTTTATTTATAAATGACCAAATTTTTCATTATTCAACATAAAATCGTGTATTTATTTTTTTTATATTAATTTTTAAATGTTAATTAGTTTTAGTTTAAAAGGAATTGTCAACAATTTTGATTGTAAAATTGTATATCGATTAAGAAGTATTTTTTAAATTGCTAAATTTGTAAACGTAAGCTTTAATTTTATAAAAGAGTATTATTGGTTAGATTTTAGAGCAACATTTGAATTTTTTTAGTGAGAAGTAGGTAGGTGATTTTTTTGGTTTATTTTAGAGGTGTACTGTAGCTTTCCAAATCAACTGTTAAAAAATATTACACTACTTATAGCAAGATATTTTTTTTATTATCAATTGTCTGACAAATCGAACTTTGATAAAATCAAAGTCACGAGAAGTATTGAGTAATTAGTATTTTCTTATACTCCCTGGTAATATTTACTTATTTTGATTATTAATAAAAAATAAGCCATTTATTGTATATACTTTAAATGAAATAAATTGTGTGTAACGTATAGATTTAAGTTTTTAATTCATCGTTGTTTCAATGTCTATTTTAATCACAAATAAACACAAGTTGTGGTAGTCTCCCCGAAAGTTCATTAACTTTCGACGTAAAGTCGATTGTAAGCAAATAATTTGCAGTATGCTAATCAAAGTAAATTTTGTTTCTTGTTGCTTCAGGTGGCTTATTATTTCTCAAAAGTCGCAAAGGTCATCCAGTGTTAATCAACAATGGTCATATTTACACTCTAAATCATAAACATGAGGGTAGCAGTACATGGTATTGTGTAAAACGGAATACTTTGCATTGTGAGGGGTGCCTAGTGACCACGACAGGGCCGACCCTTCTCTCTTATAGTGGTCACAATCATGCTCAACTACACGATGTTATACAACGCCTTCAAGCTTTCAGTTGTTCGTCAACGGCAACGTCCTCATGAAGATCGGTAAAATTCATTTTTTATATCGAAACAATTATTTTATGTATTTTTAAATTTAATTTGTTTGTGTTTTAGTTGATGGCATTATTTATATTTTATTATCGAGTTGTTATTTAATTTAATTATTGCCATTGGTTTGCAAATGTTAAGTTAATTACGAATATCGTATACAGGATGTTTTCTAAAACACTTTCTAAAGTTGCTTAATTGCAGAGTTGGAGTGTTGATTAAATGGAATAAAATGAACCTTGGAATAATTCGTTTCAACGAGAAATGAAAACTTTTAATGCAAAAATTATTAGAACCATTTGATAGTAGAAAAGCGTTTAGATACTTTTTAGTTTAGTTTAGAGATTTTAAATCGTATCACAGAAATATTGGGCAGAAGATAAAATATTTTTTAAGATAAATCGAGCATAATTCAAGGATCATTTTCTTTCATTTAATCAAGTCTCTAACTTTGCCAATAAACTAGCTACATGTTAGGAAGTATTTTAGAAAACAGCTTGTATATTTAGTTGTTGCCAAAAATTAAGAAATTTATTTAAACGATGGTAGATGTAACAGAAGTCAATACTTTATTTAATTTAAAGTTTTAAGTTTTACTAATTGTTTTTATTATACAGATAATCTGGTCATTAGACCTTAAGTTAATTTTTATGGTATAATATTTCATCCTAATTTATTTTAATTTAAGAATCAAAAACGTTATTTTAAGCGATGTAATTTATTTTTTGTTATATTTTCTTTATATCGATGTTTTGTTTTTATTAAATGACTGATTCTAGCCTTTTTAAGGCTTTCAAATTAGTGTTGTAATTACCAGACGTTGGGCTCACTTGAGATCAATACAAAAGAAACCAAACAACGATTACGAGCTACCAGATAACCTTTCCAGGAAACTTACCCACGAACATGTAAAAATATACACTATACTGTACGGTTTACAACATGTTTAGATATATTTTTTCAAATTACCATCTACAAATTTTGGTTTATAAATCGCATCTTGAACTGTCTAAGCAGGTTATTTAAATGGTACAATTCAACAGCTTTTTTAATGGTGAGAATTGAAAATATTAGTAACCTGTAACTGAGCTGTGATAATAATGGTTAGATTTTTGTAACGAATATCAATCTGTTAAAATGCTCCTACCAGATCCTCATTTTCATTTAAGTACTGTACTGCACTAGGCTATTTAATATATAAGTAAGAGCAACTGAACTGAACTATATTTGACTGGATTCCCATACACTGAACATTTTATGAATATCCCGAAATATCCTAATATATTCCCATATTCGTAAGACCATGAAAGTAAGGTTATGTATAATTTAAATTTAAAAAAATGTTAGTTACTTATTTTTTAACACTAAAATGTCGTTGAAAAATTAGCTGTCTTTAAAATTGACATTTGACAACTTTTATTAGTTCATTGTGGTTCATGTTTGGTTTGCGATTTTTCTAAAAATTTCGAATTTTTCTCTTATAAATCGATCATTTTTTTAAGTGCTAAGTTAATACAAGTTTCAAAATAATGGAAGAGGTATGTCTATCAATCTTTCTTGTCGTTCAGCGAGTTCCAATATAAAAAATATTTTATAACCTAACTTTCTTCTAGAAGATTCTAGATTGATGCTGCGAGATGCATGCAGATCTTGCAATTTATCTAATGTTATTAACTCTAATATATAATATTTTGTGATGCAATTTTTGATATGTAATTTTGTCTTTTATTTTTAGTTAATGAAAGATCTTGCCGAATTAGAAGCAGCAGAAACTCGAGCAACGAGACAAAGAGTTAAAAATATTCTAAGTGTAGAAGTAAGAAAGTTGCAATCTGAGATAAGCAAAATACAGTCTGAAATAAAAAATCCCGAACCTCAAGCTACGAAAAATGTAACCACCCAACCTACCAAATGTTACGACGTCAAACTTAACAATTATGGTAAAAATGCTAAACCAAAGTTATTTGTAGTTTTATAAATGATGTACTTTTTAGCTTGGGATCAATCGAACAAGTTTTTGAAATTTTATGTGACCCTAGCTAAAGTTCAAACGTTACCAGCAGAAAACATCTCTTGCGTATTTACAAACAAATCTTTAAAATTAAGGGTTGACAATTTTGAAAACAAAAATTATACATTTTTCATCAATCATTTGTTGTATAACATCATTCCTGAAGAAAGTAACTGGAAAGTTAAAAATGATATGATCCTCATAAACGCCGCCAAGGTCGAACAGAAAAAATGGGAATTTATTACAGAAGTGGAAAAGCGCACTAGCGAAGCCAGTAAGCCTAAACTAGATCCGGCCGAAAGTGAAGATCCTTCGGACGGAATTATGAAGCTCATGAAAAACATGTAAGTGTTCTTTTTGCTCGGCCAACTGGAATTCAATTTTTTTTTTGTAGGTACGATCAAGGAGATGATGAAATGAAGAGAACTATTAGCCAAGCGTGGCATGAGAGCCGCAATAAAACTCCTGCATTGTAATACTTTGAAAGAGACAATTACGGTTTATTTAGATTTTTTTACATTAAATGTAGTCTAGGTTAAAACAAAAGTTTTCTATAATTTTTTAAAAAGTTTTTTTCAAAGCAGTAGCTGAACTAGATATATGTAAACGTTTGATTGGTATGTATGTCAATGTACTTATGTAACTCAATAAAAATTATGATATTCTTGAAACTACTGATTTTATAAAACCAAAAATAGTATTTTATAATATCTGTAAATTCTTAATAATGCGATATAAATTATTTAAAAACTTACATAGATGTAGTAAAATATCTCATTATCACCGTTTTTTAAATATAATTGTGGTCTTTTACTCCAATTTTCTTTGAACGTCTGACCTTTTCTATAGTCTAGTACAAAAAATTTGAGATACTTTTGTAGAAAATGGTTTTATTATTAAAAATATACATTTTCACAACAGATATTAATTATACAATTATTACACGATATTAAATTTTTGTAAAATAATATCTGCGGCCACATTATCCGCAATTTACAGAAATACATGCATTTAGATTTTTTATGGCTATCACAAAATTGGTAGAATCGAAGAAAAATTTTGTAGTGTTGTAGGTATAACAAATTTCATTTTCATCGCTATTTATTGGTCGAGTTTATTGTAAATTTGATAATTTGAACTTACTGTAAATTTATCATTGCACAATTTTTTAAATAAATATTTATTAATTCTAAGATTAGATATTAGAAAAGAGCATATAATAGCAATTCAGTAAATCGATTTTACTACATTTCTTATTTTTTTTAAGTACAAAATTTTATTTTGAAAGTTACAAAAATAATTGAATTATGCATTTGAAATATAATCAATATTGTTACCTGCCATGTATAAACGATGCACGTTATTTATTTATTAATTGATCTTACTAACTACCACCAAAGTACTTTGCTGCTACTACTAAAGCGGCATTTTAAATTATGGGTTAGCAAGTTTGAGCCTAACAAAATTTGATATGCATTATTTAAAACTTTTCGAGAATATAACTTTAAATTGCACGTTTTTATACTTTTGTATGTATGTACCGTATATTTTATTATCTAAATTCTAACAAATATTTTTACAAAAATTATTTAAATTTAATAACTAAAAGAAAACAAATAAATTAATACTTGGTACGTTATAAGGTATACCGTGTGTCCTCGGATGGACTGAGCAAGAGGGAAAAGATTTTTTTATTTTCAACTTGACAACAAAAAGTTATTCTTTAAAAAAGTTTCTGCTTGATCAAAAAGCGCCGTTTTCCAAAATGAAATTTATTAGTTCTCGTTGCTGAAAAAATGAGTAAATGTTTGAAAAAAATTCGGAGACGGAAGACACACTGTACACTGTTGTATATATATTAATTATTTATATTTAACATTACTTCATTTTATTGTTAATTCACAGTCAAACAATTTACACCGCGTGTAAAGTAGACTAGATCATAGGTAAATTAATTTTGCCAATTTAAACATTTAAACCCGATAACGTTGTCTAACTATTTTTTACATCATTATACAACACAATTGTTGTCGACAACCAACAGTTAAAACGAATTTAACTAGAAGCGCTAGAAGTTTTAATTAAACCTTCTCCTTCTAAAATTTCTGTGTTTGCTTCGTGAAACACTTTCGTTATGGCATCGTGAGTTTGTTTCATTAACTTCTCAATGTCGTTAATTGTTAAACCGATCGTTGAAATGCTGGGTAAAGCAGTTAAAATTATTTTACCTGAAATTAATTTTTTTTTAAATTTTGTCGAGTTAATAATACAGTCGAGGTTATACCATTATCGAATCTTCTTTCTTGGTGATTTAAAAAATAATATCTAGTATAAACGACCGGTAAAATTGGAATTTGGGAAGAAATTGCCATGTGAAATGCGCCCTTTTTAAATTGATGAACTTCTCCAGTATTGCGTCTGGTTCCTTCGGCAAATACCCATAATTTGGCCTTAAATAAAATAAGAAATAACAGCTCTTGTAATTATTAAGGGTAAGAAAACGGTTCAAATGGTTTCTCATTTACTTCTTAATTAGCTAAGTACATAAGGGTTAGTAGAAAAAAAATTATGTAATAGCTTAAAAGCATTTTTATGAAAAGAAAAACAATTACATAGGTAGATTTAAGTAGTAGGTAAATTTAAAAACACTTAACTTAAACTTAACCAAGTGTCTTTATTAAATACATATTTTTTTTAATGTTTCAATAAGTGCCCACAGCAGATTCAATCAATTTTACTTTAGTAGATATCTATATAAACTGGGACATTTACGATAGAATTATTGATATGTTTTTTGGTAACTTTCAGATAAGAATAGAACGGTCATTGATTATTAATTATTACTTTTAAAACAATTGGTTTTATTACTTATATCTTTATGGTGGTCTAATTAAACTAAGCACAAACTATAATTTATTTTCAAATAAGTACCTATCTAACAGGTACAACCTCTATACTGGGTGTCCTCATTAAGGACGCTCACTATATTATATATGAGAGGGTATTTTACATTTTCTAAAGTTAGATACAGATACGTCAGACACATATTATATCTCTTCTAGTATTTAAACCCCCAACAGCGAGCTTAATTGGCACGCCCTGTGTACTGGAATTAATATAAATGATTATGTAATAAGTAGAGTAGTACCTATATTCGTAAGGGGAAGTCGACTTTTTGACTTTTTAACGCAAGTTAGTGTTATAAATTAGAAAGGAATATAATTGATTTCCATAAAATATTAAAAGGCGCACACCATTTCTGAAGTTATGAACGTTACCTTGAAATGAAGTTTTAGGTAAAGTATTTTATGAACTTCTTATAAATAGGCAGGGAGTAACTTCTAATGATATAATGAAGTATCTAAATTATACTAGAAATGTATTAATATTAAACATTAATAGGATCGATATCTTCCGAAAGTTTATAAATAATGAATATTTATTTGGTTGAGACACATTTTACTCAATAAGTTCAGTTTAATTCAGGTTAGTAATTACTAATGTCTAATGCGCGGCGACCACTATAAATTATACATTTAAATATGCGCGCCCCATATAAGCGCGTTGAACTCTGGGGATTAAGAAACTTAACCACCAGAGGGTTGCTTAACAACGATCGTGTCACGACCTTCCGGAAATTATCATTCTCGTTTGGACTTGTACCTCACGAAGAGGTGTACAGGATGTGCTCAAATAAGTTTAAAAGTTTATTATTACAATGAGTGTAAGAGCGAATGAACTAAATAAAAGCAACCCTTCGACTACAAGGGGGCCTTTTTTTAATAAAGGTGAATATACCTTAACGAAAAAATACCCTCGCAAATATTTAGAGTATATTTTTTACTAGGGACAATACGAGATGCAAATGACAAGTAGATCTTAGCTGTATAATACGAGTTACGAGTATACTCCATTTCAAACTATTCCGAAATGACTTTGTGACTTAATTGAGCTACAGGGCAGAAGTGAAAAATTTTTCTTAAAGGTTATAACTATTTTAAGTAAAATATTAAAGCTTGATGCCCCCCGTAGCTAAAGTCACACCGCAGTTTAAAAATATGTTGAATGGAAGAGTTATGGAGCATTTTTTCGTGCAGTAAAGGGTAAAGGCAAAAGAGTCGAATATAGAATGTTCGACTACCTAATACAAATGCTTTTTAACGTCTCACCATGAACTACTTGTACCTTTGTTATCACATTAAAACTACATACTTGCTTATGCTTACTTACCTATCTTCTTTTTACCATAGCATAATTATTCCATTAGCCAAGCTTCTCACATTTATTTAAAACCACATTTAAGTAGCAATAAACTATAGATTATAGCTTAAAGATAGATAAATTAACAGCAATAATAGAAATTTATAATACTATACAATGTTGTGTAAACAATTAAAATTTGTTATTTTAATTACTTATCTATTAATTTACGTAGCAAAAATAAATTAGAATTTACTAAGTATAGTTTTGGTTTTCAAAATAAATTGATTGGGAACAAAATAGCGTGCCGCTGATTTTATTTAAACAATTCGCGAGCATTAGAAGACACATAGATAAAGAAAATGAGCACCCATGTACCCACTTCTACTGTAGGTAATTCGGGACTTTAATTAATTTAAAATAATTCCATACACAGTTTTGGTAAAAATGCGAAGCGAAATCTGACTTACAATGAGCTTCAAAATGTGCTTGAAATGTACAAAAAGTATATTGTGCTACTGCCATCCTTATCAGTTCAGCGATTAAGCATTAGTTTAGTCCACAATTAAAACAAGCTGCTCATTGGGTATACTAATACTATATTTTTTGACTTACGAATAAAAGAATACAAAAATATTACTCACATCTTTCTCTTTGACAATTTCAGCAGCTTTATTGACTGAATTTTTGGCCGAATTTGGCTGGACACGATCAATGTAAATAATTCCGCATAACCAGGAAGCAATACCAAATGGGCCAGTATAGAATAATTCCTTCTTCGCCACTACTGTACATTTTTTCATAATATTCCAAATTTCAAACATACCTACAAAATATTTCGAATTAATTTGCGCATATACTATGGGTAGGTGCCCACATCCAGAAGTGGAAACAAAAGTCAAAGTGATAGTATTATTATTTCCAAAGAATATTTAGTAGGTTGTGTCATTAAAATACACGCGGCCTTAGCAGTTGTTAAAAATTTTAGCTCTCTAGCCTCTAGCTCTTATAGTTTTTTGACTGTGAAGTAGGAAACGTTGTACACGGACGGACAGAATCAGGTCAGTATATTCAACTTTTAATGCAAAAGTACACTGCTGTTGGTTGTGAATATGATATTTTAATTAATTTCATTATTAAGTCATCTTCTAGAAGGGTTGTCGTCACTCGTCAGCTCGTCACCCTCGTCGAAATTGTGTGTCAACTATATAGGCTTCTCACAACAAACCCCTAAAAGGTCATTGGAATTCATTAGTTCACAACAACAAATTTAAATGTTTATATTTTTTAGTTTTTCAAATTTATCTTCAATGTGCGTTTAATTTAAATGTAATTGTTTGGCATCTATCATTTAGTAAAATTATCTTATTTAAAAAATCGCAAAATGTTTAATTAATTCACCCTTTTCCCTTAATAATTATTTTAAAATGTGTCGCAATTTTTTTTGATATATAAGCCAGTCCCTTTTAAAATTCCCCTATTGTCCTAACTATATAGGGTAAGCGAAGTTGAATTCATACCTTTATTTATTTATCAGGGTAACCTCATCTCATAAGGGGCACCACATTTTAAGCAACGAAATTACAAAATTACATAAAGGCGTTAGGGTACTCGTTGTTGTATTGTTTCTACTGTTAACACTTGGAACGCATATTTTGCACAAAATTGATAACTTATAAGAAAATTTTACCTAATATATCAATAGCGCTTTGATGATTTGACACTATAATAGCAGCTCGATCTATTTCTAAGTGTTCTTTCCCACGTACAATCCATTTTAGTCCTATTACTCTTGAAATAGTTTTACACAAAGCAGCGCCATAACTATAATTAATTCACTATTGAAATTCTATTAAAAATGGCAATTCAAATGATACTTACAGAAAATTTGCTATATCCATCGGCTTTAACATATACAACGGAATACAAAGCGTCGAAAAAAACATAACACCAACGTAATATATGCTAAATTTAAGATAAAACCTAAAAGATTGATTATATTCGTATAGAAATGGTAAAAATAGAATAAATAACACTGCGAAAATTTCTAAATACCAAGCACTCATATTTGTTTACGTCCAATAAACACAACTATTAACCCGCGAGTGCTCCTACGTTATTCATCACTGAAAAATTGATTTTTGAGTTTTCGAATACTACCAGCTACTTAATTGTAGCCTTCGACCAATCAAAAGCGAGAGTGGATGCTTGTAGTTAAAAAGACGGTCGCCAGATGTCCGATTATTAAGATTCGCTTAATTAATTATTAAAAATAAACAATTAAAAATCAGTTTACAACGAAAATGACGTTAAATAATGTAAGTTTTAATTTTTTAAATTCAAATAATAGCATTTTTAGTTGAGAATTATTTAATTCAAAAATAATCGAACCTTATATAAAGAGTCCGGATCTTATGTAAAATACCTTTCGCTTTCGATAATTCTTAAGGTACGTGAAAAACTTAATTATTAATTCGATTCAATAAAAAATGAATTGTTTGACAAACTTTATTTTACCTAAAATGCTTAATTTTAAATTTAACGATCAAAAATCCTATTTTCAACCTCAATTAAACTTTTTACTAACGTAACACCTGCCAAAAAGCAATATTTAATTTCTATCACTATGTTAAAACAAATCAGATTGTACATAATTTAAAAAATTAAAAGTTTAACAATGAAAAGGATCTGCAGTATTATTAGTATTAAAATTATTTTACCCAGTTGTTGTTAGCGCGCATTGAAAAATATTCCATTATTAAATTTTTAGCGACAATCTTAACAAGGCAATTTTAGGACCCATGAGTGCCTATTTTTGTTTTTTACTAACATAAAAGTCCGGTCTGTACTCATAATATGTCAGTTCGATTTTGACTTTTTGACATCGATTTTACAATCAGCTGTAACTGAACTCTGTACACAAATAAATACAAAATGTTGCAGATTTCCAAATAACATGTACGATTAATTAAAGCCATGTTTAACAACGGTACGAAGTTGCGACCTCAGTCCAGATTGGATTTAAAATGGCTCAAAACAGACCTCCAGACAGTTTTTCACTCGCACGGTGGAATCGATAGTTTGTGGAACGGTCTCGTTAACGATGGGGAAGTTGTCGGGACGTTTTCCGATGGTCTCATTAATAGCGCAGGTGTACCATCTCGAAAAGGGGAATTTGGGAAATATTACTGTGGCTTACGGGTAAGTAAACGGCCTTTTTAAAATCAAATTAAAGTGTAGATTTGTAGGTTTTAACTTGTACATGTTGTGACGGTATTTGTGGACCTCACACAGGATGCAATTGCGTACCTTGTCAAAAGATCGATGCCGAAGAAACGGAACATAAACAAGAGAAACCACCATTGCCGTCGCCTAGTTTCATATTAGATTCGTGGACGTGGGGACCTCAACCAAGTACGGCTTTTATTAACACAAATTGAAATAAGCTACAAATTTAAGTTTTTAGCCCAAGAACAGTTGACATCCTTTATTACGAGCTTAAATTATGAACAACAAAAATTATGTTCTGTGGCTGCAAGTACGTCGCTTTCTTCGACGAGACTCCATCAAAGACTGACCGTATTTAAGCGCTACTTTATAGCTTTAAATAGATATTCGTTGGAGCAAAATGTTGGTAGACAAGTTAGTGCAGAAATTAGCGACGTTAAAGTTATTAAAAATACAACGAAACAAAAAGTTATTATATGTCCTTCTAATCCTGTTATTGGACTCGCACAAGTTGGATCTAGGGCCGCACTTAGTTTTTCATTTGCATTTCTTAGAAAAGCTTGGAGGCTAGGAGAAGATACCGATATTTGCAGCGAACTTTTAACCGAAGCTTTAGAGGCTTTGCAGCTTTTACCTGTTGCTACGCTTTTTGAAGACTCTAGTGTATCTCCAATATGGCTGGAAGTGGTAGAACGTTCTGCTAAATTTTTAAGACAAGTCGTTAATGGGTAAGCACTTAATCGATATTTTATAAAACCCATGAATCGTCTCAAAGTGGAACTTCAAGTCTAAATTTACTTCAAGTTCAAGCTTGTTTTGTATTCGATTATAATATGACCAAGGTTAGCCAAGTTATAGGCAAATATGCGAACTTTCCAATTTTTTTCTCTTTATCGCACCTTTCTGTTTAATTTTACTGTATTATCTTACAAATATCGTTTTAGCGATTGTACAAGTGGGAGGCAGTATTGTGAGGTACCATTAGAAGATCAGCACACTTCGTTAAGTCTACTGTTAGAATTAGCTTTACAGAAAGGAACCTTAAGTAGTATTTTAGATGCCGTACTCTTACTGCTTAACTTATGGGAAAAGAGAACTAACTTAGACGATAATAGGTGAAGTGTTGGTTAATTATAAGAATATTGTCTTATTTTCGTAATTTCAGGTCTAGTGTACAAACTGCTAGTGCTCCTCTTTTGCCATTTTTAAAAAGATTTCAAAGCATACCATGTATGGCAGCTCATCATGTTAAAAAAGACAAAAATATTAATCTCAACTGTAGCAGTATGTATCGTAAAATGCAACAGTTACCGGATGATGATTCTGTCGAAATAGATCTTGGTCAGGCTGCATTAGTTATCGTGTCTCATCTCGACGGGTTGGCAGCAGGTCACATTGCGCCACAATGCTTTAATAAGGTACGTGTCTTTATTATTTACTAATAGGGCTATTTATTTATTATATTTTAGTCCACTTTTAATGCTAATCGACAACAAGCCTGGGGTTGGGGTTACCTCTCTTGGATTTCATCCACTTGTGGAGGCCCAAGTGTTTGTGAAGCTTTGACCGAACTAAGTGTTAAGCAACTTTGTTGTTCTGAACGTCTTCTCTTTGTACTTTCCAGAAATGGTAAAGTTTATAGCATTAATTACAATTCCGAATTTCCTTGTCCGCAACTAATTGAAGGTGAGTTGAATTTTTTACAGAGCGTTCTGGATAAAATAGGTTCTTTCTAGGTTTAAAAGATAAAGAAGTTGTTAAAATATCTACTCACATCGAAGGTAAACATTTTATGGTTTTAACGAAAGAAAAATTGGTTTACTCTTGGGGAAATGGCGATAATGGTCGATTAGGTAATCGGTCGCAAGTTGTTTGGTTCAAAATAACAAATTTAATGTATTTTAGGGCACGGTGACACCTTGCCTAAAGATGAGCCGACATTAATAGAAATCTTAAAAGATATCGAAATTGTTGACATTCAATGTGGAGAAACTTACAGGTGAGACCAACTATCCAACAACTTTTAACACTTTAAAAATGACTTTTTCAATTGTTAGCGCCGCTATTTCGTCCAATGGTACTCTTTATACGTGGGGTAGAGGAAACTATGGTAGACTCGGCCATGGTAAATCGACAGACTCTTCTGTTCCTACTGCCGTAACATCTTTAAGTGGTCAAAAAGTGATAAAAGTGGCTTGTGGTTCTGGAGATTCTCATACTCTCTGTATTACAGAAGAAGGTCAAGTTTACAGTTGGGGCGATGGTGATTATGGAAAACTAGGTAATAGAATTGAATGAGTTGGTAAACTTATAGTTTTGTAATAATAATGATTAGGTCGAGGAGGATCTGATGGTTCAAACGTGCCCGTCTTAATAGAAAAATTACAAGACGTTGAGATTAGTGAAGTTTATTGTGGCACCCAATTTAGTATGGCTCTTTCGAAAGATGGCAAAGTCTACAGTTGGGGTAAAGGTGAAGGATGGCGATTAGGACATTTTTCAGAAGAACACGTTCGTTTCCCTAAATTAATCGAAACTTTAGAAGGTTACTTACATTTGTCTTACAACTACAATCTTTTAAAATAATTTTTTGTAGGAAAAAATATCGTTTCTATTAGTATGGGTTCTGGACACACTTTAGCTCTAACTAACGATGGCGAAGTTTACGGTTGGGGCAAAAACGAATATAAGCAAGTTTGTGATAATTCTGTTGATTGTATTCAACGGCCAGTATTAATTGAAGGACAACTTGAAGGATACCAAGTAATTGGAATTTGTTGTGGTCCGAACCAAAGCTTCGTTTGGTCCGATTTCAATTCCTGGACTACTAGTATTCGTACTCCATTCATTATTGATCTCACAGAGCACACATTTCGGTATACAAATCAAAACTAAATTTGCCATCGTTTAATTAATTTATTTTTAGTTTACTGGACCAACTTTTGGCCAGCATTTGTGATAATACCAAACAGACGGTTGCCAATAATTTTCCAATCAGTCAAGAAAAAGAGTGCATCGCTGTTTCTCTATTAAATTTACTACAACTACAAGTAAGAAAAGTTAAGAGGTCAAACTTTTATTAAACCTTAAATTTCAGCTACACTGCATAATTAGTAACAATGTGGATGTTAAGCTATTGGGATTGAATTCTGGAAATAAGCTGTTGAGCAACCTAAAGTCTAAAGTTGTACATTTAGCCAGTGCATCTGGTATACTTTCTACGATTCAATTTGCAGCTCAAACAAGCTTACAGGTCGGTTGGAGCATTTTATTGCCGACTGCGAACGAGAGAGCTTTCACTCTTAGCTCCTTGTTGCCCAGTTCTGGTTTAGAAGCCGGAATCGCGACTTGTGGACATCGATTCATGACAGATTTACTCGTGTGGAGTTTGATGACTGACGGCGGTTTAGAAACAGCTTTATGTGAAGCTCTTCGAATTGAAATAGCCGAATTGGCCGATTCAGAGGAAACTTTTGAAGTTTTAACTAGTCACACTACAATTCCATTACTTCATCTCGTTAAACAACTACTAAAGTAAACCTTCACGTTGCAATGTGACTTATAATTAACTGAAATTTTGTAGAAATAGCAGTTTACAGACGCAAATACGTTTACAAGAGTTTAGTGGATCTAATAAGATATCCAATCAGAAAAATGTTCCGAGTCCTAGCTTTAATTTATTGTTGAGGTTTCAACGCTTACTTGTGGCTAAAATACTTGTGAAAGACCACAACTGTTTGAAAGCGGCCGAATCTCTACTGAACAAGTATTTATTTGAAATAACTAGTCACATAACCGATACCCTTAATTATGCGTACGAAGTCGCTGTTATGAATCCAAAGAATTTTTTGTACGTATTGGAAGTACTTAAAAGTGATATAGTTGGTGAGTACTCTGTTTTTATGAAATGAAACTATTAGCACTGACAATTTGTAGACGTCTTATTGCCGGAACTTATCGTTAGTTTAGTTTTATTACAAAGAGAAGTTACTTTATTCTTGATATCTATGGACTGGTTGAGGATTTTCGACGATCTCTTGTTGACATTGGATAAATTCTGCCGACTAATACCTAATATAGATGCAGTCGACACCGACGACATAGCTTGGCCCGGAATATTACATTCTCAAAATAGCATTTACATGCACAAAATTCAGGAAGAATTACCTTTAATTCGTAAAGCTGACTTAGAAAATCATAACTTAGATGGCGGATTATGGATCGTTATCAATAATAAAGTGTACGATGTTCAAGATTACAGGTGCGAAAATTCGAATATAATGGAATTGTTGCAAAAACATGCTGGAAAAGACGCGAGCCATATATTTAGTAGCTCGCCCCATAACTTGGCTGCTTTACAATCGATGGATGCTTACATTGTTGGCAACTATTCTCAACCGGAAATTGAATTACCACAAACTCCTTTAGATAGCCTTGGGGTGGCATCTACTCTGTTAGACACCGAACGCCATTTAGGGTACTTACTTGGACTACATGCTTATTACATACGTAACAGCTTACCACTTCAACATGCAGAAGTTGCATCTAAAAATTGGCTAAATGCTCCATTCTTAACCGGGGGCTTACAGGTTAGTATTGCATTTTCGATTAATAATTTGTTAGTCTTATTTTGTGTTACGTAGCTATTACAAAATCCAAACCCGTATAAAGAAGAGAAAGGTGAAGTGAGAAGTACAAATTCGACTGCTGGAAATACACCGACCGAACCAAAAGTTAACTTATCCGAAAAATCAACTAAAACTCGACAAATGGTTTTTGAAAGAATAAATTCGTTCATAAATGCTTTAGCCGAAAGTCGTTTATCGGTAATTTATTGCGCCTTTTTTTTTTGTTCGATAAAATAGAACTTTTAGCAAAATTAATTTTTACATTTTATTGATAGGATTCGTATGTTATTGCATTCCTGGCTATAGTAGAACAACATTCTAAACAAAATAACTTTTTGACTCGTGTAGACTTTTCGTTTGAACATCCAGTGGAAGAAATTGGTAGAGTTTTATATGCGGTTTTATTGAAACATTTAGGACTGGGATATATTTTATTGCCCATTTTAGATGCATGTAAGTAGCAAAATCGTTTGGCACAGCTTTCATTTTTAAATTAGAGTTATTTAGAGTTATTTCAATGCAAGGTGGCAATCTATCACGGTACTGTTAATATAAGAGCTATAATAGTTGGTTAAAGTAACAAAGTTGAGAAGAATTGCGAGACAAATTTAATGTTATTCTCCTTTTTGATCAGTGGTACTTAAAAAATTGTTTTTTCAAACTCTGAGAGAAGTAGCACAAATAAAAAGAGTGCATACTCAGAAACTGGCAACACCTATCAGTATTCATCAGAGCATCGTTAAATTTCTACAACTCTGCCCATTTTGTTAATTCAACCAACTCTGCAGCTTTTATACTACTAAAGTTATTGATGGTAGAATATTGCCACCCTGTATATCTAAATGTTGGCTATGCTGTTTTAATTTAAAAATTTCTTGAATTTTACTCAAAGAGCTTCACAACTATTTCTTAGTACGCTTTTTTATCAAATTTACCTAACTGTTTTTGAATAGTCACAGTTTTATTGTAACCAAAGGGAGAATTTTACTGAAATTGCTCTCATATAGCAACCAATTGATCTCATAAATTTTTTAGTCATATCTAAACCGAGCGTCAAATTACCACGCTCGTTAGTTGAAATGATAAAGCAAGTTCATGCCGCAAAATGGCATCTTATAAAAGCGAGACAAGAATTAAATCGTAGTTACAAAGAAGTCTGCATTCCCGTCCTAGAAAAATGCAGATTCTTGTTGTACGAAGTAAAGCCTACGGTGAGTCATGAAATGGAAGCTTATAAAAAAGTCAACGTCCTATACAGAGAACCTCGCGTTAAAACCCTAATAAAAAAAGTCATAAAAGATTTGAAATGTGGACATCACACCTCCGACATTCAAAAACCAGAAGACATAGTTAATGCGACGATTCAATCACAAAGTATGGAAAGACACAGATCAAACGAAGATATTGTCAAGCTAAAAAGATGCGCTTCCGAAGGAAAAATAAGTGAAAGCAAAAGCGAAACGGACGATGTCAATAACGAAATAAAAAATGGCGCAGATAAATCTACTGTCGAGAGTAAAGCAGTGTCTGATTCTTACAATTCGAACGCTAGTAAGCATTGTAACGAGCCGAGACACGCGAAAAATTGTACTGATTTAAAGACTGAACTAGAAGATAAATTGAATGTGGAAAAATTAGAGAATGAAATTAAAACTGAGCCAAGTGAAGAAGAAAAACAAAAAAAATTGGATAACGAAGTTATTTTAAATAATGTGTTAAGTAAAATCATGGAGAAGAAGATGAAAAAGATTAGTAACGATAATTTAGGTTTGATGAATGTAATTATTGAATTTTTAACTCAAGACTCTTCGTGCGATGTTGACGTTTTACGTAAAGCTATGTACTGCCAAGTAAGTGACTTTTAAATCGTGTTAATTGAATTTTCTATTCTTATTTTCAAATTTAATTAAACTCAAATTTTAGGTGAAAAGATGCAAAATTCGAAAAGAAGGCCTAATCTTGATAAAGAATTTGGTGAACAAAACTTACTTATTATCTTCTACGAAGTACGCCATTTTAAACGGTTACTTGGGCTGCGCTAGTGAACCATCTGGAATCAATTTTATCAGCTACCATTGCTTAGATAACATACAACTTGTAACGCCTTTCTTAAAAACAGAAATACTTCTAACACAAATGTCTGTTACTCAATGGTGTATCGACACCCTTCGAACTTACGTCACTAAAGATTTACCCGTTAGACCGAGCAAACTTAAAATGCAAAATACTAAAATTAGCATGAATTTAGGAACGTACACTTTATTGAGAGATATTCCTAGAGCCAGGCTCTTGTTGTCGTTATTAGGAATATTAGCCTCTAATCATTACATAGTGTCGGAGCTCGGTGCTTTAATAAACAGTGGCGTGATTAGTTCAGATTTAGCATTGTTGCGCCAAACTGGTTACGATCAAAGTATTTTAAGAAAAGCATCAGAATGTTACGTAATTTACGCAGATATGTTAGAATCATCTAAACCGAAGAAAACTACCCTATCCGGACCTGAAATTGCTTCACTTATGAAGTTAGGTACTCATGTAGTGAGAGGAGCCGATTGGAAATGGGGCGATCAGGTGAATTTAACCAGCAACTAATTAGGTTTTACTGTTTACTTATTTTTATAAATCAGGATGGTCCACCTCCAGGAGAAGGTAGGATTATTGGCGAATTAGGAGAAGATGGGTGGATAAGAGTGGAGTGGGCTAATGGAACTACTAATAGTTACCGCATGGGAAAGGAAGGCAAGTATGATTTGGCTCTAGCATCGCCCCCTTCACCCGTATCATCAGATATTACCGAAACTGAAGAGCAAACTGATGGTGGTGAGTATTTATTTACAAATAATTTTTGGGCTGAAACAATTTTTTTCAGCAATGCAATTGTCGAAAGATAATCAATTTATTAAACTTTTACGTGATGCTAGCATAAACGTTTTGCGAATTATTATGGCTAGTAGCAGTTTAGTTAAAGGGGATTTACACACGACGGCGGTTCATGGATTGAGCAGCCTCCTTTGTAGCACCATTCGTTCCGGAAATCAAGAATGGTGTAACTTGAGCTTAGTTCGAGTTGTCGCTCAAACACCCCAATTATGTAGAGCTTTGAGTACAAAACCTTGGATTGACATACTACTAAGTTTTGTTTCTCCTATAGCTGTAGCTGGAGGAAATGAAATGAATTTACCAAAACAAGTGAGTTGCAGATTTTGTTCTGTTTAAAACTTAAACTAATTTCTACCTATGCAGATCCAATCGTTGAGACTATTAAAAACTGTCCTCCAATCTTGGGATATGGATAATTTTGAAATACAGCCATTGTTAGAGAAACTGTTAATTATTTTGGGCAAAATAACTTTGACGTGCTGTTACGATATTGGTAACAAACCTTTGCCTGATTCGAAACCGTTGGTTCTACTAACACAATCGCACAGCAATACTTTAGCCCAAGAAATAATAAATGTGCTTAGAACTCTTTATGGGTTGGTTGGGTGGAATCAAGTTTTAAACGCAATTTTAATACAAAAGTTGAGCGTCGCCGCTTATTTTCTAAGTGACTCTTGTTTAATATCGAATATGAACGACGGTACTTTATCTGAGCAGCAATATTTGGTTACCGCATGCCTAAATTTAATTGGGGCTTACGACAGTCGACCTAGAGTTGGCGCAATCGTTGAATTAGATTCTGGACTTGGTACAATCAACAGAGTTACTCAAAAAGGTAAACTTTGTGTTCAGGCACACAGTAGTGGCGAAATAAAGAAGCTGTCCATATCGAATTTAAATTTGGTGCCAGATTGTCAATTTAATCTGGATCGCATGCCTTTAAGTGAAAATTTGGTGAAAATTTGGGCCAATTTGTTGCTTAATAAGTATAACATATCTTCTAATTGTTACGAGAGGAAATCACCACATGGTAAGAGTTTTTAGTTTGCTTAAAAATTGATTTTCAAGAATCAACTTTTAGGTTTAATCGATATGTCTTACTTGAGGACTCAACAAAACATATTAAACGCTCTAAGTGCGACACGAGTGTTGTTCAACAATCAATACAAACTTAGAAAAATATTAAAATACCAACTAAATTCGCTCGATCAATACCAAGAACAACAATCTATCGAAGAGGAACTCAGTCAACAGCCCATACTTTTAGTTCAAAAAATATTGTCTAAAGCTATTCAGCCGAGTTTATTAAAACCTGGATTTAGTTTACAAGAAATGAAAGACGATAATAACCAAAATTCACCGAGTTCGTTAGTTTTGCAAATTATGGAAATGGGATTTTCTAAAAAGTCTATTGAAAACGCCATAAAGTCCATAGGTAAGTGCTTGTTGATAAATTGGTGGATAAGACGCGAGTTTGTTAATAGGGATAATTCCTGAAACACTCTTAACACCCGAATCGATCGTTTCTTGGTTGTTGGAGCACCCAGATGTTCAAGTGTCTGATACCGATTCACTGAGTTCGTATTGTGATTCCGATACGGATTCTGTATCTGATCAAAATGAAGTGACACCTTATTCGACAGGTGAATGCGTAAGTTTTGTACCTGTATTTGAAATTAGTTGTAGTCACTTTGTCACGTTGTAGAGCGGTGAAAATTTAGTGTGTACAGTCTCTTATATGCAAAGATCTGACTTTTTATCGAACGACGAATATGCTATGTACATAAGAGATAACATCGAAGTTGGTATGTTAGTGAGGTGCTGCAAGAGTTACGAGGAAGTGCACATAGGCGACATTGGTAAAGTTATTAAAGTCGATAGGGAAGGATTACACGATCTGAACTTACAAGTAAGTTTTATAAATGTATAGGAGAAATTTTGAATGAGCTTTAAAAATAGTATTTTTCTTCAAACGCTATAAAAACGGCCTGCTATTATTACATTATTAATATTTTTATTAGGTCAATTGGCAACATCGAATAAGCACTTATTGGGTTCGTTTTATACATGTGGAGTTGTTAGGTTTTCCTCCATCCCTTACCACTCCTGTCGGAATAAAAGTTGGCGATAAAGTGCGTGTAAAACCATCTGTTGTGACTCCTAGATATAAATGGGGATATGTTACTCACGATAGTGTTGGAGTAGTCAGTTGTGAGTAGATTTCACGCCGTTTTTGCTGTACCTAAATGTTACAATTTTATAGCAATATCTGCAAACAGTCACGACATAACAGTAGATTTTCCAAAACAAGTAAGTTGGATTGGTTTAATATCTGAAATGGAAATTGTACCTAGTAGTCACGAAGGAGTTGTTTGTAACGGGTGCGGAATTGCTCCTATAAAAGGAGCTCGATTCAAATGTAAGACATGCGAAAACTTCGATTTTTGTGAAAATTGTTTTTATACAAAAAAGAATCATCGCCATTCATTTAATAGACTCTTAGAACCGGGTATTAAATACAATTAACTTCTTGTTTTTTTACTCTTTAATAATTTTTTGTAGCTTCTACGCCCATTTTTGCTGGTAAACCAGGCAGATACTTCAGAAATGACTGTTTCGATTCGGAAGGTTTAATTACCGATTGGAGTCTATGTGTGAGGAATGTTACAGTTTCTTCTCGTGAGCACGGTGTACGTTTCGATATTCCAGATGGTTTGTGGCAAAGTTGTGGGGTGCAAGGACAGGTTGTCTATAGTCTTTTTAACTGTTACAATACTAAACATTTATTTTTAGCACTGGATACGTTTAGATATGTCGCAAGATATTGTTATTAAGAGCTTAAAAGTATTAGTTGATCCTGCAGATAATAGTTACATGCCTTCAGTTATAGTTGTGAGTGGTGGAAGTACAGTAAGCTCACTTGCAGAACTTACTGTCGTAAATGTACGAAGTACCGACTCTTCGGTCTTATTACTAACAAATCTTGAACAAGTAAAGCTATCCGCGTTACAGTACAATTGAAAATTTTAAATTAATCATTTTTAGTATTATCCATTAATTGAGATTGCGATAATAAAGTGTCGTAATGGTGGAATTGATTGTAAAATTCATGGAATTTCTTTAGTAGGAGTGAAGAAACAAAACCGCTGTGAACTTAAAACGTCAGTTTCATTTTTAGCCAACGATTGGGATTTAAATCACGAAACAAGTTCAACTCCATACATAAGTAAGTGCACTGTGCCGAAAGAACCGTCAGCAAATTAGTTGACGAAATTAATGTAAATAATTAATCCAATTGGCAATTTATTTGTAGCTCAAGAGACTTGTTCGTCAAAGGGCATAGAATATTCTGTAGGCGGTTCTAGTTGTCGAGTATTTGTTTGGGGTTTAAACGATAAAGACCAATTAGGTGGTATGAAAGGTTCCAAGGTCAAACTACCCGTTCAGTCCGACTTTTTAAGTCAGTTACGTCCTGTACACATTGCTGGTGGATCTAAATCGCTCTTTGTTGTTTCTCAGGATGGAAAGGTAAACTTTTAGCAGTTTAAAGAGCAAAATTTAATTAATATTTTTAGTTGTACTCTTGTGGCGAAGGTACAAATGGAAAGCTCGGTTTAGGTCACAACAACAATGTTTGTTATCCACGTCAAATTCCATTTTTAAGCCAGTACGTTATAAAAAAAGTTGCAGTACATTCCGGTGGAAAACATTCCTTAGCTTTAACTCTCGATGGAAAAGTATTAACTACCAGAATTTAAATTAGTGTGCATTTACAATTTTTCTTCTTATAGGTTTTTTCGTGGGGCGAAGGCGATGACGGTAAATTAGGACATGGAAATCGTTTGAGTTTAGATAAACCTAAAATGATCGAAGCTTTGCGTAGTAAACGTATAAGAGATATTTCTTGTGGTAGTTCTCATTCGGCTGCAATTACAAGTAGCGGCGAACTATACACTTGGGGATTAGGGGAGTACGGCAGACTTGGTCATGGCGATAATGTCACTCAGTTAAGACCCAAACTTGTGCAAACTCTTGTCGGTCATAGAATAATACAAGTTGCTTGTGGAAGTAGAGACGCTCAAACTTTGGCTTTATCTGACGAAGGATTAGTATTTTCGTGGGGCGATGGAGATTTTGGAAAGTTAGGTAGAGGAGGATCCGAAGGGTGTAATGTTCCGTATAATATTGAGCGCTTGAACAGTTTGAACGTTGTACAAGTCGAGTGTGGAGCTCAATTTTCGTTAGCTTTAACTAAAGTTGGAGAGGTACGCTTTAATTTGAAAATTAAAATACAATTACAGTAGAAATAATTTTAGGTTTGGACGTGGGGTAAAGGCGATTACTTTAGATTAGGCCACGGAACTGACCAACATGTTCGAAAACCTACGATGATCGACGTGTTTAGAGATAAAAAAATCGTACAAATAGCAGTTGGAGCATTACACTGCTTAGCCGTTACCGATACAGGACAAGTACCAACTTATTAACGCTTTTTTCAACAATTTAAGAGCAAAATTGCAGGTGTACGCTTGGGGAGATAATGATCATGGTCAACAAGGCAACGGTACAACAATAGTGAACAGAAAACCGGCTTTAGTTCATGGACTAGAAGATGTTTTTATCAATCGAGTAGCTTGCGGTAGTTCCCATTCCATTGCTTGGATTTTGCAGCTTAACAATGTAGTTTCGAAACACGAGCCTGTTATATTTTCCGTTGCTAAGGATCCACTAGGCTCTTCTAGTTTAGGATTGTATGATAACGAGAAACCAGCAAAAGACGGTGGAAGTTCAAAAGATAGGCCAACTTTAAGTAACATAGTTATGAGTTTGGATAGTAGTACTTCGAAACAACAAGCTTTACAGCATATATTGAATGCCATTCATATTCATCAGTTGAGGCAAGCAGTTGTGAGAGCACTGTGTAGCCACACTAATTTAAATGGAAATTTAAGTCTTAATTTAACGGTAAAGAGTTCTAATCAGTTGGAAGTCAGAAGCGAAATAATTTGTTTTTATAGGCTACCATCAGTCCCGATACCCCCCCTGAAGGAAATACGATGAATTTTGATCTTCAACGATGTAAGGATGGTGATATTATTTGTGGAGGAGGCGAAGCGCCTGCTTCTCTTACCGAAATTGCAGATTTAAATGTAAGAATTCTATTTTATGAGTGTTATTTAATTGGAAGCTTTTAAACTGTTTCTATTAGTTTCTATAAGTTTTTATTAAAAATATCACTATTTTGTAAACAGAGCCGACAAACAACCCCGGAAAATGAAGAAAACCCATTGTGTCTGATTCAGTCTATGACGGCAAGTAGTTGTTCTGCAAGTCTGTCTTCGAAGCACTCACGAATGTCAACAAGTGCGATGTCCGTTATTGCTGCAACTTTAACATCTCACGCTGAGGTATTTCCGCCTTTAACTTTAGAGACAGGACAGTGCCCAGAAATATAGTAGGCAAAAAGTCGCCCAGTGCATAAGTGACGACATTATTGCATATTTATTATAGTCACTATTATTTTAGATAAGTGTCAGCTTTTAGTCTGAAAACGCCCTGTTCCTTTGAACACCCTGGTAAAAGTAAACCACTTTAAAATTTTAGGTTGTCGGAGACGAAATCCTCACAGGTTTAGACGAATTTACTTCTTTGTTAACTGAAAGTGATGCACGTCTGCTTGTTGATTTACTCAAACTGGCTGTTGCCGAACGAATAGAAGACAGCCAAGCCACAGAAATTATATCAACTGTCGTGATTAGTAAAAGACTAAAAAATGTTTTTATTTCTTAAACAAACTCTCATTTTTAGATATGGGTTGTGCAAGTAAGACTATAGGGGCAATGTTGCTAGAAATTTGCATAACCGAATTGGAGGACACTGCTAGTAGCAATCACACTTTATGTGCAGTACCACATCCAGTAGTGCAAGAATCGAGTCACCCGTACATTGACGATGTTACTCTTAAAGGTAAATTTGTAAACTCCTCGGGTTGAATACTAAAAAATATTTTTAGGCCACGTTCGTTTACCTGGGGCGGATGCTTTAAGAATCGAGTTCGATAGGCGTTGTTCAACGGAACGGCGGCACGATCCGTTGCAAGTTACCGATGGCACAGGAAGAGTTATAGCTACACGTTCTGGAAGAGAATGGGGCGATTGGTCTTCGGAACTTAGAATTCCTGGTATTTACCAAAAATTTTTATTCAATTCTCATTTAACTTTTAACGTAACAGGCGATGAACTTAATTGGACATTTACTAGTGACAGTTCTGTAAATGGATGGGGATGGAAATTTAAGGTTTTTCCAGTAATGTCTAGTCAAAGTCCTACTGAAATGGGATCTGATAGAGCTGTACTAAGTCAACCATCCATAGATATGGTGATGCACTTGTTAGATTCGCAGCTGTACGGTGCCGGTGATGCTACTTTAATATCGCGTTTGGCCACTTCTTTAGCAGCTTGTTCTCAATTAAGTTTTTTGTGTAAGCTCTTTCTTGCTGCTTAATAACGCGAAATTTATTACGAACAAATGTTTTTAGCTTCTAGTCAAAGAATGTGGGCTTTACAACGACTTCACAAACTGCTTACGATGCAAACTACCAAAGAGGCAGTTTTAACATTACAAATACAACAGTTGAGAAGTCCCGGAGGTGCTTTAGCAAATTTGCTCGAAGAATTACCTCAAGCTCTATTAAGACAGTACGAATACGAAGAAGTCTCTGTGAGGTCTGGATTACATCTGATGCATTCAGATTTTTTTAAAGTAAAAAATTCTATTATTTATCGCTTTTTAAATTTAATCAATTCATCCTTAGGTATTAGTTGCTTTGGCTTGTGATTTGGAATTGGATAAAATGATCGTGTTGTCAGATAATCATAAGTGGTCGTGGTTTAGGAGATATTGTTATGCGGCGAGAGTAGCCAAAGCTTTCATACAAAGAACCACCTTGCCTCTGAACTTTTGTCAAGAAGTTAGAAAGAAGCTTGCCATAATGCCTGCCGAAAACAACGAAGAACTTTGGGAACACGAAAAATTCAACTTATTTAAAAAGGAACAAGACGAACAATTATTAATTTGGCTCAATAGGTAACTTTAAATTATATCAACTTCAGTTTCTGTTTTAACACTTTTTAATTGAAGACGTCCAGAAGATTGGACGTTATCGTGGGGAGGTTCGAGCGCCATATACGGATGGGGTCATAATCATAGAGGTCAACTTGGCGGAATAGAAGGTGCTAAAGTTAAAGTGCCCACTTGTTGTGAGGCACTTTCGACTATTCGACCTGTACAGATTGTGGGTGGCGAACAAACTTTAATAGCGGTTACTGCAGATGGAAAAGTGTATGCGACCGGTAATATTAATTAACTTATAATTAGAACATTTTACAACTTATTTAAATAGGATACGGTGCCGGAGGACGTTTAGGTATTGGTGGCACCGACTCGGTTTTACTTCCAACTTTAATCGAATCATTCCAACACGTTTTTATTAAAAAAGTTGCAGTTAATTCGGGAGGAAAACATTGTTTAGCTCTGTCTGTTGATAACGATGTTTACTCGTGGGGCGAAGGAGACGATGGTAAATTAGGACATGGAAGTAGAAAGTAATTTTTTGTTCGTACAAAAATATATTTGGACTAAGTATTTTCTTTTGCAGCGGGTGTGAAAGGCCAAAAATAGTAGAAGCTCTACAAGGGTTAGAAATAGTTGATATTGCTTGTGGAGGTGCACATTCGGCTGCCATAACTAGTTCTGGACAATTATACACTTGGGGTAAAGGCAGGTATGGACGTTTAGGCCATAGTGATAGTGAAGACCAACTAAAACCCAAACGAGTAAGTGTCGTTATATATTTTTTAGCATAGCATAAAGTAGTACTTGTCGTCAGGTTGAATCGTTGTTGGGTTATCACGTAATTGACGTTGCTTGTGGGTCTGGAGACGCACAAACTTTATGTATCACCGATGACGATAATGTTTGGTCTTGGGGAGATGGCGACTATGGAAAGTTAGGTCGTGGAGGTGCAGATGGATGTAAGGTACCGACAAAGATCGAAAGTTTGGCCGGACTAGGTGTGATTAAAGTAGAATGTGGATCACAGTTTTCTGTAGCACTTACTAGGTCTGGGAGTATCTATACTTGGTACAAACAATTAATAAAAATTATTTCCACGGCGTATTAACATTTTATTTTAGGGGTAAAGGAGATTATCATCGTCTTGGTCATGGTACCGATGAACATATTAGAAGACCAAAGAAAGTCGTAGCGTTACAAGGAAAGCGAATAATTAGTATTGCAACTGGCTCTTTGCATTGTGTTGCCTGTTCTGATGATGGCGAAGTTTTTACCTGGGGCGATAATGACGAAGGACAACTTGGAGATGGTACTACGTCGGCTATTCAGAGACCAAGATTAGTTACTACCACCCTTCAGGTAAAACTTGTACAATAAAATTTGGTTTTAAAGTTAAAAAAATTGAAATGGGGAGGAAAATTTATACAAACATTTAGAAGTATCCTCTTTTTAAGAGCAGTTGAGTCTACCCTTGAAGGGTGTCTCTGGGGGTGAATTTTTTTCTCTTATAGTTAAGTCAGTTGAATAAAACTATTATTTTTGATTATTTGAGCCAAAAAATTCGCATCTTTTGTCTCTGCCTTAACGCCCAATGGATACCTACAACTGTAAGCTCATAGATGTTTTTGAAAGTGAATAGTTATTAATGTTTTTGTAAATTTAGAGCTAATTTTACTGTACCACAGTCTAATCCTACGTTTTTAGGGTAAAAAGATTACAAACGTCGCTTGTGGTTCGGCACATACATTAGCTTGGTCCGTAAATAACGCAAGTATAAGTGGAAAATTACCCACCCAAGCCCCTCTCGAGTATGATTTACTTCGAGACATGCAAATGCTGATGCTACATAGACGTCTGATTCTACTCCACCACTTTGCAGAACTGATTTGTCCTTGTGTGTCGATGTTTCAATTTAGTGGACAATTTTCGCTTTCTGAACTTAGGAATATTTTAGTGTATTCTACCAAAGAAGCTACATTTAGAAAGGTAATGGCGATTCTAGTAGATTACACAAGACTAATGTTAATTCTAGGTGGTACAATCGACGATGGTTAGAGACAAACAACATGGGCCAGTTATCGAACTCAATCGAATTCAAGTAAAAAGATCTAGAAAAGGTGGTGGATTAGCCGGTACCGATGGCATGAAATCGGTTTTCGGCCAAATGGTCACTAAGCTTCCGTTATTAACTACAGAAGTTCTCTCCTTACCTCACAGAGTATGGAAGGTCAAGTTTGTCGGTAAGAATATTCTTGGCTCAATACTCAGTATACTTTATAATATTGTAATATAAATTAATAATTAGGCGAAAGTGTGGATGATTGTGGAGGCGGATACAGCGAAAGTATTGCAGAAATGTGTGACGAATTACAAAATGGTTCTCTTCCACTATTAATTGCTACTCCAAATGGGCGAGACGAGGCAGGAACTAATCGTGACTGTTTCATATTAAACCCGAGTGCCAAATCTTGTTTAAACCTCAACATGTTTAGATTTTTGGGTAAATAGGCGTACGGCGAAAAATACTTTAATTAATAACTCACTTTTAGGAGTATTAATGGGCATAGCGATTCGAACTGGATCTCCTTTAAGTTTAAATTTAGCCGAACCAGTGTGGAAACTTTTAGCCGGGATGGAATTAACTCCCGGCGATTTGACCGAAATGGATAGAGATTACGTTCCTGGATTACTTTGTATTCGAGATATGACTGCCGACGAGCAAGTTTTTCAAAACTTGGAAATGCCTTTTTCGACGCCGTCGTCTTGTGGGACCGACATTCCTCTTAGTAGTAAATATAAGAGAATAACTTACGAGAATCGTTTAGAGTTCGTACGACTCGCCTTAAACTTTCGCTTGCACGAATTTGATGAACAAGTTAAGGCTGTACGTGATGGACTTTCTCGAGTTGTTTGTGTTCCATTACTGTCATTATTTAGCGCTTATGAGCTTGAAACTATGGTTTGTGGCTCGCCCGATATACCGTTATCGCTTTTGAAGAAAGTTGCTACTTATAAGGGTAAGATTGTCGTACACTTTAAGTTGCCAGAGAGTTGCAAAAGAAGAATTTATATCTTTTTTTCAAAATAGGCATAGATAGTAATGCTCCATTAGTGCAATGGTTTTGGGAAGTGATGGAGGAATTTTCAAATCAAGAACGTTCATTATTTTTGAGATTTGTTTGGGGACGTACACGTCTGCCACGAACGATAGCCGATTTTCGAGGGCGCGATTTTGTCATACAAGCTCTCGACAAATATAGTCCTCCAGATCATTTCCTACCCGAAAGTTACACTTGCTTCTTTTTGCTGAAAATACCAAGATATTCTTGTAAAGTAAGTATTTTGAATCAAATTAATGTTGAAAATTAAAAACGAAATTTTAGCTGGTTTTACAAGAAAAACTGAAATACGCCATTCATTTTTGTAAATCTATCGATACGGATGATTATGCTCGTGTAGCGATGGTCGGCGAAATGGCAGCAAGTTCTAGTTCGGATGCCGAAAGTGATCCAGAAATGGATAGTATTGCTAGTCATGAGCCATTATAAATTTCCCGTCCATGAAAATGCTTAAATTTATTCCAAGTCTCATTAGGTTTTGAAAAGTATTTTTTGTAATATTTTGAATTTTTTGCGAAGCTAAATTGTGAGGCCAATTAAAAAAAATTTACTTACGTCAATTGGTACGATGTTAAAAATTGGATATTAGGAAAAGGGTAATTGTTACGAATTTGTAAACTTTAAAACAAACGATTTAATCGTTAATTATTTTATTTCAAGTTAGTGTTTTAATTGCTCGAATAAAAATAATTATGAAAGTTCTAATATTTATACAAATTTTTACCCGAGAAAGTTTTATTTAATTTATAAAGATTTGTTCAGTATTGTATAATTCCGTTGTTTAAATATATTGTAATTTTTATAATTAATTTAGACGAAGTCTGAGAAAATAATTTTTTATAATCGATCGAAAAATAGTATTTTGGTGATTGCTCTAATGCAATTTTTTAAGCTACATAATATGTAGAAGTTGAATTATTTTTAAGAAATTTGGACTTCGTGTCATATTAGAGTTCTACCTTGCTTTTTTTAACGTTAACAAGCTGAGAAGACCCCTGGAAACTCGTACAGTTAATACTAGTAATTTTAACAGGGTACAACTGATAGAGAAATGCGTTTTAAATGTATTGAACTGTATCGACGTAATTTATAAAATATGTATTTAGTAGTGAAAACCATGCTAACGTAGTGCCATTATTATTTTTAGTTAAATGTTATTTTACTTAGCTATAAAATGCAAATCGCAATTGAATTCTCAGGTTTAAATATTTATTTATTGTCATTTTTTGTGTACGATTATATCTTGCCAACCGTTTTATCACATTCCTATTAAATAAAATTGTAATCTTTGCAATGGCTAATTTTATTAAAGAAAATTATTATTTAACATGATTGTTTTCTTAACACGTTGGCTGCCGCGTGCACCGCCGGCTTTCAAATCGTTCTTTGTATGTGACGCCGCTTAAAATATATGATGCTATTACCAAAAACGTCATCGTAGTTTTGGGATTTTCCTACATATTATGAAAATGACTAATTTTTCTCGAAATAGGTTGCTTGGAACGCCGAACCACTTTGACTAGTGATTTCTTGTATGCCACTCAATCTAAACTTCATATAATTTTTCATGTAGCATGAACCGCCAGCTTCAAAACAACGATTTTTTACACACCTGAACATTTGACACATTTGACCGCCGGCGATTCAGTCGGCGTACGGGGAATAAGTACTTGTGGCAGCCGGCGGTGCAAGGTACCTTTTTGGTAATATTTAGCAAAATCACTGTCGGCAGCCAACGTGTTAATCATGAAAAAGTCTGATTGATATCCAAAGGATCTCTAGGTCCTAACAATAAAATTATACGTATTTGAATTTGAATTTTTCGGCTCTACAATGCAAGCATGGAAGCCATGCGAAATTAAAATTTCAAAATTACTAATACAATTTTACGATAAAATCTAAAAAATAGACTGTGCCTTGGAAACATTTTAAAAGTTGTTTCGTGAAAAATTATTAACATAAAAGAAATGTTTCAAAATTTACTTACAACGCGCCAAAACCCAAAACGTTCACTTCGAGCAGGCGCACAAAATTAACGAGTTGAAGTCGAGTCAGTCGAGTCGACGAATTTGACGAGCTGCTCCATCTTGATTTCCCCTCCCATTTTTCTGAACAGACGATATTAGATTGAGGTTAGGTCAATTTATATATTTTGTTACATAATTAATTTCTGCATTTTTAATTTCAATTTAACAGAAGAATTAAGTTAAATTAACTAATTTGCATTTTAGAAAAATGGCTGGACATGGCGGTGGTGATGATAGTAAACTTACCGGAATTAACAAAATTTTCAATGGTACAACTATGAGGGGGCGAGCGAATGTATGTATGAGTTTTTAAAATACCTACATAATTTTGTGTTCATTTCGTTGCTAAACTGTTCATTGTTAAATTACCATTTACTTAAACTAATAGTATTTTGCTTACAGGTTGCATTAGCGACATACGCAGGCATTGGAGTTCTCGTTTTGTATTTTTCATTGAAGCCCAAAGCAAAGAAATAAACTTGTGTCTATATTTATTAGTTGTAGCTTCTACGAATATGTTTAATATATGAAGAAATAGATTGTCGTATTTTTAATATTAATACTTTACAAGTAATGTGTAGAAAGTAAGAGAAGTTATATCACTACAATATAGCTCCTTATACAAAGTAGGGAAAACTTTGTTTTTAAAATTATTTTAATTACTTGCATGCTCGATAGAAATTTTGAAAATGTCAAGTTTTGTGGGTGAAATAATCAGAAACAGATTTGACCCTACAAGCTAGCAAGGATCTATGATTTAAGTGTTTTTCAATTGTGTGAACAGCAGCTCAAGTACTGAAAACGGGAAAAGTTTCATTTTAAATAGTATGAACAAATAAGTACGCGTTTTAAAACGAATGAATGTTGTGCTCAAACATAAACTTCATACATCGAATCGCGAGGTGGTGCATATAGGTCGTGTTTGAGCAAATTTAAGTTTCCTCGAACCACTCGACCCAACAGTGCAGCATCTCAGCACTTCTCTGATAAGGTGATAAGTAGTCTACGAAACCACTACCAGAGGGTGTGCGGTGTGTGTTTTGTTTTACAATTTTTAAAGGTTATGTTGGGTTATGTTTTGACATACTGACGTTATCACTCGAGTCCGCTTCTGATTACTGAAATTGAGCCTGATAACGTTTAATTGTTTAATTTGCGAAATAGAAGTGTACGAGCTCTACAGTGACTAATACATAACAATTTCATAGTGTTTGAGGTTGTCTTATTTGTTGGAACTATAAAATGACTTTGGGAGCTTTAGAGACGTTGTCTTCACAAAAGAAGTAAGAATCGGCTTTTAGATGTTACAATATTTTAACACTTTATTTTAGGAAGCAACCTACACAGCCACCAGAAGGTGTGCGATGTCAAAAATGTCTTGACTACGGCCATTGGTCCTACGAGTGCAAAGGCAAGAGGAAATATGTGCACAGAGCCTCAAGAATGCAGCTTTTAGAGAAGCGATTGAAATATGAAAAAAGTAAAATAAGCAAGTGAGTAATGTAAAATGTTTTGGAATTGCTTATATTATAAATATACCTATACATGATTCCGTTATAAATATATGTAATCCTGCAGGAAAGAGCTAGCTCTCACAACTTTGACGATAAAACATGAACTTAAAAAAGTAGACGGAACTGCAGTTTCGAGTTCAGAGGATAGTAGTAGTGACTCATCTAGTTCATCTTCGAGTTCCTCGTCGGAAGAATCTTCGGATGGCGAAAGGTAATATTTAATTTGGTTTCCTTATTTGCAACTCCATAATAGAGCCTTTTTGAAACTCTTCAAGTTCAGTACTCTTTGGCCACACCTGTATTATTTGCTGACTGTCCAGAATAAGAATTGACTGCATTGAGTTTTTGTAATTGCAAGTGAAGCAAAAGTTGCCTCAATTTTTGCGTCAAGTGTCTTATTTCCTCTGCCATTAATTCGATTCATATCTCTACTCTTTACAAAATGTCGGTGTACATTCTTAACTTATATTTCCTAATATGGGATAAATTAATGTTGGTATGTTTAAATTGATTTAGGTCATCACAAGAAACTTCGTCAAGTTCTTCCAATTCATCCGATGACGAATAAAGAAGTTTGGTTTATATTTTTGTATGTATTTATT
This sequence comes from Malthinus flaveolus, assembly GCA_950108345.1. Taxonomy (NCBI): domain Eukaryota; kingdom Metazoa; phylum Arthropoda; class Insecta; order Coleoptera; family Cantharidae; genus Malthinus; species Malthinus flaveolus. The sequence goes on along the minus strand of OX467286.1, from coordinate 24,074,526 downwards.
TAAGTAAATTTTCGTTTAGCAGCTGAACGAGTTACTCACAGATGTAAATACAGGATTATTCCAAAATGGCAGATAAGCTTTTCAGTACATTGTAGGGAATAATGATTGAAGTAAAGAAAAAATACTAAAAAAATTCTTAGGCGCTAATTTGTTGAGAAATGTAGAAGTTAAGTTGAGAACTTGAATTCTGACAAATTTTGAAACTTTTCATTTTCTCTAATAATTTACCTGTTTTTTAATTATTGGGCAAAACAAAAATGTTCATAAATATAGTATCTTATTATCTGTTATCGATTATTAACTTCAGCATTATGTCAAATCTACAATTTACTTGTTTTAATACCGGTGATTTCGCCATTTTGGAATCACCCTATTTAGACCATTGTGATACTCATACACCTTAGTTAAGTGTTCGATTAATTATAATATATTAGTTTATTAATATTTGAATAATAAATCTAAGTATAATCTAAAATTCATATAAATAATTGTGCGTTATAAAAATCATCTCCAATCAAACAAATTTTGTAAGAAATACTTATATTTACAATTACAATGAGTACAGATTGATGTAAAATAACTGAAACGACGGTACTAAAATAAATTAGTCTTCATTATCAGGATTTGTGTGAATAATTACTTTCCTTTGGGCATTATAAAAGAAATTGTTATTTTCAAACAACTTGCTTTTATAAAATGGTTTTAAATCACGAATATCGAGTTGTTTGGCCTAAAAAATTAATAATTAACTATCTCTAACGTTCGGTTTAAAATTATCAATTTACTTTATCCATGAGATCTTTTTCATCAATTTCAACTGTCGGAATCTCTGCAGAACTAGTTCCACGCACAAAAGTAAGTTGATCTTGATATAATTGGCGTAAAATGTAAAACAGTAATTCGCTGTGGTCTTTTTTGAATAAGAGGTAACGTTGGAACACCTGGAAAGAAAAATATTTATATTTAAAACGTTTCGACATTAAATTACATTACCTGTCTCATTGTTTTCATAACGCCGTACTTCTGTGTCTCGACAAAACTTTCGAGCATCATCCTCACTGCCATATTAACATCGTCTTCGTGCACGTAATCACGCAAGTGCATTCTTGCGTGAGCTTCCGACATCCTAATAATACTTTCGATATGACGAACTGTTATAGGTAAACTACCGGTGGCCTAAAATAAATAATTAACGGTTTAAATACGAATTTTTTCATAAACATACCAATGATTCTTGTCTTAACTGACTGTAAATGTTGGCAACCTTATCTTGATCCATATTTTGAAGTTTGGGATGTATGTTTTCGCGAGCATACACAATGTACTTCTTTAAAATATCTTGAGGAATAGAAATATCATCAACAATCTCCTCAGGGGGGCTGTCATCAGATTTTTTTGATGGGTGATGACGTATATGAGAAGATACGACAAATCTAAAATAAAACTAATGAAAAACAGAAGAATTCGATTATTTTAAGACTAACTTTGCTAGGTGTTGGTCTTGAACTGGATCGACTTCGTCCTTTACAACACAAAGGATGTCAAAACGTGAGAGAATCGGATCTGAAAGAGCGACGTTCTCTGCAAAAGTCATACTCGCATCGTAACGCCCCCCGGTTGGATTAGCAGCTGCAATAACCGAGCAGCGAGCTTGTAAACTGGTTACGATACCGGCTTTTGATATAGATATCGACTGTTGTTCCATAGCTTCATGAATCGAAGTACGATCTTGATCATTCATCTAAACGGTTTAATTAAAAAAAAATTACGTATTTTAAACTTTAGACCTACTTTATCAAATTCGTCTATGAGACAAACTCCTTGATCGGCTAAGACCAGTGCACCGGCCTCCAAAGTCCATTCTCTACTTGTGGGATTACGTCTAACATATGCAGTTAAACCGACAGCACTAGCACCCTGTCCTGTCGTAAACACTGCCCTAGGCGCTATTTTTTCAACGAATTTTAAAAATTGGGATTTAGCAGTACCCGGGTCACCACAAAGCAATACATTTATGTCGCCTCGCAATTTATGTTTTTTCCCTTAAAAAAATTAATAAGTTATTGCCCAACAAATTTCTTCTATTTACCTGGATTTTTGGATTCGCCACCGAAAAGAGCTAAAGCCAAGGCTCGTTTTATATAATCGTGTCCATAAATCGATGGTGCGATCGATGCTATAATTCGATCGGCAATACTATGATTTTTACTCATTTTAATTATGGAATTTATATCATCGTCGGTTAGTGATTGAACAATTTGTTTGCAATCTTTAACAACCAAGTGATTCGCAAAAATAACAGTCGAGAAAACTGGAAAGCCGTGTTCCGTGTTAAGAGAACCGTCGTAATTATTTGTGTAAACTCCCGTAATATCAACTTCATCGCCAGGTTTACAACGGTCGCATAAGTCGGCTAATAATACGCAGTCTTTAGAACGAGGAACTCTACCGGCAGGTATTCTACCCGGAGATTCTTGTAAAGTAATTTTTTGATAATTTCTATAAACTGTTTGTTCCATGTTTATCTTTAAGAAATTTAATACACTGTCAACACTATCTTAAATATTATACATGTGCTAATTGTGATCTGGGATAAGAGTTTTTTCATGCTAGATTAATTAGTTGCAATTATTGGCTCTTAACATGGTCCCAGATATGAATTAGCACACTGTATGTAAATATATTTACCATAAAAGGGCCTGTACTCTGACACTCTGGACAAGCACCGGGTCGAACTTCGGTGTCTTGTGTTTGAACGAATGGGCCGAGAATAAACCCACACTTGTTACAGTCGTATTTAACAACAGAGAGTTGTGGTAATACACCAGTTGTTGCCGTTACTACACCTAAAGTTCTTACTAGTTGATTTATGTGCAACTTCCTAAAAAAATTAGTTTGAAAAGAGTTTTAAAAGTTCCGTCAATTTTTACCTGAAAGTTCTCAATTCTTCTATTAAAGGTAAATCTGAGATTCTAACATGAATTTCATTAGTAACCCTTCCATAACTGGGAAAAATGGATAAGACGATTTCTTTGGCCACCTCGTCGAAGGTTTCTAGCATGGGCATGGGAGCTTCTGGTAAGAAATAAGCTAACACGTGCTCTTTACTCGCCAAAGATGAAAATTCTACGACGAAACTAGACTACAATTTCTATCATTAATCTCCAACCTTTTGTCGAATTACATTCTTTAACTTACTTGATTGTTTTCACACATTCTACGTATGCGTTCCTTAAACACATATTGCCCTTTTGCATTGACATATGTACGCAAGAAATTTTTAAAACGATTTATAATTTCTGTTCTTGGACCAACCATACTAACCCATTCTTTAATCGAGTACCCTTTAGTATCTTCTAAATTTTCAATAGACTCGATCATTTCGGCATCGGTAAGTTCACCAGCAGCGGCTTTCTCGGCCATACGCCGTTTATGCCTCGGATCCTAATGACATTGTTAATATTTGTTCGTTTCAAACGCAACCAACTTACTTCTTCGTCGTCACTTTTATCGTAAAAAAGCTCCCTGTCGTCTCTTCTTATAATACCTCTTTCTCTATCCCTGCGACGCATTTCCTCCTCAGCAGCTCTTCTAGCACTTGGAGATAGGGCATCGTAATCGTCCTCGTCCAAATTGCCTTCATCGTATCTATCTAGTGCTGGCATGGGACGATAATCTCTGAAAACACACAATCAAATCGAGAGCTATCGACGAGCCACTAGCTTACGCTTCCATATTGTCCCCAAACAATTCTTCGCCGTCTTCCTCTTCCATATCGAGTTGCGACAAATCTCCTAGAATGGCACCTTCATCTTCGAATGGCTCGAAATCAACTGGTGAGGTCATGTTGGAACGACCAGCTCCAGGAGTAAAAGGTAATGCTAAAGGAGACATATCTTCATCCTAACAAAGAGAATTCAAAAGTTCTTATTACAGAATAAAATTTGTAACTTTGTCTCACCTCTGAAGCCATCGTTATTATTTATTTAACTAAAACACAAATAAATTCTAATTAAACACTTTTAAACACAATAGTTAAAACTGTTAAAATAGTTTAAAAAACTGCTAACAATCAACAGGTTCAATTGCGCGGGAAAATGTGTGATTATAACCACACTTTTTTAGTTAGTTTTTGATTTTTTTCATTTTGCAATGAAACTGTTGGCTACCCTGTGTCATTTATCATCATTCAATTGTCGAAATTTTTAACGTTTGAAAGTTTGAATCGGTTCGAATTTTTAATTAAAATAAAAAGTCAATAAGTTTGTTGCAGAGTCCCGTGGTTGTAGAGTTGTTGGTTTCATGATTTATTCGTTGGACTTGCACCAAGTTTACTGTCTCATGAAAGTTTACCTTCTGCATCGAATAAAATATTATAACGTTTTTTTGGAAAATTGTTTTAATAAATAGCAAATTCTTTATAACTCAAATACGACCTCGAAAAGCCTTAACTTCACATAGATAAGAAGCTTTGAGCAGCAATTTTTGCTTGCAATTTAATTCCGCAATATAGAATAGAGGTTGCAGCGGGTTGCCTTTTGCAGCTACATAATTTTAGCATTAGTCTAAGGAAGTCATGTTGTAAGATGTACAGATTACAGTAAAATTCTAGAAGCAAATTACATTTCATGAAATGACAAGAAATCTTAAGAGACTGAGTACTGAGTAGTACTGAGTAGCTTAGTAAATTATTGTACTATCTGACCCTAACAGCTGGCCACACTTCACAAAAAGTCTAGACTCTAGACTGGTCTAGAATTTTCCTAAAATGGTAAATTAAATTAAAAATTAATATCAATTAATATCCAATGTCAATTGTCAAATATTCGAGTTGTAAACATAACCGCACATCTCACATTAGCCTTAAAATACGAACACGATTAACGAACATTAATATTATTAAGAACCAAGAAATATGGATCAAACGTTTGAAGAAAAGGAAGTTTATGTGCTGTTGGACTTTCAAGGACAAGATACGGCATTATCACAACAAGAAAATGTGGTGTTTAAAATATTAAATTTGAACGAATCGAAGCCTATTGTTCAGTTAGGAGTAGACGTATACGAAGGTACAAAACTTATTTTTATCAATGAATTAAACTAATTGGTAGCAAATTTTTAGGTACTTATGAAGACGCTATAGGTACAAACGTGTATTTTGAAGAAAATAAGAATTTTTCAGAAAATAACATTTTTGAGTGCAAAACACCAATTTCTCTACAATACGTTCTTAAGCAATCAAAAGTTTTAAAAATGAATAAACTTGGCACACGAAAAAAGTTCATAGTAAGCATGAATCCTTCCGAGGCTGTAAATATTCAATTTAAGGAAGATTACAAAGTTCTTTTGGATAAATATGAAAAAGGTATTTTGAATATTGAAGATTGTATAGTATCTGAAAATGGGAAAGAAATTGTCGAAAATGTAATTGAAGTGGATTCTCGACCCAAACCACAAAGCTCTAGTCATGACGATTGGTGCACAAAAGAAAACGATCATAACGATACCGAAGTTCTAACAAGTTCTTTACAATGCTGTAGTATTTCTCCATCTAAGAAGCGTAAAATCTCTAAAACTAGGCTGTATCAGGATTTACAAAGATTAGTTTCAAAACCATTAAATTATAAAACAAATAGGGATTTAATTAAGGAATATTTGTGTAAAGAATCGACTTCAAAAAACGATTTTGCAAAGTGGAAAAGTTACGTTCTAGAAAGTATACTGCAACAGCCTATAAAGTTAGATATAAAGAAAGGCAACATGGAAGATTTCGTCGATATAAAACAATCGATCCAGGACGGAATTATCATAAACTCTGATAGAAAAAGTGGGGCTTTTACAAAAAAAGAGAAGCGAGATTTGTTGAGTTTTAAGAATTTTATTAACGTAAGTCCTCTAATGAAATTATTAATGCTGACCGAATACTTGAAAGTACAAAAATTAAAAATAAGTAAAATGAACCAAGAGAAATTAAATGCAAGGGACGAAGACAGTTATACATTTGTGGAAAAGTTCGAGCTGTTAAAAAAATTTAAACTAGAGTTAAAATCTCATATAATGAGTAGGTTTCAAGAAGCGAGTACGAAAGAAGCGCCATCAGAATTTGAGCTGGAATTATCCGATGATGATGATGAATATTTTAACGATACAGATGCTTCAACTTCTTCATTCGAAGAGTTAAATTCTGATGAGGAAGATTCAAATTGCGATGTTTCAGAGGCGGATCGAGATTCAAAAGTTGTCGATTAGAGATCCATGGATTTTCACAAAAATTGTTAAAATTAAATATTTATTTCTGCTTGCTATACAGTTTTACAATACTTAAAATATTTCTTGTTACAAAAAATAAGTTCTTTGTATCAAAAATAAATACTAATTACATATCTAGGTATACAATAATTGTTTGGAACAGAGGAACTACTTTTTTTGAAAATCGATCAATTTTAAAACTTTTAAATTACAACAATAACTTCAATCTTAAATGTTAAAATTGAAGTTTTCTTATAAAATCTGGTAATTAAAATATTCCTAATACAAACAAAAAATTTAATAAACTTTGAATTAGTCATCATCCTTTTCTTCAAATTTCTCGAAGCAGTCTAAATCGGGACATGTCAGTCTTACATTTTTCAAATATTCGCTGTTTAGTGCAACCCTTGCTGTCAGTCTGTTTTTGGGATTGTACACTAATAAGCTCTAAAATCAAAATTTTAGTTTGAAAAATAACAGTACAATAAAATCGGGCTTTAAAAAGGAAAAAATTGGGAAATTAATGAAAATTTGCGTACACAACACCCACATTTCAAGAAACTCAGTAAAAATTTTTTTACCTAGGACCGTGGTTTATGTTTGAGTAAATGCATGAAAAAAAATCACAATGTTTATCACAAACAATTTTTATCAAATATGTGAATGTAAGGCAGATCAAATCAAAGAAGATTTAATGAGGTTCAAAAACGGTCTAATGACATTTTTGGAGAAGATTAGTATTTTACAAAATATTGGAAAAAACATTTTAAGCAAATTTTCATCAACTCTTTTCCTTTTTGTTGCGATTTTTGGGCTAAAAATACCTACATCTAAAAACTCCTGAGTTTCTTCGGTAACACAATTAATATGATCCGATACAGGATGACTCTCCCACTTTGGAAATGTAGCTTTATAGTCGGGCAGCTTAGTGACCCCTGTCCAAATACTGTCTGTCGGTGTACCTAGCAATTTGAAAATCTTGTACAATTGATCTATTTCAGAATCACCAGGAAAGAGGGGTTTTCTTGTAATCTACAAGTTAAAAATAAGTACTTCTATACATGAAAGGTAACGAAGACTTACCATTTCTGCCACAATACATCCAATGCTCCAGATATCGACGGCCGTACAATAAATTTTAGCACCAAGTAATAGTTCAGGAGCACGATACCATAGAGTAACAACTTCGTGTGTGTAGGTTCTTGTCGGCAAAGAAAAAGGGCGGGAGAGACCAAAGTCGGCTATTTTGATGTGTCCTTCTTTATCTAGTAGAAGATTCTGAGGTTTTAAGTCGCGATGTAAAATCGTGTGCGTATGCAAATAATTAATTCCATCAAGTAATTGTTTCGCGTAACTCTAAAAATTTTAATACTCGATAAGTTTGTTCGATACTTTAAACGGCCTACCTTGAGCAATTCTTCACTCATCGACACTTGCATGTTATCGATATATCGTTTAAGATCTAAATCTAAAAACTCAAATACGAGATACAAGTCTGTGGTTACACAAATTACATCTAATAAATCGACGATGCTCGAGTGATTCAAGCCTTTTAATAATGCTATCTCTCTGATGGCAGTCGATGGCACTCCTTCGGCTTCTCCGCGTGTTTGGTACCTGGAAAAGTTGCAACTTTAATAGTCAAACGTGCACTATTATAGCATCGATAGAAAGCAATTCATGCAGATTAGATTTAAGCTGCGAGCAATATAACTATTAGTTGGTTTTAGAAAGCAAGATAAGCTGAATCATGTGGTGCTACGTTATTAAAAAACACGCAAGACACACACACAATCCAACTCAACTTATACTCCCTATTAGTACTGTTAATTTGTTTAGACGAAGTAAGCCGCTGTTTCAAAATCTGCAGATAGAACCTTTGGTGATTTATAGTAAAAAACTAATTTGGTAAGCAAAAGCAATAGTTTAATCATGTAATTGAAAGGTTTTCAATTCTCCACATCACATGAAGGAATTTGCGCCATAGTAAGCATAAATAAATATTGTCTTTGACGAAACAACCACTTTAATCACTATTCCACTTACAAAAACTGCCAATTTGCACATTTATCATTTTAAATTAAAGTCAAAGCTCAAACTCTACTTAAATGCATAATTACCGCCTAATAGGAAATTAAGAAAATTATTAACGTTATTTCGTTTAAATTATGCACTTTAATTAAAAATACGTTACCTAGCAAAACGTTACTTCTACTACTTAAATGGCCCACAATCGAATCAACTTACTTTTCTAATTTAATTTTCTTAAGTGCAGCAAACTTTCCAGTTATTTTGTTTCTAGCTTTGAACACTATGCCGTACGTACCTTCCCCGGCCACTTTTACCCTAACAAATTGCTCCAATTTTTCCATACCGTTCATATTTCGTTATAAGGAAAATGATACAACCCTCGCCACAAACACCTAAGTAACAATTGCGGCAACTTTAGCGGGAAAATTAGCCCTCCACTTTTGTTTGCTTGCATTACAACTGCCATTTTTTGTTTACTACCTTAACGCATGCGCATTACGACGGTTTAGTTTATTTTTTGGCGCAAGTCAATAATTTGCTCTAAATAATAATCAATAATTTTACAACATTGCCATACTCGGATAAATAACAACTCACTCCGACGCACTATTAATAATAATGCTTTTCTTTCTATTTTTTATTACTCAACAAAAAATAACAATTCATATCTTTAGTTCGTCGAGGGACTCGTATTTTTTAGGGAAAACGATTATAATTTTGCCTACTTTACAACTGAATAATTTTAATAATTTTAAATACAAAAAATCTGTCAACAATACTACGCAAAAGCCGAGAACTGGCAACGTTGCAGCGTTGCACCCACAATGGGTGCGTTCGGGGAGCTCGCTTTCACGCTATTAGCACCACACGCTATCATGACGTATTACTGTGCGTTCGGGGAGGCTTTTAGCGTGAGACGCTTACGAGCTCCCCGAACGCATTTGTGAGCGTCTCATGCAATCAACATGGCGGCAGAGGCGGGAAAAGCCGCAAAATGTAAACATTCAGAAATAACCTCAAATTTTTTGCCCTATAAGTTTGTTAACAGTTAACTTAACTCGCAATGAGCTGAACTGATAGGCACTACAAATAAATTTGGTACAGAGAATTGAAAAAAAAGAGCCAAAACAAGTCTTTAGGTATAATACCCAGAAATTTCTTAGATTATACTATACTTTAGTTTTTGTTAGAGGTGAAACGACACCAAAATTTTTGGTATTCGAAACTCAAACCCAAAACTTAAAATGATCTCAAAACCTTCAAAACTATAAGCAGAACCAAATAAGCAGACCATAAATAAATAAAGTCTTTTTTTATTTATGAAGCAAACCTCAAGCCGATAAAACAGAACGGTAAAGGCAATGAGCGGTATGTTTTGTATTACGATAACATCGAATCAACGACATAACAACTATCGATTAACAAAATTAGCAGACAACTGAATGAGAATAGGCAGTGGCCTTTCATAACGCAAAGTTTCGAAAACTTGAAACTGTCCCTGTTTCGAGTGCACCATTCTTTTTTCAGATTTCTTATTGATGATAACTTGATAAGCTAGATAAGACTACAAATTTAATTTAATGAATCCCTCGCCGTCGTCTAATGCTACAACATCAATATCCATTGATGATACTAATCAAAAATATAACAAAAATTTAAATAAAAAAATTTATAAAGCGCACGCGACTTTCCCGCTTTGCATTCGAAGAGCAAACAAACACGGTTGCCACGGTAATAGTTTGAAAGCGTTTCGTGCCTCACCTCCAACTTGAAAGCGTTGATAGCGCGAACAATGACGTCAGCGGTACTCGAATCGTTACGTCACGAAAGCGTTCATAGCGTTGAAAGCAAGCTCCCCGAACGGCAAAATCGTGCTATTAGTACTAATAGCGAGCTCCCCGAACGCAGGGAATGCAACAAAATTATTAACTCGTCCGCCATATTACTACAGAAGCGAAAAGTGAAGCTGCCGATAAAAGCAATTCGGCAGTAATTCGGTGTTAAATATTTGCTTGTGATTGTTAGTTATTCCTCGTTTTTATTAATTATTCGACCGAAGTAGACTTGTTACTGGTTTAAAAGTGTTTTTTAAGAAGAAAAGTAGAAGTGGTTGTTCATCGATCCAGGCGTTAACGATCGTATTAATTACGAATGTATGGCGTCCTTTTGATTGCGTAGAATATTTACGCGAATATTGTTTTCGGTCGTAGTGTTTTTGATTAAAGTTAAACATGGCGACTGATCAGTTCTCGTTGCAATGGGACAATTTCCACAAAAATATGAGTGCCGGTATGCAGTCGCTGTTGGAGAGCGAAGATTTGGTCGACGTTACCTTGGCCGTGGAAGGGCGGCATCTAAAAGCGCATAAAATGGTGTTATCGTTATGCAGTCCTTATTTTCGTGAATTATTTCAAACCAACCCCTGCAAGCATCCGATTGTCTTCATGAAGGACGTTAGTTATATAGCATTAAGCGATCTGTTACAATTTATGTACCAGGGAGAAGTTCAAGTTGCACAAGAAAACCTAAGTACATTTATCAAAACCGCCGAGGCATTGCAAATTAAAGGACTTACCGGTGATAGCAACGTAAGTATTTGTTTTGCAAAATAGCCATTGCGGCTTCTTAAAGTGTCAATCCTTAATGTAATTTTGGTCGTATTTTAGAATCAGCTCGAAGATCCACTAGAAACGTTTGAAGTCGAAAAACAAAAGGCCACAGTTCAATATGTAAAACGAACGCACGAGGTTGCAAACGTTGAAACTACCCCTTCGGCACCGCGAGTCAAGAAAACTGCTGCTCCCATTCCTAAACGAGCTCGGTATAGCAGATCTTCGACGACAAATGTAATATCGAACGCACCTGTAGAAGAACCCATCGAGGCGATCGAAAGCCACGATACCGCTACTACTTCGGCCTTGGAACATATAATACAAATGAAATCTGAACCTGGAGATATTGGTACCGAGTCTATACAAGTTAAAGGCGCAGATGAGAGTGAAGTTCAGGATTTTATGGAAGATACCTTAGGCGATGATGATACAGAAGACTATTCGTTAATGGAACACACCGAAGACGATCCTAAACCTGGAACTTCTTCGGACGGAGTTGGAGATGGCCAAGGTATGTGGAAATATGTTTTTGTAATTGTTGCCAACAAATTATGTAATTATTTTTTGTAAATTTCAACTGAATGTTACTTTTGTCGAAATTCTCGTTATTTTTATTATTGTAATTTAAAATCTTACCAGCATTTTGACGTTAATTTAGAATTTAATAACATTAAAATTGAAGGATTCATGGATTTCACTAAATACAGTCTTCCAAAAGCGAAGCGATGTACGTTTTGTCCAAGAGGAAAAGATAGAAAAACTAGAAAGTCGTGTGCAAAGTGTTGTAAACCGATTTGCGTCAGTCATCAACTGCCAATTTGTCACAAGTGCTATTGTGCTGCAAAATTGGATTTAATTAAAATCGTAGATTATAATAAAAGATTTAAATGTTCTCTTTCGTATAATTTGAAGCATTATACCTTGAAGTACGACGAGATATCCTTTTCACGGTCATAAAAGAAATACATAGGTACATTTTTGAAAATAAAAATATAAATTTGGATTGTTACTTACAATCTATTTGGTTACTCACATTTGTTTAGATAATTTGATAATTACACAATTTGTTGGCAGCTTTAAACGACGACACGATTTCGGTGCCTCCGTTAATGTTTATTTACATTCAATTTAAAATAAAGTTACATGCACTTGAAATTTTGTCGTTGTTTTAATCTCGATTATTTAATTATGCAATAATTTGTATTTAACATCTATATTATTTAAATTTACACGATATTTATTGAAATTTTAAAGTTATAATCACACAATTAATTTATATTAATCAATTAAAAATGTTCAATGTATGAAACCATAATTTAAAACAAAATTTAATCATTTAAATATTCGATTATCATACATTTGATTTCACAATTTAAAATTGGCATTCACGAGAAGAGTATAAATATTATTTTTGCCACATTAATTATTGTTCTCGTTACGTATTTGTTCATGCAAACTAACTGAGTGTGTGGGTGGTTTTATGTTATTGAAGGTTTGAAGAAGTCAAGCGAGGTAAGTAGGAAATTTTGTTTTAAGTTGTTACATTACCCGCACTTGAAATTTATTACCTATTTTTTCTTCAAAGCTTTAAAGGCTTAGAGCTCTAAAAGTTAGGCGCTTCATAAATTGGAAGCTAATTGAATACGATTGTGAGGCGAGAGAATTTGGCTTTGAACATATTTATGCATGGTCTGTCTCACGAGTTTATGTCTCTGTCCCTTAGCCTACGTAAGCTGATTTATTGTTGCATACACATATCGAGAGGAAGAAACCGGTGGGACAAATTTATATTTCGGATTTCGGGTAATTGCATCGGAGCTTATTTATAAATAGCAAGAGGCTTTTCTGAAAGCACTTTTTTTTTTATTTGCAAACAATTACAGACTTTGAAGAATAATTTATTGTTAATTTCACCTGTAAATAGACAAAAAGTCTTTTTACTCCAAATTTTATTTCGTCTGATGAGATTTTGGAGGCGTTCTAGCCGTTTAGAGCTCTTGGTTTAAATTCCTGTGGTGAGTTATGAGATGTATTATGCTTAAGAATGTACAAGACTTATTTATTGTGCGTTTGTTATGCTTTTCGTGATCACATTAAACGATCAGTTGCGGGACCAGTCTGCGCGGGTATTCGACACTTCGAAATTTTTATGTTACTAGTGATTAGAAAGTGATTAAAAACTAAAGTGGTAATTGCTGTGCTAATCAAGGTAAGTTGTACTCTTCATTTTAAAGGCCTTTATGGCTAAATTATGGTATAAATTGAATAGTTTTTAATGTTTAATTACTTTTAAATTATTAATTAATTGTGTGGGCACTTTTTCTGTTTAAAATTCAATCTTGAAACTGTTTCATCAAAACAAGACATTTTTTTCAAATCAACGTACTGTACATTGTAGGTACATTGAAAGTTACTGTATAGGTACCTATTTAACTATTATAAGAAGACGTATGAATTGCTACTGTTGTATTCAGGTTTTCTTCCAATAAAATGTGAACACGGAAGACCCAATAAGAGTACCGAAAAGAAAGATGCCGGTGAGACTAAAGCACTGTCAATAAAACGTGGACCTGGAAGGCCCAAAAAAAAAAGGACCGTGAAAGTTCTTTCCGAATGTCCAAGACCCGTTGGGCGACCAAGAAAGAAAAGAAAAGCGCCGACTAAAGCACTGTCAATAAAACGTAGACCCGGAAGGCCCCCAAAAAAAAGAACCGTGAAAGTTCTTTCTGAATGTCCAAGACCCGTTGGGCGACCAAGAAAGGAAAGAAAAGAGCTGACGAAAATTTTGGTAGCGCCTAAATTTGAACAGTAGTGGTGCTGAAGAACTAAATACCCTTTTTTTAATTTAAATAGTATACGTAGTTTGTTACTTTTGAAGCACTAAAGATTATTTATGTTGTGCCAAGTCAAAATATAAAATTTGATTTTTAAACAATTTAAATTTCAGGGTGTAATTAAGTTAATTAAATGTACCCACATTGGTGGGTAGCAAATTTTTCTCCCAGTAGCTTTTTCACCTTATATAAGGTGTTACAGGGGTTGTCACTACAACGTACATTTAATAAAATTTGATGCTTGTACCAGATAAGTTGGTACATAAAGTAGTGTTCTGCTCTTGCCAGATCTTGGGTGTACAGTAGGTACGGCTTAAGGCATCAGTTATCTTAAATTCTTGTGCAAAATGTACACCGGGTGTACTTGATATAAAATCTGTTTTTCCAGTTTTAAAAAATACCTAGTAGAGTCATGTTTTTTTGCAATTTGTTTCTGAATACCTATTTGGCCAATTTGCAAGTGTTACCGTGCTTCGTTTTTTCACCAGTTTCATTTCAAAATTTGCAATATCGAGGTTTGATGTTAAGTTACGATCTTGGAACTGCGATGTGAATAAATATAAATCGTATAGGGTACCTTCATACTTCATACTTGGGGGACCGATTGGCATTTCTTCTCTTTCACACCGTAATTCCGTGCGACACCGCAAGAGTGTTTACATCTGGTCTAAGTGAGAATTTCCCATTTACAAAAAACGAAATGAGAGGTGTAAGTAGGTACAGTCGAAGATATAATTATTAGCCACTATAATAGGTTATTTGACGAATACTTATGTCGGCAATTTCTGCAATTTTAAGATTCACAAATTCAATGCTTTTTATAGTATGAGAGAGTAACCTTGAAGTGAACCTATGAATCGGACACTAAAATTTTTCTATACATCTGAGTGAAATATTTAACATTTTATTCTTGGAATTTATGCACGACTCTAATGACTTCTATTAGGCCTAGTTTCAAGTAGGTAGGACACGTATTGTTTGCAAGAGTTACAATACTGCGAAGTTAATATTTGTGTAAGTAGTTTTGTGAAGCTTGCAGCGTTATTAGAAACGATTGTTAATAATATTTGATATCCGTAAAATCTGCAATTCATAGGCTTTACAATATTTTAGATTAAAATTTGAAGGTCATAATTAAAAGTTCAGTACAAAAGTACAGTTCTATTAATTAGACAATTATGAACACGTCGAAAAGATATGAAATAATAATTATTAGTAGGTATATTAAAGTTTAAAAAGAATATTTTGGTGATTCTAGTATTATTAATCTGATTGTATCATGTCATATCCCCAATCCCCAGTTATCTTCGCGCCTGCAACCAACTCGTAGATTATTAATATAAATTCGCGGGCTTTTTAGTGGTGCCTAGTTATTACCCACTGTTGTGTTTTGCCGATTTCACTTCTATCACTTTTGTTTTTTATTTAAAAGTTTTGTGCAAACTTGGGCATTTTTTGATTGTGTTAAGACCCTCAAAAAACATTTGCTAAAAGGTGTTAATTGTTATAAATAGAAATATTTTTTTAAGGTTTCAGATTTAAGATGGCTAAAAGAATTCGAAAGTCCGACGAAGAAATTCGCGATGCATTGGATGCAGTTGTCAATAAAAAACTGTCTATCAGAAGAGTTGCTAAAAACACAGGCATATCTAAGTCTATGTTGGCCGTACTAGTCAAAAAAGTAAAAGATGCACCCGATGAAGGTTTTATATATAATCGAAACATCGGAAATCGAAAAACATTTACCAAAGAACAGGAAGAACTATTAGTTTCTGACCTTAAAAGTACCTCTAAAATGTGTCACGGTTTAACAACAATCCAAATAAGAGAACTTGCTTACCATTTTTGTGTAGCAAATAAAATACCTACACCAGCACAGTGGATCAAAAGTAAAAAGGCAGGCATTCAGTGGCTTCGGGGTTTTATGAAACGTAACAAAGAACTATCATTACGTCGATCCGAAGTAAATCCCTAAGTCTTGTCGCAAGTTTCAACGAGGCAAAGGTGGCAGTATACATGCGGTTGTTTTAATGCAAGCTACAAACTGGCTATGAATAATTGGTTAATCCCGAAGAAACTGTAACAATAAATATGAAATTGTCAAATTCGTTAACTCTGTCGTTGGTGAATCATTTAGAATTAACAACATTTGTAAAAGTTTTAAGAAAACAGAAATTTGCTCCTTTAATTTCAACATAGTCACAGAAGACAATTTCTTTATCTTCACCAAACACAAGCTTTGTAGAATCCACAACAAACCAAGAAGGCGACGGTCTTCTTCGATCAGTGGCTTCTCAGATGCCCTTTCAATTAGCTGTGCTATAAATGTGCAATCTACCAGCAGTGCTATTCTGTTTCTTTGGCTTCAAGCTGACACCCGGAATCTGTTCACACCGGTGTGAAGAGAAAAAGTGCGATGAGATCACGTTTTTACACCGAATTGGTATTCTGTTTCTACTCGGCGTGATCTCGAGACGCTTTTCCGTTCGATGTAAAAAAAGAGTCAAGAAATCTAGGGGAAACAGTATTTCTTGTGATAGTGACCATGTAGTAACCAATGTCACGTGGTGAATATTTTTTGACCTCGGGCCACTTTGTCAGTTTTTTGTTTATGTTCAGCTGTTTAGAGCGTGTTATTACTATGGAGACGATAGAAATTGTGGGGTTAAGAAAAATAGTAATTTTTTTTTCATAAATGGAAATAAGAGTAAAAAATAATTTTGCTATTGCTAAAATATGTAGTTATTATTAATTTAATTATTTAATACGTACATATTTGATGTTTGTTATTTTTATTAACATTCATTTGGATAAATTAGCAATTTTATTGTATTACTCTTTGTATTTTAGTCGGAAAAAATACTAAAGCCAATTGTCGGAAAGTACTTAGAAGAGCACAGAAACTTCACCTCTAGTAGGGTGAATAGCAATGGACCCCCCGTTCCCGATTTGTGTAACATAAAGAATAAAGCCCCATTTACATAGAACTTAGTGCAGATTGATGGTGTAGTTTGCTGGTCTAGAACTCGCCAAGTGAGCAACGTGGCGTAAAACCATTTACATAGACTTTAGTGGTAATCATTTTTTTTTCTTATTTTTTTCCCTATTTTTTTCTTCTTATACTTGAACGATGAGATTAAAATAGTACTACCGAAAACCAAAATGAAGAAATAAAATCAAAGCAACTATTTTGTCAAATATTTGTTTAAATTTCAAATAGCTGGGCCGCGGGAGAGAGATGCGCTTCTATGATTGGCTGGTGCCGATTTACTAAGAAAAGTGGTCTAGAAGTTTAAACATTACAAACTTTCTGACCATTGTTAGCAACGACCTTGCCAACTGTACTTCATTGTAAACGGGTACATTGAAAAAACCCTATTCAAGCTTCTAGACGATTCTTGCCCTTACTAGAACGATTACACTACTGTCTATGTAAATGGCACTTAAAGCCTCTGCCTCAGTGATAATGTGAAAATTTACAAACCTTATAAAATTATGATTCTAATAAAATTAATAACTAAATAACCGAGTAAATTAAATTTAATAACCTCTAATTAGCGTGTTTTATAATTGCACTCTTTGTTCAAGTAAGAATTGCTCGAACAAGTTTGAATCTGCTCGAACAGATATGATTTAAAAACGGTTTGGGCGTCTAACTGTCATCTGTCGTGCCAAGTTGCACGGAACATCCCAATATATATATCTGGAAGCGATAAAGACCCAGTTTCTCCCAACACAATTAGATATTTTTGTTCTTCGACAGTATCGCCAGGAACTTTGATTCCGACAAGTTGCTATTTTTAAATACAATTTTGGATTTTGAGGTTATGTTGCGCGCACCATCTAGCTACTCGGTGCACCAAGTTCATGTTCGAACAGGCTGTTCGAGCAGAAATTTGTCATTTTAAAAACGCGATCATATTTGTTCGAGTAATCGAACAGTTGTTCGAGCAATTATAAAACACGCTAAATATTAACACAAGCCACGATTTTCCCCAACCTACATAAAAAATATTCTAAAAAATAAACCTCGCCCGAAAAGGGTTTACCAAACTCATTTTTTTGCGTAATAGTGTCCCAAAAATTAAATTTAACTTAAAAAAAAAGTCGTGGAATTGACCACTTCGCGCTAATTTTTTCCTTCACATCGCCTGCCGAGGCGATGTTAACTTGACACCAATTTTTGACGATATTGTTATGACGCTTATTTCGTTCACACCCCTTATTTAAGAAATAGAATACCGATTTCGGTTTTTGGTGTCAGTATCACTCCATTTGACGATAACACCGGTGTCAAAAAGAAACAGAATAGCACCGCAGCTGTGGTACAAATGTGCTCTCTATCACCTGCGAAATTACCAACCAGGGAAGAGCAGAATTGAAGCTTATTTCTCCCGAAGTTGTTAAACCTTATCTAAAGGCGTTGCCACGAAAGCAAATTATCTGCATAATTGTGATGCGAAATAAATCGTCTGAGCAAGGGGGAATGGTCTCACTGTCTGCTTTGTATGAAATAGGCCTATACGTCTTGTTTTTAATATCGTTGTCCACTTTATAAAATGTTTATAATTATTTATTTAATAACGATGTTTGCTTTTACAAGTTTTATTTATGATATTGATTAGAAATACACTAATACGTAGTACTTACAATTAATTAACCTACATAAAACTTAGCACATATTTTGCTACCACGTGCCACGTGAAGGTAGAATGGCCTATATAGTTACCTAATTAAATTGATTGCGTATTAAATTATAATTATACTTCTATAGGGCACTACAACTTCATTAGTACACCTGCCCATTTCAAGGCAGTCCACTCATGAAGTGGACACTTCAAAAAACAAATGATTAATTGACTGAAGGTCTTACTTAGTATTAAATGATTTTAATTGTTAACAAATGTACTATCGATAATTTAAACTAATTTTTGCCTAAGATATGAGTTACAATCAAAACAAAAAATGTCCGATTCAAGGTAATTTTCCTCTACAGCACTCGATTTTTGTGCCATTCAAAACGGATATGATAAAAAGAAAGTTACCACTTACTAGTACCTAGTACCCAATAAATTTTTAAATGGTTTGTAATGGCCAGTTAGTAGAGGACCGAAACCCCCTTGTATGATATTTTTTTAACTTGTAAAAAACAAAAATGCTAACACGGGCGACCTCGGGAGACTTTTTAGCAGTCAAAAAACCTCAAAATTTTAGGATTTGTTACACCTACATTAAGATGTCGCAAATAAGTATATCACAAAATCAGAAAAATTTCGGCGAAGCAATTTGAGATTTTCAAGGTCAAAAATAGCAAAAATTGTTTTTTGCAAATAACTCGCCTCCTATAGATCGTACGTTGATGAAGGTTATTATAAAAGTTATAGAAAACATTTTTAGCTATAAGATTGGTTATATACATTTTTTTCATAAGTTTAACCCTTTTCGAGATATAGCGCGGAGAAGCGGCGAATTCGGGTTACGGGATAACTCTGTATAAATTGCGGAGTAAGACGCGTAAGTCTCATAAAAGCAGTCGGCCACCAAACTTATCGACTGATGGATAATGTAGCACTGCATGAAGTAGAATAAAGATGTAATTAAAGATTTATGAAAGTAAAAATGGCATTAGGTCTCATCTTGACCTATTGCAAAGAAATTAAAAATAAACAGATTGTTCGAAATTGTGACACTTGCTAAGCGCGCTATTCAACTTCAACAGCTTATTCACGACTTGAAAGCGCGTTAAAGATTTCCCACATCACATCAGATAGAATAAGGACGTAGTTAAAGGTTTTTTAAAACAAATCTTGTTCGTACCTCCAAATCGTTAATAAGAAGCTCTTGAAGTTGAGCGATTTTTGACCTTGAATATCTCAAATTGCTCCGCCGAAATTTTTCGGATTTTGTGATATACTTATTTGGAACATCTTAATGTACGTTGTACGTCTATACCAAAATCCAGCTTTTTAGGAATTATTCTGACCAAAAATCCTTATTTGACTGGACTATTTTCCTACTATACCAGTTGCCGGACATCAGAATATTGCCTATTTGGAGAGGCGTTCTTGATCGAATTTAAAAATTTTGGTACACACGAACGCAGAATTCGATGCTCTACAACTTTCATTTAATGAGGTTTTCTCTTAGAGTACTAATTTCTCAGCTGCAGCTCATATACAGGGTGTCCAGCATAAGGCTCCGTTTCTTGAAGGGGGCGATTGCCGAGCTCAAATTATACAGATTAAACCGAATTTACCTTAGTCCAATGTTGCTTCCCTAAAAAGTTACAGTGCTTTGAAGTTCTTAAAAATAAATCGAAAAACAAGCGCAACTTTTGATTCAAAAGTGATAGAACAACTAAATTTATGTAACATGCTTTTTTTGATGATAGGAAAAACCTCATGTTCGGTAGAAAACGATATGATTATCCGAACGGGGTTAGTTACCTCTTCTTCGATGTTGATACATCTATAACTTTTCGCCAAGTACTGAGATCGGAGAAAAATTGGCAATTACTAAAATTACATTAATAATTCACAAAATTCAATCTCTTGTAAGATTGTCGTTAGGCAAACGGTTTCCGACAAAATAATATTAGTAATATTTAAAATATGAATGGTCATTCCGTTCGTGGTTCATCGAAAGAAATTTGAAACAATTGCGGATATTTGAACAAATTCGTGTCGAACTTGAAACAATATTTATTTTGTGTTGTATACAAATTAATTGCTCATTATGTTAGTTTAAACAGTGTTTGTTTTATTAGATTGCCATTTTTCCTTGACCGATGAAAAGAAAAAGGCTAAAAAGCGAGTTAACACACGTATGAAATTTGTTTTCAACGGATTTGTTTACCATAATAATGCGGTATCTGGCAAACCTCCATTACGGTAATTAATTTTATTTGTAATTTATTCGTTTTATCCATTAAGGAACATAAATTACGTGGTTGAATTGGGATTTTAATTAAAATTAATGTACAAATCGCTCTTAATTAACAGGCTGACTTTGGGGGATGTTTACCCTCTTTAGAGGATATTGCGTAATAAACAACAAAACATCCTCATTTATACGTTGAGTTTATGTGTCCTGTATGAAGTCCTGGATATCTGCTTCTTCTCTGCCACGTTAGATCTCTAGTTGTCAAAGTCTGATTGGGAAAATGATACGGAAAACTAATATATTGCTTTATAGTTCTCCCGCATCCATCGATTTAAACTTACTCTAAAACATGATTCTTATATCTATAACCTTAAAAGTTCGACTATTAGTATTAATAAATAATTTTAGTGAGTAAGTGCAAGTAGAATTTAATTCCAAGTCGGTCGCGAAAAAAATCGCAGAAGTAGTAAACGGTCGAAGTTTTACAGTTTTGCAAAAATTCGGCGCTTCTCTTGATCATCGTTTTATTATTTGTACGTACTATTAATTACCTAATAAGAAATCCCAAAATTTGGATATAATGTAATAAAAGAATAAAATTAAAATTTTAGAAATGGATTGGGAATTAAATGTTGGAGACACTTTTGATTCTCTGCAATTATTTGAGTCTGCTCTTAGACTGTACCAAAAGAATACTGGTACGTATTTTTGTAAAATAAAATCGAGATCAATTCTTGGAGCACGCAAGAAAGGGTTGAAGCGCGATATTAACCCAAATTTAAAATATGCCGAAATCGATTATGGGTGCGTTAAATATGGTTGTCGTAAATTGAATGCAAAGAATGTCAGACCGAATAAAAAGTAAGTAGTATTGTTCCTATTTCGAGATTGCCACGTGTCGTCTTAAATTAAAATTAAAAGATTGGCAATAAATCGTAATTGTAGATCGAATTGTCCCGTTCGTTTAATAATGAGATTAACTCCAGATGGCAACAAACTAGTAGTGAGAACTTTCGAAAGAGTACATAATCATGAACCAATGGAGGTAAGTAAAATTAGCTTGCCTTCTAAGCTGCAACCTGTTGTATGTTTTGTCTAATGACCTTTTACCAAACTGTGAGTATTGTATACTTTTTTAAAACTTGATCTCGTAAAGTGAGTCAAGTGACTAGAGGCACTATTTCAAATAAAACATAACTCCTGCGGTATCTGCTTACAGAACTGTCGCAGTATAAATCTTCCAGAAGTATCATACTGCGAGCGAGTTCAGTGCACCGTAGCTTTTTATCTACACGTAATACCAGTGGGGCCATTATCGCCCCACGCAGAATGATGTTTATTATACAGGGTGTCCCGGAAAATCACCGAAAAATATACAGGCTGTATCAAATTTCGTGTTAAGTACAGGGATCTCGCTTATTAGCGTAGATAGAGAGATGGTTAAATGGACAAAAACGATTCTCGAGTTATGCCTATACTAAATCAAAAAACAAAATTTACCCCCTCCATAACGTTTTTGAAATATGGCGGAAAATAACAAAATTTGCATTTTTAATTTTTGGCTCTAAAATCGTTATTTGTAAAAATTTTTAAAAACTGAAAAGACTTTCTCAAAAGAACTTTTTCTGTTCTTTCAGACGATGTCAACGAATTTTTGTTATCATTATTACTTTACTGTATATTGATACCAACTTTTGTTTTTCATATGGGAGCCATTTAAAAATTTTATGTCATCGGATAGAGAAAAAAATGCAGATTTCAAAAATGTATAACATGTCCATAAACTAACCACAAATAATAAATTCAAAATTAAAATAATAGAATATTTTATTTAAAACTGAATTTTAATTTATAAATAGCAATATCCGTGAAAAACAATTGAATCTGTTTTATAAAAAACAATTTATATGTGCTTCATTTGTTTTCCTGCAAATGTTTATAGAAATTTACTAATAATTATTTGGGTTATTTTTGGTGCTTTTTTTTATAAAATTTTTTATAGACATATACATTTTTGAAATCAATATTTTTTTCTCTATCCGATGACATAAAATTTTTAAATGACTCCCATATGAAAAATAAAAGTTGGTATCAATATACAGAAAAGTAATAATGATAACAAAAATTCGTTGACATGGTCTGAAAGAACAGTAAAAGTTCCTTTGAGAAAGTCTTTTCAGTTTTTAAAAATTTTTACAAATAACGATTTTAGAGCCAAAAATTAAAAATGCAAATTTTGTTATTTTCCGCCATATTTCAAAAACGTTATGGAGGGGGTAAATTTTGTTTTTTGATTTAGTATAGGCATAACTCGAGGATCGTTTTTGTCCATTTAACCATCTCTCTATCTACACTAATAAGCGAGATCCCTGTACTTAACACGAAATTTGATACAGCCTGTATACAGCGAATTTGCAGGACCAAATTAGAGCATTTATCCATCTTGAAATTGTATCTCCAAATGCATCCCTAAAAAGTTTATAGGGTCTCAAAGTTGAGGTTAAAATGTAAAAAAATCACTATTCGGATACCTACGTACAGTCAAAGAAATAAATATTGGACACTATTATGTTTGGCGAATACTTCTGTTCGCCAGTCCGCAATTTCCTTAATAAAATTTTTACGAATTACAAATGGAATGTTTTATAGTTACAGCACTCGATTTTTATGCAATTAGTTAGTCAGAAAGTTACCACTTTCTGGTGAGGCCAATACATTTTTCTATGATTTTTTTAGATTTTAACTTGAACTTTGAGAGCCTATAACTTTTAGCTGTGCATTTTGGGATATTATTTCAGGAGAAGCAAATGTCCTAATTTGGTCCGGGAATTCACTGTAGAAATTTTTGGGTGATTTTCCGGGCCACCCTGTATAGAGAATTAATAATGACCCCACGTTTAAAAAATTACAGATGGCACAACATTTTTATTTTACTTATGAATGAATTTAACTAACGACAGTTTTAAAGATAATGTACAGATATTATAGAGCTTTAAAATACGTATGTAGGGGAGGGGGGGGGGGTTAAAATACCTAAACATGTTTTAAATAAAATAAATATTTCATTTTAGGACGTGGGAAAATATTTTCCTTTAAACATATGGAGTGGGATCAGTATTCAATAAAATCCGTTTCACGGGCTGATTTAGCGAGATTGGAGAATTCACAAAGTTGTAGAGAAAACATTCTCTTTAGGCTGATAACAATTTCGCTGTACTGAATTTTTCGGTCTAACCTAATGTTGTATAAGGAAATTATAGATTATACACAACCCGCAAAATGAACGCACCACTTGTAAAATCTACAATATTATTAGATTAATCGAAATAAATCTTATTCTACGGGGCTAAGTAGTAAATAATAGTACAGTCAAACTTCGATAACTCGAATTTTTGATAACTCGAACAAAACTAGTGGGCAACAGCGTCAAGAGTAAGAATTAAATATAATTTTTACTTGATAACTCTAACTTCTATTAGTCGAATTTCTCGATAACTCGAACAGAATTATGCGCCCAAATGCTTCACACCTTCGATAAGTTGAATTCTGGGGTAAATCCCCTGGTTTTTGATGCTAGCGACCATTGGTTGTAGAATTTTACGCTTATATTTAACCTCAAATGAACAAACCACTAATTCTATTAATACTGGTTTGAATGAAATTGAAGCTTTTTTTGAAAATCAAAACAAACAATCCGTTCGTCAGTCTGAAATAACTGACTTTTACTCCAAAATAAAATATCTACAGAACCTTATGCATATTATTAAGAAATATGAAAGCATTACTTGTTCTATAATTCGAAGGTTTTTCGTGGCAAGTAGTGGTTCAAGTTATCGAAGTTCGACTGTATATGTATTGTACTTATTCCATCAAATGTAGCGATACTGCAGTTAAGTATCGAACGAAACATGAAGAAATAATACAAAATTAACAAATTTAAAATGTAGTTTAATAACGTGTATTGTATTGTATTGCTTTTAATTACGGCTTCTCATAAATATGCTCATAATTAATATTCTAATACCGTACTCTAATATTCGTACAATGCCGAAACCGATTTATATCGATTGGCTGGGGGGGGGGATGTAATTTGGACACCAAGCTACCTGATCTTTTAATCCGATAACTATTTTGGGCACCAGTAGTATTGGTCTATACCTGCTAATTTGTTGTGCATTTTGGGCACCACTAACATTCATTCTGGTCGCTCAGATTCAACTGAGATAAATATATGGGATACATTTTGGAATACAATTTGATCCTGGAAACTCACGGTACAGCGTTGTCTGTGATTTTCCGGGCCATCTTATATAATAAATAGTCCTTTCACCTTAGACCGTTAATGCTGACGCCCAATATGTATATGAGATTATCTAACCCTTTTAGCGTAGCAGGTAGATGGGTCAGTTTGGTGTCCAAAATACACCCGCCGGGCTGTGGAAGCAAATCTCTAACCCTTCTTTTCATCATGCCCCATAAATGTTTGATGGGGCGGTCTGGGCCATCATAATCTGGTCGACCTACTGTTCGAATGTCACCTTCATTGAATAGGCTACCCATAGGCTACCTCTCGCAATAACACAAAGTTCTGCACGTGCTCTCAAAAATATACGGCCCCAAACCATTACCGAGACTCCATCCTATGTAGTTTGTCAAATGTTGCATGCATAGTATCTTTCATTTGTCTTTCGGACGATCGGACTTGTTTTGCCCCATTACCCAATCATTAATATGCCAGTTAAGGCGGGTTGACTCGTCTGCAAGGACAATATTTTTTCACGACTGCTGTATAGCGTTTTAAATGGAGCAAAGTGAAGAATTTCCTGCCGGACGACGCGTGGTTAATTTCTACACAAATAATTTAATGTAATTAGTGTTCAAATAAAGTTAAAATGTTAAGAGTTTTGTATTTTATTCCCGGCAGTGACCGGAGGGAGGGGGGAATAATACGTTAGAACAATGATATTGATGAAAAATCATAGTGGTGCGCTAATTTTACGGGTTAGTTTAGTAATGGACTTACTCGCGTTATCTTCCATTACTTCTATAACGTTTTTCTGTGATTTGTTAGTTTATAAACGATTCAGTTCTTAGGACCCCAATGCGAGGATGCCCTTAAAGTGAATGCTTAATTTGAAAATGACGCATAAGTCTGGGCTCTATAAAATAACAAGGTTTTGATTCATTTCTGTAAATCGATATTTTTAATGACACAGTAATTTGTAGATATTATTAAATAGCTTACACGCATATTTTTATTTTTATTTTGCTTAAAAAATAAAGTAATTAAAAAATACAAAAAATAATGAATTATAGCCATAGCGAGAAAACTAAAACCGCCATTTTAAAAAATGGAACTAACAAAAATGATTAATTTTACTGTGATTTGTCATATGGTACAGTTTGGCGGAGTCTATCTGAAACGCCCTGTACAAGTGTACAGTGAGCAAAATTCATCCACTATCTTGAGGGTGAACGTTAAAGCTCTCAAAGTCAGCTTAAGCTTTCGATGTGCACCAAAAAACCCAATTCAATCGTAATTTAATTGCAACAATGTACTAGAAAGGCACATTTTAGATATTTGGGCTGTTCTGAAAGTAAGAAATTAGCTTGTCGCGCTAGAGCGGTGTTGCCGTTAAACGCAAGTGTAGACCAACTTGTAATGACGACACCGCACAATCACCCACCCGATATATACGCCGAAGAGAAACATAATTTTATCACGGAATTAAAAAAGGCCGTTAGGTCCATGAAGAATTTAACTTTGAAAAATGTTTATTTGACTTTAGCAGATATGTGAGTTATTTAAATAATAAGTCTTTATTAAAAGTTCGTAATTGGGCCAATTTTAGGTATCCACAAGCTTCGACGGAAATATCGTTCCGGTCTATTGCTTCTTCGTTACATAGATGGCGCAATAATTCAAATATGTAATGTTGTTTCGAAGTCTTAGAATTTTCGAAAAATTTAAATTTTATGTAGATTATTTCATTTTTACTTTAATAAAAATTATGTTAAGTAATTTGTGAGTTCTCTCAGATGAATGTGATTACGTGTGGTCGTAGTCAGATCTGTATAGAGTGGCAATCATCTGATTAAGTAAACCACAACAACGAAGCTAGTGTTTACAAGAGTGAAGACACAGGTAAGACGTTGGAGAGCACTTGAGCTAAATTGAAATTTATTAAAACTATTCTGTACTTCAAGCAAGTGTCTTCTAATGACACATCGAAATTTTTTTGTATGAACTAAATTGGAATAGCCATTTGCACTAAATTTGGCAGTTTGGTTGCTGACAGCTGTTTCGATACACAGTATCATCTTCGGAGCGGGTTTTTAACGGGTTCATACAAAAATCAATCTCGATTTGTACATAGTAAAAGCCGAATCCAGTAAATACACATCGAAATGTTTTTTATCTTGAGAAACTAAACTCCACTTAAAACAACCCTATAATGTGCTGTGGTCCTAGTAAAGCTTTCGATACTGTTAGGTCACGAGATTCTGCTGGAGAAGTTAGAATATTACGGTGTACGAGACCAGACTTATTGACTTTTTCTTCATATTGAAAAAATAGATCACATCATGTGAAGTAGAATTTGTGAGATACCACTGGTGTCATCCATTGGATCTAATTTGCAGCACCCAGGTTAAACAGTGCAGATTCTTTGACTTTTTACCTGGAGTGCTCTAGAAATGACGTGATGAGGAGATTCCCGGTGCACGGAATGTGTCACATGTGGACATCTTTGAACGAAGTATCGGGAGGGTTAAGGAAGCTTGCGTAGTTGTGCTGGAGAGGGGCTACGGGTGGTTGTAATTTGCGTATAGTATATGTACTGTGAATTCTACACAAGTTCATTCAGTCAGCAGTAGCATTATTTGTGAATAATAATAAATAAAAATGCGATTTTTAATTAGGGTGAATCACGAAATGTTGAGTTTCGGCGCATCTACCTGAACAATAACTAAATTGGACAAAGTATATTGAAACTAAGAAACTAATATTTTGCTAAGGAATCCATGAAGCAGCCAAATCGTGTTATATTACGCCAATTTTTTCAGTCGCATTACCTATGGTATTCTTTTTTGGGGTCGTCCCGTGATTGTAGACAGAGGGGCTGTGTTACAAAAAGAGGCTCTTAGAGTGCTCTGTAATCTAGAAGTGAGAGAAAGTTGCAGATAATCATTTAAATCAGAACAAATACTTACTTGACGTATAGCGTTTTCAGTGCAAAGAAAATGCAAAGAAACATCTGTGGGATACACACTCCTCACGATACGAGAAGTAGGGATTACCTTCCATCGCTTAAGGTCGACTCAGCAAGGCGTTGGTTACTTAACTAGGGAACCAAATTATGCAACGTCCTCCCTGAAAATTTGAAGTCATAAATTTGAATGTGTTTGCGAAAACTGTTTTAAACTTACTTGGAAAACTCTCTTCAAGAGTTTGTCGATTTTAGCTGTGATGTTTAAATCAGACGTGTATACAGGTTGGCCAAACCCTCATACCAGGCGGTTCTTACAATCTTGTTCTTAAGGTGAACTTAAGAATACCAATTTAGTGAATTTTCGGCACATTTCAGAAACAATATGGAGTGAGTTGTTCTCTGATCTTAAGTCGCATTAAATCAATGATAATTTTTGTCCGTTTAATCAACTAAAGGAGCGTACCAGTGCTCTACGCGACCTAATCCATTTACTGGCATGAAATGGTACGCAGAAATGTAAATTTTGATCATATGTCACGAACGTATCAAGTTCACGTGTCTCTTCCGTTAATAAGCCATGCGCCACACGTTACGATTTAGCCGTGCGCGTCAATCGCAACAACGCGTTATTTTAAATGCAGCCCGTCACACTAGACCGTCGAGGGTCCAGTAAGTGATTAGTGATAAAAAAAGAAAAGCCTAATTTGGTTTTTAATGGGTAGATATTAAAATAGTTAAAAAGTAACAGTAGTACTATCCAAATCGAATTATGTATTAAATTAAGTGTACGTTTTAAGCATTTTTTTTGTATTAATAAGAACTCTATATATTAGCATTAATTTTTTTGATAGATTGGCAGCTTAAAAGCGATACGAGTCAATTTTCAATTGCCGAAGACGATACGAAAGCCTTTTTGAAAAAAAAGAGAGCGTCTACTAGATCGAGATTCGTTTTTAATGGTTTTGTCTATCACAATAAATTAATTGCCGGTAAACCCCCTACAAGGTAAGTGAATATTTTTTATTCGAACGACTTTGATTTCATAATGCCGAATTGTGCCGCAGATATTTAGCTTGTGCCGAAATGAAGCGCACGGGTTGTCGCGCTAGAGCAATCTTGCCCGTGAACGGAACTGAAGATCAACTTCGCGTGACCGCGCCCCATAATCATCCGTGCGATGTTTACGCCGAAGAGAAGGATTATTTTTATAACCATCTTAAAAGTGCCGCTCGTACGATGCCTGGCTCTTTAAAACAAGTGTACGAAAATATTGCTATATTGTGAGTAGTCTTCTGTAAGCTGAAAGTTGAAAATAAATAATTGGGAATTCTATTTCTTTAAGGTATCCTAACGGCGCCCAAGAGTTGCCGTTTCGCAATGTGTGTTCGTCGTTGCATAGATGGAGAAAAAGTTTTCGCGAATAATCAGAGTAGTTTAATATTAAAAAAAAAACGAATATCACAACTTAATTGTGATTGGCTAACTTAAATAAAATTAAATTCTTGAATAAAAGTAGTAACTAGTGGGAACTACCTGCGTACTGTGTAAATGCGTACTCATTTGGAATCGAATGATTATACAAAATAAAGTAAATTGTTAAACTTTGTCTTTATGTTATTTATTTAACACTCTAGTGTGCTAACTAACCTTTAATGTAGTCGAGTATCAAAAAAATCATCCACTTAAGAATATAATTTAGCGGCGTTTATAATTAAATGAGTATAGTCCAATGAATGAGTAATTAAAATTATTCGTTAGATCACAACTGTTCCATCTTATCCACAAATACTATGATAATGAGGAAGAGGGATTGCGAAAAAACAAGGCTAATATTTGATGGCTTTGTCTACCACAGCAGTGCGATTAAAAGTGACCCCCCAATAAGGTATTTCGAAATAGCTTTAACATTTCTCTTTTTTTAAGTTACAAGTTGAAACTATTTCAGATACGTATTGTGTGCGTATAATAGAAAATTTGGTTGCCCCGGCAGAGCTCATTTGCCATTACATGGCGATAAGGACGACATTAAAATTACGCGTGAACATAATCATCCGCCCGATTTCGACATCGAAGAATGCGATTCATTTTTAATGCAATTGAAAACTGCCGCCCAAAGACTTCCCGGCACATTGAAAGAGATACACAGCACCATTTCTGAATTGTAAGATATCGTTCTGTTAAATAATTGGAATTTAATAATAAATTTAATTTGTAGAAATCCTCGTGGTTCGCAATATTATCCGTTTAAACGAATTTCTTCGTCTATGCGTCGATGGCGTAGACAAGCAACCTAATTTCGTATCTTTGATATTTATTTTGTAATATATTAAAGCAAAAGCTTTTTTTGTTCTTAAGTGTTATTTTATTGTGAACTAAATTTGTTAATGGAAAGAGAAATAAAAAAATTACCAAATTTTATCAAGGGTCGGCTTTAACTACTCCGAATGGTACACTGAAAGAAATAACTTGGTACATACAACAAAAATTGAGTACACCGAGCAAAAATTATTACTCAATTTGGCCTCAGCAAAATTATTATTCGATATAACCAATATTTTTTGCTGATTTACTTTATTTGTAGCAACCAACTTCGTATGCCTAGAGAAATAAATGTTATTTCATGGTAGCAAAATCGCCTTTGTTCTAAGAACAATTTTTTTGCTGCTAGTAGTTTTATAGATTTTCACATAGAGCAAATTAATTTGTTGTACTAGTGAAAATGTTACATTCAATACAGCAAAATATTTTATTCTCCTAGCAAATACGATACGTTACATACACCAAAATATTTTGTTCTCCTAGCAAAAATGTTTCAGTCTGTACAACAAAAATTGTTAGTTTCAGTGAAAGAAACTATTTGCTAATTATAGGTTAAATTATTTGCTTAAGCAACAAAAACAAAAACTTGTTTTACCAATAATATTTATTATAAAAAAATTACAAAAAAACTTAAAAATTATTCTAAAAAACAGTTCAGTTATTACCAAAAACTTAAAAATTACGTATTCTAAAAAACCGACATGGGTACCTGATCTTATAGATGTATTAGTCAATTTTAATAGATTTGACTGTGATTGGGCTTGTGTGAAGTAACTACGAGTACACTTCCATACTTTCATGCTTTAAAAGGATGATGTAAGGAGTCCAATTAATTGATATCAAAACAAACTTGAGCTTTTTTACTATCAAACTTACAAAGCAGACCGTAAACAAACAAAGGTCTTTCCATTAGCACATTTTGACATTAAAACTGGTTCTTCCAGCAGTAATTTGGAAAACTCAATAAAAGCTAGATTATTATCGTTAAGTAAAACTTCATTTGAATGAAAATGTTCAGAATAAGCAAAAGTGGTAAGTTTTTGATATAAAAAACCTACACTGTAATAACTGTCTACAATAATATGCTTAATTAAACCGTAAATTGGTAGTAAATTTTCGAAACCTATTATAATAACTGTATTTAAGCTAAACTGCTTATTATGCTTTTTTACCCACTTTGTCGCAAAACCATTTCGAAATGAAGAAGGTAACAACTTTTTAAAATCTGAATCACCATCAATTATTGGAAAATTACATTCAGGTCCCATACTAATATCTAGCTCATTAAATCCTTTATTACAAAAGAATGCGAATGATAGTTTTAACTGATGTTTTATTGCCAAAGATTTGGTAATGTTTATTCTGGATGCAGTGACATACGCGGTTAATTTCGACTCTCTATGCTTAGATTCAAAACGCATCGCTGATACATTAATGAGAGGACCAATCTTTCTCATGATGTCAGGATAGTGCAACATGTGATGGTGTTTAGGTTTAAGAGTATCTTTGAATAATTTAATATATTGGGAGTGGTGGTCTGTTATTAAACATTTTAAATTAATTATCATATTTTCAGTAGTGTGCCTAGCAGTTACTATATCTATGATTTCCCGAAGTATTAAAAAGAAATCCCATACTTGGTCTTTTTCGGGTATTAAGTCCCCGATTATTAGTGGAAGATACCGCACAAAACATAGCATTTCAGAGGCAGACATCGATAATTTAGATTTATTTTGGAAATCTGGACTTAATAGAGGTGGTTTATTTCCATTCTCAAAATAAAAATTAAAAACTTCTATTTTATAATTTAGATTCTCTAAAGAAAATAACTTAACTTCAATAATGTAATATCTTAAAATTTTGCAAACATCGTAGTGGCATACCCCTTCCAAAATGTCGTGCATAACATCAACGCAATAATTTTTAATTATGTGAAAACTGGGAATACTGTTAAATACACATTTTTCTTTTATGCCACTTTTTGAAACATCGTTTAATTTTAAGTCCTCTTCATAATTTGTTTCAGTTCTATTAAATTTCTGATCATATTTACAACATCTTTGAGATAACTGCTTGGGTAACTTGCAAAACCTACATGAAAAATTTGCCGAAAAACTTTCTACGAAACCACCAATGCTATGCATGCCTAAATTGTCGCCCAATAGAAGAGCTAATACAAAGTAAACTGATGTTTCTTTGTTGTTAACTCTTACCAAAATACCTTCATTTTCTAAAAACGTGAATTCTTCAATAATCATTCTGAATGTGGCAAAATTGCCATACTTTTTTCTATCATTAGAAAGAAAAAGAAGACCCATAAATATGTTTTGCAAAGAAGATCTAAATTGAGGGGGTATACAAGGAAACGAAACATAAACTGCTCCGACTTTATTAATTCCTGAGTGGGAACCTAAAGGATTACCTGCCTCATAATCGTCAAAATAAAGAAATGTAGGAATAACAATGCTATTTTCCGGAAATTTTTTTCGTAGATTTTTCCAATGATCACACTGAACAAAATTGCTCATAACTCCATTATTAATCTTAGACAAATTAAACATGTAGTCTTGTATAGTTTGAAAAACATTTGAAGTTTCAAAATACTTCTTAAAAACTGATCTTAATGGAATGAATTGACCTGTGGATTCCACAGTTTTATAAACGATAGTTTGTTGAGAATTTTTAGGTTTTTCCTCCGTTCCAATTGCAAATGAAATTGGCCTAATAAAATTTTCGCTATTTTCAAATTCCTTAAAGCATAAATATTCGGTAGTAAGATTTTTAAAAGGAGTTTTCAATGTGTTAAAGACATTATCAAATTCAAGCACAACAGTATCTAACAAGCAGTTGTTCTCGTACAAAATATTTTTTAAAAACTTCAATAAAGATGACATTAAATCGTTACCAAATAATTCGTTTGTGCTTTGAATAATCTTTTGTACATGCGATCTAGGCAAAGTAACTGAATTATAAAGATCAGCAACAAATTTGAGAACATGATTCTTGAGTAAAACTTGAAATTCTTCAAGAGAGTTAATTTTCGATTCACCATTCTGATATTCTTTTCTACATTCAAAATTTGTCGAGCTACAAGGCTCATCATTACATATAGATTCGCTTGATTCGCTACAATATTCTGATGTATTCTTATAATTATTATCGTTATTTGCTGATGTTACATTACTGCTGGAAGTATGTTTGTAAAGATGGTTACGAAAGGACTTCAAATTATTAAAATCTCTTAAACAGTTATTCTCCCTACATCTATAGACTTGATTGAATTGAAATTTATGTACATATTTAAAATGATAAATAAGCTTAGTAACGGTCGGAAATATCTTTAAACACTGAAAACAACGAGTCATTTCTTATCGCTTATAAAATAATTATAGAAGTAAAATAATAAAAGTATTAGGTATTCTAACTAACAAATAAAAAATTCACTAATAACCAAGTTCATGAATAAGTGTAATTACCGCAGTCGATTTTTTGTCCCACTTCGATGTAATTCCATATACACACTTTTGTAACAACAACCACACTGATTCCGCTTCCAATGGGTATAATGCGTGAACAGCGTGTATAATTTTAAAGCACATATCTACAGCTTTAAATGCAGTGGAAAACTTATATATATGACCATCGACGTAGACGACTGCAGATTCGATCTCGGAATAACTTGGACCAACGATAATAGGCGTTGGTTGCAAAGTCAGCCCAAACTGTTTCAGTTTTTGAACTCTTGCTTCTAATGTTGTTTTGAGGTCAGCAAAATTCTATAAAACCATAAAATCAAATTAATTTTCAAAGGTTGTACAAAGTATGGATATATCAAAAGTCGTTTTTACCCTTCGTACTTCACATATTATCAATTTAAATTGTGTAATCCCTCAAAAGTTGAACTACAATAAATGACAACTAATAGTGACTTCAATTAAGTTTTTGCAAAAAAAATTTGTGATCACCTGTTATTGAAGTACTAAGCAAGTAATTACCTTAATGTGCATAATAAATCCTTCAGCGATTTCAATTTTTGATGGCCTCCAGGACCCAATACCTTTTTTCCGTTTTATTGTATAGGTATTTAGTAGATAAGGTAACACAAAGAGTATTTTTAAAGTCTTTTCCTCTGTAAAGAGAAAGTAAATTAATAAAACTTTGTAGCATTATAAAAATGAAGGAATTAGTTACGTAAAAATATTTTGGAAGTACCTTCGCTTAGAGTTGGGTCTTCTAGTCCTTCAATTTGAGATATAATATTCTTGTCTTTTATTTGCTTTTTACCATAAGCAACAATCCTATTACAAAATTGAGTCCACTCAGTATACATTTTCATACTCGCATCAGAATATAATTGCTCAAAATCTTTCTCGAGCTATAAAAAAATCTGTTAAATGTATAAATTTGGTACAATATTACAATTAACATACCAGTGTATAACCCAAGGGACTTTTCAACGCTGGGTACTCTTTAATATAATCAGTGACTGTATAGTCACAATCTTGTTTCAATTTATCATATCTTACGTTGAAAGTCGATACCCAATATTCTTCTACCTGCCTCCATGGTTCTGTACTGTTTCTGAGCCATTGCAGCTCTTCTGTATTTTCTGTATTGTTTGATATTTGAGAGTGTACTTCTTTATCCTTACGTAATAGCATTCCACAGTTTTTTAAACTTCGTCTATAATTATAAAACCGCCGAAATAATTTTCCTGTTCCTACCGATGAATTGTTTTTGTGGATCGTAGTTGAAAAATATATTTCTTTGCTTTCATTTGGAAAAAGTGCTTCAATGGCATTTGCATAAATTTGAAATTTTTCCTTGCCGATTCTACGATATCATGAAAAAGTAAATCTATGTATTAGTTGTAAGTTTTTCGGTATATTACTTATACCTTTTATCCACATCATCCTTCGTTTCATATTCAACAATAGCATCTACCAATTTATCCCTTGTTGGCCTATCCAAAGTTTCATTTATTTTATAGTAACTTAATATGGCTTTTCCTTTATTTGAACTATTTAAAATAGTCGCAAGATCTACTTTTTTTAAACAGTCTTTTCGATACAAAGCTGCTGGAGTGCTTTGTAACTGTTCGTTGCTTAATCCAATAGTTGCTTCGCAATTGGGCAGTGCTAAAATTGCGACTGAATATTTTATTGTTAATAATATGTAAAATCATTACCATCATCTGATAACAACGATGAATTTAGAATTTCATTCTCACAATATTCGTTAACTTTTCCTTCATTTATTGATGAAGCAAGACTTATAGTACTAGGTAATGAATTTGTTGGCGAGTTCTACAAATTTAAATCATAATATAATCTGTCACACAAATAATGTGCAATTTGTTTTCTTTAATTTCGATCTATAGGTAGTTTGTTTATTTCAGTGTAGTACTTACAGTATCGCGAATGAGGCTCATGTTACCGACGTCGATGATTGGAAGTTTTGGTAGATCGAGTATTAATATTTTCTGTTCATAAAATTTCTTAAATTCGTTTAAAAATCGTGCCCTATCACCAATTTTAGGAATCAATTCCTTGATCATTCCCTCATCCAACAGCGGCAACGTGTCCAAATCAATTCCGTTTTCTATAAAATTAATTACTTAAATTAAGGGCGATATCATTAAAATTTCAATTAAGAGATGTCGTTTGTTTATCGCTCAACCGCATTCGTACCACGTTTGAAGATTATAATTCAAAACAAAACTTAATTTAAATTATGAACGCAGCAACGCGGGAAAGTTGAAGGTCGACGAACGTGACGGGTGACGTCAGATTTTAGATAACATTTACGGGATTCCCCGGCCAGTAAGCTTCTATTCTTATATTGTTTGCAAAATGTAAAATCCTGTGTCACATAGTACCAAATATGCAATTAATTATGCTTAACACACACTTATACAACCAACATTGATACATCCATTACTTTTATATAGGTAGGTGAAAAAGTGCACGACGTGTTGTGTTTTATTACATTATTGCAACTAAGGTACTTACGTTTAAATACGTCGATGATTTCGTCTGAACAACCCCAAGTTTTCAGGAGGTCTTCCATTATCTTTCACTGCTAACACTAACACAAAATACAAATAATAGAAAAATAACACGTTTTGTAAATATGCACGCCATGTGCCGTGTTCTTAACTCTTATGGAAAATAAATAAGTCATTCATTTGGCATGCGCTATTGAGTCACATGACTTTATTCGTTCGTACTTTCTATATGGTAGCAAATGCAAATTTGTTGCTGCTAAAATCCAACAAACTTTTTTGCTTCCTCAACAATTTTCGCTTAGCAAACTTTATCTGTTGCCGTTGCTTTTACAAATTTGTCGTACGGTCTAATATAAAAATTTTATAACCTGTTAGAACAAAAATTTTATTTCTTATAGCAAAAATTTGCCAGCAAAAATTATTTTGCTGTAAATATAAAGCTATTTCTTTCAGTGTAGGAGTTTGTAATGGAGAAAGTGTAAAACATGGAATTATTGTAATACTCAGACACCCCCCCCCCTCTCATACACAAAATCCTATAAACTGTCTCTAATACAATACAATACAATAAAAGCTATCGCAACATCGCGACTTCATATTGCTAGCAATGCTTGAGAACGGTCTTAGCCCGGGATAGAATGCCACGGAGCTTAATCTGTCTCAGTGGCGTATTTTATTTGAAATAATAATAACTAGCCGTTTAAATTTTGTACATGCGCCACTGAGTGAATCAAACAACGCCTCCTCACATCCCAAGTTAACAAACATTGGCGAACAATGAGACAAAGAGGTTTTCTTATATTGTGCATTTTGCGTATTATGGGAAACTCCAGTTTGGAGCTTCATCTTCGCCAGAAAAATTCCAATTTATTTGTTTTATATGTAACCGCCCACACTAAAATCGTTCAGTAAAAATCTGTTACGTATAAAATGTGCATTTGATACCTTATAATTTTTCCGGGCCGATGCTAAAATAAAAGAGAACGGGAACGGAAGGACTGGAAGCAACGAGAATTTCGCATGAACAGAACATTACAGAAAGAATAGCGGAAGCGTTACAACCCCCCCCCCAGGTTGCTTACAAAAATCTCTTTTGTATTTATGCCAGTGGGTCTTTTATAAATTTCTGTCGCGTTATGGGTCCCAGGAGACGTCATCATACGTCACTAATACTTCACAAAAGAAGAACTACTGGAAAGCCAACAAATCGAATCCCAAATAATTTCTCTTCTTTGCCTTACTCACTTCTACAAACACGCTATTTGCAACATTATGTCGCTTTTCGCGTTTACGTCAATACTCACTGGTTTTGACGGAGCTCGACGTTATTAACCGTAAATGTAGGATGAAACTAATAAATTGAATACGAAACGGGCGTACGTTAATTGACGAGTTGGATAACCTTTCATGCCATTCCCTTCCCGTCTATTCCACGCAAATGTCCTTGTTGTTAAACAGTGCATCCCTTGGAGCCTAGGATGGATAGAAATTTTTTTCACTTCTACCTATTTCTCAAAACATGGGCTTATACTAATACTTTTGGGCCACCTTGTTATATTCGTTGCGCCTTCGGGCTTATTTACTGTAGTAGTGTATGTTTTGTTGTAATATAAATAAATACAGTAATTATTATTTCAGTAGAAATCAAATTGGAAAATAGTGGAAAAAAAGAAAGAAAAAGACGATCGAGATATGTAAATAATGGGTTTGTGTACCATACAAGCGTCGCACGTACCAACCCGCCTATGAGGTATGTTCTTAAGAATCTCTTTTAAACAAAAGCCTAAACTTGATGATATTTTAGATACTTGATTTGCGCAAAATATAATAGTACCGGTTGCCACGCTCGTGCTAACTTGCCCTTAAATGGAACGTTAGATCAGCTGCGTATAACTAGACATCACAATCATCCTCCCGACGATACCATCGAAGATAAACATATGTTTTACAAACAGTTAAAAGAAGCCACTCAATCTTCTCTTAGCAGTCCTTTTAAAGCACTATTTGATGGAGTTCTCTCGATGTTTGTATAAACAAAGTTTTAATTCGACGCAATTAATTATTTCGTGCGTTTAATTTTAGGTTTCCACGCATTGCGAATGAAGTTAATTTCGAATCTATAAGAACTTCCATGCGTCGTTGGCGTAAAGAAGTGCCGCAGAAAAAATTAGCTTAAAACGAGAGTTGATTGTATTGAATATAAATTCTACAGATCGTAGACAATAAATAAATGTTATCTTTTAACAAATTTGTGTTTTTGTTCGGAGTACACACTTAAAGGTTCTTCATCAGTAGATACATTTAAATAATGCTAGTTTAATATAAAAATATTTAGATCTTCTTGAGTAGAGTTTTTAAAAGTACCAACAGTGTTTTTTAATACAGATATTGCTGCTCAAAGTAACTCACGAAAGACGCTTCCAGTAAAAAGGACAATCGATAAGCCCCGTTATATAGTTGATGGATTTGTTTTTCATGTGAATATAATGAAAGGGAACCCGGCAATGACGTAAGTGAATTTTACTATAACTTGTAGGGTTCTGAGAAAATCCACTTTTTGGTTAGGTACTACTGCAGGCACTAGAGGCATTTGGCCTGTTTGCAGCACTTTATTTATTTATTACATTACTTAGTTCATACAGAAGAGTTTCTCGTTTTTATTCCAATGCGTTAGTAGTAGCAAATAACTATACTTCAATGACGACCCCGACGTGATGCGAACGCGCAACCCTCATAAAAAACTATTAGAATAATAAAAAATTTTCTCGGCGCCCTCTAGACTCTTAGATAATATTTAAATAATAATCTATTCGATTGATACTATTTTTTTTAGTTATTTACGATGCTTGGAATATAAACGTTTAGGGTGTCATGCTCGAGCCATCATTCCGTGCAACGGAAGTATAGAAGATATCAAGGTAAACAAACACCATAATCATCCACCCGATCACACGGCCGAAGATAAAATTGTTTTTATGAGAGAATTAAAAGAGGTCATTTTACAAACGCCCGATATGAGTATACGCGAAGCATATCAGACCCTGAGCGAAATGTAAATTGCATTTTTACTATCTCTGTCTCACTTTAATTAAGAGTGTATTTTAGGTATCCCAATGCAGCGAGAGAAATACCGTTCAATATGGTCCGTTTTAAAATGAGCCGATGGCGCAGGAAGCACACAAGCTTGTCATTAAATTCGCCTTAATTACTGCGGGGGAGTAAAACAATAAATTTTTGAGTTTCGTTCGAATTGTTTATTTAGTTTATTTTATAATAATGTAGTGGATTGATATGAAATATATTGGCGTATAAATAAAATTGACTTGGCTGTACAACGACTTATTTTTTTAACGATTAACCACCATTTCGATTGTTTTGTTCACATCCAACTAACTAAGATAGTTGGTAGAGGCTTGCTTTATTTGCTCCGCAGAGTAATAAATTTATAGAAGGACCAGCGAACGAGTTACAGCAAAAATTAAGAATTTCTATTGTTTTACTAACGAGGCGTTTCGTCACTCTAATGCGGATAGTGTTTCGTATTGACACTTGGTGTGATGCAATTATTTGTTAGTGATTAGACAGTACACAGAAGAGATAGTAGAGCAACGGCTAGAGGAAGGGGGTTGTGTTGGTTATTAGAACTGGACCGGGATTATCGAAGTCATTCAAGGCTTAGTGATCGTGAAGACGTTTTTAACGATCAATGTCATATCTGATAGTTAACGTTCTCAGTTCTTTGTGATTGAGAAACGCAATAATCGTAAACCACCAGGAGGTTAAAAAGTAAGTAACGGTGGTCTGGTAAAGTCGATTAAAAGAAGAGTTTGGAGAGAGTTAAATCTTTTTTGTCGAAGCGTCTGTTATTAGAATTTAAATAGTTTTTGGATCAGGGCAGTTTTTTGGAACTAGAGTTTGGTCAGCAATTGGTCGGTCATTTTGCATAGTAGAAGCGTCGGAGAGAACAAATCTTCTCAACACATTCTAGCAGATGCCTAATGGTACCCATTCACGCACAGATTATCGGCAGTTCCAGGACTGACGATCGTATCTGTTGCGCACTATCCATGATTCAGTTTTAAACTGACGATGCGATCGTCAGTCCTTTGTCGGACAGATATTGGACTGCCGACAATCTCAAATTTTACCATACACGTTCAGAGCCACTGTTCTACGATTGCAGTCGACTGTGTGACAGCAAGATGTTAAGAGCTACAAAAAAGAAATGGGCAGCGCTTCTTCTAATTCTTTTATTACAAGAATCTGCAGTAAAAGCTATAAAACGTTTTTAGTTGAAGGAGTGGCTGTTACAGAGGGATACGTTGTCTCAAATGACGCTGGTGAAAAAATTAAGATACAGTGCTTTTATAAACTCTTAAATTTAGTTCAACCATACACATACATATCGAAGAAAAATACGGTTATGAGGAAGGCTATTTCAGCTGAAGAGCGATTGGTTGTAATGTACGCTACTTAATAAACAACTGACGATTCTAGTACATACACGTCAGTTCGGTAGAAATTGGAGGTCTAGATCTGCCGATGACCGGACGACAATCTGAGTGTGTATGGCGAAATAAAACTATCGATGTGGATATCGGTAGTTCCGGACTACTGATAATCTGTGCGTGAATGAGTACCATAAATTTGGTTGCACTGAGACAGTCTATACTGGGGTCTTATTTAAAACCATTAGACATACAAATGATCCATCCGAGCAGGCTTATAGCCTTCGAGGAGACAGAGCTACGGGCGGACCGATGTATGAAGGACCGTCTGGCCTAAGTCGAGAGTGCCTTTTAAAGGAACCCCCCTGGAGAGGGTAAAAAATTACTTACTCGGAGCTCGAGAGTATTGATGAGTTCATCGCATACGGGTCTATTCTTCTGAATAATTTGACATCGTCTAAGGAGAGCTACTCATATAAGATATGTTATTTTTATCGGCGTGAGTTGACGTAACATCAGATGGCCGACATAAATTCCATGGATTTTTTGCTAATCAATATCTATGTCAACGTTCTG
The DNA here is from genome assembly GCA_950108345.1 of Malthinus flaveolus. Lineage (NCBI taxonomy): Eukaryota > Metazoa > Arthropoda > Insecta > Coleoptera > Cantharidae > Malthinus > Malthinus flaveolus. The sequence continues at coordinate 24,033,357 of OX467286.1, read as the reverse complement.
TGACGGAGGACCCCGAGCAGGTTGTGTTTTTAAATCATAAACAAATGGTCAGATCTTCAAGATTCTCATTGACGATTTGCCACGAAAGTCAAATATTTCATTCTGGTCATTCATTAAAAGTAGGGTTGGTGTGGCTAGTAAGTTTGAAAAGAACTCGGTTGGCATATTTGATTTAGAATGTTGCTGTGACTCTCGCCTTAAGCTCGAATCAGAAACGACGTGTTTGACCTCGAAAGAATTATTTAAGGCCCGGTTAAGTTTGAATGAAATTTGGTATCCAATCTCTAAAAAAATCAATTTCAAACTGGCCATGCTCGTTCAACTTATGGGCGAGTAAGTACAATAATTGTTTAATAAAAATTAAAGCTTTACCTTTGTGGATAGCATCTGAAGATGGACACAAATTATATCCGCAACATGTTATGCTAAAAAATAAAAATACACAAGAAATGCCACGTATTTATTTGCAATCACCTACCTATTAGAGTATTCGAGCGATCCCAGAGAAAGAAGAGCCCACCACGTGATTACTGTCCAACTTGCAAAGTTTGTAGATTTGTACCGCAGCTGCTTACCAACGATTGTAGAGAGTGCCGTGGGGTTTTTACCAATAATTATTACGTAATCGCTGATGTTAGGTTAAACCGTGCTAATGTCTGTTTTGTCTTGATTTCGTTGTACTAAGGGCCGAATGTAATTCGAAGCTTACCTTAAGATCACTTAACTTAAGTTTAATCTGCCTTATCATAGTTCATTGATAATGGTCCTTGACATGAGCATTGTCAATAAGGCATGCTGAACTTAAGTTTAGGTGAACAGTGAACTTAAGCTAGTACAATCGACCTTAAGTAGTAGTAGCTTTGGGTCACGTGGTGGATTCTTCTTTCCTTGGCATCACTATACAATTTGAATGGAATGTGTAACACTTGCTGTGCGTGTGCTTTATTGTTATAGGAGTAGATTTTGGTTACTGTGTTGGCCAATCGGCATTAGTTATTATGTGTATCAAGGCACTAAAGTTATTCTTTTTATCACTAAAGTGGATGCCATTTGGCAATGTGCTTGACTGCGACTTGACTGAAGATTTCAGCACAAATTAATTCACTTTGCTTATTTTTGGAGCACTGAAAAAACGCGATCTTCCCAAAATAACTATTAAATTGAACATTTTGCAATTGATACGAACGCTAACAATTATTGTAGTAATTTTTCGATTTATTGTCTTAAAAATATCTTATAGTAGTTTCATTTGTCATAGGTATGTTTACATTTGTTATGGATTTAAACGGCACTCTCGATTTAGTTCTTCATCGACACATCTATCGTTGCAAAAAAGAAACAGACGGCAAAAAACTTTGGTTGTGTATTAAAGAGGACTGTTGTGCCAAGTGTAATACTGCGCCAGGAAAATTATTGAGCAAAAGTGGCACGCACAATCATAAGCCACTTACCGGAATTATTAAAGCAAAGAAAAAGAAAGGCCTACTTATAGTTCAAAAATTAACGTGAACTGTTAATTCGTTGTTTTTTTCTCTATTCATTTTCATTTTATAGTTTTAATATTTTTTTGTATTTTGTATTCATGTGCTTTAAGTAAGTTTCAGATGTAATCTAATATTACGAGTTATAAAGAAAAAGTTTTTATTTATATATTTTTTGTAGTTTTGAAAAGCTTCACAGTTGATTGGCAGCGAGTTGTTCAAAAAACCTACTTTCCTTACTACCTTTTGCTTTCCTCTCGACTGTTATTACTTTCGAAAAGACCAAATATGGCTGTCATCGATTATATCCATACTTTAAGGTATTTATTGCGACTGTAGTAAGTAGTGGAGGTCCAGGGGTGGCCTGAAGATCCAGGTTTCGAATCCTGGGCTTGCCATATTTATGAACTTGGTATTGTTTGGACCTCAGGGTGCGCACTAGACTCTTGAAAATGTGCTCACGAGTGCCTAATCTATGGCAATAATATAGAGAGTTTGAAACGTAGTGCTGGCCACATTATCTTCATTATTATCTTCCCACATCTGCATCTTGCAGTTTTCTACCGGTAATGTAGTCCCTAGATTTTGACTTTGTGTATCGCAATACATTTTTCTACGGCAGTCCTAAAAGCAGGCGCGTTACTGCACTCATTTGAGTACAAAAAATTACAATTTGTTGCGTAAGGCAGAACGCACGAACCTCAATCTACGCTTATTAATTCAAGGTAGTATAGGTATCACTTTCCATCACAATAATTTAACTAATTTTTACGAAATTATTTCAACATTGTTACATTTTTAATTAGATTAATGAAGGTTTCGTAGTTAAATTACTAATGCTTTTTGTATCTGTATAGGAACCATATATACCGTTAAAGGAATAAAAAATCCAAAGATAATTTTAAATGGTTACGATTTCATCTGCGAAAGGCGACAAAATAATAAGGCATTTTGGAGATGTTCGTCTTATACCAGAACAAAGTGTAGAAGTAGACTAACAACTAGTGAAAGTGGCGTGCAATATAATAACGTGGATCATAATCATGTAGCCGATATCAAACATAATGTACAAAATTTAAGGGTCATGTCTTTAAATTTAATGCCAAGTAAAACTAAAGTTTAAAAAACTAATAATAATTTATTAATTAATAAATAATACAATTGTGTTTTGGATTTGTTATAGGTTATGTTTTAAAATAAAATTTTTATTATTTTTTACGCTTTTCTTTATTGTCTTTTGAGTGTTGGAATTGTTAAAGTATTGTTACTTTGTTCAAATATGCCCGTAAAGTAATGTATAAATTTTTTATCGACTAACTGGATGCCCAAATCGATTTAACTTCGACTTTTTTAGCATTTTGATTTGGTTCATATGTGCGAAAGCGATTGCGTCGTCGAAATTTAGGTGGTTGCACAAGAAAATTATTTCCAAAGTTGAATTTAGCTTTTTGAAATATGCGCTCAAAATTTTCAGCGATTTAAGTCCCTAATGAGTCGAAAAAAGTCCATTAAAATAGGTGAACAAAGAACTGGCAAGAGGCATTGTCAGTCGTGATTATAAATATTCAAAAATCGTTCCAATCGAAAATAAATTTTAAAAAATCGACTAAGCTCTTACTTACCCACCAAAAACCAATATCAAAAAGTGACCGCAAATCGAGTTGAGAGTTTTCAAAAAATATGTATTTAATTTATACAGCACTTTTGGAACACACTGTATATTATTTGAACATTTAAATAAAACCATTTCTCATACTTCTTAAAGTTTTGTTTCATTTTGTCCAAATTGTCGATTCCTTGTAGGTTTCGTTTCGTCTCATTTTACGAGAAGCGATTCTATAGAAATTAATGAAAAGAATTGCAAAAAAAAGATAATTAATATTTGTTATTTTTTACATAGAATCAGTACTTTATCTTCATGGACGTGGACATCCAAAACTTGTTTTTGAAGATAATAGATACATCAGCGAACGAAGAATACCGCCCGATCGCATTTTATGGAGATGCGCTAGTTACGATAAAACAAAATGTAAATGTAGAATTGTAACTTTTGGAACTGTTTTGAAAACTAACGGAATGACCCATAATCACGAAGCGAATTTTGATATTGTTGTTAATACTTATGCAGTAGTAAATGCCGAGTTTACTGTTGTTAGAGGACAAAATATTATTAAGAAACATTTCGACTCTTTTTGCATAACAAGTTTTATGAAATAATAGTCATTAAGTTTTTAATGTTTGATTTTTATTATTAAACTATTCTTTGTTTAAAGTTTTTCTTTTGCTTCTCCCTCGTGCCAAAACACTTCGACTTTGTTCAGAAATTCTACCTTGAAAACGCATTCCTTCGAGCCTTCGGACGGCTCTTGTTATAGTTACGAGCGCGGGATGATGACGATGTAACGTATGCTGGTCGGTACCATTTCAGTACTTCATTGAACAGTTCCATGGCTTCAATTTTAATTTGGCGACTCGACAATGCTCTTACAAATAATACCTAGACCAGTCTGCCAAACATCTTCGAAGAAGGCTACAAGCACACCCTGATGGATCGACTGGTTCCAGATAGACAGTCTCAGAGCCACTGGAAATTTGTTATCTGCCCAACAGCCTCTACATGTAGTGTCATCTCAGGCGTCAACATCCCTTTCCCCATGTTCCATGCCTTACGATTCGTGGATATTTTCCATTACAATGGTATTTTTGTAATTTCATACTCGGGCGTTATTTTAATGAGTGGTGGTGCTGCAGAGCTTTGTTTTCATTCCTTTTTATGCATCCACATCTCAGGAACAACACAAATGGTCTGTTGCGATTTTAGTTGAAGTTTAGTGCTCGACTGCAAGACTGCAAGATAGTTCATTGACTGGCCGTTTTAGTATTCTAACCAGCCTGCCAGCCTCTTGGATTATGCTGGCAATTTTCAGTGCACAACGTGTAGCCTCGGTTTGTGGAGTTAGCACTTGAATGGTTCACCATAGCGTAGTCGTCTGTGTCTTTGGTACTGGCAACCTTTTTTTTGCTAATAATAAATATACAAAATTAATAATATACACGTGGTATGCTTCAGTATGCATTATAATATAATACTAGTCTTCGCGAGTTCCATTTAATGCCTTGAAACCTTTATCCATTTAAACAATTAAGAACTTTCAAATGTTTTTCCCGAGAACTTATAAATAATAAGTGCAATTTTTCGCAGAACTTATCGTGACCTATATACAAGGAGCACGAAATTCATCTCATCACCTACTGATAGGTAATTATAAATATTTACAACATATGATTGGCCCAAATGGACGTGCAACGTATTGGAGATGCAATAATTATGGACGTGGTAATTGTAAATCGAGATGTATCACCGGTAGCGACGGAACTATTAAATTAAAAAGGGCCCATTCTCATCCTCCCGATGTTGATGAATGTTCCGGCCAAAATGTGTTAAGTACCGAAAAACTTAGAGTGTTACGCTGAGCTCAAAAGTAGAGCATTGTAATAACTTTAGATTCAACTTGTTTTAAATGAATAAATCTTTTTCTACATATGTGTGTGTTTCATTCGAGGACTGTCTAAACCATGGAACTAGAAAATAAGTGGAACGGTTGAGCCGCCGAAGAACATAAATTGCCTGGGGAAGAGCAAGCTGTCAGTTGCATAAAGAAGTTACGTGAATTTTGTTGTAGGGAAAAGTGAGAGTACCCTAGCAACCTGGCGTATTCGACCGCGCACACTTACTGAGTAACACCCCCTTCCGTTACCGATGATTGACCACCAAAATAGCTTAGAACCATTCCACTTATTTTCTAGTTACATGTTCTAAACTGAACCTATAGCAACGTAACTGAAAATACATGTGGCTTAAATAATATTTAATTCAATAACGAATTAATTAGTTTTGCGCCGACGTTGGTTTCCGCCCTTTTAGGGTGGTCTTTTCTAGTTTCGTTTGATACTCGGCTAATATTTAACTCATGCAGCGCAACTTCAACAATAATTGTGTCGAAAAGTTCTTAATACTAAACTCGAATAAGATAGAAAGGCGGCGATAAAGTTAAACACGCTTAATTTTCTATCCGTCTCATTTTAACTCATTTGAATTTAATTTCTATTGCACTCCAATATCTCTATCGTCTCATTGGTTGTCAGAAGTCCCCATATTCAAATATGCCAAGCAGGGGCCTTATTATGCCTTATTAAGTACCTACTGCGATAGTATACGATTTTAAAAGATTGAGTCCAAAATTTGAGCGCTTTACCCCCTCCCGTTTTCTCATACTCTCAAGTGTCGTTTTTAAAAACCTGCCCCAGTAAAAAGAGTTGTGGGTTTAGTTGTAGATTCCCATTTCTTATGTTCTAAAATGTTCTCAGAACTTATTGCGACCTATGTACAATGACCCGAAAGAAGCCTTACTTAATGTTGGATCGTTATAAGTACCTTCGACAAAGGATGTCTTCTAATGGAACTACAACGTATTATTGGATATGCCATAAATATGGAGCGTGGTAATTGTAAAGGAAGATATACTATTGCGACGGAAAGGGTGCTATTCAGACACTCCCGATAGCATCGACAAGGTAGTAGGTACCAAAAAACTTAAACTGGTTCAATAGGAATAGCAAAGAGTTGAAGTTTTGAGTATATTGTAATAATAAGTTGGGATGTAACTCATAAATAAATATTTTTGTTACTTTGTGTTTTAAAGAAAAACCTCCCATGAGCATTTTAATAATCGAGCCTAAAGCAACAACTCAAAATTTTAGGTTTTTTGAGTATTTGTGGCTTAAGTACTATTAAATTAATTTAGCATAGAATAATTTAAAACAGAGCGAGATTCTTACTTAATAACTGATTTTTTCCCAGAACTTATTGCGACATATGTACAAGGATCTCGAAAGAAACCTAACCTACTCTTGGATCGTTATAAGTATCACAGACAAAGTATTAACGCAAGTGGAAATACAGCATATTGGATATGCAATAAATACGAGAGTGGTAAATGTAAAGTAAGATGTATCATTAGACGCGAAGGAACTGTTACATTAAAAGGGTGCCATTCACACCCTCCTGATATTGTTAAAAAATATGGCAACCTTGTAATATTGGGTACCAAAAAACTTAAACTAGTAAAATTAGTCTAAAAGCAAAGAGTTTATGTATTTTAAAATAAATAAATGATTTACGTGAGTTTATGTGTATTTTCAAGCGAAACCTTCCACATGAACATAACCAACCCTAAAGCAACGAAACTGAAACAAAATTTTAGGCTCTTGCAGTGATTGTGGCTTAAATAATATTTATTTAAATAACGAATTAATTGTATAATATAATTTAAAACGGAGCGAAATAATTAATAACTGATTTTGTCCTAGAACTTATTGCAACGTACGTACAAGGAGTACGACAAAAGCCTTTCTTAGTGATAAATAATTATAAGTACACGAAACAACGTGTTTCGATTACTGGAAGAGCTACTTATTGGAGATGTCACATGTACAATTCGGGCGCTTGTAAATCTCGATGTATAACTGGAAGTATTGGAACCGTCGAATTGAAAGGATGTCATACACATCGTCCTGATTTTGTTAAAAATTATGGCAACCTTGTAATATTGGGTACCAAAAAACTTAAACTAGTAAAATGAGTTTAAAAGCAAAGAGTTTATGTATGAGACTTATTTTATAATAAATAAATATTTTACGTGAGTTTATGTGTATTTTAAAGCGAAACCTTCCACATGAACATAACCAATAACCAACCCTGAAGCAACGAAACTGAAAACAAAATTTTAGGCTCTTGCAGTGATTGTGGCTTAAATAATATTTATTTAAATAACGAATTAATTGTATAATATAGTTTAAAACGGAGCGTAATAATTAATAACTGATTTTGTCCTAGAGCTTATTGCAACGTACGTACAAGGAGTACGACAAAAGCCTTTCTTAGTGATAAATAATTATAAATACACGAAACAAAGTGTTTCGACTACTGGAAGAGCTACTTATTGGAAATGTCACATGTACAATTCGGGCGCTTGTAAATCTCGATGTATAACTGGAAGTAATGGAACCGTCGAATTAAAAGGATACCATACACATCGTCCTGACATTCAGAATTTTTATAGTTACATAGTATTAAGCAGAGAGAGACTTAAGTTGAGTTGTAATTGAAGTCTGACCTTGAAATCAATGTCAATACAACGTTGTGAAATTAAGTTTGTAATGTACTAGATGCCGTGTAAAATAGAAATGGGCTTGTGCATCCCATCTCGTAGTAATTGGCCGACGTTTTACGAATGATTTGTGTAAAAAGCCAAGTGGGTGCTTTACAGCGGTAGGGCCTCGAATCAGAATGACTGACAGGCCCGTTTCTATCTTAGACGAGCTATAGGTGCGTATTTACCCAAGGAGAGGGTAAGAATTTGCAGTAGCCGAGCTTTTGAACAGTACAACACTCCGTCCACAGTTAACGAGCACTAACATCATTTTCTCTGACTTACCTCCCTGTACCCCTGTACTCTCTTACCTGACTGTACCTACATCGATTCGATTCTTGCTCTTCCGTTAACTGGTAACTCGCCGAACAATGCTCGGCTCGCTGCTTGTCTTTTCGGTGAACACGCACCTTAGTACAAGTCCAAAAATGTATTGCTTGCTGTGGTTTGAGACAACTGGACAATTTTTGTTTGCCCCGAAACGAACATATTTATTAACACGTTCACTGCTTCACATGCCTCCGGGGGCACGTATCTGTAGTACTACTACTTACAATACTACATACGTCTCGGGAGACTTGTCGCACAAAACGAATGTTGGTGTTATCAAATTCTATAACAGTCGCATTAATTTTAATGCGACCTCAAGTTAATTCGACACGCCTACCGACCTATTAAAAGTCGGGAAAATTCAAGAGCTCGACGTTAAATTTAGTTCTTGATCAAAATATTTAATCCGCGCCTTTAAATGTAGATAATATATAGTACCTACCGGCTGTTAATATTATGTTTATTATAATTCACAGAATTTCAAGAACCGATAGCTTATCCTCTAGTCAGAAATCCAATTCTTCCCAAGAAAGCGATGCATACTTTCTTTAAACGAGAGGGAACGGGAAGAAAGACGCGCAAGTGATGTGCGGGCTGTGGGCAATTCGTAAAAGGGTCTAGTTATTATTTCCGATGCAATAAATAATTGCGTGTCTTGCTGAATTTTGTTATTACCCTTGTGATGTACGAGTCGCCGGAGGCATGTACTTTTTTAAAAAGATGGTTGCCTACATTTGTTTCGGAGATCGAAACTTAATGCATACACACCAATACCACCAAAATTATAGCAGTGAGCGCGTTAAGTTCAATCTGTAATTATTAATTTCTATGTCTCATCCTGGTACTTTAGTATATTGTCACATATTAATTTTAATACTAGAATTGTTTGTTTGTTATATTTTTTCCCAGGTCTACTTTATATTATTAAAGAACAAAGTATTCGAGATATACAGGGTGGTCCGGAGTATCTCGGGAACCCCAAAGCTGGAGAGATGAGTTGTGGGCTTTGTTGGGTTAACTTTTCAAGAAAATAAGGCGAAAGTAGACTGTTTTTGTACCTACACCAGGTCGAATATTAATTGTCGTGAATTTGGAGATGTCGATTTTAATAAATATTGATTTAATAAATATGTTTTTTCTTTTTGGAGAATAACGGGGCAGGGGTGCACTTTATAGTCCTTTCAATTTCAAGATGCAGTGGACATAAACAAATACACGCAGGCTGCACGTGATAATGGAAGGGCTAGTAGATTGAACAGAGACAGATTTAGGTAGTAGTGGATTTTAATATTACTAAACCCATTTTTAGATTGTGTCTTTAATCTTAAATGGCTCTATAATCCTTTCTATTTTAGAATCATTTCGAAATGAAACATTCCCATCTGTAACTAAATAATACATCTGAAAATTCTCATTCAGTACGGCCATGTGCGGCTTCTATATTTAGGGGGCGGGACTAATACTTGCAGCCAATTGCAAATGCAGTGATCACCCAATGATCACGGTTGTCGTTTACTGCACCTTGAATTTGTACTATAGACAGGTTTCATTGGCAAATCAATCTAGCTATCATCAAGGATTAGTACTTAAAGGAGCCAACAAATGGAGATCCATGCCTTTCGGATGCGACTGGAAATAATTGGAATTCGAGTTTTAGGAAAAGACGCTTTGCCGTCGAAGATTTCGTACACAAACCGCATGTCTCTGGCTGTTATAGTTTTGAGATATTCCGGAAAACGATCAAAATCGGAGCACCCGGTGTATAGACATAGTTGGAAAGGACCCTACTATCCAAATTAAAGGAAAGCTCTCGCACAACCCTAATGTAAAAATCATGCTTTGCCGTGAAACTCAAATACTTCATTAAATAAATCGAAACAAATATTTGTAGCCATTTTTAATTTACAAATATATGTAGCTTTGGCTTTTGATGTTGGTCGTAGCACTAGTACAAATAGGTTAAATAGTATATTTTCTTATTTCTGTAATTTTCGCAGAAGTCGTCACATATCTAAGAGGAACTCGTCGTCATCCTAATCTGGTTGTAAGGAATTACAAGTTTAGATTTTATCATCGCAATTCAAAGGCCGCCTTTTGGAAATGTATTTTATACGATTCTGGTGCTTGTAAGGCGAGATGTATTATTGGCAGATACAGTACGATCGACTTAAAAAAAGGACACTCTCATGCTCCTAATGTCGAAAATATAAATTTTTCTGATGTAATAAAGTATGAAGTATGTAAGTTAGTTAAGTAAGGTATTTATGAAAATTGTTATTTTTCTCATGTAAATGTTTGTAACTTGTATTTGAAATAATAAATGTTTGATTCGTTTTTCTAGTCGTGTATTTGTGAATTATATTCGCACGTTTGCAATTAATGGCCATTGTGTGCCTAGGGTGGAAAAGAACTTTGTAACACCAGCATGAAAGTTGTTGCCTGGGACGCGAGACGAAGGCAACGGGAGCACAAAGATATTTTTCTGCTATAATAAAAAAATTAAACAGTTGGAAACCTTTGTTCTCTGTATACTGGATATTGCACATAGTGGTAGACAAAATTAACATTTTATTAAAAATTTTCTTCTCTTCAAGTTCGCAATTTCCCACGACTAGTAATTATAATTTTTTTAGAGAAACATTATAATTTTAGATTAAATTTAAGAAACATAGCCATAAAATTAAAGCGTTAACGCACGTTTTAATGCCACAATAAATTTATGTTATTTTTCGCAGAGACCGTAACTTATATAAGAGGAAATCGTAGACATCCCGTGCTAATAGTGAGAAATTACAAGTTTCTCTTTCATTGTCGTAACGCAAAAGGAGCCTATTGGAGATGCGTTTACACAAAATCAGGATTTTGCAAATCGAGATGTATGGTCAGTAACGATAGAACTCTATTTTTAGGCCGGGCGCCCCATACGCATCGCCCAAATTTTGTAAACCATCCCGATTTTGAGATAATAGAAACACAAGTATGTAATGTAAAAAATTAAGAATGTGATTCTATGTATTTTTCCAATAAACATTGTTGAGATTATCACTGTTGTAATTTAATTTACAATTCCTCCACACCAATTTTTATTAAAAAATCGTTCTTAAAGTTTTGATTGTGGCGTATTTGTAATTATTTCTTGATTTTTCCGCAGAAATCATCACTTACATAAGAGGACATCGGACGCATCCTGTGCTAGTAGTGAGAAACTATAAATTCTTCTTACATTATCGTAAGCCAAATGGGGTTTATTGGAGATGCATTTACTCCATATCTGGAGGCTGCAGGTCTAGATGCATAGTTAGCGACGACCAGAGTCTCTACATAAGCGGGTTGCCTCATTCTCACCATCCAAATTTCGTAATTGATCGAGATTCTGAAATATTGGAGAGACAAATATGTAATTTGATTTGTGCAAAAAAAAGATAATTCGATGTACTTATTCAATAATAAATAATTTTAGTTTGAATTTTATTTTGGTATTGTAAGAGTAGCAAACATCAACTATACAGTGTGTTCTAATTCACATTTTTTACACCATAATAAATTATCGGCGGTTAACTGCTTAAAAAATTGACCCATTTGGTTCTGATTAACAGATTGAAGAAAAGTTGAGCAAATTAACTAAATTGAGGCGGAGAGGCATTTAAGTTTTTAAGAGTTTTAATTTATATTCTTATTCTTTTTATCGTTAAGAATATCAACTATACAGTGCGCCCAATTAAAATTTCGCAAACCGGTTAATGCATATAAAAACTGGGTACTCTTATGGCCCACTTGATGCTAATTCAATATACTATAGCTGAGCAGCCACCTAAGTCGGATAGAGGGCCTTATTTCTAATTTAATTTTTTTTTAATTTTCCTCTACCACCGATTTTCTATATATTGATTTTTTTTTCACAGAAATCGTAACTTACATAAAGGGAACGCGTAAACATCCTGTGCTAGTACTGAGAAATTATAAATTTTCGTTGCATTGTCGTAATCCAAAAGGAGTTCATTGGAGATGCATTTACTTTAAATCTGGCGTTTGTAAATCAAGATGTATAATTAGTAAAGATCAGACCCTACATATACGCGGAGGACCTCATTCGCATAGTCCAAGTTTTCAAAGTGAACAAGATTTTGAAGTAATGGGGACACAAATATGTTCTGTAGTGGCGTAGCGAAGAATGCATACTGTAGTGCGCTTTTATAATAAATAGTTCTGAATTTTGTATTGTATAATTTCCGGTTTGAATAAAGGCATATGTTACCTTTTTTTTCGTCGGTTAACTGCGTAAAAAATTGACCCATTTGGTTCTGATTAACAGATTGAAAAAGAGTTGAGTAAATCAACTAAATTGAGGCGGAGAGGCATTTAAGTTTTTTTACCCAGATAACTATTTGTTTAATTATTGTTTTTTTACAGAAATCATAACACTAAAATACAGTGGTAGTGAGAAAAAATTGTAAATTTTATTTTTTTTTTAAATTTCTGTGTCATAGAGCTTATTGGAAATGGATTCCGAAGGATTGCAAGTCGAGATGTGTAGTAAACACGGCCTACATATTGCCTCATATGTCTTGAGAGTCTAAACTAAGAGGGATACAAATATGTAATTTAGGCGAAAAGAAATGAATGTATTGATTAATAATAAAGAATTTTAATTTAGATTATTATTCTTTTTATCGTTAAGAATATCAACTATACAGTGCGCCCAATTTACATTTTCGGTAAAGATTTGTTTTAGCGGTCCACCGCAAGGGGGCAACACTATATATATTTGGACTCTACTCTTCGAGTAAAAAAAATCGGTTCCTTTCTCGTAACCTAACGCGGGGGGCCTCGGATTGCGTGAATAATCGAATACGCCAGGATCTCGATCTGAACAAAAATCACCTTTTCCGTTTTTCTAAAAAAAAATCGGTTCCTTCCTCGTAACCTAACGCGGGGGCCTCGACTATCGTGAATAATCGAATACGCCAGAATCTCGATGTGAACAAAAATCACTTTTTCCGTTGTTCTAAAAAAAAATCGGGAAAAAGCAGCCAACTTTTTTATTTGACCTTGGCGGACGTTGAAGGTCACGGGGATTGACTCCAAATCAAAAACCAAGTCGATTGGTATATAATTTGGCCCTCTAACGGTGGACCGGTAAAACGAATGTAACCCTACATTTTCAATTTTGCAAATCGGTTAATGCATATAAAAACTGGGTACTCTAAGTCCGTTTTCACATGGGAGCGTAGGATACGCGCTACGTCGTACGCATCAAAATGCATTGGCATTGAGTTAAATGTAACCTCTCAGATGCAAGCGTAGCACGCCTCGCATTAAATTTACGGCGACGTATACGCGAGGGCAACGCCCGTACATGGCATGGTTTCTATACTAGCATTTCACATCGTACGCTCTAACGCGCCGCGTAGGGCGTAGCGCGTGTCCTACGCTCCATGTGAAACCGGACTTATGGCCCACTTGATGCTAATTCAATATACCATAGTTGAGCAGCCATCTAAGTCGGATAGAGGGCCTTATTTCTAATTTAATTTTTTCTCAATTTTTCTCTACTACCGATTTTCTATTTATTGATTTTTTTCCACAGAAATCGTAACTTACATAAAGGGAACGCGTAAACAAAAACATCCTGTGCTAGTACTGAGAAATTATAAATTTACGTTGCATTGTCGTAATCCAAAAGGAGTTCATTGGAGATGTATTTACTTTAAATCTGGCGTTTGTAAATCAAGATGTATAATTAGTAAAGATCAGACCCTACATATACGCGGAGGACCTCATTCGCATAGTCCAAGTTTTCAAAGTGAACAAGATTTTGAAGTAATGGGGACACAAATATGTTCTGTAGTGGCGTAGCGAAGAATGAATACAACTGTAGTGCGTTTTTATAATAAATAGTTCTGAATTTTATATTGTATAATTTTCGGTTTGAATAAATTATCTACCTTAAAGGCATATTTTACCTTTTTTCAGAAGAAACTTCTTGTGTGTTAGCCAAAATTGCCAAGACTATTGTTGTGCCATCGCAAGTTTGAATTGTGGTCCTTTTCAATCTTCTTAAATTCGATTATTTACCTGTTAAACTAGCAATGGTACAACATATTAGGAAGCATAATGAGGAATTCAGGAGCGGAAACATTCATTAGTGGCCATTCAGAACTGTAGAAAAGAACAAATACTTTCGCTTCACGGTGGTGGGGAATGATGTCACATACGAGCGAATACCTCCAAAAGAAGTGTTTTTAATAGTATCGAATTGAGTCAGTTCGTAGATGGTGTCGGTTTGTAAAAAAAAGGCCTCATGGTAGTGATTCTGAAAAATAGAAAGGCAAAAATGTATAATGTGGACTGCATTATTCAATTACGTTATAAACCAATCAGATTAGTTAATTTTCCTTAGTTACCACGTGTAACAGAAGCTATTCTAGTAACTAAGGCGATATACAAACCTTTTATAATTGCAATATCGCAATTGCCTATTAAAATTACTTTTTTTATATTTTCCGTCTGTAATAAAGCTATTGCAGCACCCATATGAGTGCTATAATAGTTTTGGTTAAATGTTCTGCTTTGAAGTTGGCAGTTATGTCAAATTTAGAGAGGAGAACACGACTATTTTTGGAATTAACAGGTTATATTTCTAACATAATGCAACCTACAAAATACTCCTCTTTGAAGTGTACAAATAAGGCTCTCGTGGGCTCCTTGATGATGCAAGTGTGGCAGTGCTGGGCTCAAAAAACAAAATGGCCAACATTGCAAACACGAATGCACATTTGATAGGGGACTAAAATAATTTATTTGAATTTTAAATTTCAAAATGCCACTTTGCAATTAGTACTGCCAACCGTGACGAAAGTCTCTACATTTTTATATTTCGATTCTTTGAAAAGGTGATTAAAAGGCGAAAAATAGAAAAAAATTGTATAAACAACTCGTTTCATAAGCTATTCTAGCACTCCTCCATTAAAACGCTCTCCTCTGCGCAGTCGCATTTTGAACTTGTGGTCGTGCTCTAATACGTGACTTATGAAACTCGTTCTTAAACGCTATTTTTGCTTCTTTTTCCCATATTCGAATTTCGAATTACTCGATCTAGTTTGATTCCGACTATTCGAATTATTTCTAGGGGTGGCAAAATTTTTTATTGACGATTTATTTTAAAAATATTCGAATACAAATTCCAGCGCACCATTCTCACCACAACTATCCAAGAGAGGATAAACAGATTGCACCAATGGAATTTAAAAATTAAATCACTTTTTGTTTACGACCGTGATGCATAATAATTGTTGTAAATTCTGAACATTATTAGGAAATTTAGATTATGCTAAAATTTTTATTTGGGAATGAATCAATTTGTATATCTTTATTTTGTATCTATTTATCATTTTGAGGTACAGCTGTGCTGTCAACTGTTGTTAGCAGAAAAATCGATACTACGTAGAAAATAGGTACCTAACCTGAAAGAATTACTCTCTAGGAAATAAAATCATTAAAAAAAATTTTCTAATAATTTGGTAGAAATCTTCTCCGTGCAAAGGAACCCCCCCCCCCCCACCCCGTGTAAAATAGCACTAGTAGTATGCAAAAATGTTTGTTAAAAATAAACTTTCTTCACGTAGTCGACATTAGGGCTGGGAGAAAAAATCGATTAATCGATGTTAGATGAAGTTTTTAGAATAATCGGTAGTTCGATTAATCGATTGTCCGATTAATCAAAGGACGTTACGCTGCTCGGAGATTATGCTCCATGCACAGTAGACCCCCGATGGAGCCATCTCAAAATCACCGCTTTTAGAAATTTAGATCACCTCCATCACAAATCCTTATCTACACTCTTCATTATGGGATTATGTTTTGATTATTTGTAATTATTATTTTTTTTTGCAGAAGTCATAACTTACATAAAAGGACATCGGAGACACCCCCTACTAGTGTTGAGAAACTTTAAATTTTGCTTACATTATCGCAAAGCAAACGGAGTTCGTTGGAGATGTATTTACTGCGTGTCGTGTGGTTGTAAATCGAGATGTACTGTTACTAACGACGGAAGAGTATTTATAAACGAATTTCCTCATACGTGTAGTCCACATTTTGAAAAAGATCCAGATTTTGAAATATTAGAGACTAAACTATGTTACGTTAAGAGCAAAAAATAAATATATTTTCCTGTATTTTTTTGTAATAAATAGATTTGAACTAACTTGCGCTTACAATTAAATGTTTCTTTTACGCCCTTCAAAAATACTTTTTTTTTTACTTTTGCCTCTTTTGAGGGTTTAGCTGTTGGATAAAATATTAATATATTTTTTTCGCAGAAATCATAACTTACATAAAAGGACAACGACGGCACCCCATACTAATGTTGAGAAACTATAAGTATCGAGTACACTATACCAAAGCGTATGGAGTTATTTGGAGATGTATTTACTGTTCATCCGGTGGTTGTAAAGCGAGATGTACAGTTACCACTAATGGATATGTATACACAAACGAAGTTCCTCACACTTGCACTCCACGTTTTGAGGAAGATTCTGCTTTTGAAATATTAGACATAAAGCTCTGTTATGTAAAGGACGGAAAATAAATTTGTTGGTGTATTTTTTGTTTTTTGTAATAAATAGTTTTATTAATAACTTCTTCATTGTTAAAATTGCCTCAGTTTAGTTTTTTAAAAAATTAATTTTGCCTCCGCATGTCTCGCTGGACTATTTTGTGATATTTACGAATATTCTTTTTTACAGAAATGGTAACTTACATAAAAGGACAACGGAGGCATCCTGTGCTAGTGTTTAGAAATTACAAATTTCGCTTACATTATTATAAAGCGCACGGACTTAGTTGGAAGTGCATTTACTCTGTATCTGGTTGTAAAGCGAGATGTACAGTTACCAACGATGGATGTGTGTACACAAATGAAGCTTCTCATACGTGCAATCCACCTTCTGAAAACGATTCAGATTTTGAAGTATTAAAGAGAAAGCTCTGTTATGTCAAGCGCTCAAAATAAATGTTTTCGTGTACATTTTGAAATAAATAATTTTGAATTAATGCCTTTGTTTTTGAAAAATCCCCCATGTACTTATTAACGATTTTCTTTATACTATATGTTTTGTTTTATAGTTTTTTTATAATATTTTTCTTTCGCAGAAATTGTAACTTACTTAAAAGGACACCGGAGACACCCCCTGCTAATGTTGAGAAATTATAAATATTGCTTACATCATCGCAAAGCAAATGGAGTTCGTTGGAGATGTATTTACTGTGTATCGGGTGGTTGTAAATCTAGATGTAATGTTACTACCGATGGAAGGGTAATATTAAATGGAGTTCTCCATACGTGCGATACACGTCTTGAAAACAATTATACATATGAAGTCTTAGAGACAAAGCTATGTTACGTTAAAAGCAAAATAAAGCGTTCTTAATATTTTATTTTATAATTATTTTATAAACAAATTTTTAAATTTTTTAAGGTATAATAATTAGACAATTATAATATGTTGCAAATGGAACCCAACATCCACACTCCACACACATGTGAAAAAACTTTAAAGAAGAAAATTTGTTTTCCACCAAACACCTCGGGAATCGAACCCGTAGCAAGTCACAAACCAATTACGCCAGGCGTTCAAAACAAATTTGTTTGGTGGAAAACAAATTTTCTCCTTTAAAGTTTTTTCACATGTGTGTGGATGTTGGGGTTCATTTGCAACATATATAATTGTCTAATTATTATACCCTAAAAATTTTAAAAATTTGGAAATATTCACGTATGACTGTTGTATGCATACTAATTTGATTTATATATTTCGCTTTCTTGACGCATTTAATAATAATGCCGGATCGCAAAGGGAGAAATGTTGTGTTGACCGCCTGGCGTAATTGGTTTGTGACCTGCTACCGGACATAGCAGTCTTGGGTTCGATTCCCGAGGTGTTTGGTGGAAAACAAATTTTTTCCTGTAAAGTTTTTTCACGTGTGTGTGGATGTTGGGGTTCATTTGCAACATATTATAATTACTTTATAATTTTATAATAAATTAATAAATAATTTCCAATTTCTTACCGTTTTTCTTTTGCGTTTTAATTTCCGTTTTAAAATTGAACTATAGTTAAAGAAACTTTTTTAAAAAAAGCGCTTTCAGCGAGTAGAGAACTATTGTTGTTTTGTGGTAAGTTTAACATATTTATAAAAAATAAATAAATAAAAAACTTAAAAAGGGGCATTGTGACTTTTGTGTTTTTCACTTGCTCTACAAGACGTATAAGTCGTACAGAGCCGTATTATTTCGTAAATGCCTCTTTTAAATCTACTCACTTATAAAACTTACATGTTACAACAATAGCCCCGTGTTCATTGATGACAAAATCGCATCTACAACAAAAAGCTTGAAAAACTGCACTTCTTTTATTAACCCTTTTTTAACAATCTCTTTTAAGAGTTTAAAATATTTATGTTTTTTTCGCAGAAGTGCTGACTTACGTAAAAGGACGAGGTAGACACCCTGTGCTAATATTCAGGAACTATAAATTTTGCTTACATTATCGTAAAGCGAACGGAGTTTGTTGGAGATGTAATGACTGTGTATCATGTGGTTGTAAATCGAGATGTATTGTTTCTACCGATGAGAGTGTAATATACATTAATGGAGTTCCTCATACGTGCGGTAAACGTCTTGAAAACACTTATAATTGTCAAGTCCTAGAGACAAAGCTATGTTATGTTAAAAGCAAAATAAAGCGTTCTTAATATTTTCTGTTATAATTATTTTATTATTTTATAATAAATTAATAAATAATTTCCAATTACCTACCGTTTTTCTTTTGCGTTTTAATTTCCGTTTTAAAACTGCACTGTTTTTATAGAAACTTTTTTGAATAAACGCTTTCAGCGAGTAGAGAACTATTGTTGTTTTGTGGTAAGTTTAACATATTTATAAAAAATAAATAAATAAAAAACTTAAAAAGGGACATTGTGACTTTTGTGTCCTTTTCACTTGCTCTACAAGACGTATTAGTCGTACAGAGCCGTATTATACCGTAAATGCCCCTTTTAAGTCTACTCACTTATAAAACTTACAATGTTACAACAATAGCCCCGTGTTTATTAACGACAAAATCGCATCTACAACAAAAAGTTTTTGAAAGACTGTACTTCTTTTATAAACCCTTTTTTAACAATCTCTTTTAAGAGTTTATATTGATGTTTTTTTGCAGAAGTGCTGACTTACGTAAGAGGACGAGGTAGAAACCCTGCGCTGATATTCAGGAACTATAAATTTTGCTTACATTATCGTAAAGTTAACGGAGTTCGTTGGAGATGTATTTACTGCGTGTCGTGTGGTTGTAAATCGAGATGTATTGTTTCTACCGATGAGAGTGTAATATACATTAATGGAGTTCCTCATACGTGCGGTAAACGTCTTGAAAACACTTATAATTGTAAAGTTCGAGAGACAAAGCTATGTTACGTTAAAAGCAAAATAAAGCGTTCTTAATATTTTATTTTATAATTATTTTATTTTTTTATAATAAATAATTTCCAATTAGAAACATTTTGCATTTTAATTCCCGTTTTAAAATTGAACTGTAGTTATGGAAACATTTTGAAAAAACCCTTTCAGCGAATAGAGAGCTATTGTTGTTTCGTGGTAAGTTTAACACTTAAAAAGGAACTTTTGTCTCTTTTTCACTTGCTCTACAAAACCTATAAGTCGTACAGAGCCGTATTATACCGTAAATGCCCCTTTTAAGTCTACTCACTTATAAAACTTACAATGTTACAACAATAGCCCCGTGTTTATTAACGACAAAATCGCATCTACAACAAAAAGTTTTTGAAAAACTGTACTTCTTTTATAAACCCTTTTTTAACAATCTCTTTTAAGAGTTTATATTGATGTTTTTTTGCAGAAGTGCTGACTTACGTAAGAGGACGAGGTAGAAACCCTGCGCTGATATTCAGGAACTATAAATTTTGCTTACATTATCGTAAAGCGAACGGAGTTCGTTGGAGATGTATTTACTGCGTGTCGTGTGGTTGTAAATCGAGATGTATTGTTTCTACCGATGAGAGTGTAATATACAATAATGGAGTTCCTCATACGTGCGGTAAACGTCTTGAAAACACTTATAATTGTAAAGTTCGAGAGACAAAGCTATGTTACGTTAAAAGCAAAATAAAGCGTTCTTAATATTTTATTTTATAATTATTTTATTTTTTTATAATAAATAATTTCCAATTAGAAACATTTTGCATTTTAATTCCCGTTTTAAAATTGAACTGTAGTTATGGAAACATTTTGAAAAAACCCTTTCAGCGAATAGAGAGCTATTGTTGTTTCGTGGTAAGTTTAACACTTAAAAAGGAACTTTTGTCTCTTTTTCACTTGCTCTACAAAACCTATAAGTCGTACAGAGCCGTATTATACCGTAAATGCCCCTTTTAAGTCTACTCACTTATAAAACTTACAATGTTA
The DNA here is from genome assembly GCA_950108345.1 of Malthinus flaveolus. NCBI lineage: Eukaryota > Metazoa > Arthropoda > Insecta > Coleoptera > Cantharidae > Malthinus > Malthinus flaveolus. Next base: position 24,012,850 of record OX467286.1, on the reverse strand, counting down.
CAACAATAGCCCCGTGTTTATTAACGACAAAATCGCATCTACAACAAAAAGTTTTTGAAAAACTGTACTTCTTTTATAAACCCTTTTTTAACAATCTCTTTTAAGAGTTTATATTGATGTTTTTTTGCAGAAGTGCTGACTTACGTAAGAGGACGAGGTAGAAACCCTGCGCTGATATTCAGGAACTATAAATTTTGCTTACATTATCGTAAAGCGAACGGAGTTCGTTGGAGATGTATTTACTGCGTGTCGTGTGGTTGTAAATCGAGATGTATTGTTTCTACCGATGAGAGTGTAATATACAATAATGGAGTTCCTCATACGTGCGGTAAACGTCTTGAAAACACTTATAATTGTAAAGTCCGAGAGACAAAGCTATGTTACGTTAAAAGCAAAATAAAGCGTTCTTAATATTTTATTTTATAATTATTTTCTTATTTTATAATAAATTAATAAATAATTTCCAATTAGAAACGTTTTGCATTTTAATTCCCGTTTTAAAATTGAACTGTAGTTATGGAAACATTTTGAAAAAATCCTTTCAGCGAATAGAGAGCTATTGTTGTTTCGTGGTAAGTTTAACACTTAAAAAGGAACTTTTGTCTCTTTTTCACTTGCTCTACAAAACCTATAAGTCGTACAGAGCCGTATTATACCGTAAATGCCCCTTTTAAGTCTACTCACTTATAAAACTTACAATGTTACAACAATAGCCCCGTGTTTATTAACGACAAAATCGCATCTACAACAAAAAGTTTTTGAAAAACTGTACTTCTTTTATAAACCCTTTTTTAACAATATCTTTTAAGAGTTTAAAATATTGATGTTTTTTTGCAGAAGTGCTGACTTACGTAAAAGGACGACTCAGACACCCTGCTCTAATATTCAGGAACTATAAATTTTGCTTACATTATCGTAAAGCGAACGAAGTTCGTTGGAGATGTATTTACTGTGTTTCGGATGGTTGTAAATCGAGATGTATGGTTTCTACCGATGAGACTGTACTATACAGTAATGGAGTTCCTCATACGTGCGGTAAACGTCTTGAAAACAGTTATAACTGTCAAGTCCTAGAAACAAAGCTATGTTACGTTAAAAGCCGAAAATGATGTTCTTAATATTTAGTAATAAATAATTTTTAATTAACGTCTTTGTGTTGCGTTTTAATTTCTGTTTTAAAAATTAAAATAATTATACAAACTTATTGCATAGAGAAGCAACCATTGCTGTACCATTGTAAGTTTAACAAATAAGTTAACTTAAAAAGGGTTGTTGGGACTTATACCTGACTACCCCTTTTCACTCGTTCTATAAGTCGCACAGAGTCGACTCACTCGCTTATAAACTTACGCTCATCAAATATCGCGCATAGCGTTCTCTTCTGGAGCTCCATAAACTCACAACTCACAAACTCCCAATCTCACGAGAACGGAACCATAACATTTTTATAAAAATCGAAAATGTATTACTATTATTATACCGGATGACTCAAGGCTGTAAATGTGTTGTCTCATTGTACCCTCTTTGGCCCTTGCCCATCCTGTCCAGTCTCGGCGCTTCTCTAAGCGTGAAATATTGTTATACGAAAAGCGAAATCTATTGTTAATTTAAAAAGCGTTTAAATAATTAATTGAATTTAAACAAAAACATTGTTAAGAGAACGAACTAGTAAGTAATGAGAGAAATTTTTCGTAGAACTTATTGCGACCTACGTTCAAGGAATGAGAAAGATACCTAACCTACTGTTGGATCATTATAAGTATCTCCGACAAAGGGTTGGTCCTAGTGGAAATACAACGTATTGGATATGCGATAAGTATGAGCGTGGTAATTGTAAAGCAAGATGCATCATCGGCAATAATGGAACTGTTAAATTGAGAGAGCGTCACTCGCACTATCCTGATATTGTAAAAGCTTATTCCAGTTCCGTCATACTGGGCACCAGAAAACTTAAACTGTTACGCTGAATTCGAAAGCAAAGAGTTGTAATTTTGAGTACATTTTAATGCAACTTATTTTCAATAAATATTAAATATTTATTGTGTTTTCATGAAAAACTTCCCCCGTGCATTTTAAAAATCGAACCTAAAGCTACAAACCTGCTTGGGTGGGCTCTTTTTTATATCAACTGGTTTTCTAATAAGCAGGGACGATGGTAGACTGTCTTAGTTTCGCAAAAGCCGGGCATCTGAGTAAAATGTGTTGGGAAGATTTGTCCTTGCCCCCCCCCCCCCTCCCTGTAGGCTTTTGGGACCCTTATCTCAAAGCTTTTCACTGGTTCAAATATCAGTTCTACACGTCTTCAGGAAAAGACGGTCTTCCTCGGTAGAGCCGTGTGAGCATTGGGGTAAAGCTGAAATACAACTGAGAGTTGTCTGGTGCTCCGTGGAAGGTTTTTATGGTAGTAGCTGCAATGAAGTCAATGCTTCCGTACCATTAACATAGTTTAAGTCTATAGTCGTTTTTCACGGCCTGGCGGTTGACGAATTTCCTCTTAGAAGCCATATTTACAGGCAGGTTCACAATAAGGTCATTCTGGACCCTATAGAGGTATGAGTTGTTCTTAATTTTAATAATGAAGTTATTTGACTATTTTGTTTTTTCGTAGGTCTTCTTTATGTACGTTAAAAAAATCAGGTGCCAGAAATGTACAGGGTGGTCCGTTTTTGACTAGTTTCAAGTTTCAAGAAAGCCCAATTTGCCGTTAAAGATGAGAACAAACGTAGAAAACTTGTAATACCTTGTGAAAAGATCAAAAATTAAATGTTTTGATCGATTTTTTTGTTTTTAAAATTAAATAAGTATCTCCACTTTCTGCAATCTTCGTTGTGGATTGCGTTATTTGATTATAACTACTAACATTTTTTTCGTAGAATTGCCGACTTACGAGGACATGAGAAACACCCCAGCTAGTTTTAAGAAATCATAAATTGCTTTTTTATTATTATAAAGAAAATTGCGTTTGTTGGAGATCTATTTGCTGCATGTCAGGTTGTAAAGCCAAATGCAGAGTTACCGATGACGGATTTGTATACACAAATGAACTTCCTCTAATGTGCAACCCACTTCTTGAAAAATATTCAGATTTTGAAGAAATAAACTAATCAATTGTAGTTATTAAGTTTGTTTTATAATAAATAGTTTTGAATTAACCTAATATTTGTTGTTCCTGACGACACGAGAACGAGTTTTTTAGATATTGGTAACAATCAGGCCAAAGAGGAGTCTTAAGTTTTATTTTTTTATAATCGTTGCTCTGAGTATTGGAAATAGATTGCATCCACCTCATAAAGCCGAGCATGTAAACTTTCCCCCTTTTTCGTAACCCCGTTCCCTGGAAGTTTAAAACCAGAACCTCACCTCGGAATATGGAACTTGTAAATTGCTCGAATGAATTTAAAATGTAAAGCACTTTCAGCGCTACATCTTAAATCCTCATTAACAATCTTCTTTATGGGCTTAGTTTTTGATTGTCTTTTATTTTTTTGCAGAAATTGTAACTTACATAAAAGGACAACGGAGACACCCTCTACTAGTATTTAGATATTATACGTTCCGTTTACATTGTCGTACGTCGAAAGCAGTTTATTGGAGATGTCTTTATTGCGATTCAGATGGTTGTAAAGCGAGATGCAAAGTTAGTAACGATGGGAGCATAAATACGAACGAAGTTCCGCATACGTGCAGTCAGCATATCGAAAAAGATTCAGATTTTCAAATATTAGAGAGAAAGTGGTGTACTGTAAAAAGAAAAAGTGAAATAATGATGTAGTGTAGTACATAATTTTATTTTGCGTAATAAATAAATTCGAATTAATCTTTTGTTGTTGAATATGCTCAGGTTTTAACGGCACGAGAACGAATTCTCACGATATGCGTACAAATCGGACACAGGAACTGCCTCATGGTTTTGTACTAAAAAGCACTGATTATTGGCAGCGCTATTTGTATAGTACAGCCATGAAATTTATATGTTACTCTGCACAACTTTAAAAATTTCGATTTAGGATCGCTCCTCTATACGCGTTGGGCGTTGGTTCTTGTGTGCAGCCGCCTTATATTTTCTCGACTAGACGTCCACCTATTATTTGAATTAATTCAACAAAACAATACCTGTTTTTTTAAATTTAAATTGCCTTAATCTCCTCATTCTAACTCCTCAACGATCTTCCTTATGTGGATTTATATTTTGATTTTTTAAAATTTTTTCATCTTTTTCGCAGAAATGATAACTTACTTAAAAGGACGCCGGAAACACACTCTTCTAGTATTGAGAAATCACAAATTTTACGTACATCGTCGAAAAGCAACCAGAGTTTCCTGGAGATGCGTTTACTGTGTAGCGGGTTGTAAATCAAAATGTACAGTTACTATCGATGGAAAACTATACATAAATGAAATTCCTCACACGTGCAACCCGCATTTTGGAACAGTTAGAGATTTTGAAATATTAGGTACGCAGCTCTGTGATGTAATAAGTAAAATATAAATTCTCCAATGTATTTTGTGTAATAAATGATTTTGAATTACATCTTTTGTGTCAAAAATATTCCCTTTTCCCAAGTTGGGTTGCTCCATCTCCTTTTTTTTTAAAATAAAATTGCCTTTTGAGTTGTTTATTTATAACTATTGCCCTTTTTCCACAGAAGTCCTAACTTACGTAAGAGGAAATCGTAGGCATCCAGTGTTGGTGGTGAGGAATTACAAATTTTGCTTGCATTATCGTAACGCAAAAGGAGCTTATTGGAGATGCATTTACTTTAAATCTGGCGTTTGTAAGACGAGATGCGTGGTTGGTAACGACCGAACTGTTTATATAAGAGGAGATCATTCTCACAGTACAAATTTTGGAAATGAGGAACGTGCCGAAATAATAGGGAGACAAATATGTAATTTGCTTAAAGCCAAAAATTGATTAAGTACCATGTAGAACAGTATTTTAAATAAATTTGTAATTATTGGCATTTGACTTTTACTTCTCCATTTTACCGCAGGGTGAGGAACTGAGTTCTCATATCTGCCTGCGCGTGTCTGGGAAAGCCCATTTTTTGTGGAAACTGTTGTAGTTGTTATATTATATTTTCTTTCGCAAAGTGCACCTACTTATAATTTATTTTTTTCGCAGAAATTGTTACATATGTACAAGGAGCTCGTCACCGGCCCAACCTAATTATTAGAAATTACAGATATATGATTCATTGTAGTAAAAAGCGAGCGAGCTATTGGAAATGTCACTGGCATAGCGCCGGCACTTGTAGAGCCCGTTGTGTAATTGGATTCGACGGTACTTTGGAAGTTAAAGGAAGACACTCGCATAGGCCCGATGCCGAAAATTTGAGTAACTACACCGTACTTCGTAAACAAGTACTTAATGTACTCCAGTCTAAGGAATTTAATGTGTACAAGTAATGTTTGTATTTTAATTTTATCGGGAGTACTGTCTTATTTTAAGTATGTTAAACGCTCTGTAGAGTTCTACTGAAGTATGTTTTTAATTCTACACGAGTACTATTGGAAATGTACAAAGAATTACTATAAATAATGTAAAAATCAGCTGTGATTGTTGAGGATTTTATTGTAATTACGTCTGCAATATAAAATTTCCAAACAACGAACTTTTTTACTTACCTTTATCAAAATATGTCAAAAAAATTACAGTCCAGAGTCAATCTGTGCCCCGTATACATCTTTTAAAACCTCACCGACCTGCGCAAACAACCAAATTTCGTACAGCGACGTAACCAAGGTTACTTACACACCAACTTAAACACACGGATTGGGCATCTCTTTTCACCGCTTTCTCACTTCCTCTTCTACGCATCTAGGGTCGGTGAGGTTTTGAAATATGTCTACCACCTAACATAGTTTATAAAAGTAGACCCAGTTAAACGGCTCGATGAGTGAAAAATAAGCGAAAAATAACCTTCTATTAAGCCTTTTTTTTATAGAGCGGAAAATTACCCCCAAAAAATAATTTCAGAATGTAGCCATCCATATACATACAACTTTTCATGCACTTCGCCCTATTAGAAAATAATATATGTGACCATGTTAACGTGAGAGGCCACAATCCGAATATGTTAGTTAGGTAACCCCAAAATTGGTCATTTGCAAAAAGAAATAATTTTTTTGTGTATGTTCTTTCGCAGAAATCGTCACTTATATACGTGGGCCCCGTCACATTCCTCAACTAGTTCTTAAAAACTACAAGTTTGTCAAACACAGATCTTCTCCTAAGGTGACCTATTGGAAATGTCACATGTACGATGCAGGAGTATGTAAATCGAGATGTATTATAGGAAGAAATCAGACTGTTATACTGAAAGGGCAACATACTCATCAACCAGATACAGAAGTTTTGAAAGATTGTAAAGTATTAGGTTACGAATCTTTTAAGTGTGTGCACAAGTTTAACGATTTAAAATTTGAATTGTTGGGGTGTAATTAAGTATTTTTGGAGAAATTGTAATTGATCATTGGTTAGTGCATGTCGCTAGTAATAAAGTCATTGTTATACGTTCTTTAGATAGCTGAAGGCTAATAGTTTTAATCTTATCGAATAGGAGAGCCGTTCTCAGCAGAAGGAACTAGCAACGAGCACGAAGTAGCAGTGGTTGCTGTTAACGGATGGAACAGCCCAGAAAAAATTGGTATGTAGTAAAAACGCACTCGTGGGCATCCACGCCGTGATGACGACATCATTGCAAGCGCACAAGAGCGACTCAACTGAAAGCGTGTTCTCGTTACCGTTGCTAGTTCCTTTTGGTGGGGTCGCGCCCTAAGAGTTAAAGTTAAGTGTAAACCTCTTACTGCTAGAGGATATTTTTAAGTTATGTGATGTAGAAATATTTTGATTTGTCGCAGCGATGGTAATTTACGTTGCTAAATAAAATTATATAAAATTAAGGATTTTTCTTTTCCGTTCATTCTTTCACATTATTTTGGGGTAGTATTCTAATTCTAAGGCAGTGACTTTAACTTTCTAAAAATTTAGAATTCAAATATTCATTCTAAGTTGTATTCGAGTAGTATTAATTCGGATTACCTATTCGAATTATTCGAAATATTTGGATTATTCGAGTTATTCGGATTATTCGAATTATTCGGATTATTCTAATTATTTAGATTATTCTAATTATTCGGTTTATTCGAATTATTCTAATTTCTCGGATTATTCGAAATATTCGGATTACTCTAATTTTTCAGATTATTCAAATTTTTTCAGTTATTCGGATTATTCGAATTATTTGGATTATTCGAGTTATTCTAATTATTCGGATTATTCTAATTTCTCGGATTATTCTAATTATTCGAATTATGTGGATTATTCTAATTATTCGGATTATTCTAATTATTTGGATTATTCGAGTTATTCTAATTATTCGGATTATGTGGATTATTCTAATTATCCGGATTATTCGAATTATTCTAATTATTTAAAATATTCGGATTATTCGAATTATTCTAATTTCTCGGATTATTCGAATTATTTGTTTTAGTCGAGTTATTCTAATTATTCGGATTATTCTAACTTCTCGGATTATTCTAATTATTCTAGTTATGTGGATTATTCTAATTATTCGGATTATTCGAATTATTCTAATTATTTAAAATATTCGGATTATTGGAATTATTCTAATTTCTCGGATTTTTCGAATTATTTGTTTTAGTCTAGTTATTCTAATTATTCGTATTATTCGAATTATGTGGATTATTCTAGTTATTCTAGTTATGTGGATTATTCTAATTATTCGGATTATTCGAATTATTCTAATTATTTAAAATATTCGGATTATTCGAATTATTCTAATTTCTCGGATTTTTCGAATTATTTGTTTTAGTCTAGTTATTCTAATTATTCGCATTATTCGAATTATGTGGATTATTCTAGTTATTCGGATTATTCGAATTATTTGGATTATTCGAGTTATTCTAATTATTCGGATTATTCTAATTTCTCGGATTATTCTAATTATTCGAATTATGTAGATTATTCTAATTATTCGGATTATTCGAATTATTCTAATTTTTTAAAATATTCGGATTATTCGAATTATTCTAATTTCTCGGATTATTCGAATTATTTGTTTTAGTCGAGTTATTCTAATTATTAGGATTATTATAATTTCTCGGATTATTCGAAATATTCGAATTACTCTAATTTTTCAGAATTCGAATTTTTTGAGTTATTCGGATTATTCGAATTATTTGGATTATTCGAGTTATTCTAATTATTCGGATTATTCTAATTTCTCGGATTATTCCAATTATTCGAATTATGTGGATTATTCTAATTATTCGGATTATTCGAATTCGAATTATTCAAAATATTCGGATTATTTTAATTAATATTTTTTCGAAATATTGGGCGTGTAAGGCGAGTTAAAGACTGAAGTTTACTTGAATGCATTTTAAATTGTAGATCCTTTATCTAGTTTGTTAGTTACTTGCCGAAAATGCAGTAAAACGTATAACATAGCGGCCTAAAAGTACAATATTGTACTGACCAACAAACTGTTAATGAAATTATTGAAAATACCGGTATTAACCAATCAATTACGAGAATCTTTACGAATAAGTATTTCAAATGAATTAATATTTTATTTTTAGGGTGTCCGTATTAAGAGTAATAAAACCTAATACGTTCTCGCTCGTAGCTTTCAAAACCTTACGAGGATAATATCTAAAATAATTAATTTATACCATAAATAACAATAATCTTTGGAATATTTGATTAATTTAAAGAACTCTAATTACGCGATTTATTCTAATTATTCGAATAATTATGCGACCAAACTTCTAAAATTATTCGAATATACAAATAGAATACAAACCCCAGCACTAGCTCTTTTAAATTATTCGAATCATTCGATGTATTCTTATTCGAATAATTCGATTTATTATTGTTGGAATAACTCTATTTATTCTAATTATTCGAATACACAATTTATACGAATAATTATGCGACCAAACTTTTAAAATTATTCGAATATACAAATAGAATACAAACCCCAGCACTAGCGCTTTTTTAAATTATTCGAATTGTTATATGTATTCTTATTCGAATAATTCGATTTATTCTTGTTGGAATAATTCGATTCATTCTAATTATTCGAATATACGATTTATACGAATAATTATGCGACCAAACTCTTAAAATTATTCGAATATACGAGCACTCTAATACAAACCCCAGCACTAGCTATTTAAATATTGGTAAAATTTATTTTTAAAATATTCGAATAATTCGATTTATTCTAATTATTCGAATAATTATGCGAACAAATTTTTTAAATATTCGAGTATACAAATAGTCGAGTACGAACTCAGTATCTAGCTATTATTTAAATATTGATGGTAAAATTTTATATTTAATTATTCGATTGATTGTTGATTCGTGTTATTCGAACATTTGTTTTAAAATAACGTAATATTTTTGGATAAAACGTATGGCATACGCGGGTTCATATTTTTATTAGTTATTACTTACTCTATATTAAAAGGTACTAGCCAAGGTTTATTTATACCATAGATAGATATAATGTTTGGAATATTCCTGTTTAATTCAAATAATTCGAATTATTCGAATATTAGATTTACTTTAATTATTCCAATTCGAATATTCGATTAATTTTAATTATTCGAATATTCGATTTAATGTAATTATTCCAATATTCTAATTCGAATAAGTATTCGATTTATTCAAATACTTCGAGTACAAACACCAACACTTGCTACTATTTAAATATTTATCGGTTCAACAGAACTTCATTAGTTACTAAAGTTCGTAGTTGAATTTGTCGATCTTTTTTTATTACTGCCCTTACTCATGATAATGGATTTTGCCCTCTTATAATGTTTAATCGTAGGCAACACCACCACGTAGTAGTAAAATCCGTCCATCGTTTCGGAAAATACGACAGTATCATCAGTACGTCTTATGCTATGGATTAAACAACGAGTTTCACTCTACTTTTTGTGTTCTTTTATCGAGAAAGCAATGAAAGTGTTTAATTAAAAAAAGGCAATAATTCGAACAATTAGGGGGGAGGGTGACAAAATTTTTGTAATCTAATCAAATCTTTAGAAGAAATCAAATAAGTAAATTTAACAAATTTTTTTATTTGCAGATTTCATGTATATGACAAGTAATCGAGGAGCCCTTTTAATGAAATATAAGAATTACTATTATCGGTGTGACAAAAAATTTAATAACAAAATATTTTGGAGATGCATTAGGAGCCACAAATGTAAATGTAAAGCACGTTGTATATCAGAATTTGGCAAACTTGTTTGTGCAAAGGGAGTGCATACACATTTTGAAAATTAACGTGTCAACTTTTCGATTTTTTTTGAAAAAACGTTTCAATTTATCAATTTGTTCGTTTTAACTTCTTAGGTAATTATTTCGTAGTATAAAGTTTGGCAGCTCATTCTTTAGTGGTGTTCTGTAGTGAGGAAAGAAGAAGAGCAATAGAAAAAAAGTGTTGTGATATTGTAAACATTAATTGAAAAGCGGTGCTTAGAAACGGAAATAAGTGTTGGAAGTCCAAAGAAAAGCACTGCGTATGGGAGCATCAACGTTACTTTTTATTTTAGATATTTTGAATTTAATAAAATAAAAACACAATCGCAGCAGAAATGTTACCCTGTTGCTTAAAGGGTAAAAGTGAGTGATGCGCACAGGGGCGTTTTATCATGATATTGTTTAGATTAGTTCAGTTAATTAGAAAATTGTTTTCCATTTTTACCAGCTTGAATAAAATATTCTATTGCCTATTATGTATTTATTAGACATTTTAAAATTTTGTTGGACTTTACCATTTTTTTTCCGAGTTTTTCAACGGTAGCTTTTCCGCATTCAGCCGCTTCTTACCAATAACCAATAACAACGAATTTCGTCTTGCTAGTGTTTAGTTGAAAAACATGCGATTTGCCCCAGTCAATGTCGCGTTTAATATAAAAGAAATTAAATTGTAGTCCAGTTGTCAGAGCCAAAAATGAGACTAGACCAAAAACGAACAGCTGGACGTAGTATAACATGAAAGAAAATTGATTTAAAATCCAAAGAAATGTTTTCTGCCAAAATTAATCAACGCCATCTTAGAATTTAGGTATTTTTTCGAATGCAATGTTCTTACAGATTTCTTCTTTCGAGCAATAGTTTCTCCAGAAGATGGGATTTAAATGCAAAATGAGCGAGATCTCGACGATTTGAATTTACTCGAATTTAAATAAATTAATGTCAGACTTCAGGTTTTATTTCAATAAATTTATATGCCACATTTAGTACTTGTTTTGTGTCTACCTTCACCTAAATCTTCGTCAATTGTCATTTTTACAGGTTCAACCCTCCTAGCGACTGGGTTGTAAGGAAACTCAATTAGTTTTTGTTTATTTGCAGATTTCACGTACACGAGAACTAGTCTAGGAGACCCTATAATATAATTGTAAAGCACACTTTGTGAAAAATGAATACAAACATAAACATCCTTAGAACTATTTTGTTAATAATAGCAGATTCAATAAAAACGTTAAAATTTACAATTTACCCTTATGCACTAATTAATCTCTTGTTACCTAATTTTTCCCAAATTCAAATTTCTGTAGCTCATTCTTCAATGGTCTAGTTGGCTGATCGCAAAACTTCCCGAACTCGCCAAATATGGCCCCACTGCTACTTTACTACTATTATTACGGCGAAACCTAAACGATTACAGCGCATTACCGTTCTATTCCACCCTAATCGGCGAGACCACTACAATGTTTCGTTTTAGATCATTTTAACCCACCCCAGTACTATTAAGATCTCATCATGTTGTCTTTTTGTTTTAGAGTTAGAGCAAAAGCAAAGGCTAGCGTACTACTTAGCATGTTCAACCTGGGTGAGTAAAAGTCGACGTATTTTAGCTACCATCATACTATGGGGCAACTTTGTTAATATAAGAGCTAGAGAGCCGATTAACTTGGCAAAATTACGCAGAATTACAAAACTACTTTAATGCCGTTCTTATCGTTGATCAACTTTGAGAGCTGTTTTGTTTTCTTGCAAATAACTCGCCTCCTATGTATCGTACGTTGCTGAAGGTTATTATGTTATTATGAAAGTTACAGCTATAGGATTGATTATATGCAAAAAACAATTTTGGTGCTCTTTGACCTTGAATATTTTAAACTGCTTTGCCGATATTTTTTGAAGTTTGTCTTATACTTATTTGTAACGCCACAACGTACAGGTATAAAATTCAATTCATTTATTTGACTGGGCTATAATTATTCGAGTAAATTGATTCATTCAATTCAAATTGTTTGAATTAATCAACTATTGCAACAAACATTAAATTATTAATTTATTTTCGAATATAAATTTTTCTGGACCTACTTTTCCGTTTATTTTACACCAATAGTTGACGCGTGGACCTTATTTGTTTTTTTCAAATTCGATGCCTATCTAATATTGAGACGCAGTTGCTTGCTTCATATATTATCATAATTTATTTCACATTATTATTTGACCCATTGTCAAGAAGTTGAAAAAAAAAAGTTATATTTAGGATATTAAATTAATATTACGTGTTTTGCCAAAAAAGTAGTACCGTCTCAACCGCGAGTCATTTAGTAAAAACTGAAAGCTTATTATGTTACAGTACCGGAAAGAGATAGTAAAAGGTTTATTGGATGAAGAAATAATAAAAACACTTCTATCAACACGAGGGAAGGTCCAGCATACACTTCGTAAAATGGAAGGACATATAAACGATCATCGGAGGCGTTGCAGAGAGTGCTATCGTAAAGAAAGTGCGGAAAACGGAAAGAAATCAGCTAATTCAAAAGCCAAGAAGGTCATGACGTATTGCGAGGACTGCGACGACCAACCACCTATGTGTTTGGATTGTTTTAATCTTCTACATGCAGAATAAAATTTACATCTTGATTTTTAGAAATTGTTTTGTTTGCTCTCTCTAATCTACATTTTGTTTCATTCTTTTCTAATTTAATGTTTTTAATGCGCGATGTTTTATTTTCATTTTTCAAATAGTACACTACAATAATGTAAAAAATTTAAATAAAACTTTTATAATACCTATGAGCTATTTTAATGGGTACCATATTTTTATAGTTGTCTACGCGACCCACTCTTAGTAAGCCCATCGTGGGCACGTCTCTACGCGGACCCATCGATAGCTCATCTCGTTCTATAATCGTTTGACCGACTATCTACTTATAACTCGATACCCATTGGACGTGAAACAAAAGAAAGCACTTCCTTATTAATAGACTGGCAATTTTAAACATAAAAAAACATTGTCGGTAGGTAGGTACTACCATAATAATAAATAAAATTGATCACGCGGTTGTATAAACTCTTTGAAACGCTTTCATTTTCAAAATTAAGTAAACAACTAATATTTTTTTATTTGCAGATTTCGTATATGTGACAAGTAAACGAGGGCGCCTTTTGCTGAAATATAATGATTTCTATTATCGACGGGACAAAAAACTTGGCAACAAACTATTTTGGAGATGCGTTGGAGAAGTTAAATATAAATGTAAAGCCCGCTGTAAATCAGAATTTGGCAAAATTATTAGTACAAGAGGCTCACATACACATTCTGAGCATTATTATTTTGATAACTTTTTGATTGAATAAAAACATTTAAATTGAACACACTGTATTTTTTTAATTCATTTGCCCCTGTGGCAATTACAACCTATATGCAAAACCTCACAGTCCAGGAGGTAGCGAACGCTTTTACTAAATGATCAAGTACCAAATTGTTAACGATGCATAGCCAATGAGTAATAAAACCGGCCATCTGCCATTTCTAAGGGTTGGCTCGAGAAAGGTGGGTTTATGCTCTTTTTTCAGTTTTACGGTTATAACTTCAAAACTACACACTCTTTGAGAAACTTCCTTCTTTCTAAAAGAACTACATCAAATTTCCAACAAATTATATCTGAACGGTTTTTTCCTTATGCAAACGGCTTAGGCGCTAGAGCGCGTTAAAGTTTGGCAAAAATGTGTCAAAAGACTGTTTTTGTTTGTTTATCGCTTATAACTCGAAAACTATACACTCTAAGGCCGCGTTTCCACACGCGAAAAATTACAGACTGTCAGATAGAAACTTGCTTAATAAAAATGCAACACTGTAAATGCGCATTGAAAGCGACTGCTGCAAGACTTCCAAGAGTAAGTTCTCTCGCATGTTTCTAACTGACAATATTCTGACATTTCTCGCAAAAGGTTTCTCGCATGTGAAAACGTTGCCTTAGAGAAAAATGTTCCTGTACAAAAATAAAGCACATTCAATTTCCTACAAATTCGGTCTCTTAGATTTTTTTTTTCAAATGAACAGTATAGGTGCTAGAGCGCGTTTAAAGTATAGCACCTCTTTGAAACACTAACTTTTTCAAAATCAGGTAAATTTAGCTAATATTTTTTTATTTGCAGATTTCGTGTATGTGAAAAGTAAACAAGGGGGCCTTTTATTGAAACATAATGATTTCTTGTATCGATGCGACAGTAAACATGCCAACAGACTATTTTGGAGATGCATCGGTGACTATAAATATAAATGTAAAGCACGCTGTACATCAGAATTTGACAAAGTTGTTAATATAAGAGGTTCACATACACATCATCCTAGTAGTTATTTTAATAACTGTTCGATTTAATAATTTTGTTTCATTCTTTTCTAAGTTACGATAAAATGCTTATACCTAGGTACTGTTTTGAATGCGCGATATTTTATTTTCAGTTTCTCAATTGCAATACAACAATAATGTAAAAAATTGAAATAAAACTTTTTGTAATACTTATGAGGTATTTTAATGGGTACCAACCATATTTATAGCTGCTTACGCGATTTACTTGTAGTTAGCCCATCGTGGGCACGTCTACCTATACTATATCTAGCGTAATAGCGGACCCATCGATAGCTCTATAATAAGTAATAATCATTTGACCGGTGGTCCACTTGTAACTCGAACAGGATTGGACGTGCTTTAATAAATGAAATCAACACGGCTAGGCATAGCTTTATGTATTAACATTCCTCCAATAAACAACGCACTTAAATAGTTATTTACGTCATTAGTCCGGGAAGTGACATATTAAACCATGAGTTAGAGCCGAGTCCGGAATTTCGAAACGAATGCTTTAATACTGTAAAGACAGTTTTTTTATTTGAATATTTTCTTTGTATAAAAACGTCATTTTTGGTTGGTATTTCATTTTAAATCCCATCATCCACTTTATATTCGTTACTGAGCGCGTTACTTAGCAACAAAAAACTACTTTATAACTTCACGCTTGACGTACATTAATATAGGTGTTCGTGTGAGGTTCTATAGAGGTTCTGGGGTCGAGTCCCGCTGCCGGCAAGCTTTTTTCAAACAAAAGCAAACAAAGCAGTCCCGGAAGTGTTACTTAGCAACACTTTCCGGCCTAGACCTGTAATTTGCCACTTCCCGGACTCAAATTAATGACGTAAAGTAGTAATATACGTACAGTATGAAAGAAGTATAATTTCGTTTGGAGTTTTATATCTGGGAGGGGGGGAGTAAAATTAGTTATTATTTATTATACCAAATTTGTACTAACCTGGTGCGAAAAGTTGCACTTTATCAAAATTAAGTAAACGCAGCTTTATTTTTCTTACAGATTTGGTGTATGTGAAAAGTAAACGAGGGGGCTTTATACTGAAATATAATAATTTCTATTACCGACGTGACAATAAAAGTGGCAAGAAACTATTTTGGAGATGCATTGGTGAAGTCCAATATAAATGTAAAGCACGCTGTACATTAGAATTTGGCAAAATTATTCAAACAAGAGGTGTACATACACATTCTGATCATCATTATTAACATTATTTTAACTTTTCGATTGAATAAAAATAATTAAATTGAACTCACTATATTTTTTAGTCCATTTTACGTTATGTGAAAATCACAGTATGCAAAACTTCGTCTGGGAAGCAGCGAGCAATTTTACTAAACGAAGAAGTACAAAATTTTAAACGGTGCAGGTTAAAAGAGCATTCATTGCAAGTGAGTTATAAAACCGACCGTTAGCGATGTCTGCTACTCCAAAGTGGCAGCATTAACTTGGTAGTGGCTCGAAAAGGGCGGGATTATGCTCTTTTTCAGTTTCTCGCTTATAACTCGAAAATTACGCATATTATTCGTTAAATGCTTCTATATGAATATAAACTACATAAAATTTCCTACAAATGATGTATCTTATGTTTTTTTCTCAGACGAACAGTTTAGGTGCTAGAGCGCGTTAAAATTTGCCAAAAATTCCAAAGTCGACCAAAAACTGTTTTTTTTGTTTATCGTTTATAACTCGAAAACTACGCACTTTTAGAGAAAAGCGCTCCTATACAAAAATAACATAAATTGAATTTCCTACAAATTATATCTCTTTGATTTTTTGCGTCAATCGAACAGCTTAGCTAATCGTGAGGCAAGTCGCAAATATACTAAAATAAAAAATTGTTGACTTTAACCATGCAGGCTAAAAGAACATAGCAAAGGAGTAATAAAATTGGCTGTGCTATTTATAAGTGGCAGCATTAACTTGAGAGCGGCTCGAGAAGGGTGGGGTTTTGCTCGTTTGTCAATCTTCGGACTTGTTCCCACAAAGGCTAACTTAAAACCACCTTCCACACTAAATTGCAATTTTGTGGTGTATAAATTTTTCGTTTACTTTAACGCGCAGTAGCACCTAAACGTTTCGTTTGACAAGAAAAATCGAAGAGAAGCAATTTGTAGGAAATTGAATGCGTTTTATTTTTGTAGAAAAACATTTTCCTCGAAAAGTGCGTAATTTTTGAGTTATAAGCGATAAACGAAAAAAAAAACAGTTTTGGTCAATTTTGGAATTTTTGCCAAACTTTAACGCGCTCTAGCGTCTAAACCGTTCATCTGAGGAAAAGAAACGAAGATATATAATTTGTAGAAAATTTTATGTAGTTTATATTCATGTAGACGCTCTTTTCTCATAGTGCGTAGTTTTCGAGTTATAAGCCAAAAATAGAAAAAAGAGCTAAAACGAACTTTCATGAGCCACTCCAAGTTAATGCTGCCACTTTACAATGTTATTTCAGCCTGCATGGGAATAGAAATAAATAAAACTTTCTATAATTAATATTATCTGAGGTAATTTTTAATTGCTACGACTTGTAAGTAGTAAGCCTATCTAGCTTAGCAACCCATTGGTAACCCCTTCGGATATTTATATTTGTGTGTGGGGGGGGGGATGAGTTTTTATACCAAATTTGCACAATTAGTAATTAACAAAAATATCAAGACTAATAACAAAACCTTAATGAACTAACCCAGTGCTAAAAAAGTGCCATACATTACAGTGTGTCCTTTTTGTTAGCGTTCAACAATTGCAAAGACCCCGTTGAAACGCTACCTTTATCGAAATTAAGTAAATCTAGCTTTATTTCTTTTGCAGATTTCGTGTATGTGAAAAGTAAACGAGGGGGCCTTTTATTGAAATATAATGATTTCTTGTATCGATGCGACAGTAAATATGGCAATAGACAATTTTGGAGATGCATCGATAAAGATAAATATAAATGTAAAGCACGCTGTACATCAGAATTGGACAAAGTTATTAGTATAAGAGGTCTACATACACATTCTGATAATTATTACAATAATTACAAACCACACTACAACAATGTAAAAAATTAAAATTAAATTTTTTGTAATATTTATGAGGTATTTTAATTGGTATGCCATATTATACCATATTTATAGTTGCCTATGCGATTCACTCGTACTAAACTCATCGTGGGCACGTATATAGTATATATCCAAGCGGACTCATCGATAGCCCGCTTCGTTCTATAATCATTTGACTGGCGACCCACCAAACTACCAACAATACCTACAACTACCTTCCAATAGGCAATGAACTTAAAATATAATTTCGTTTGGAACTTTATATCTGTTGGGAGTGGTGGGGAGTACAATTACTTATTACACCAAATTTGTACATATCATGATTATTAAGACTAACAACAAAACCTTAATGAACTAACCTAGTACAACAAGTGCCATCAGTTATGGTGTTTTCTTTTTGTTAGTGTTCAACAATTGGAAAGACCTCTTTGAAATGCTAACTTTTTTAAAATGAAGTAAAATTTAGTTAATCTCTTTTTATTTGCAGATTTCGTGTATCTGAGAAGTAGACGAGGGGGCCTTATACTGAAATATGATGATTTTTATTATCGACGTGACAATAAACTTGGCGACAAACTATTTTGGAGATGCGTCGGCGAAGTTCAATATAAATGTAAAGCACGCTGTATATCGGAATTTGGCAAAATTATTAGTACAAGAGGTTCACATTCACATTCTGATGCTCATTGTCCTAATAACTTTGTGATTGAATAAAAATAAATAAATGGAGCACACTGTATTTTTTAAATCAATTTTGCTTTGTGGAAATCGCAGTCTATGGAAAACCTCAAGTTTTTGTAAAAATCTCCGTGAATTGTTTGGTTTCGCATTCCATAAGTGCAGCTGGCATTTATGGTATGGGTCGGCTAGTTATTTCTACGAGAAGTGTCCAGTTTTACCCCTCTCCCCCAGAACCGGTACAAATCACGACCAACTAGTAGTCTAGTGACAAACAAGGTATTGACAATGTAACAAAGAAGCTCCATTTTTATAAAACTCAACAGCCTGGTAGGTAAGCAGCTGGTTTGTGACGTCACGATTAACTGCAGAATTTTCGTTGATCTGGGAATTTTGACATTAGTCTTAGAATCTCAACTTTAATCACGAAATTCCGATAATATAGTCACAAAATAGCCTGAGCCTCGGACTGAAAATTAAAAAAAACGTCTCGTGGCCCTTTCTTCAACATGAAAGTTAGTGAACACTGTGGAAATGTATTTCTTTGGTATAAGATCATACGTTAAGGCGGAGCTTCAATGACTAGAGCGCATTGCAGCTCTCTATGTCGTAGTCGATGAGTCCTGTACATTTGTACGATGTTTTTTCTAAGATCATTGCATTACTCCACCCAGTGATATTAAAATTTATTCACGAATATCTTTTTGTTTTAGGACCAAGACTAGAGTACGGCATAAGTGAACATAATCAACATCGGCTTATTTGCGACGGATATTTATTCCGCATAAATAAGCGCCGTAAAAATTTCAGTTATTGGCGATGTATGAGTTCTAAAAAATGTAAAGCAAGATGTAGAACTCTGCCCGACGGTTCGGTCAACCAAAGTACCAACATTCATAACCACAATCCCCCGACAGAAGATGAACTTCAAACAAAATTTGGTTCGAAACGTTATTTTATTATATCAAATTTGTGTAATAAATGATTTAAATATAGTGGAATCGTTTTTTCGACACGATTACAAAAGCAACCTCCAAGGATCTCCTTTCAAAAGTGTCATAAGTCATGTAACTTTGGGCAAATAAAATACATTCCTTGATAATGCCTCAACAGAATTGGGAACGGTTTTCAAATTGAGGCGTTATAAAAAGCACAAACTGGGAAGGATAGGGTAGGGTGTAGTTGACAATGTAACAAATAAACACGAACCCCGTTTTCGTACACTTTTAACAGTTCGGTCATCAGATGATGTGTGACGTCACGATTAACTGCAGAATTTTCGTTGATCTGGGAATTTTGACATTAGTCGAATATAGTCTCAAAATAGTGTGAGCCTCGGGTTGAAAATTAAAAAAAAAACGTCTCGGGGCCCTTTCTGCAACATGAAAGTTAGTGAACAATGTGGAACTGTATTTCCTTGGTATAAGCTCTCTATGTCTTCGTAGTCGATGAGACCTGTACATGTGTACATTTGTACAATGTTTCTTCTAAGATCATTGCGTACTCCACCCAGTGATATTAAAATTTATTCACGAATATCTTTTTGTTTTAGGACCAAGACTAGTAGAGTACGGCATAAATGAACGTAATAAACCTCAACTTATTTGCAACGGATATGTATTCCACATAAATCAGCGCCGTAAAAATTTCAGTTATTGGCGATGTATTAGTTATAGCACTATAAAATGTAATGCAAGATGTAGAACTCTGCCCGACGGTTCGGTCAACCAAAGTACCAACATTCATAACCACAATCCCCCGACAGAAGATGAACTTCAATCTAAATTTGGTTCGAAACGTTATTTTATATCAAATTTGTGTAATAAATGATTTAAATATAGTGAATTCGTTTCTTCGACACGATTACAAAAGCGACCTCTAAGGATCTACCTTCAAAATTGTCATAAGTCATGTAACTTTGGGCAAATAAAATACATTCCTGGATAATGCCTCGACAGAATTTGGAACGGTTTCCAAATTGAGGCGTTATAAAAAGCACAAACTGGGAAGGATAGGGTAGGGTGTAGTTGACAATGTAACAAATAAACACGAACCCCGTTTTCGTACACTTTTAACAGTCCGGCCATCAGATGGAATTTCGACATTGGTCGAATATAGTTTCAAAATAGTGTGAGCCTCGGGTTGAATATTATCGTCTCGTGGCCCTTTCTTCAACATGAAAGTTAGTGAACAATGTGGAACTACATTTCCTTGGCATAAGATTGACCACGTCAATACGTTAAGGCGGAGCTTTAATGACTAGAGCGCATTGCAGCTCTCTATGTCTTCGTAGTCGACGAGACCTGAACATTTGTACAATGTTTCTTCTAAGATCATTGCATTACTCCACCCAGTCATATTAAAATTTATTCACAAATATCTTTTTGTTTTAGGATCAAGACTAGAGTACGGCATAAATGAACGTAATCAACATCAACTTATTTACGACGGATATGTATTCCACATAAATAAGCGCCGCAAAAATTTCTGTTATTGGCGATGTATGAGTTATACCACTATTAAATGTAAAGCAAGATGTAGAAGTCTGCCCGACGGTTCGGTTAACCACACTAACAACATTCATAACCACAATCCCCCGACAGAAGATGAACTTCAAACTAAATTTGGTTCGAAACGTTATTTTTGTTAGCAAGCGACCAGAATTAGTTTTTTATATCAAATTTGTGTAATAAATGATTTAAATATAGTGGATTCGTTTCTTCGACACGATTACCAAAGCGACCTCCAAGGATCTACCTCCAAAAATGTCATAAGTCGTGTAACTTTGAGCAAGTAAAATACATTCCTGGATAATGCCTCTTAACAGAATTTGGAACGGTTTCCAAATTGAGGCGTTGTAAAAAGCACAAACTGGGGAGGACAGGGTAGGGTGTAGTTGACAATGTAACAAATAAACACGAGCTCCGCTTTCATACACTTTTAACAGACCGGCAATCAGATGGTGTGTGACGTCAGAGTTAACTGTAGAAAAATTGGACAATTTCAATTAAAAAATGTTTAAAAATAAGGTGCTTCATAGCCAAACACGGATGTTAAAGTAAAATGTGCATCAGATACAAAATTACGTACGCCACTGGTACTAACGAGTTAAACATACGATCGTGTATATTAAAGTGTGGCTTAAATGACCATAACATGACCATTTATAGCTAGTTGTACCTCTTCTATGCCTTCCTGGTTGGCGAAATCTGTAGAGGTCTTGCTAAATCTCACCGACCTGCGATACGATACGAAAGCGGTAGAAAAAGACGCCCAATTTGTGTTTTCAGGTTTCACCTTGGTTACGACGTAGTACAAAACTTGAGTTGCTGCGCAGATCGGTAACATTTGGCAAAATCTAGACAATCAGGCGTATCCTGTATCACAACCTCTAACATAGTGGCCAACTTAACGTTTAAAATAACGTTCCATCTCGTTCTATCTCAGCTAAATAAAACGGATAGATCGTTACTTTAAACGTTAAAGTTGGCCACTATGTTAGAGGTTATGATACAGAATAGGCCTGAATGTTTCTTTTTAGATCATTGTCGTCACTCTACTGACTATTCACGAATATCTTTTTGTTTTAGGACCAAGACTAGAGTACGGCATAAATGAACGAAATCAACGCCTACTTATTTGGAACGGATACGTATTTTACTTAAATAGACGTGTAAAAGACACCCATTATTGGCGATGCGTGAGTTATAGATCTTTGAGATGCAACGGAAGATGCAAAACGTTGACCGGCAAGGGTTCGGTCAACCAAAGCACCAAAATTCACAACCACCGCCCTCCGACAGAAGCCGAACTTCAAACAAAATTTGGCTCGAAACGTTACTTTTGTTAGGAAGGCACACTAGCGTTAGTTTTTTACATTAAATTTGTGCAATAAATGATATAAGCGTAATTATTTTATTTCGTCCAGACTGATTATAAAATCTGAATGCACTCTTCGTGCGAAGAGTGCTAAGCCCCTGTTTCAAACCGTTCTTTTACTTTACCTCAAAAATAACCGGGATGGGTCAGTGGCTGCCCAGGGTGCACTTAGCACATTAAATTGAATACGGAGCGCAGAACATGTTAGAAGTATTATATTATGTAGTGCTGACCACACTAGCTTCAGGATAACGCACGCCTATGATTTAACAACTGTATAGTAATTTCGCTAGGTAAAGTTCTTGGTGACTTACGCCACCAGCAGAGAGGTTACAATAGTGAATAGAGGCCTCCCTTAGAGAAGGTTGGTAATTGTTGAATTCTGCGTATACCTGCATTGAAAGTTCGGCTCTCAACAAAACTTGTATTTGAATATAAAATGTGGTTGTATTTGAAAAGACAACATCTGGGAGTGTCAGGCAGGTAAATATTAAAATCCTTAAAAGCTCTCAAACAGATTTCAACAATTACCTACCTACTTAACTTCTCCAAGGGAGCCACCTATTCACTATTGTAACCTCTGCTGGTGGCGTAAGTCACCAATAACTTTACCTAGCGATTTTACCATACCATCTAATCCGCAATTCTTTTCAAATGCCATTGTTACTAATATAAAATAGATACTAATCTTTCGATAAATATATTTTGTTTGTTGTATTAAATTTCATGTAATTTCTTGTTTGTTTTAGGTCACAATATCTCTTTTGTTGTTACTAAAAAAGGACACAAACTGCTCATTTACGAAGGTTATGTGTTTAATGTCAATAAGGTTTATAATAAGCAATGCTCTTGGAGGTGCTTGGAGTATAGGCGCACTAAGTGTAAAGGCCGAATGGTCACGTATCTCGCAAACAATCAACTGATAAAGTGTAATAACCAGCACAATCACGAAGCTCAACCTGATTTACTACAGCAAAAGTTGGTTTCCAACAAATATTCTCTAATGAAAAATTGTTGATTTTATTTCATGCAGGATACTATAGGTTCACGTTATTCTGGAACGACTTTTTGACTTTACTTACGGTAAATCGTTTAATTCTTTGACGTTTTTGTTCAAAACTTCACGTCTTTTCTTTAATTCTTCCTGGTAAAATTGTGAACAAATGCTTCAGATGGCTTTGTAAGTTTAATTTATGAACCTTTTCAACCGGCTTATCGTAAGCATCTGTAAGTAAAGTCAAGAAGTCATTCCGGAATAACGTGAAACCTACACTAAGTGGAATTTGTGTGCGGCAGACAATTTTGGGCTCTAGCAAGCGACAATACTAAGAGGGTTCACTGTTTGGTTTCAGTATATTTATTTTTTGGTTATTGTTTAACGTCTAACGTATTAATTTATTTACCATTTGTATCTTAATTTTTATTGATATAAATCCTAATTGGTTGCTTGTGATGTTTTATAATTTTCCTATTCTTCTTACAATAAATAAGGCCGTAAATAATGTAAATTCTTCATTGCCGGACGATTGAAAACTCGAGAAAAGTTACCACTGCAGTTGCATATCTCAGAATCGACAAGAAGAGTATAAAGCAGAAAAATGAAGGAAATTTTATTTTAACAAAAATAATTTATTATTGCCTAACCTGTGCTGATGCCGATTGTGCACTTTTCTTTTTTAAGGTATAACGCCACATAGCTGAAAAAAAAATTTAATTTACTAGTTTAACGACGAATAAGGAACGTGTTTAGGTATAATATGGTGTGTGTTGTGTAAGTGTCTCCTAACCATTGGTTAAATGATGTTTCCAGCTCCGGCCATATTATGAACACTCGACTTCCTGAAGCCAAATGCTACAATACTACAATACCCCAGTTCAAATAAGCTGGCGCATGACTCATCGCTACGCCACATAAAAATCATCCTGAAAAAATGTTATCTTTGTTCATCTTCCATAATAAAGCAAGATGGGTAGCGAGACGTATGAGATGAGTCATGCGCCACCTTATTTGTACTGGGTTATACTTGTGCGGGTAGGAAAATTATTTAATTATTTTTGATTGAAGTGCTTAAATACTACACAGGTTTTAGTCAATGCTCAATAGCTAATGCTTATTTTAAATCTTCCAAACCACATAAAATAACAGGGTGTTGTGCTTTAAATATAAAAGCTAACCCCATTTCCGGTGAAACCGGACGTCGGATTCAATCCCAGACGTCATATCGCCGCTTGGTGCTTTTTCGAAATTGAGCACACGGGTGCAGAATGTGGTGACAATATACGCCGTTTAGAACCGTGCTCTGGTCATGCTTTAAAAAGGGGCAATTATTATTACAAAACATAAATAATCTTACAAGAAATGCACTTTTAGTAACTGGTAACTGTAATTTAATTAATTCTTTTGTTTTAGGCTCCGAAATCCTTCATGTTTATAATCCAAGAGGACAAAGGTTGCTCATTTGCGAAAATTTTGTATTTTATGCTAACAAACGTTATAGTAATCAGTGCTTTTGGAGATGTGCGGAGTATGGACGTACTAAATGCAATGGTCGAGTGATCACGTGTCTCAAAAGCGGTCAAATAACGAAGTTTAACACTAAACACAATCACAATGCGGACCCGGAATCGATAGAACAAAAATTAAAATCGAACATATATTGTTTCATTAAATAATTATCGCTTTTCTCTTTGTTATGTAAAGTTATTTGTAAAGTTTTATTTATTACACGTCTAGTATATTAAAATGTCTAATTTATTTGCAATTGGCACCATTACTAATTTATTCACATTACCACTACTAATTTATACTAACTCAAGTAGACATCTTTCAAAACCTCACCGACCCTAGATGCACAGAAGGGGAGATGAGAAAAAGGTAAAAAGAGATGACCAATCCGTGTGTTTAGGTTGGTGTGTAACCTTGGTTACGGCGTTGTACGAAATTTTGTTTTCTGCGCAGGTTGGTGAGGTTTTGAATCAGGTCTACTAACTAGAGTACACTTTGTTTGCGCTAATATTTAAATTAATTAATGCACGTATTGCCTTTAAAGCAGCTTAGTGATCACAATAATTATATTGTTGCAGATGATGTAATCTATAAATTTACGAAAAGAAGAAAAATTGTGTTGGTTTATCAAAATCACATATTTAGAAAATGTAGATCCAATGGAATTAAAGTATTTTGGATGTGTATACAGTACCAATTTACTAAATGTAAATGTCGTGTACAAACCACACCAGGAGGAGACTTTATAAGAGTGACATTTAAGCATAATCATGCACCATCCAAACGGAAGTTGCGCTTACTTTCCGTTCTGTAAACATTTTGTTGTTCTATGCTTGCTTGTAGGTACACATGTATTACACATTGTACACCTTTGTAAAAAACGTTATTTTTGAATAAAAATAGATGGCAACTCATAAAAATTATGTTCAGGTTTTCGAAATAATCTTTTATGTAAGGCAGGGATTTTTCAAAAATTTAGTGCTCGAATAATATTCATTGAAAGTTGTATTCGAATTATTCGAATATTTCATGTATTCGAACCGTCTCCATTCAATTTAGCTACCCAAACCAAAATTATATTACTACTAATCAAATTTTGTTTTGGAAATATTTGGTGTTTATGGTGGTATCAAAGCTTTAGAACTCGAGGGTCTGTTAATCCGACCTGGGACGCAACTCGGAATACTTACTGACTGCCGGACGCAATTCGTGTATGCCCACTGATCATAAAATTATTGGAAATACCGGTATTTCTTCACCATAGGCACTACCACATTATTTACCCATTAAAGTAAAGCAGTTCGCTCTAACTGCTCCACGATAACTACGACACTGCAAATGCATCAGCAACAACAATAGTCTTAACTTTTCGAAGTTTGATGGCTTACGTAAATCATGTCACATGTTTAAGAGGGTAGTGAAATTGTGATCTGTGACTGGAAGATCGGGAAAGATATTGTGACTCGCGGAGGAGGGGGGGGGGTAAATTTACAAAGAGCATTTTTGTAATTTGCAATTTACTCTGAGCGTGCTCGAACAAGCTTGAACCTGCTCGAGCACGATCTATACGCACCACCTCGCCACTCGGTGCATGAAGTTCATGTTCGAGCGTGCTGTCTCAACTTTCACGTTCGAGTACTCGAACTGTTGTTTCTGCAATTATAAACGCAGGATTATACAAAACGCTCGTGGAGAACCGTTTCGCTCGCTTGGTAGTCTCGCCTAGCGTCTCGTGCACAAAACTATTGTTTCTATTGAAAATTTTCCCAAGTAGTATATCATTACGTTTGATCCAGCTTCATTTATAATTTACTAATCAATTTTATTATTTTCAGAGAGCCTTTTGGAAAAACCGTATTTCTCTGTCACTAGAAGAGGAAAAAAATGTCTAATTTATAATAATTGCCTTTTTTATATAAATCAAGTGAAAGACGATAAGGTATTTTGGGTTTGTTCCGATTATTACAAAATTAAGTGCAAGTCTCGCATAGTCTCGAATGCAGATGGTGTTATTCGAAAAGCATACATTCATCATATTCATCCACCCCACGTGGATAGACTCAGGAAAACTCGGTTACAGTAGTAGTAGTATATAATTACACATTTCGGTAAATTTAATTTTGTAACAAACTAATGTGTATTAAATAAACTCCCACTCTATTAATTATACAACACATGTTGTATAAATGTTCTTGATTTAATTTATAACAATGTCCTATGAACATTTGTTTAGGTTTCGAAACGAGTTAATTGATTTGGGCCATATTTACTTTGAAATTTTTTGTCTCGTCACTTGGTGACTGCGTCGAAACTTCTGCAATTGTTACTATACAATTTTTTCTTATTTAGTGCATTGTTACTACACGCTACCAGCTACCACGCTACTACCATTTGTCAAAGGTAAGAATTACATAGTTTCTTTAAATTACTACTTTATTATATAAAAATTTGTTATAAATAATAAACTAACTAATCATTTACTTTACCACTCATTTATTAATACTATTATAATATTCCTCTTCTAAATCGTACAAATCAGCTGCCATATCATCTCTCAGAGACATCAACTTTTGATCACACTCTCCCTGTTTAGTTCTATAAATTTCAAATAAAATTACCCTAATTTTACTATTTCCCATCAATTTCTCACCTAAACAGTTTCGAATTTTGCGTTATAGCTTCGTTAACAGACGGAAAGTCGTTTAAAATAAGGTATTGTTTAATATCGGACACGAGCTTCATCAACGATTCACCGGCCCGTACAATATTCGCAGCTCGCACATGCATTTCGTAAGTATCTTGCTCACACTGCGTCATCCTTGAGAGTTGTGAATCGTTGTCGCCCTTTGCGAGCTTAATAATTTCTATCGAGATACACAATATTTATTATTTGTACAATTTGTTAGGCTAGTTACCTTCAAAATTTTCCAACATGCTCTTAACGTCATCTTTTAACCTCGTTCTGTAGGATTTCAATAAAGCTTCTTTGCTTTGCGGTAAACCTCGTTGTGTAGTCATTTTAAATTTCAATCAATTCAGTTTAAAAAAATAATTTTATTAAGGTTAGCTTTGGTTGACTTGACGTTGAAAAAACTTTTGAACTAAACATTGTGCAAATTTGCTACTTGGTGCTGTGACACTTGAACTACTAGTACTAGAAGTTGCAATTTCCAAGACCAAATCGATTATATTATTAGAGATTTTTAATATCAAACTTAAAATATTTGATCTTGTAAATAACAATAATTAGACTAGGCGAAAGTACATGCAAAAAAGTCTGTCTTTATGTGTAAGTTACTTCTTTGTTAGGCAACTACTCTAGCATATGTTTAACCCCGGTTGCCTAACCGGCAGACAAATTTTCACTTTTTTAAACAGCGCTCTGCAGCAAATTTGGAAATTGTCAGTAACGATTACTTTCATAAATTATTAATTGGTATAATTAAACAGAGCCTGTAACTAATTTCTTGAGCGATTTTTCCGTTTACTTAGAAACCTTCAAAGATAGCGCCTTCTAGTTGTATTAAGTTTAAGTTTAGCGGGAATCGAAAACCGTGATTCCGGTAGGGGCAATAAATTACTCCGGTTTGTCGCCATACAACTGGAAAATTGATTTTTTCTTTCTTTATAATATATTTAATTCTATTTCTATACTCTCTCGAATTACGATTGTAGTCGTAGGCTCGTACGGTGGGGAATATTAAATTATTAATTTACCTAAAGGGTTGTATTAAATTAAAAAAAATTAAATAATAAAAATATTATTTTTGGCGTTTTTAAAATTAACGAGTTATTAATGTTTGGAGAAATTCGAAAAAAAAGATAAGAGATCTGTATTGTATAATGTTCGGAGCGAAATTTTCACCGCGCAATAACTGGTTTGTCATTCGCGCTGAAACTCCGGACTCCGGGGTTTGCAATACATAATAGGTTAGTGGGAGTACTGGGGATCCATTGCTGCTGTTTCCGCAAACGCGAAAAGCGGGTAGCATTCCCTTAAAGTAGCTCCAAGTTCGCGAGGCTTTACAGGTGAAATAGTGGGAAAGAGATCAATATACGGAACGGTGTTTTGGTGAGTGAGTGGTAGTTTAATATTTCAAATTTACGTAACAAGACGCGCTTTTATTAGACTACTTTAGAAACGCGTACGTGTTTTTAAATGACATGTTTTCGATAAATCTACAATGTGGATAGTTGTTATTAAAAATTAACGTCACGTTTGCGAATTGTTTGTGATTCGCAACATGCTCGTTTCCAGGGAGGTGTGCCCGTTACTAGCCGAAAACCCCGTGGTTTATTCCTGTTAGGTCCGTTCGTAATAATTTTCTTTTTTTTATTTAAATTAACGTCACTATGATATCGGTGTTAGTGTGCTATATTAAAGAAATGACATGAATGGATGCAAATTTATTGGACATTTTCAATTAGTTTATTTATTCTTCGATTGGAATTTATTTAAAATATGAAATAATGGTAAGTACGAACTGCACACTTTTAACTTTTCAACTTTTGAATTATTTCCCCGCGTTAAATTAATAACTTTTTTTTATAGTCCAAAAGAGATTACTCACTTTTTGCATATTAAATTTTTTGGGCAATTCAACTTTTGTATTTACAGGATTTAGGACAAAAGTCCCGTCACCTTATAAATTTTCCGATTTTAATTCTTTTTTTCGGGTGCTAAAATTTAAATTTTATACGGGAAACTTAAACGGTTTACATCATTTTAAAACTGTTTCGTCCAATTTAACTTTTTGATTCCAATTGCGCTAATTTAATTTTGTTCCTCTTTTCGTGGGAGAAAACTACAAAATCGAATTTTTCAACTTTCACACGAATTTTCCTAAAGGTTTTTTTAAGAAAAGATTATAACAAATTCTAAAAAGTTTTAACTTTTTTATTGTGGAAAAAAGCGAGTTAGGATTAGAAATCTATAAATCGCACATGAAACTGTTTTTTATCGATGGAAATTAAGAAAATAAATACACGCCTATTGGATTTTATCGTTAATTTTTACGGTTGAGAAGGAAATAATTTGTTTCAATCTCTTATATACAGGTTTTATTTTACTAAAAAGTCGGCGTACTTATATTCTCGATCCTGGTAAAAATGTAGTGAAAGCCAATTTCAAATTATCGAAGTAGTAGTTAATGGGCATTATGCAGATGGGCAACTAATGAGTATTTGCTTATTCATAATCGTTAATGAAAATTTTGCTCCGTACGGAAATGCTACTATGGTGCGCGTGCGACCTCTTAACGGGTGTACCATTTTACTGTGTAATTTTTGAGACACGTTGTTCAATATATTGAAAACACCGACAGTGTGGATGATTGGAAAATTTAAATATTTTTCATCACTTTATTATTTACCGAATAAAAGTGTCTAATTAGAGATTTTCTAGTCATTTCATGTGCCAACATGAATCGATGTTAATAATTCACAGGGTGAATTATTTTTCATTTTCTCTACGGATGAAAAAAAATCAAATAAAAAATCAGCCCTTTTCATTGGTGTAGAAATTTGCATACGGTGCCATTGAAAATTCGACAGTTCGATGCATTATTCCAAAAACGGTTAACGAAAAAATATTATAATTACTTCCTAATAATTCTAATACGTTGCAAATGAACCCCAACATACACATATAAGTGAAAAAACTTTAAATGAGAAAATTTGTTTTCCACCAAACGCCTCGGGAATCGAACCCACGACTTTGCTATTTCCGGTAGCACGTTTTGCATTACATTTTTGCATTGCATTAATACGTTTCATTTGCAACGTATTAGAATTATCTAAATAATTAACCCTAAAAATTTAAAAATTTGTAATTACTTCCTAATTTTAGACAAAAAATTAAGGTAATGGAATCTGCAGTACAGCATACTAAGAGTTCCTAAGAGTGAGGTGGAGCGAGTGGCGAGCTGTTTAAAGACGCTTCGTCGTTTTTTGCTTATATCTCCGTAACTAAAAATCCCACGGAAAATTTATTTCTATACAAAATTAAAGCAGGAAAAATTTTATACAAAAAAGGTTCCGTTCATTTTTCTCGTGTTGAGCAAAATCGCGAAGATATGACTGTGAACATTCAGCAAGAATTTTGCTTCTTGCTTTCTTGTTGAAATGGCACTTTGTCAAGTACACATCGCACAATGGTAGTATCAGCATCCCCCTCAGTCTTTGTTGTTTCAATAACACCCCCCCCCCCCCACCAGAGTTATTCAATTTCTAAGACAGCGTCACAACTTTAAAGATACGATAAAATTTTTCTATATCACATCACCTAAAATAAGTAGGTGCGTAGTTAAAGTTTTTTTAAAACAAAATCTTTATTATACCTGTAAGTTATGAATAAGAGGCTTCTAAAATTGAATAGAGCGCTCACTAATAATTCAATTTTGAACAAATTAAAAAAAATTTTTCTTCACAACAGGTGAAGACGAGACCTAAACCTAACCTAACTTTTATTCACAGAAACGCATGCAGTGTCTGATTATCCCTGATTGGACAACTTTGGTAGCTGCTTCTTCTCATGAACTTACGCGCTTACTCGACAGTTTATACATCGCCACTCCGTAAACGAATTCACTGTAACCCCTTCTCCGCGCTATATCTCGAAAAGGACAAAACTTATGGAAAAATGCATATAATCATTCTTGTAGCTAATAATGTTTTCTATAACTTTTATAATAACCTTCATCAACGTACGATCTATAGCAGGCGAGTAATTTGCAAAAAACTAGAAAGAGTCACCTTTAAACTCTCTCTACTACCCTTTGGGACTTTTAGTAAGTTGTACTGCAGGACAAAATATGTAGATACTAAATATGAACACATATGTAGGTAGTACGTATAAGTAATGAGGTTGGTAATAAAATTTAAGTTTAGGAAGTTTCCCAGGGGCATAAACGATAAAAGTTTTATCTGCAATGAGTAGTTGCGAGTTCATTTTTTGGAAATTCTCTGGCTAATTACACTTGACGAACGTAGCGATGAAGCCTTTAAAAATATCGATGACATTTGTTGTCAATTTATACCAGCAAACGCCGAAACTGGAATAAATTTCAAAAATTTATAAATTACAAAACGCTATAATAGTCGACGTAATGTTTGTTTTGTAATATTCAAAAAGCAATTTTCATAAATCTTCATTAAAATGCAATTTTGACTTGTTATCATATCAACTCTAATGTTAAAGTAAAAACGTTATAAAGCAAAACTACATAAAATGTAACGTATACCTATTTATATGAGAATATGAGTTTATGAAATATTGTATAGCTACTATCGTCTATCGATAAAAAGAGCATCTCTCTATTTCCCGTTTGATGGACGTACTATTTAACTGCTTGTCCGTTTTATTAAATAAAATTGATGAGGCGCCTTTGCTCGCATTAGGTGAGATTGTAACGATTATTAGTTGTGGGCAGCACAACAACAGGCCAGAATCCAGAGAAGACCGTCTTACCAGTTAGATATTAGATATATGTCGATGATGTTTTAATGCATCGATGAATACTTATCTCTACTACTCTACTATCAAAAGCACCCGAACACATTTTCTCGTAAAATTTGTTTGCACTCAATAATTTGAATAAGAGCTATAGCCGAAAGACAGAAATGCTCCATCGAAGTCAATTGCGCGAATCTTATGCATACGAAATGTGACTCCTTGACGCTTTGGCTATAACCATATGAAAACGCCAATTCCAAATTGGTACTTCGACATAAAAAAAAACAAAAAACAAACCTATTCTGCTTGAACGCGAACGTTAAATAATTCTAAAAGCCCATTTTGATGCATTTAAAATGCATTTCGATTTGAATCGTTTGAAATCGCTTTACAAATTAAATTTCTGAAAAGTTTCGACCTTATTACACAAAAGCAACGGGATGTTTGGAACAGTTTGTTATTCCCTGAATGAATGAATTTGGTTACATCCAATTTAGTGAAAAATTTGTCGACAGACTTTGGTACAATCGATAAACTAATTTCTTAACGTAAACATGTACTTTGTAATAATTCTCGTTATTTTGCAAAAAAAATTCATTTGTGTAATGAAAATTGAAAATTATAAAATTGAAAACGAAAAAAAATGTTTCGTGCATATCAAAGGAGAATTTATTAAAAAAAGTTTTTTTTTGCTTTAAAGTCGATCGATTTGGAAATTAAATTTAGGGAAACTGTTAGTTTTGTTGTACGATGTATACGATAGTTGTGGCGTATTTCTATTATTCTGTCGATTTTTATTTTGTTTGCCATGATGTAATAACTAATAAATGTCTTAGGGAATAAAGTACATGGATTGTTGAATTTATCCATCCAGTAAACAAGACTCTTTACACAGACGAAATTCAATTTCGCCGTTGAATCGGAATAAGTTTTTAACAAAACAAAAATTATTGGAATTTTGCCATCGATGTTTTCTCTAATTTTCTTCGAATATATTAATGGGGTACATAAATTGTGGAAACAAAAAAGTTCAGCTCTTTAGAATCTTAGGAGTGCTGTAAAAAGAAAAGGAGATTTCCTAATTTCTGTGGACTTTAAGAATAAGAGATTGCGGATTGGCTGGCTGTGAGATGCTCTCAAAGCTCCTTCAGCAGCCCCAAACCTGCTCTTACGATCTCCTACAGTGATATCATTAGGAGTGCTGTAAAAAGAAAAGGAGATTTCCTAATTTCTGTGGACTTTAAGAATAAGAGATTGCGGATTGGCTGGCTGTGAGATGCTCTCAAAGCTCCTTCAGCAGCCCCAAACCTGCTCTTACGATCTCCTACAGTGATATCATTAGGAGTGCTGTAAAAAGAAAAGGAGATTTCCTAATTTCTGTGGACTTTAAGAATAAGAGATTGCGGATTGGCTGGCTGTGAGATGCTCTCAAAGCTCCTTCAGCAGCCCCAAACCTGCTCTTACGATCCCCTACAGTGATATCATTAGGAGTGCTGTAAAAAGAAAAGGAGATTTCCTAATTTCTGTGGACTTTAAGAATAAGAGATTGCGGATTGGCTGGCTGTGAGATGCTCTCAAAGCTCCTTCAGCAGCCCCAAACCTGCTCTTACGATCCCCTACAGTGATATCATTAGGAGTGCTGTAAAAAGAAAAGGAGATTTCCTAATTTCTGTGGACTTTAAGAATAAGAGATTGCGGATTGGCTGGCTGTGAGATGCTCTCAAAGCTCCTTCAGCAGCCCCAAACCTGCTCTTACGATCTCCTACAGTGATATCATTAGGAGTGCTGTAAAAAGAAAAGGAGATTTCCTACTTTCTGTAGAATTTAAGAATAGGAGATTGCGGATTGGCTGGCTGTGAGATCTCTCAAAGCACCTTAAGCAGCCCCAAACCTGCTCTTACGATCTCCTACAGTGTTATAATAACAGACCATACGCGATGGCTCCTAAAGAGACGTAGAAAGCATCGACACACAAACAGACGATACTATTTGTGATGTCCAGTAAAAGCCTAAATACTACCCAGTATTAGCAGGGCACACCAGGGGACATGGATAGGTCTACTGCACTCTGGAGGGTCTTTCAAGTAGAGGCAGGAGGGAGAACGAATTGTCCCACTTATTCATTGCAAGTCAATGCCCAAGTTTTGTGGCACTGAATAGGGCTGGGAAATATCGATCGAGTAACGGCAATTAAACAAAAAAAAATCGATATATCGATATTCTGGTTCAGATAAAACCGCTTTTAACCGCTTTCTTACTTCCATTTCTGCGCATCTAGGGTCGGTGAGCTTTTGAAAGATGTCTACCAATTTCTGACGAAGGAGGTAGATCATCGAGATCAGGTATTTTGAGATCGTCGTCCTCACCTTGGCCGTGCCGCGTGATCATAAGGTTCAATGGTCAACGGACATGCGATCAATGGAGTCGCACGTTTGAATGTGATGCCACACTACTCGAGAAGTTCTTTGAAATCTTGAACTTCTGGCCAGAGCACGAACTTCTGAAATTTTATCCGACGATAGCCTCGATACATCGCAGCTGTCGCTACAACTCATTTACAGAGTAAACTATCAGTGAATTCTCAACCTATAAGACCACTCCTCTCTTTTTCGATTCTTTAATGTAAATAACTTGCCTAAAATACATTGTACAACGATTTGGAGCGTATCGAGGGCAAAAATATAAATTATTCCGCTGTTTAATTCAGGATTACAGCTAAAGTATTGGAGATAGAGAAAAAATGTATGGAAGCTCTTTTATAGTAAACTTAATAAACTATCTTTTTATCTGAACCATTTCTCCGATATCTTTAATTTTTATCGAGATATAAGCAAAATACTATTGTATTGTATTGTATTGTATTCAGGGGTCGATTGGCTACGTGAGCCTTACAGAACTGCGACCAGCATTGATCTTTTGTTCATAATCCTACTCGTATTATATTCTCAGGAATTCGATCTTGTCAACGAAGCCTAGAGTGTCCCAGAGAGGCTTTCTTTTCATTTCTTCAGGCGTTAGTTGTGCCTGCCCTAAGTGTTTCAACCTAAGTCGAGCTAGTGCATCGCAATTGCAGAGAATGTGCTCGGCGGATTCGACCTCCGTTTTACATAACCTGCATGTCCAATCCCAGTTTTTTGAGGTGGTACCTCACTGGGCAGTGTCCAGTAAACAGACCTGTGTTAAGTCTGATTTCGTTCTTTGATAGAAGAAGAAGCTTTTTAGCATTCGTAGACGAGTACTCAATGAATTTCTTCGCCTGTCTATGTCCTGGTATATTATGCCAGTGGGATTTTTTGTTCTCAGTTTCCCATTTTTGGATCTTTACTGTTCTGTGTGTTTTGGATAGCCCACAGAAGGGTTCTGGTCCAATCGGGATAGCTTTTGAGCCTGTTCTAGCTAGTTCATCAGCTATTTCATTTCCTATAACTCCCTCATGCACTGGCACCCAATGCAGGGCAACTTTGTTGCCCTTAGTCAAGCAAAATACTAAAAGAGAGTACATTTTTCCAAGATGGCGGCTCGAGCGCAACAGTTATACCGTTGCCGCTTAATGTATTTATTTTTTATAACCTGACTGGAATATCGATAATATCGATATTTTTAAAATCGCCCATCTCTAGCACTGAGACATTTGACCTTCAGTTTTGGTTATTCGGAACTAATGGATATACAGATTTATATTCTTTTAGAACCCATAATTCAACTGGGATCTATAAAGGGCCATTTGACCGAAATGTAAAATGTAAGGGACAAAAAATACCAAAAAAGGCATACTTTCTTTTTGTTTTTGTATTTCTGTTTGTACTCTGGGTTTGTATCGAACCATGAACGCCGTTAACGCAGAATGCAAAAAGAGCCAAGTTCGCACTTGACACCGTGTCTCCCAAACGGCGTCCAATCTATTATATTTTTGAATTATTATAAATGATTTTCCTTACACTTTTCGTGTATTATACCTGGGAGAATGGCGAAAAGTTTTTAAGAAGTAAATAACATCAATCAATAAAGAAACAGCGTACAGCGTCTGTTAATAATGCATTCTGAAATGTACTTTAACAAATTGAGGAGAAAAACAAAGTTGCGCAAAAATGTTTTTTTAAGAATAAGTAGGTATATTATTACGGGTAGAAAATAATAAAATACACACGGTGAATACTAAAATTTTAAACGAAAACAACGACGTAATTTAGCAAGTTTAATGTTTGGTTTTCGTCGGAAGTTTTTTTAAAGGGAACTTTGAACCCATCATCTTTAATGGTTGTTGAGGTACTACAAGGGATATTCAAATACAAACACAGCACTTATTGAAAATTCATGATGCACCGAAAAACATTGTGCTAATGTTGGTTTTACAATTGAAATTTACTTTTTTAGTCATTCTGTAGGCGTATAGTTTCTCTTCTTATAACTTTACTTTTAGCGAAACAAATTGACCACTAAACGTAGATTTGCGTACGACCATGTACGACTTATTGGACAGATTATTTTTTTATGGTGAAAAATAAAGCGGCCATTGCTGAAAACATCTCAACTCGTCGGGTTTTGTTTATTATAAAAAATTCCTCAAATTTAAGAAAATTTTCGTAAACTTGGCAACATGGCATTTTTAAAATTAACGGATTGGTTGTAACGTCTTAACAATATTTGCTCTTCATGGTTATTTATTGTTCAATTTTTTGACTTTTGACAGATTAATTCAATCGAGTATAACGAGATTTTCTCGTTGATTGAATTGTAATAGATTGTTGGCAGGTCACAGTCTATTAATTTTCTAATAGTTGGTAGTTCACTCGTAACTTTATTGCAGTTGGAATGGCGGATCTTTGCAGTTTCGTGATTATTGAACAATTGAACTATTCAATCAAAGCTGTCATTTCCGGAATATTTCATTGTTACCGCAATTAGGAGGCGATGTTTATATAGAGTCAATAGGAATCATACATTTCTTACTTTATTTAACTTTCTTTAGCAATGACAACACTTAAAGGATTGTCATTTTTCAACAGGGATGGCCAATTGAACAAAAAGCAATAAATATTTTGTGTAGAAAATTTCAAGTGGAATAAATGTCGTATAAGATTTATTTTATTCAAACGCGTATTAGGTATACAGAGTGACCACTTTTACAATGGCACCATGGGAATTTCCTAGCCAGGCAGAGTTGGTCGAATTACTAAATTTTTTTTAAGTTCCTTAAGGACTCTAAAAGCTTGCCTCGAGCCTAAACCTTCATGCTCTTACAGCCAATAAAATCCTATTCGTACGGACGCCATACTTGGTTGTTATACTAATGGGTAAAAAGACAAAAAATATTCCAACGATGTAGTACACGTGAGTCATCTAAGTTTATTAGCTACCTTGAAATATTAATCTAACAATTTATCGACTAAACCGGGTTGCCATGAAAGAACAAATCAATTTGGCCTTTGTATTAAAGAAATCAAATTGTCTTAAATTAATAATTGAATATTAACGAGTAAACTTACTAAAAGCTGAATTACCTAAAGCTGTTTCCACACTATGATCGTATACACATGAGTTTGCTAAAACTTTCGAATATGCATCGGACATATGGTTTTCGATTAAGAAAACTCACAGGTATCGCTATAGACGTTTCCACTTTATAAAATAGGCACACAAACGATTTTGATCATTTTCTGTTGATTTGATGGTGTGTAGAAGTGTCAATATATGAACACACGTGTACGACAGTACGACTCATAGCAAAATAATAGAAGCAGAGCTCGATTATAATCCGCCGCCATAATCGGCGGTAATCTTTTGCATATTAAATGGAATAGATGATAGTTCTGTGTTTAAACATAAAAAACCCATGGAAACGTATGGAACGTTCGAAAGTTAGCAAACTCATGTGTGTACGATCATAGTGTGGAAACAGCTTTAATCACTCGTTTGTTATTTCAAGATGAGCTAGGTGACTTGAATCGTGGATAGTCCAAATCTACTTAGATATGATAATATTAGAGCAAAGTGACTAACTACTACGGGCGAGGCGGCCCCTATAGATCTCTCCTTTTCTTCAGACTTAGGATAAGGTTAGGCTTGAAAGTACTGGGAAAGGTAGCTTCCTTTTAGATCAGGTTGGTACTGCAAAGAAGGCCAAAATTAACTTTGTATTAACTTTCCCACGTCTAGTCACGAAAGTCACGAAATAAATGAGATAAAAATTTTTAAATTAGAAGAGCGCATCAAACAAATGAAGAGTTTTTAATTAAACAACGAAATTATAACCTCTAAATCAAAGAAAAATCAACGTAATTAATGAAGAATGTGTTACAATAATAAGGGTAGGTAGTTAAATTAATTTGTGTGAAAACTGTTGAAAAACATCGTTCGTCTATTGTTTGAAATTCAATTATTTCACTGCTTTCGATGTTTTATTTCAGTAATTAATCATTTTACTTTTTTTCATTTGCTTTTTTATTTTTTTTAAATTTACTAGTACTACCTTTTCTTTCCTGGATAATTTTTGAAAACCTCCCAGGCGTTTACAAAAAAAGTGTAAAAAATGTTGAAATAATACAAAAATTTAATTTAAAAGGTTTTGTTCATTATTTTTTTGTAATTTTTAACAAAACGAAATTGTTTAAAAGTTGAAGTCCTGGTTACACGAAGAACGTAATATCGAGAAAATGTGAAATTTAGATATTTTGTTACATTTTTCATTAAATAATTAAAATTTCGATGGATGTGAGGTGGTCGAAAGTCTATAAACATATCGGAATAAAACAACAATACGATTTTTACAAATTTATGTAGAAGGCTCGAGAGGGGTGGATTTTTGCTCTTTTTAGGTTTTTCGCTTAGAACTCGAAAACTACGCACTATTTGAGAAGAGTGCATCTATATATAAATAAAGTAAACTAAATTTTCTACAAATAATATTTCTTCCATTTTTTTCTTCAGGTGGACAATTTAGGCGCTAGCGCGCGTTAAATAAAAAAAATTGAACAAGAATTTTTTTATCGTTTATAACTCGAAAACTATGCACTTCTGAAAAAAAAGTGTTTTTATACGAAAATAAGGCGCATTCAATTTTCTACAAATTATGCCTCTTAAAGTTTTTTTTTCAAACAAACAGTTGAGGAGGTTGAAGTTTAGGGTATATCGGACAACGTGCCCGGAGACAAATGCCAAAATACAAAAATTCAAAATTGATGCGTTTGATCAATGCGGACTGAAAGAACATTGCAAATGAGTAATAAAACCGACTGTCTGGCAATCCTAAATGGCAGTATTAACTTGGGGGCGGCTCGAGAAGGGTGGCTGTTTGCTCTTTTTCAGTTTTTTGCTTGTAACTCAAAAACTACGCACTTTTTGAGAAAAGTGCATCTTTGTAAAAGTAAAGTAAATAAAATTTTCTACTAATTATATTAAAAAGATTTTTTTCTCAGGTAAACGGCTTAGGCGCTAGAGTGCGTTAAAGTTTGACAAAAATATCAAAATACTGTTTTTTTTTGTTTATTGCTATAACCCAAAAATTACGCATTTTTAGTGAAAGTGTTCCTATATAAAAATAAATTAAATTCAATTTGCTACAAATTGTGCCTCCTAGTGTTTTTTTGTAAAACAAACAGTTTAGGCGCTAGAGCGCGTTGAAGTATGAAGGATGGCTTTTGGGGCTAACACTAAACCGCGCGCGCGGTCGGTCTGCGACCCCGAAAACGTTTAAAAAATATAATGTTTTGACAGTATAATTAAGCTCAGGCTCCCAAATAAGACAGCCACAGAAAAATGGGGGTCGATAAAGTCAAAAACCATTAAAATATGTAATTAATTAGAAACAAAAATATTGCGTCGGTCTGTGTGACTCGGCGCGCCTCCTCCTCTAGTGTTAAAAGGGGCGTGGATTTTGACGTCACAAAAAGTGGTGGGGTAAGCAAAGACTTGACATTTGACATCCTTAGTGAGTTGTGATTACTCTTGGAGAACGACGGTTGTTAAAATCGATAACAAAAATGTAAAATTTACAAATAATGTTAAACGAAGTAAAAGTTGGGTTAAACCTTTCCCACCATCGATCAAATATCCTAATGCGATTTACATTTACACTCGCATAACTATAATTATTCCTTAAATGTAAATGAGAGGGGAAAATTCGAATTAGCTGTGTTTCTACGAGATAACATTTTATGTTAATAATACATGCGTACAGTACGAGATTACATTACTAAAACCTTTCTAAATTGCCAAATAGAACGTCACGTATAAACCAACCCACACAAACCCCCTAAAGGCTAAAGGTAACTAAATTTGAAACTCGATGATTACTTTGCATCGAGTGTAAAAAACCAATTTTGAAAATTGCACAAATAATAAAATCGGTGCCCGGTGAGTTGTTTAAAGTATTTTTAGAAAATAGGTCGATTGATTTGAGATGTATAATAAAATGGATTTAAATTGTTATTGTTTCTAACCTTAATATAAAAAAGAGGGGAAAAATCGTATTTTCTTCAATTCGAAAGCCTTCCAAATAAATTTTTATTTCCAAATTGAATAACCTTAGGTTAGGTGTGACGTATCAAAAAATTGTTAAATTACAAAAAAAACGTTTTTTCTGCACTAAAGTTGATAAATGGCGAATTTTTTTACAAATCAATTTTTGGACAGAAACACCGATGAGTGGGTTGAATAAAGTAGATGTAGGTATCAGATTTTTGTAGTTGCTGGCAGAAAATTTATGCATAATTGGGGAGGGGGATAATAAAACAGACAGTCAGAAAGTGATATGATTATCACAAAATAAGAACTGATGGCTGAGAAACACCTTGTACTCCCGTCGAGATCACACCCGAGAGTGCTCACCTGCTCACTGCTCACCCTTCTCGCAGTGAAATTCGGAAGAAGTCATCCTTTCCTCGCACCCTTGACAAACCTCAACCGTTTTATGGATAAATTCCCGTGCGTACGAGTTAACCCGTACTTGGGCCGAATCCACAACCAACCAGCTAAATTAAACGGAGAGTCGGAGGCTTTATCGGAAACCACTTTATGCTCAAGATGCTCACACTTCTGGCAGCAGAATACGGAGAAGCTCTTTCTTTTCTACTGTATCCGGTAACCGAGATCGTGGTTGAGGTTTTCTCAACCCCGTTTTATGGACAAACTCCTGTGAGTTTACTCGTCAGTTACTGTTATGTCGACAAATCCAGAACCAGATCGCGAGTACTATGCCCCCTCGCGTCGGACTTCTACCTCTATCTTGCGGTTCCGTTCTTGTGTCGTAAGAAATCGGAAATCAACACACTAAACTTATATTTAAAAGTGTTGTAAGTTCGACTGCTTACAGCAAGAGAGGAAATGTCTCGAAATTAATATTTTCTGCCGTAAACAGTGTCGTAATGGTTATTTCCACAATAAGTTTTTTCCAAACAGAGTTTTCCCTACTTTGAAGCAATTTCAATAAATTTTTTAAAGTGCACTTTCAAATAATTATAAAGTTTCTTGTTAGCCGACTGCTAATATATTATTTAAGCCAGTTTGTTAGTTTCCACTTTGTTGGTGTTTGGCTATTAAGGATATCGATTATAGCTTTACTTCAATGCAATTTATGCATTTACGTGTCAAGTACTGGAAAGTGTCACTATTAAAGCTTGTCCATTACAAATTGAAATTGGTTACAAGAAAAGGAAAACTGTTTTATAAATAACATTACGAGATTTTCTTTATGGCGACATAACTAGCTAAAGTTTTCCGATAAATTTTGTTTTCAAATTACTAAAACAAACGAAAACTGCATCGCTTTTGGAAACTTGCAACGGTGTTACTATATTGTTTTATCGATTTGGCGCCTTAAAGATTGAGTTTTTGATAAGTGGCGAACTTAAATAACAACTTTTTGGAGATTATCGCATAATTTGTCTTCTCTATGCTTAGTGAAAGTCTGCTACTTTGATCTGGCTCTTGAAGAGTTTTTAGCGGTATATCTCAAATTGTTCAAGTAATAGTCGCAGTCGTAAGTCGTGTAGTCGAGACGAGTATATCAATGTATACTCAAAATACTAAACTACTATAACATGGCGCAGTCGGTAGGATTAGGGCCAATATAACAGCTCGTGTAGGTACTCTGTACAACAACACACACCCCCGACAGACACCTCGTTTGATCTCAATATTTTTTGAGTGCTCTCCCTGGGTGATGCGTATGTAAAATTTTCGATTCGTTTTAATGCCGAAATTGCGCATGAATATAAATTTTTGGCATTTTCAATTTTTTTCATATAATGAAGTGACACAATTTTCCATTCTCGCGCAGTTAAATCACAACACTGAACATTTGGCGAAACGAAATCACTAAAGTTCATTCCATTTCATTCATTAATAATCCAAGAAAGACATAAAACGTTGACGATTTTCAAAAATGTCAACAACTTTTAGATCATTAATTTTCCCCCTTTTTTAACGTTTGAGTCGAGTTATACTGCAATGAAAGTTTATGTGTAATTGGAAAATTAAATTACGTAATAAACACCACCATTTACTTGTAATAGCCAAGTTTTAAAACATTTCACTAACGGAAAATTAAGTTCAACATTTAAATCGATCATTTTCTTTGTTTTTTATTTTTTTATGCGTACTTTGACGACGCTGTATGCACAGGGAGAGATTAGTTAATATTGTAGCTTGTAGCTTAACGCGAGTTAGGCTTTATAGTAATTTTTACAACCACCAAAACGGCTAAACTTGTAAATTGAGGTGCCATCCAAGACGATTTAATTACGGGTACAGTCCGATACATTACATTGGTTATGTCATTTAATCACAGTTACCAGTTGTTTGTTTATGCGACCTTTCTGTAGGAATTTCAAAGTAGATTTTAGAGCTGCGGCACGATGTAAGCTAAGGGCCCCTCCAAGGCGCTGGGAATCCCCGCACGTCATCCGCGCAGCCGAATGATTATCGTTCCTTTATTTTGATAATGAACTCAGTGCTATATCTCTTCACACTCTTGATATTTAAATCTAAGCTGCTTACTCTACACTAATCCAGGATTCTGCTCCAATCATCTGTTTTTGACTTTTACAAGGCTGTGCGTTTTAAATTATATTTATATTGTATTTACTCTTTAAGTGCCATTTACATAGACAGTAGTGTAATCGTTTTGCTAAGGGCATGCGTCGTCTAAAAGCTTGAATAGGGTATTTTCAATGAACGCGTTTACAATGAAGTATAGTTTGTAAGGTCGTTGCTAACAATCGGCAAAAAGTTTGTAACGTTTAAAGCTTTTAGACCACTCAATCGGCACCAGCCAATCATAGAAGCGCAACTCTCCCACGTCGCCCAGCTATTTGAAATTTAAACAAACAGCTGACAAAATAGTTGCTTTGATTTTATTTCTTCATTTTGGTTTTCGGTAGTACTATTTTAATCTCATCGTTCAAGCTTAAGAAAAAAAATAAGAAAAAAAAATAATTGCCACTAAAGTCTATGTAAATGGTTTTACGCCACGTTGCCCACTTGGCGAGTTCTAGACCAGCAAACTACACCATCAATCTGCACTAAGTTCTATGTAAATGGGGCTTTACTCTAAATTCTAGATTTGGACCCTTCACATTATGTAGATCAAACAGTAGGCAGTGCGTGATACGGGGAAATTTTTCATATATTTTTTAATAGACGCAAACTAAACGAGATATTGACATATTTTTATTTCCACTAGATCGACTTACATTTAAAGAAATTTAGGGCAGTTGCTATCGACTTGAAGCTTTAGATTTGGGTCTCTCACGACTAACTCAGACGGTATCTTTCTCGGGGCTATTTTTATTTCTCCTCTCGATCAATTTGTAGTTTGCTATAGATGATAGAGGTTCACTTTTTGTAAACCTCGGTTTGTCTGTTTTCGACTGGCTACCGTGCTTAATTCGTTATTAATCGCGATTAATCAATAAACGAGTTCATATTTGATGGAGAACTGTCTTAATAGTGAGACTTTTAGTAGGTAGTATACTATGCATTCGCGTTCCTCTTCATCTGGGACGTTTGGCCCCGTCGCCCCACCACGTTT
The DNA here is from genome assembly GCA_950108345.1 of Malthinus flaveolus. NCBI lineage: Eukaryota > Metazoa > Arthropoda > Insecta > Coleoptera > Cantharidae > Malthinus > Malthinus flaveolus. The sequence goes on along the minus strand of OX467286.1, from coordinate 23,968,603 downwards.
TTCTTCGTCGTCGTCGTGCCATTATTAAATTAAAAAACTTTTTGAATTTAACAATGCATTTTAAATTACAAAGTTATTGTGGAAAATGGTTAAAAATAAAATAAGTCTACACCTTATAGTAGATGTATTCTTGACAAGAAACTTTTATTTAAAGCTAAACTTTCATAAAAGCAATTTTGAATGTTGCTTTCAACAGACAGTACAAGAATGTACTTTAAACTTTTGGCATTTATCATTTTTTTCTCTCCAACTTCGCAGCAAGCGTCGAAACATATCAAAATAGGTTATAAATACGTTATCGCTTTTTTTTCGTATTGTACGTTGTTAGGGTAGGTGGCAGAAAAAGAAGTTAATTCATCTTTTATCCTACGTCTTTTATTTAGTCATCTTACGTCATAATTCAATATGCATTCCTACCCCTACTGTTTATTCTCCCACAAGACTACTTTTTAACAAAAAGGAAACTACTTTTTAACATTTGGATGCCTAACATTCTGCCTCACTACGTCTAAGGGCGTCCTCGTCCTATACGTCCTCTTTTAAGGTCGGGCACACATAACCGCACCGCGCCCGACACGTGAGTAAGTCGAGTGTTGGCCCTCATACGTTGAAACAACTGCTAGTCCCTCGTCACCGCACCGAAACCGAGCCGTCGCGTCCTCACCGAGCCCCAATTAGTTTATTCAACATTTTGTCGGGCACTGTACGGTAAATATTGTGATCCTAAAAAACTCGTCTCGTCTCCAATCACCACCTTTTTCTTTCAAGCACTGTGCACGTGTGCACGCACTTTCTTTTGCAGCGGTGGATGGGCTCGACGTCACCGGTCCTGTAAATTTTTTTTTTAAAGAGCCGATCAAGGGCGCCGTAGGCAAAATAACACAACGAACCGCTCCTGCCTTCCCGATCGGCCCATCCACCACTGTTCTTTTGCGACTTTTACGTTTTTTGCCATCTAATCTAATGCAAGTGCTATCATTCCTAACTCACTATAACCAAGGACCATACTATAAGACCGTCGGAGTAAATAGGACCGTCTGAGCCGAAATTTAGTTTCAATATCCCTCATTTTAGGAGATTTATAGTGAATAAGATGTTGCAATAGACATTCCATAGTAAGTCGAAGCTTTAATACAAAATAATGTTTTTTTGAACGGTGTACACTATTTGTAAAGAGACACACCAAATAACCATTGTTACTCGAGTCGAACGTTCAGTTTTTACCTGCTTATTCTAAAATCCTTTATGGTTAAGCTGGTAATACAAATATATCTACCTATTTGCGGTCATAAATCTTGTTCGCAATATATAAGTTACAATCAAAAAAACAATAGAGAAGGTTATCCAAAATTCAAAATACAAGATGGTAATGGTCAAAATTGGGCACGATAATACACAAGCGTTTTCCATGTTTTTATCCCTTTCTTTGTTGCTCTTACAAAGTTATTAAAAAAATATTTCGACTACGATGCTTAAAAATTAGTTAAACTTCGGGTCTCTTTATGTCTTTCCTCTATGCTATAACGAACCAGCCGCGTCAATATTTTCGAAGTGCATACTAACCAGTTGGGTGGGGACCACGTTAGTGCTCATCATAAGGACGAGGTGCGGACAAGTCTTGTGAACTTATGTATTACGTTACTGTATTTTAATAGCAACGCGCTAAATAAAATTTATTATTTTTTATGCCATAGTCTTTTATCTTCCCATACACGTTCCAAAATTTTTATTCTCAACCTTCCATATGAAGCGCGATAATCATCCTGGGGGAATAGTCTAAATTCAACTTTCTTTCCAATTCCCAACTTAAAGAGCACGACTTAAAATGTTTTTAAGTTCATTAAACGATTGTTTCGCACTTTTACTAAACTTAAATTCTGAGTCTTGTCGCAATAAGCCAAAAAGCCTAAAAACGTAACGTTACCATACCTAACCTGAAAACACAACGTGAGGATTATCAATAAGTTGGTACTTATTGATTCTAAACTCGAGTCCATATTTTTTAGCTAGTTGTAGCTCAATCTGGACTTTTTGTATGCTTTCTTCTTCAACTTTTCGTTAAAACTGTTAAAATAATGAGCACTACACAACACATTTTTACTCACTTGCTCATCATTTATGCTATCAATAACATAACATTTTATTGCAGCTTATGGCTTCGTGTTGGGTCCGTGAAGTTACAATCACTACTTTAAAAACCTTTTTAAAAAATTACAGCATAATTTAGTATCAATTTAGTGTCATTTAGTGCGCTAATAAAAAAATTTAGTGCTCGTCTAGTATAGGCGTTATAAAAGTTGGTAACGTGGTTATTATAAATTCGAGCGCAATGACCACCTTCTCCGATTTCATTGAAACTTGGTCATAATTTAGTGTAATTTAGTGCACTAGTGAACAAATTTAGTGCTCGTCTCGTTTAGGCGTTACAAAGGTTGGTAACGTGGTTATTGTATATTCACGCGTAATAACCACCTAGGTAGGTAGGTGCCCTCATTTGTTGCTGGGAATTTACTGTAGAAATTTCCCGGTACTTTTTCGGGTCACCTGTATAAAGAATTTAATATGAGAGGTCACCGGCAATTTTTTATTCTGCAGTTAAAAATTCTTGGCGTAGGTACCTATTCAGATCTTGGTAAAAGAAGATATCAAAGTTAAGGAAGTGATTTATATTGAAAACTGACGAGGGCTCAATAATAATGAATCAAACAAACTAAAAGAGAATAGTTTAAAAAAGAGGCCTACTCTATATTTAAATCTGGAGAAGCAGAGAAGAATTATAATCGAGAATAATGAAATTACTGATGTTAATAATACAAAAGGTAGCATTAATATTCTTAAAACTGGAGGCCAAATACAGCGTGTAAACCGATTGAGCTGCCAATAGCTGTAATGGACAATTAATTTTAGAATTGGTGTGCATATTTTGGAATGTCGCCCTGCTTGGTCAAAAAACAATTTTCAGCAGGTTTTAAGAAATGTACCATAAACCATAACACTCCAAAAATAAGTATCCCAACTACTACTATAAAAAAACTTTCAGTTTTCAAAACACTGAAATATTATGGAGGAGGTAAATTTTGGTTCTTGATTTGGTGCAGCTATAACTCGAGGATCATTTTTGTTCATTTAGCCAACTCCATATCTATACTAATAAGCGAGATCGCTGTACTTAACACGAAACTTCATACATCCGGTATAATATATTTTTTATAAAATTCGGGGGCCGGATAAAATTCGTTGGAGGGCCGGATCCGGCCCGCGGGTTGTAGTTTGGCAACCATTGTTCTAAATTAACAGCACTGTCCACACAAATGATCCTTTATAGAAGTCAACAAATTCCAGAAAAACCAATTACAAGTAACGCAATTTACGTGGCCGAGTGAAAAGAAGTCGTTTGGTCGAAAATACTCCCAAAATATCGTTCCATTTACATACAATGCGTCAACGTACTTCTCAATTAAGAGAAGCAAAGAGAACAGCTGAAAGAGAAGAGTGCTTGCAACAACAACGACAACGAACAAATCGAAATCCAAATTCTACTTATAAGAGTTGTGTTTTTTGATAAATGCGCATTCTATGAACCTTTCATTGAGTATGCAAATATAGAAGAGCTGTCTCTGAGACATATTATGGCTAACACAAGTTTAAATTGTCATGCAAGGAAATGGACCGACGAAACTGTAACAACGTGTTGTCGCAATGGGCAAGTACGCCTAATCGATTCTGAAGATCCCCCACAACCGATTAAAAGTGTGTTAAGCACAGTACAGACTACAGCTGCAACGCGAATGCAACGTTGACAAACGCTGGGCAAACGTTGCATTCGCGTTGCATTCGCTGTAGTCTGAACGACGTTTTACTGAGCGAGCATAGATGCTCGAGGTTTTTTATACGAAACATTAGAAAATACAACGGCGCCTTCGCCATTACATCTTTCGGTGCTCATAAAGTTAAAGAAGGTGCCCACTTTTAAGATTCATGGACAGGTGTATCACTGTATAGGGTTGTTTAAGATACCCGCAGAAATTGATTCAAAACACACAAACGGGAGAAGATGGACACTCAAAATATTGCAAGAGATCTTCAACCGACGGCGGTCATGTTACAGAGACTACTACTATCACACGAACGGGTATAATAAACTGTAGATAATCGATGGGTTGTTCCATATTTTCCTCTGCTGCTAATTAAAAAATTTGCACATAAATGTAGAGTATTGCCATTCAGAACAGCCTATAAAATAGTGCTTTCTTACTAAGAAACTCTTAAAAACATCCACCCCAAAACTTAAGCAATAATAAGGGTAGGTACTTCGCGTGCCACAATTTTGGATACTTTTCTTATCTCATATCTCATATTTTTTATACTATTAGGAGTTATTATTATTATTATTATTATTCGGTTTTCCAAACTAGACAGAGCCCTAAAATGAGGGGGCGTGTGGCCTGCTAGTAAAATTATAAATTTTTTCGAAAAGTTTTTAGAATTAACGCCTTAAAACTAGACTTATCTTATATGTGTTGTTAATAAGTAACGTCTTTTTGGCGGGGGTTGGCGTTGATTGCTTTTCTAAATTAACTTACACTTAACACTAAACGTAATTTAAAAATTTTCACTAGTTTCTTTGGTTGTTTATCGCACCGCTGCTATTCTGGTAGGGTTGGTGGCAGAAAAAGTGGTTAATTCGTCTTTCGTCTTATGTCTTTTATTTATTCATCTTACGTCTTATACATTCAACTTCTTGCTTCCTACTCCTACTGCTTATTCTCCCACCCCACTTTTTAACGTTTTCGTATTATCTAACAACGTATTGTATATTGATCGAATTTAAATCGTATTAGAATATCGCTTATATTTACATTTACACTGTTTATCTTTTAGGCCCGTCATGTGGAGCATTACGCTTGTTTTGGTATCTTCATTGTACACTTAATTTAAAAATCAATAAGTTTTTAATATGTGTGCCAATTGCATTGATCGAAATGGGGATACTTTGGTGAATGATTTTTAAGGTTTGAATACAGAATGTTAGAGCACTTTATACGAATCTTTTTTAATGGAACTTTCTGATTGTATATTGATGAAAGGGGAAAAAATGTTTACATTTTCGTTTTATGATTTATTTATATATTTTTGTTTATCGTTCCTTAACTTTTCAATATTTGCAGTTGTATTTTAAAAAGAAACCTATCTAGTACGATTCCAATCGGCGTACCTAACGATTATTTTTTTGATCTTTAATACTTTTTGTATTAAGGGAATTAAACCCTCTGTATACATTTTACACATTTAATTAAAAATACCTACATTGCATTAAAATAATCAACTTTCATTCTTTTTGTGGAATTAAAACTTCTATAAACGACAACTTTGAATACACATATTGCAAGTCGTTGTTAATAAGCGATAAGCGCGTCGCTTATCGATAGTTTCAACTTGTATCTCGACGCATTTTAGTTCGGTTTTTTGGAATTTAATTCGGTGTACGGTAATGACGCGAGTGGAATGTTGTGAAAGTCGTCGTATTTGGAGGGTTTTAAACACTCGAGAAACAGTTAACTATGTGTTTCAATCAAATATTAATTCCTGAAAGTTTTTGTAGGCACATACTTAATGATGACTCTGTATATATATGTAAAGCATAAGGTGATAGATAATAAATTAGTACTTTTGAAATTTCCGCCGCTTTTCGTTCTTAACTGACCTAACCTAAAAATAAGCTTAAAATGTAGGTTAGAAGGTTATGAAGGTAGGCACGCAGTACGCGATAAATTTCGAAGACAATAATAAACGAATAAAGCTGAAGTTGTAATTTTAGCTGTTTTTAAAGAAAAAGTGACGGGAAATTTGTCGAGAGCGATAAATATCTTCATTTTCAATCCCCGCCCACCACTGCAGTTTAAAGAGGATATTATACTGACTATACACAATACATAATAGACATAACTATTAATGATATCGTGCAACCAAATTATGATATCGGGAAACCTTGGAAATATATAATATTGTCATAAACCACCATCTGTTTCTCACAGTATAAAAATTCTCCTCTTATTAAAATTTCATTTTTATAGCTCTGTACGCCCATTCTGCGCCCAAGGTAACCTATAATAATCGTACATATCTAATGTGTTATGTATCTCTCGATTAAAAAGTGAAAATTGTGGTTTGACGTCATGTGACGTTGAAAGAAAGTGTTTTCATAAACTAGATAAATAGTGCTTAGCGTGCGTTAATTACCTATCACTGCAGGATAAGCCCGTCTGACTTGTTTCCAGAAAATGTTCACTCAATTGAGATACCTATACGCAAGTTTAGCTTATAGTCCGGGATGCAACTCACTTTTAAATGTTTAACGATGCGGGCTGAAAGAACATACCAAATAAGTAGCGAAAACAACCGTATGTCGCTCCAACGTGGCAGCATTGACTCGCGGCTGACTCGAGATGGTAGGTTTTTGCCCTTTTTTTGCTTATAACTCCAAAACTGCGTATTTTTTTAGAGAAAAGTGCTTTTATATGAATATAAACTACATCAAAGGCTCTACAAATTATATTTCTTAGGTTTATTTTCTCAGAGAAGCCGTTTAGGCGCTAGAATGGCTTAAAGTTTGACCCAAAATAAGAAATTCGCCAAATAATTGTTTTTTTGGTTTATTGCTTATAACTCGAAAACTACGCACTTTATGCGAAAAAGGTCATTATATAAAAATAAATTAAATTAAATTTCCTACAAATTATAGTTTTTAGATTTTTTCGTCAAACTAACAGTTTAGGCGCTAGAGCGCGCTGAAGTTTGGTGTATATCAGACGTAGCCTCCGATTTAGTTATCGCTTATAACTCGAAAATAACGCACTTTGAGAGTAAATTGTTTTTATACAGTTTATGTGTTCAGGTGCTAGAGCTCGTTAAAATATAGTTCTTAAAAAAAGGGGGGGGGGGTAAGGCTCAAACTAAACCATAGAGTAAACGAAGAATTTATAGAAACAGTTCTTTGGCCGATTTTGAAATGTTTGTCAAATTTTAACACGCTCTAGCATCTAAACCGCTTATCTAATGAAAAAAGTCTAAGAAATATAGTTTGTAGATAATTTAATATAGTTGATTTTTGTATAGAAGTATTCTTTTCAAAAGGGCGTAGTTTTTGAGTTAGCAGCAAAAAACTAAATAAGCTACTTTTCTTTGCAGTTTACCGCAATTTTCTCATAAAATTCATAGTTTTCGAGTTATAAGCAAAAACCCCAAAACGGGCATAAACCCACTCTTCTCGAGCCACTTCGCCACTCCCTAGTTAATGCGTCCACTTTGGGGTAGCCACGCATTGTTAAAATTTTGTGCTCGCTGCCCCCGGACTATTAGCTCTGCCCTTCCAACTCGTTGAGGGCTCTGACTGTAGAAAACTAATCTGTTAGGTTTAGACAAAAGTTATTATTTACAGCAAGTTTTATAACCTAAAAATATTTTACAATATACAGGGCGTTTCGTTTATGAGATACTTATGATGACATGAATTGTTACGATTTTCTACGTTGAGCCATTATGTGGAGATTCGTGTTGATGTTGAGACTTTCAAGTGGTAACTACATATAACCTCAAGAATAATTATTTCAAATTTACAACATAAAAATTCTAAATTATTTTTAGGCACTAATTACCATCTTGTAGAGAAAACGACATTCAAAATACCATTTTCTTAATAAATGCGCCAGCACTACTGTTGCCAAGTTGAGCAATTTATCGCTAAATTAGTAGCTGTTGCTTACTTTATTTATCATATTTTGGTCCGGTAGACATGGCCGTCGCCAAAAACTTTCGTGTTTGTCCCCGATTGACCCTGCAACAAGTTCTGCTCAGATGAATCACCAGAATTCGAGCCCTCGGAGCCAATCCAACCCTGGTAAATAGTTTCTTTCGTGACCAAAACTGTACGGTATTTCAGCTCGCCGCTTAACAAGACCTGACGTATTTTTCCTTAATGCAAGTAATTAATTTTTCCTTTCTAAGGTTTTCTGTTCTGTAAACGCAATCGAGTTGATTTGCCACCGTCTACCATTTTCACTTTAAATTAAGAAAATGAAAGTAGGTACACCCGCCGTTTAATTTATTAAAAGCGGCTTTAATGTTTATTTACACAAAAAAAGATAATCCCCACCAAGAAAATTTAGAAAATATATTTTTTACACTTATATGGATATAATATTGATCAGACTTAGAGGCGGCAAAGTTTAAGCTAAAGCATTTCGGGAATTAAAGCTACGAAAGTAATAAGTTTTAACCTGTCAAATTTTTTTGCCTCGAGACTTCTTATAACTTAAGATGTAATATATCATAATTCTTTGTGTCTTATTTACTTTAAAGCCAATTTATTTTTTAATAATTATTCAAATTTCATATTTTGTGCTTTTACGTAAATTAGGTACCTACTACCTGTTTTTATTGAAAAACTGTAAATTGCTTTTATGGCCGGGCCACAAAATGGAGGATTTGTATAAATATATTGACTAACCCTCCAATCAAAATGGATTAAAATTAATATGTTTTATATAATCAAGTCTCTAGTTACGTTTTGGGTTAAAATATACGGTGCTTTTAGAAGCATTTCTGTGTAATTTCTGACCTGCAGTTGTCAGTTCCGACTTCCGGCATCATCAAGTACCGAAATGGCGCTTTTGTTAAAATATTGTCGAATATCTGAAATTTCTATTCCGTGCGAACGTTTCTGTCAATTTAAGTTCGTTCTCGTTTCAAAATTAATGAACTACTCTGCTGGTTCAAATATGATTGCTGCGATATTCAAAGAGATATTGTGGTCAATTTAATATCAGCTGTCATTTTTAGTATATTCTGGCAATTCATTATTGCGAAATACATGCGTTCACAACGTTTAGTAATTATCCAACAATATGGGGTAGAGTGGCAATGAAACGGACACTATCATTATCTTAGGAACCAAAATGTATTTCACTTTGACATTTCTAGAAATGCAATTTGCGTTATTTACGAGCCAACTATGATTTTGCCATTTGGTGATTTTGCGAATTGTATAGAAATTTTCCTAGCCTGACTCTGCTATAACTCGCGAACTATTCATCTAATTAAAAATGTTTCTTACAGAAGTTTCAGGAAATTTCATGCCCTATAATTTTTCTAATAACTATTTTTGATCTAGGTGGCGCTGTAGAGAAGATATTCTCAAAAAACTGGTTGTAGAGAAGATATTCTCGAAAAACTGGTTTTAGAGAAATCAAAAATTTCCGACCTTTGTTAAAAAACTGGCAACTTTTCAGTTTTGATACAGAAGTTAGTTTTCCTTATTGATATGTCATTAAGAAGGAACATATTAGTAGGCGACGAAAAAGTAAGTCGAGTTTACGTTTTGTTTAGAAAATAAAACTATTTGAGAAAAACTGTCCCATTCATTGACACTCTCCCCTACTCGGCGTCGCCCCTACTGGGCTGGTTTTGTACCTCCAGGGTTCAGTCCATAAAACGGCAGATGCTTAGCCCTGTCCCGCACTTGATTGGGTGCAGGTAAGGGGAAAAGTACTGACGAATAAAACTGGAAGTAGAGTGTCGACACGTATGCGGTATACGGTCAATTTCACTATAATACCCGCTATACCGGTACAGTGGAGCGCTCGGCGGAGTCATACGCGATCCTCGGATCAATTGGCTGCTGCAGTCTCTGCACCAGAGGAGCTGTGGTCTAGTCTATCTGCAGTTGTACTTTAAATAAGTAACGGGAAGACGCGAGTTCTGGTAGTAAGTCCTCGTACTTCCGTAGTAGGCATGCTCTAAATGATTAGGCACGTGGGCACCACCAGTGCGTGTCTAGGCTACCTAATCCCGGTTGCAGACACAGCCCCGCTGTTGGTGGGTGGCAAGGTGTTCACGAGTGCGCCATCATAGTAGCTTGGCCCCGCTGTTGGCGTGCGATAGAGGGACACCGAGCGCCCGCCCTCATGGTAACTGGTCTGTAATAGGTTGTAACGGATGATCTGAAGGCGATTAAGTAGATGCTGGTGGAAGGGGATTAGCTACCCCCGAACCTGTGACCAGTCTGGTTAAAACTGGTACTGCGGGCAGACGTCTAAAGACTTCTGATGACGTTAGATTTGCAGGGGCTAATGGTTTCCTGGAGGGTGAGAGATACCAATCAGCCTGCCCTGTTTAACCTATGATATATCTAAAGCTAGATGCTAGTGCGATAGAGGGACACCGAGCGCCCGCCCTCATGGTAACTGGTCTGTAATAGGTTGTAACGGATGATCTGAAGGCGATTAAGTAGATGCTGGTGGAAGGGGATTAGCTACCCACGAACCTGTGACCAGTCTGGTTAAAACTGGTACTGCGGGCAGACGTCTAAAGACTTCTGATGAGGTTGGATTCGCAGGGGCTAATGGTTTCTGGAGGGTGAGAGATACCAATCAGCCTGCCCTCTTTAACCTCTGATATAGCTAAAGCTGGGTGCAGGGAGGGTAGGTGGATCTTAGATTCAAAATCTGAACGTACTCGGCGTGCACTTCGGGCTGATTTGGTACTTCCAGGAGCCAGTCCTTAAAACGTCGGATGCTTCTACCTATCCTGAATTTGATGGGATGCAGGTAAAAGGTTAAGCGCTGACGTAAAAAACTGGAAGTGGGCCTCTCGGCCGAGTCATACGCGATCTTCGGAGCAATTGGCTGCTGCAGACTCTCCACCGGAGAAGCTGTAGACTAGTCTATCTGGAGTTGTACTTTAAATAGTAACTCGAAGACGCGGGTAGAAAGTACTTCAGTGCTTCCGCCATGCTCTAAATGATTAAGCACGTGGGAATCCCTGTACAGGCGCAGTCCCGCTGTTGGTGTGTGGCAAGAATCTTAGCACTCAGCACACCATCATGGTGTGTGGCAAGGATCTTAGCACTCAGTATACCATCATGGAAAACCTGGTCTGTAATAGGTCGTCACGGATGATCAGCAATCGATTGAGTAGTTACTCATGGAAGGGCGAGGGGTTTCCTCCGCGTAGGTCGCCAGGTTCGAGCTTAAAACGTTAAAACTCGGCGTGCGCTTTGTGAAAATTATGGACCACATAATCGAAATGTGCTCTCTATTACTTGGATCGTTACTAAATTCGAGAAGGATTGTGCTCTTCACGATACTTCACCAACAAAACATCGAAATGCAAGAAATGAAGCGAATATTGGTGTGGCTGTAAGAGCTTAGTGTTGCAAATTTATCGATTTCTCGTCGATTCGAGAATTGAGGGTACACTCTTATAACTTATAACTTATAAGAGTGTGTTTAGACCACCGTATTAGACGTCGTAAGTTCGTTGATTGGGCTATAGAGCAACTCCAAACTGATCCTAATTTTGATCAAAAACTCATCTTTTCGGATAAACATCACAATTGTTGCCTTTGGTGAGAAAGATTGGTGGAAAGAAGGCTTACATGCGACTAAGGCGATAGTCAAGTTAAATAGAATCCATGGCTCGAGTCTGAATGCAGTACCTATGCGAAATTAAAATTTCTTCTAAATGGCTTTTTCCATTTTCTATAGACGATCATAAAAAAGAAATAAAATTCGTACGATTTGCTTCTCAAAATTCCGTCTTGTGCGCTTTCCCGTGGAGCTTCCTTAAGTAGATTTTTTTTAAATGAGCCGTACGTAAGCCAGTCGGGTGTAGTATCGTGATACGACGCAATTTATAAAACATCTTCCAATAATTTACAGAAAAGACACGAACTCGTAGTAAAATCAATGTTCGACTCAAAGAACAAGATTAAATTTAAGCGATACCGCTAATAATGTCATCAACTTTATCACTCGATGTTAAAAGCTACCCCTTTTCTAGTTAAAATATACCACTTTTATTAATTATTTTTGATTTTCAAATTAGATTGTGGAACAAAATATAGTTAATTACAAAATTATTTAATTGAAATACAAAACAAATATTACGCATGATATAATTTGACGAGTTTCGGTATAATGATTCTGAAATTGTTTGATGTTAAAGATTATCCCTTTTGAATAAATTAGTTAATTAAAGTTGATTCGGTTTGTTTTGGTGAATATAAAAAGCTCAAATGTTGAAATTTTAATTTTCCACTGTCGAATATTTGGTTAATCTATTTACGTTTAAATTTTGTCGAGTAATGCACATAATTCGACCGAAGAGTTACGAATCCAAGACGTGCAATAAATTTTAGTGTATTTAAACTATGTGATGGTTTTCCGGTGATGTAATACCGTTCCTCGGCGTTTCCTTTTGTTAGTATTGTTACTAGACTCTCTTGTCGTCTAGATACATGCTTTACGAAATTTATACTAGTGCAGTGCCGTAATTAAACTTCTGGCACGAAGATGTGTATGGCACACAATAATTGTGGGTGGGTGAGCCTCCCCGGCTGAGGGATACGTTGAGATTGAGGTTGTTAGTCGATCAATAGCACTTCATTTTGAAAAGATCGTGTTAAGTTACGTCGAAGTGGTGGAAAATATTAAAAAATTCTAAATATCAAAAATAAACTTTTATGAAGCACCCCCAAGGTAAAGTACGTAAGGTGTCTACTTGGGTGTTTGTACTTGGTATACTTGGGTATAAAATTAAAAAAATACGAAAATGATTAGCATTTTGTTAAATTTTTCACTCTTGGTGAGTTGTCGCCCTCCCTGATTAATTCTACAGAGCCCTCTCCCTGTTAACTGCACTTTAATTAAAATTGCGTTTTCTACATTAAATCGACCGCTTCTACTATAAACGTCATTTTATAGAATAACGTTAACGCTTTGTAATCTCTTGTCAAGCACGTCACAAGCTATATACATCTCATCATAATATATAAATGCACAACCCCTTTTATGGCAAATTAAATCTCTTCGTTGCGATTATATATTTTTTACTTGAGCGTAATTTAAAAATTTAATCTTTTGCTTATTTTTAGCACGTATTTTGTTTCACGTAAGGTTTTAAAGTACTAAATAAAGTGTAGTAATTCTGTAATAAATCGTAGACATAAAACCACATAAATATAATGTTTATAAAAGAAAAGCTTTCGTAGGGTATGTTGTGTAGGGTGGAGCAAGTTTAAATCTCGTCTTTCTGACCTTTGAGAGATTTTTAAAACGTGCCAAGGACTTGATCTCCTCTGGGGGTCTCTTGGAAAGGTTCCTCGAACTATTCTAAACGGCACTTTACACATCCCGGTTTGCACTCTTGAATCCTCGAAAAAGGCTACAGATCTTCTCGGATAGATGCTTCCTACATAATAGGGAGTCGTCTCAGATACCTATTACAGTATGTAGGTTAGGCTAGGCTAGGTTAGGTTAGGTTAGGTTATGCTATGTTAGGTTAGGTTAGGTTATGCTATGTTAGCTTAGGTTAGGTCATAGATATTTGTGCTGGGTACGACCCTTGGGAATCTACTTTATGACCCATTGCTGACAAGAACGAAAAATAGCAAAGTAAAGCAAATTGCCTTTGCGGACGGCCAGGCCGCAATTGTGATCAGCAAGGACAAGGTAGCGAGACCACCTGGGAGGCGAATGCTGGATGGCAAACAAGGGCCTTGAACTGGCTCGGTGACTCGGACCTGAAGGAAGAATAAAGAAGGTATCGAGATAAGAAGGAGAAATACTACCATTACACCGTCACGGTCTGTTAAATACTCGGTAATTACTTTCTACGATATAATGGTGCTTTCAAAGCACACATACTGACCACGGCCAAAAAGGCTAGAGAGAGGATAGCCTCCCTGAGTCGACTAATAAATGCCAAACATAGGAGCATTGAACGACTGACCCATGCGAAGAAAAGGGTCAAATAGGAAACTCCATATTATTATACGGCGCAACAATATGCAATATGGGCCCAAGCAACAGAAGTTCCTAGTTTTTGAAAAGTGGTGTTTAAAGACCGCTTCAACGGCACAGGTTGTACCAGACCTAAACAGCTTTAGGTGGGTTCTGAACCACCCGGGACAAGGCATTTGACACATAGAAATCCACAGAGATTAGGATGGAGGACGCTGAGCCATGAGCGACCATACAGTTTCTGATGATGGGTATAATTAGGCCAAAGACCGAGAGAAGCAAGAGGCCTAGGGTTTCGACAAAGTGGCTTAAACTGAAATATAGAACTTGTGATAGGGAACTTGTGATTAAGAGAATTATGGTGCGGAGGCTGTGCCCTGCTTGTTTGTTTATTTTATTACTTTATTGCACCTACAGGCACAGAGACATGGACAACGTTGCATACCACCACAAGCAGCATGAAACTATGCCGAGAAGGCGATCCCAGGCTGCTTTCGGCAGCGGCGACGAGAGGAAAAGGGTTTAGTTGGTAGGCGGGTACGGACACCTTCACTACTGGAGCGTCTTTTGAATATTTCAAAACCTCTAAAAAAAAGGTTAGGTTTGATTAGGTTATGTTAGGTTATGGTAACTATTTGTTATTAAGGACACACTAGCCCGTCACTAGGGCTATCGCCGTTCTTGGAAGTGACCTGCTAAGACTTCGACTTTTATATTTTTTCAGTATGGACTGACGGAGTTGCAATCTGTATTAACTAGAACCATTTTAGGAGTTCAGATTACTATATGACGTAGCTCCTATCTGAAAACGGGAGCTTCGGAAGATTCTAATTTGACAAGAATAAGAAAAACCGAAGTCGAGGGGTGTCGATACTGTGGTGTCTTTCGACTGCCCTAGATGGGAGAATAAGAGTACAAGACTTTTTAAACTGGGGAGAGTGGTGGAGCAAGACACACAAAAGATTATAGATTATGATGGAGAGTAGCGAGGGGCCTAGGGCTTTGATACAATAGCTTGTATACTGAGATAGAAAATTTTTGATAGGAAACTTGGGATTTAAGAAACTGTGATACAGAGGCTGTGTCCTTCTTGTTTGATTATTTTATTATGTTATCGCACACACAGGAACAGAGACATGGACAACGTTGCATACCACCAAGAGCTTATACATTCGAGACGAGACGAGACTAACCCAAATCTCGTCTCGTGTCCATCACTAGTTAGGTTAGGTTGAGTTCTGAAAAGGGCCACCAAATGGCGCATACCAGAGGGGTTTTAGTGGGTAAGCGACTGGGACCCCTTCCTAGTCGAGTCCCACACTACCTCCGCTAAGCATCTAGCGGAAGTGCTCATTAGAGTTTCCCCTCTCTAATAAAAAAAAAGTTTATTTTAGGTTAGGTTAGGTTAGGTTTTGTTATGCTAAAAAATTTGGTTAGGTTACGTTAGGTTAGATTATGCTAACTATTTATTATTGAGGACACACTATCTCGTGAGTAGGGCTATCGCCGTCCTTAGAAATTACCCGCTAAGAATTCTACCCTTATATTTTTGCAGTATGGGTCGAGGGAGTTGCCACCATCCTTATTCTCTATAGAACCCTTTACGAGTTCTTGAAGAACTCCATCAGAGCTATCAGGTTTTTTCTGTTTTGAGCCTACCTTGGCGTGGTAGCACAGTTCTCCTTGAAAATACTACTCCGTTAGTCTTCCCTTGAACTTCTATAATAGCAGGAGCTTACTGAGAAGTCGAGGCTGGTAAGCGACTCACGCTAACCCATGTGCCTGTTTGTTAGCTTTTGATTCTTTGTTTTTTTGTTTTCAGGACTAATATTATCCATTTAATTCTTTACGATGGTACCTATATGTATTTCTAGTAATAAGCAAAATCGCAATTTACGTTTCGGAAAATTTCACTTTGAATTTTTAAAATGTTTGACTGCAAGAAAATTGAATTTGTAATTTATAATCAAGTTCGCATTACGAGAGTTACCGATAAGGGCAATATCACTATTTCATGCCGTGCCGTTAGAATTTCAATGATTTCAGTTGCTTAAAATTAGACTTTTTGAGCGCATTAATATTTAACAGATAAACGAATTAAAACTTGCTCTTATTTATTATTTATTTACAAAAATAACCTTTCCTTCTAAATATACAATACAATAAAAATACTTTATATAAATCTCGAACTTGATCGTTACAAAAGAAAATGATGGAATGGTTTTGAGTTTTTGTTATTTAAAAATTAAAATAACGTTTTTTTATAAACCTCCTCTTTGGGCGAATAATTGAAATTTATAATTAGTAACTTCTATTTTTGTTGGGTTTTAATTAAAAACAAGTCGTTATTTTATTTTTGCCCTGAAAAGTTAATCCATTTACATAAATTTTTGCATGCTACAGGGTGTTAGTCGTACTAATCTAAATCATTTCGCCAGTAGTTCTCAAACTTTTTCTCACCGCGCGCCCGCCTTAGTAAAATTATTATTAAATTTCTAACGCACATAATATTGCCCTCCTTCTCTTTTTCTTCATAAGTGAAACTAATGATTACGTCGAGGTTAAAATTGGGTAATATTGAAGATGAAAAAGCTTTGTTAAACACGGCTCTTTCATCGTCTTTTACGTGGTGCTATACCGTGCCCACAAAATTATATTACGAATTTAATAACTTTACAAAGTAAAAGTAAGGGTAATTTATCAAAAAAGATTTGCGTGTTTCTTATTTTTAGTCAAAATTTGTATATTTAATTGCACTTCGTAATAATTGTGATTAATATTGTTATTTTGTTTTTATTAAGGTATAAATTTAATTTTTTGATAAAAATCGAAAAGAGACCTCTTAAATTACGTTTAGAATACGTGTGACATACTGGGCGTTAATAAAATAAAATTACCTACCTATAATTTGATTTAAAAATTTGTTTTTTATTCTACGGTTTTATTTGGCGATTTTACTTATACAAGATGGCGACTACGTATAGCAGGGTTATGCAAATTACGTTTACCGTTGTCAAAAACGGTAATCGATGCAAAGTCTTTTAAATTGGGATCAAGTTGGATGAATTAAAATGAATAGATGGCGCATCTTCGTTTTGTGTTTTTGAGAGGAACTCAATGGCAAAAATCGGAATTCGCGATTTGATAATTCTACGTTCATGTGTACCAAAATTTTTAAATTCGGTCAAGAACAACTCTCCAAATTGGTAATATTCTGATGTCCGGCAGTCGATAGTCCAGTCGTATAAGGATTTTTGGTCAGAATAGTTCCTATACAAAGCTGTATACACGTACTTTAAAATGTTACAAAATCACAAAATCCTAAAAATTTTGGCGGCCATTTGAGATATTCAAGGTCAAAGGTCGCAAAAAACTGTTTTTTTGCAAATAACTCGCGTCCTATAGATCGTACGTTGATGAAGGTTATTATAAAAGTTAAAGAAAACATTATTATCTAGAAGATTGGTTTTATTCATTTTTTTAATAAGTTTAACCTTTTTCGAGATATTGCGCGGAGAAGATAACGCCGTATAAACTGCGGAGTAAGACGCGTAAGTCTTATAAAAGGAGTCAGCCTCCAAACTTATGGACTAATGGATAATGTGGCACTGCATGAAGTAGAATAAAGATGTTATTAAAGATTTGCGAAAGTAAGCTTAGTAAGCGCGCTATTGAACTTCAGAAGCTTCCTATTCACAACTTGGAGGCACGATAAAGATTTTCCATATCCCATCAGATAGAATAAGGACGTATTTAAAGGTTTTTTAAAAACAAATCTTGATCGTACCTCCAAGTCGTTAGTAAAAAGCTCTTGAAGTTGAATAGCGCGCCCCTTATTCTTACAATTTCGAAGAAAACTGTTTTTAAAATTCTTCATAAAATACAAAGGCGCCACCTGGCACCACTCTGTTTCTAAAAAATCTTGTCCTCTACTTACTGGCTTATTTTATTTTCCCTAAAAAAGTTCCTGAAGAACGTGCTAATAATTTTGTCTGTAACTTTACACCAACCGAGATATCGACATTTAGCGAAAACTTGAAAAATCAACTTTCTGTTTATATCTCCAAAACAAAAGAAGATCGCGATTTCCGGTTTTCGCCATTGAGTTTCTTTCAAAAAAAGAGTTTGAGGATGCGCCTTTCATTTTTCCATATCTTTTCTAGTTATCGATTTCTCCATAAAAACCATCGAATTTTACCCACCCGGTACGCCTAAAATACTTTGCACTTTCACACAGTATGGGCCTGCGAGGCTTCAGTGCGCTTTAAGTCCTTCAAATATAACCTAAAAAGCGATTTTAGTATTTTTTTAAACATAAAACGCCATATTTTTTATAAATGCTGTACCTGTACTCGTAGAAAGTGTCTGATCGAAAATTACATGACGTATAATCGGTTGCTGGGCCTCGCAGGCCCTCGATGTGCACCCTAGAGTTAATAACGAATTTATACAGCTCGGGTTTGCAACATACCTGTCTCGTCCTATTTTAGGAGTTTTAGCAAGTATTTCCAACGCGCTCGAAATGGTTTATTTTTAGATTTTCAATGCAACGTTTCGTTTTCAAACGACCATCATCAATCTATAATTTTTTACACAACATTTAAAAAAATTCGATTTTTACTGTTATTCGTCATTAGAAATACGATTCTACACCATTTCACATTAGACTTTACTGTACAGGTGTCAAAACAACAAACTAATGAAAACAAACGAACAATAT
Organism: Malthinus flaveolus; assembly: GCA_950108345.1. Taxonomy (NCBI): domain Eukaryota; kingdom Metazoa; phylum Arthropoda; class Insecta; order Coleoptera; family Cantharidae; genus Malthinus; species Malthinus flaveolus. The sequence goes on along the minus strand of OX467286.1, from coordinate 23,950,084 downwards.
ACATTTATTATATACTCGGTTACATTGATGTTTGTTGCTTTGGAGCTTTGTTCCTGAAACTAATGTTTTCAAACGAGAAAAAAAGATAATGCTCCAAGTATCGTGTTACCTTTGCAACTGAAATGCTACTCGAGCAAGTGAAACATATTTAGAAAATTATCCAGAGACCGCAGCCATGTCAAACCCCATTTTAGAAGACCAAGTTTAATTTAAGCTGGCGTGGCGCTTATAATAAGCCCCAAGAATCCTATCACGACCTGAGTTAGAAAAGCTGTTCTAGGCGATCCTTGAAGCCGACCACCTAACAAATTATCAGTCGCATTTAGTATAAACTAAAGAAGAGTGTTTCTAGCGCAGGTTGGAATTAAAAATTTGTTAGATTGATGATGGTCGCGCCAAGACGAAACGTTGCATTGAAAATCTGAAAGTGACACTTTACGGTTTCTTTATTTCTTTACAAAGATTTTGACTTTCAATAATGGTAAGACTTTATCTTACTGATTTAAATCGGCGAAAAACGTCGGTGGGGATTCATCTTAAAAAAATTTCCACGTAACTTTATACAATTTACTGTAACGCAATGCACACAGATGAAACATAATACGATAGAGAAACGATATTTGATATTGAGGGGTAGGTAAAAAAATAATGAAAAGAGCCAAAAGCGTAGAATTCGGAGAAGGTACGGGAAAAACTAAAACTTTCCAACTACCTACCGCAGTTGCAAGCGTTCAAAAATTAAGCGCGCATCGCATCTACTACTCCACTTACCCGAAAATTAACTGAAACACATACTATCGAGTTAACAAAAAACTCTTCAAATTGCAAGACTCCGGGATATACGCAAATCCAACATTAATAATACGGCCGTGTCTCTTTATGGTAATTCGTAACCGACGTTACATTTCAATAAAATTATTCCATCAACTCCTTTTTACAATTAAATTTACCAGTACGTCAATACCACTCCGTCGCTCGCCCCAATTTTTCTTCAATCTAAAGAGAAATTTTAGAATTTGAATAGTGCGCAAAATTTTTTTTTAAATAGAAACGATTTTAAGATTTACATTTTTTAACATACAGCGTGTCCCGCGAGAGCATCTCATAAGTTGGTTAGAAATAAGAGGCTTCATCACCTACAATACATTATATTATGGCACATTTTATGTAAATAAGCTCAACTTACGCGTATTCGCGAAGTTTCGCGAGACAGACTGTATAAAGCGAATATCTAAAGAGCCCAACTATCGATTAGTTGAAAAAGGGAGTAAATTTTTCGCGAGTTTTCAAGTAAGCCAATGTTACATTAGTAGAGTAGCATGTGGTCTACTTACGGCTTAGACTAGAAAATTGTTGCACGAATTCAAGTTCATTTCGTGAACATTTCGTGCTTTAAAATAGTAATTGATTGCTTAGTTTAAGGTCAAAATAAATGCATTCGAGTTTTAGGTCAAATTTATTATACGGGGTCGGGTTCTAAACAATAAATTCGTACCACTCGGTAGCGGTACAAGTTTTTGAAATATAGTGGCTAAAATTACGCGTAGCGGTTAATTGAAATTTGATTTTACGTATAACTAACGTTGCTTAAAATGTCTATAGTTTCGTCATTTTGGAGTACGCACTAAGTACTAATGCATTATCTATAGCTCTAGCGCTGCTAAGTTTTATTGATTTGCCCTAAACCAGCAACCAGCAAGAGTATCAAACGATTTCCACTTGAGTTATCTAGAACCGCAATGTACTTACACTTTGACATAAACATAAATTCAACTATACTGCATAAAAGCACATTATTGGATTAAGACGTTTTGACATCAATTTAACAATTAATATTTAGAGTATTATTTTTCGAAAGGCAAAATTTAATCCTTACGTAACTGCGAAGCATTAGAATCAATTTAAATTTAACGATTACTTACCCACAACTTTATTAAATAGTTGTGACGAGTAATAAAACTCCGAAAGTCCGTCTTGTGACGATTTATGTGACGTAGCTGCTTGTGCTGGACAATATCGATAATTTACTACCCATAATACTGTAAGACTGTTAGCATTTAAGAAGTCCATAATAATGAGATGCGCAGTTAAGGCCCAGTTGTATAAACGAACTAATCTCGGAGTCGGAGTTATCCACGATCAACCTAAACCAAGAAGTAATTTTAAGTTAAATTGAAATATATTTGAAAAAATGAATGGGTTAACCCTGGACCAACTGCCTACGAGCTAACTAAATCTAATCCACGCTAAGATCTAATCTTATATTCAGACCGTGGAGTTAACTCTGACTCCGAGATTAGCTCATTTATAAAACTGGGCCTGTACGGTTGTAGTTACGTAGATCCGGGGGATGGTTCAGAACAGAGTTTCTCAAAATTTTCCGGTATCGATACTATTTAAAAGTATCGAGGTATCAAAAGTATCGCGGTTTCGAAAGTATTGAGGTATCGAAGGTACCGAGGTATCAAGGTATCGAAAGTATCAAGGTATCGAAGGTACCGAGGTATCAAAGTATCGAAAGTATCAAATTATCGATAGTTGGAAAGAATTGAAGATATCGAAGTATCAAAAGTATAGAAAGTGTCAAGGTATCGAAGGTACCGAGGTATCAAGGTATCTAAAGTATCGAATTATCGATAGTTGGAAAGAATTGAAGATATCGAAGTATCAAAAGTATAGAAAGTGTCAAGGTATCGAAGGTACCGAGGTATCAAGGTATCAAAATTATCGAATTATCGATAGTTTGAAGGAATTGAAGGTATCGAAGTATCAAAAGTATAGAAAGTATCGAGGTATCGTAAGTTCGAATTATTGATATTTTGAAAGAATTGAAGGTATGGAAGTATCAAAAGTGTATAAAGTATCAGGGTATCGAAAGTAACGAAAATTCTTTAGTTAAAAAAGCTTCATATTTTCTAAGGTGCTGTAGTATTTCTTCCTCCGGTGCCTATGCAATGCAGAATGCACACAACTTGAGTGTGCAATTTTAGTGAAAATTGAAGTCGTTCCTTGATACACGATGTATTATATCATTTGTTTCGTCTGTGAATTACGGTTTTCTTCGATACCGAGATACTTTGGATACCTCATTACTCATTACTTTCGATACCTCAATATTTTCGACACTACGATACTTTCGCTACTTCGATATCTTTGATACTTTCAATACTTAAGGTACTTTGATAATATTTACACTTTCGATACTTTTGGTATCACGATATTTACGATACTTTGATACTTTCGATACTTGTAAAACTTAAGATACTATAAATACTTTCGATTCTTCGTTATCTTCGATACTTTCGATACTTTTAATACTTGAGATACTTTGATGCTATCGATACTTTCGATACCTCGATACTACGATATTTACGATACTTAGATACTTTCAATACTTAAGGTACTTTGATAATATTTACACTTTCGATACTTTTGGTACCACGATATTTACGATACTTAGATACTTTCGATACTTGTAAAACTTAAGATACTATAAATACTTTCGATTCTTCGTTATCTTCGATACTTTCGATACTTTTAATACTTGAGATACTTTGATGCTATCGATACCTCGATACTACGATATTTACGATACTTAGATACTTTCAATACTTAAGGTACTTTGATAATATTTACACTTTCGATACTTTTGGTACCACGATATTTACGATACTTAGATACTTTCGATACTTGTAAAACTTAAGATACTATCAATACTTTCGATTTTTCGTTATTTTCGATACTTTCGATACTTTTAATACTTGAGATACTTTGATGCTATCGATACTTTCGATACCTCGATACTACGATATTTACGATACTTAGATACTTTCAATACTTAAAGTAATTCGATACTATTTACACTTTTGTTACTTTTAGTACCACGATATTTACGATATCTAGATACTTTCGTAACCTCGATACTTTTGATACTTGTAATACTTAAGATACTTCGGTACTATCGATAGATTGGTGGTACAATTTACGAAACCTAGATACTTCTTCGATACTCTCGATCTTTCAATAACTTCGATACTTTCGATACTTTTAATACTTAAGATGCTTTGATACTTTCGATACTTAAGGTACTTCGATACTATCGATATTTTCGATACTTGTATTACTAGAGGTACTTCGATACTATCGATACTTTTGATACGTCGATACCACGATACTTGCGATACCTCGATACTTTCAATACTTTGCTACTTTCACACTTAGATATTTTCGATACTTGTAATACTTATAATCTTCAATACTATTGATATTTTTGATACCCCGATACACACCGATCTACATTTTTGGTACTTTCGATACCACGATATTTACGATAACTAGATACTTGCGATACTTTCGATACTTTTGATACTTAAGGTACTTTGATAAGATCTACATTTTTAGTACTTTTGATACCACGATACTTTTGATAACTAGATACTTTTGATACTTTCGATACTTTCGATACTTTCGATACTTTTAATAATATTTGTAATACTTAAGTTACTTGGATACTATCGATCCTTCGATACTTACGATATTTCTATACTTTCGATATCTAGACACTTTTGGTATCGTTAGGTGATATCACCGAAGGATACTTTGACCAGCTCTATCGATTACCATTGACATCTTTATTTATTAATTTTCTTTAGGTAACGAATTACTACTTGCTTAAAGGAAAATAATATGCGCGAAATCCAATGGAAAGTAATCTGGAAAGCTTGAAGTAGATGGCGCTAGGAGTTGGAGTCATGTGAGTCATGACAGTGAGGACATGACAAGAAAGCTTTAAATGCGATATTCTTTAGGGAAAAATTGATAAAAAATCTCATATACTGAAGATAGAGTTTTAAAGAATAAAACAACATTAATTTTGACATTTGCCAGTAGTGCATGTCTTAATACACCTAAGCATAGAGTCATATTTCGTTAGAAATGTAAAAGTTTAAAATTTCTAGTTTATGTTAGTAAAGATTTATCCTTGTCCTTCGTCATTTCGTTTTGTCTTTTTAAAGCCGCCCACAGACCTCGTGACATTTCTTCGGTCATCAGAGTTGTAACAAATCGTTCTGATTGGGTCACTATGACCGATGACCGACGAAAATTACAAGCTCTGTGGGCTCATCGGGCATGAAATCGAATCACGCCAGCTTGTCACTATGACCGATGACCGATGAAAAATCACGAGGTCTGCAGGCCTAACTAACTTCTACAGTTCAATCTACAGCGAAAACGGCTCAGAAAGACGAAAATTACCGATGAAGATTGGATAGTCTGACAAAAAATGTTTAATATCATTTGAGATTGCAAAGCTCCGTTTTACATTATAGGAGGCACCAAAAAATTTATTAAAAAACCATGCATAATGCATAAATGTGACTGACGTACGCCGAAATTTGCTTATGTTGCTGTAAGAAATCTCGAAGAGACTTGAAAAGTAATCTAGTCGTCTCGAAAAACACCCAATGGTGAAAAAACATGTTATTTTGGCTCGTATGACGCCGAGCTAGTAGAGGGTAAGATTACACAAACATGCCATAAAAGCTTAACTTGACATTCAGTGTCTTGTTATTTCATCCCTTAAAATATGTTTGTCAAAATGGCATCAACTTTCTTTTTTTTGCTTTTAAATCGCTAAAATAAAAATTTACAACTAACGCACTCTTCTTTTATTAAAAACTCGAAGCAATTTATTTTAGTTTCAATGGTTGAAAATAGTTTTGCACTTATCTTAAAAGCTGTCTTTTTGTTCGTTTGGAAAATTTACTGTCGAGAACTTGTGCAACTTTCGAGTATCATTGTGAATATTCATGATAGTTTATTATCACGAATTTTCAGGAAGTTGCTGTCTAATTGCACGTTTTGTGGGCTTCCTTTTTCTTGAAATAGGTATTAGAGCATGCTTTGCAAAAATTATCCAAGCGGATACTTGTAATTTTTAATTAAACTCAACTCGGAAAATACGTTTTTTCCAAGCAATTTTTTCGTTTTTACGCGTTAGAGTGGATATTTGTATTTGTGTAGTTGAAATTCCCTACGGGAGCTTTTAACAGAAATAGAAGATTTCACGAAAGTTGACATGCTTGTAATAACTCATTGTTACTGTAAAAGAGGGAGGTGATGCTTAGTATTAATATAGAATGACTTTTTGACGCACTGTCGACCAATTTGCGACTTTTTATTTTTTCGTCGACTTCGTCTACTTTGAAAAAGCATTCTGATCGAAAAAAATTTTTAAATTTAATTTCTCGAAGTTTCAGGTCCCCCTGAATTAAAAACGCTAAAAAATAGAACTCTTAGCAAATTTATGTCTGCCTGTGTGGGTGTGTATGCGTCACATAAGATGTGACATCTTATGCGAACATAAAGCTGTACTGTGGCATCCGTTTCTTTTGTGGCATCTTACACCCTGATGCCACAACGTTTATTGACTTTGCTTCGGCTACTCGGCTACTATTTGAATTTTTTTTTAATTTGGGGAGTACATGCAGCATACCAATTTCTTTCTACTGCCTAGCTATTCATGGTGCGTGGCTCATCGATAGTGTCACATGTCGGTCTTATGCACATATGTCACAAACATAGCAAGCGTGGTTGGGTGTGTGTGTGTCAAATAAAAACTACGAAAGAGATTTTGTTGCAATTTAGTTTCGGCCACAAAATAAGCTTTTAAACGAAATCGATACAGGGTGGTTCAAAATAAGGGGGTTATTTTGGTCACATTTCGGAAAATCTTGATCTACAGTATTTATACTCGGTCATAAGTTAGAACACATCGGACCTAATTTAAAAAACAGTTTTGAAATTGGTACATTCAAAATGGCGACCAGTAGAGCGATCGGCTCATTTTCTAGATTTTTTATTATAACTTCGGAGATAATTATTATTTTAAAAATTTAAAAACAGGAATATGCAGGCAAAATATAGGGCTTTAGTTTTGATATAGTCGATTTTTGAAATAATGTCAAAATTACCTACTTTTAAAAGGCCATTATAAATTGTGAATTAATTTCCAAATATGGATACCTACCCTTTAGGGTATCAATAATTATTTAAATGAGTCAAGTTAAATAACTCTAAATTAATCACTTTAGTAGTGTAAAATCGAGTTTTAAGTAGAAAAAGTCAATCACATCACCCCCCGGGAATTGAGCCCGGGCACGCCATATCCAGTAGCATGGAAGTAACCAACTACACTAGGCGACACGACTTACTATCTCTTCTTTCCGTCTCAGCCTAAACTTTAGAGCATCGAGACCGCGAAATATTTTACACGATTTTACACTACTAAACTACTAAAGTAATTGATTTAGGGTTATTTAACTTTACTCATTTAAAAGGCCAAATTTGACTACTATTATTTGGTACCATATCTGTTATCTTTTTAAACACTTTTAGAGCTTGTAGAATTAGCTTCAACGCCTACGAAAAAGTCATGTCATTTTGATTTTCGTAGTACATCGCAACTCTATTTCCAATAGAAATAAATGCCAAAACAAACGTAAATTACGACTTGTCACCGCGACGCTGTAGCAAAAGTGTGTTTTCTTGGGGCCGAAAACGATTGTAAATCCACTTTATTGATTAAAAGTTTTCAAATGCGTACTGCGTGGGCTGTAACAATTAAATTTTTGAAACGTATCGCCGTTAAAAAGTCGCTCGTTATAGAACAAACAAAAACATTATTTTTTCGAAAAGTAATGAACTTATCAACATCAAGCACAAAATTTTTCTCTCCCGAAGCTCGAAGACAAATGCAATTATTTCCTTTATTTTGACCTATCCAGTTAATTGAATTTTTACAACTCTGCTAAACGCAATTTTTATTAAACAACAGCACCAATCTTCCGTGTTACGAACTAATATAAAACTGAACAAAGGTGATGTTATATAGAATTGGGTTTAATTTCAAATCGAATATTACAAATTGTGTTATTTTCACCTCGCTATTCTCTTCTTTTTTTCCCCTAATAAACTAGCACTTAATGCGCGAGTTTCTATATCGGAATCATTTAAGAATAGCGTGTTTTATTTAATATTTGGTGTGTTAAATGGTGGGATAGCAAATTCACACTTAAAACTTTTTCCCGGCTCTATACATTTTACGCATCATCACACCCTTTCACTGTATGCAAAAGTGTATATCTTCTTTATTACACCTCTCAATTTACGGGTCATCTCTTTTTTGATATTTATTGGGTTATAAATTTGTATCAGGCGACAATAAAATATTAGAGGGACCTTTTTTATATTAAAACGAGGCTAAAGTTTAAAAAAAAATGGCAGAGACGAAATAATTTTTTTTGACAAATAAAGGATTAGGTTACTTTTGAATTTGATCATTCTAACGCGCGAATTCATAAAAATGATCTATTGAGGTTTTTGCCCAACTCAAATATTAAGCGAACGAAACTTTTATGGACCGAGAAAGATATTGGGTGGTCACAATGTGAATATGTAGGTACTCCTCTCAGTGCGTTTTCACGTTCGCTCTTTACACCTTTCAGGACGATCAACTAGCAAGTACGATCTTTACTAAGGTTTTTAGAGAGGAAACCTGAACAACACGATCAAGACGTTAGCATTATCACATAGTAGACGAAGCTAGAGAGGTGCTCAGTCGAGTTTGAGCTTCAGAAAGTTTCACCCTCTGGAGCGCCTGGCCACATTTTGTCTAATTAATGACCAGTTGGGTCAAAAGGCACTTCGCGTATTTCACCTTCCGCCTGACCACCTAACTAGCTTCAATTTCAAAAACTTACCCGACTCTTTAGTAAAAACAGCTCCGTAGAGACAACCCCTCCTACCCTCCTCTCGACGTTCATCATTGTAAATTTAATTTGGATCTTTTCTTTTCGAATGTTTTCAACAACGAAAACACGAACGATTAAATAATTTGTTTGTGTTTTAATGTCAACAAGTTCTTCTCGTTTTTTTCCAACAACTTTTACTGAATTGTTTGGCGCCCTCGTGAAATTGGCATCTGCCCAAATGTCATTGCCTTCCTACGCCGCTAAATAAGTTTATCGACGCCCTACATCTTCTTCTTCTTTTAATTTTCTAAAACAAAAATTTACGATCGCGAGCTTTTGCGAAATTAATAATTTACAACTGATGTTTTTAAAGACCACAACTAGTTGCTTAATATTTTGTTGGGTAAAATAATAATTTTGAGTTTAAGGTAAATTTGAGGAAAACTTTAAAGAAGTATCGATTTCTTTGTGGGACGTTAAAACTTAATTCAAAATTATTGAGAGTACAGTGTTGCCACGTTGTGCATGTGAACTAATAAAATGATGAATTATTCAAACACTATAGTAGCGAGCTACACGACTTCCCCATTTTTGAAGCAAAAAACAAATTTTTCAACCCTATTTGTAACTGACAAAAAAAACCTTTTTTTGTTGCTATAAATCTTTAAAATTAAGCTCGGGTTAGTTAATTTAAACAGAGTTCTCTAAAAAATATTACACAAGAAGAAACTTTCGTGTAAGTTATTTACCTTACAGTTTTAAACTTGGAAAGTTTTAATTAATGTCTTCTTTGTAGATATAAGTATCTTGTTAGAGTGCAAAACTTAGTGTTAAAATCTTTTAACATAAAAAGTTTTGAGTGTATGAATATTTAAACTTTCACATTTTGCACTGTTTAAGGTTCAAGAGAAAATTTTGCGCTTGTAAATAATTTACCATTTACCACATCAAAACTCAAAATTTCTCTTACAGTTAGTAGACATTACAACAGACGCCCCTATTAAGAAAGGTTTTTTACTATCTTTCGACCAATTTCGTTCCATGCCAAATTGTACAGTTCGTAGTCGCTTGTAGTCGAACTAAAATAGCCATTTAGCCAACTTTAGAAGGCTTCTATTATAAGCACAAAGCACATACTTTCTCGAGTTTAAGTCGTTCTAACGGTTTACGTAGAACGGAAATTGTGAGTTCTGTTTTAAATGAGGGTAAAGTGGCTAGCACGACGCTTTCAACTGCCTATTGCTACCTCATATTTATTCTTTCTGCACTCTTTTTTAACTCGCAGTGTACTATCAAGTAAAAAACGCCATGTTTTCCCAGCGAAATTGAAACAGAAATCGGTAGCACAAGGTTTCCAAAGCTATACTTACTCAAAGGACGGAAACTTTACGTACGTATAGCAGACGGTTTATAACTCGAAACTACTCACTTTGTGAGAAAAATTCTTTTATATGAATATAAACTACATTACATTTTCTACAAATTATGTCTCTTAAGTTTATTTCCTCAGACAACCAGGTTAGGCGCTAGAACGCGTGAAAGTTTAACTAAAATCCAGTAATCTGCCAAAAAGTTGTTTTTTTCGGTTTATTGCTTATAACTCGAAAATTACGCACTTTATGAGAAAAGTGTTTTTATATGAATATAAACTACATTAAATTTTCTACAAATTATGTTTCTTAGGTTTATTTCCTCAGACAACTAGGTTAGGCGTTAAAACGTGTGAAAATTTAACAAAAATCCAGTAATCTTCCAAAAAGTTGTTTTTTCGGTTTATCGCTTATAACTCGAAAATTACGCATTTTACGAGAAAAGTGTTTCTATATAAATTTAAGCTACATTAAATTTTCTACAAATTATGTGTCTTATGTTTATTTCCTCAGACAACCAGGTTAGGCGCTAGAACGCGTGAAAATTTAACAAAAATCCTGTAATCTTCCAAAAAGTTGTTTTTTCGGTTTACCGCTTATAACTCAAAAATTACGCATTTTACGAGAAAAGTGTTTTTATATGAATTTAAGCTACATTAAATTTTCGACAAATTATGTGTCTTATGTTTATTTCCTCAGACAACCAGGTTAGGCGCTAGAACGCGTGAAAATTTAACAAAAATCCTGTAATCTTCCAAAAAGTTGTTTTTTCGGTTTACCGCTTATAACTCAAAAATTACGCATTTTACGAGAAAAGTGTTTTTATATGAATTTAAGCTACATTAAATTTTCGACAAATTATGTGTCTTATGTTTATTTCCTCAGACAACCAGGTTAGGCGCTAGAACGCGTGAAAATTTAACAAAAATCCTGTAATCTTCCAAAAAGTTGTTTTTTCGGTTTACCGCTTATAACTCAAAAATTACGCATTTTACGAGAAAAGTGTTTTTATATGAATTTAAGCTACATTAAATTTTCGACAAATTATGTGTCTTATGTTTATTTCCTCAGACAACCAGGTTAGGCGCTAGAACGCGTGAAAATTTAACAAAAATCCAGTAATCTGCCAGAAAGTTGTTTTTTTGGTTTATCGCTTATAACTCAAAAACTACGCATTTTACAAAAAAAGTGTTTTTATATAAATATAAACTACATTAAATTTTCTACAAATGATGTTTCTTAGGTTTATTCCCTCAGACAACCTGGTTAGGCGCTAGAGCGCGTGAAAGTTTGACAAAATTTCGAATTCTGCCCAAACATTGTTCTTTTGGCTTATCGCTTATAACTCAAAAACTACGCACTTTAGAAAAGAGGGATTTTATACAAAAATAAAGTAGTTTCAATTCCTTACAAATTATGCTGCTTAGATTTTTTCGTCAAACAAACAGTTTAGCTGCTAGAGCGCTAGAGAGGCCTCAAGAAGGGTTGGTTTCTGGAGGTCAAACTAAACCGTAGGATACACTAAAAATTTATGTACTTACCAAAAAATTGAATTTTTAGTGTAAATTTTAAATATATTTTGTCAGGCAGTTTTAAGTGTAGCCTTCGTGGTGACAGATGCCTTTGAAGTTGAAGAAAATTCAGTTTTTCATCATGCATCGATCAAAATTTTCTTCGTTTGTAAAAGTGGTCTCTGCCTCCCGGACTATCAGCTCCAATAATCGTTAGAAAAGTTAATGGTATCTTAGATATTGACGAGTCAAGTCTGTATAGAGAGTACTAATTGGAAAAAAGAGTTCGAGAGCTTAGGGTAGGGAAGATATTTGAATAGAAAGGGGAAAGTCCAACATTTTTTGTAAATAGCCAGTTTGTGCCTGAGGAATTGGATCTTGTGGTAATAAAAACACCAATTAAGAGAACGACAGATACTAGAACTTTTTGAAAAACCTTGCCTTGGAGTTGCGCTGTTAAAAATCGTGAAGTCGTTTAATTGCGAGTGAAATTTTACTGGAAACTTTAAACCTAAGTAGTACTGGAAAAAATGCCTGTTAAATGATTTTTTTTCAAATTCACGTACGTGAGTGACTCCCTGCTACATTTACTTGCATTTTTTCTATTTTCACAAACAAACTTCCTTTTTACAAAAAATGTCTACCTATTATTATAAGAAAAACAATCTGCATTTAGATTTGCCATCACTCTGTTTACTTCATTGACCCTTCTCGTTCCATTTTCCGCCAATAGTTACATCCACGTCGCACTTTCGGGACGTTTATTACCATTAAACGAGAGCAGAGTGAAAATACGTTCTCATTTTTTATCTCGAACAGTTTAATAAATCGAATTAACCTTTTTCTTTGATAAAATAAATGTTAAACCGGAAGAAATTGCGTTCACAAACTTTTCTCATTTTACGTAATGTTCTTTACAAATTGAAGCGACTTGTTTGTTTTGAGGAGATTATACAAATACATAAATTCGTTCGTTTTAGATTTAATAACAATTTAGGGCTTGCACACATTTAGATAATATATCCAACGAATGTAATGTGTTGTTAAATTCCTTTAATTCGATTAATATATCAAGTCGAACCGTTTTCGTCTTTCTGTAATACTCTTGGGGATGTAGACGAGAGCAGTACTATTTATTACTCTTCTCTTTTTAAAGCGAGACGAGGTGTCAAGAACAATGTTGACAATTTCGATTATTTACTGAATTTATTCTTAACTTTTGTCATATTAAACGTAAGATCTAGAAAAATGCAACTTTTCTTTCTTAACAAAAATGATAGTCATCGTAGAACAATTTTTAACTTTTTTTTACCAACTGTTACATTATAAATTGAATGTCTTCGATTTATATGATATTTTAGACAATTTATTGTTTTAGGCTAAAGTTTCAAAAGGTCAAATAATGACTATTTAACAAATTTTATTAATTTTTCCACCGTCATAAATAAATTACGCGTGAGTTATAATTACAAGGAGGAGAATCCTGCGACCTCTTTGCACATCAACTTCCACATTTGGGATATATGTGGATATAGATTGTGTTAACGACATATCTCTTCAAATCCTCAGGGCGGTGGGCTTAAAGGTAGGGGTAACTTAATATGCCTACATCGACTCCTTAATAACGAAACTGTGTCTCAAAGATAGTGCCAATCTGCCAATGCTTACCCTTACTGAGCTAATGTCGCACTTTATAACGTAGTTTTAGACTGTAATTTTTCGGTTTTTATCCGGTATAAAAATACGACAAATAAACGAAGATATTTATATAGATAACATATATAAGAAATTTGTAGCTTGATACACTAGTCACAAAAATTAAAGGATATTAAAAAAATTCCAAATTTTAGGGCGATTTTCAACAAGAGATAACTCGGAGAAAAATGGTCGTACAGAAAATTTAAAAAAAGGAAATGGTAGCCTCAAGTGTCTTGTTTTCAAATCTGGACTGTAAAATTTTTTAGCATGGGCGGTTTTCACGTAATCATCAAAAAACCAACCTAAAATAAATTTTCCAAATTTTTTCTCGTCTTTGAAATGGTCTGTGGACTTCAAAAATTTTTTTTTCGTTATACGACCATAAAACTCGTTTAAACAATTTAATCAGCTTTAGTTTGACCTCTTAATGAGCTGCGTACAATTTTTTGCCGCGAAGTAATCGTCAATCAAAGCAAAAGAGGCCATCTTAACTTTGACAATCGATTACTCGAGAACCAATGATCGTACAAAAAATGAAGGTACGGTTTGGGAAACTGCAAAATATTCTCTTTAAGACACAATTAGTGGCCATTGATAAAAAAATTCTTTTGAAGCGATGATGATGGCTGAAAAATAGTTGAAAATTTGCGAATTTAAGGATATTTGGAAAATTTAGTATAACTTTGGATATAGTGGATGAACAAAGGATATCGTCAATAACTTTTTAACCTCAAAGTGTCTCTAAAAGACTTTTAAAGTTGCAAAGCTCTGCCATTTTTTTTCTTAGCGCTCCGAAGATTTAAAGTTATCGTATCGGCCAAAAACCACCTTAACAAGCAATTTTTCGATTTTTATGCAGTTTAATATATGTTTTTTTGGCAAAAATCCATATTTTTCTCTCAAAAACATGACTCGTTAGGAAAAATCAAAAAAAACCTTTATTTTCTGTACGATCATTAGTTCCTGAGTACATAATCGATTGTCAAAGTTAAAATGGCTCTTTTTGCTTTGATCGACGATTACTTCGCGGCAAAAAATCGTACGCAGCTCATTAAGAGATCAAATTAAAGCTAATTAAATTTTCTAAACGAGTTTTAGGGTTGCATGACGAAACAATTTTTTCTAAAGTCCACAGACCATTTCAAAGACGAGAAAAAATTTGGAAATATTATTTTTAGTTGGTTTTTGGATGATTACGTAAAACTCGCTTTCGCTAAAAAAATTTAAAGTCCAGATCTGAAAACTAGACACTTGAGGCTACGATTTATTTTTTTAAAATTTTCTGTACGATCATTTTTCTCCGAGGTATCCCTTGTTAAAAATCGCCCTAAAATTTGCAGTTTTTTAATATCCTTTAACTTTTGTGACTAGTTTATGTAGGTACGTTTATTTTAGGTTTTAAAAATTACAATTGGTTGGTTTTTGAGGTATTTTAAAAGTATATTATACGTACTTAAAATTGGTTTATTTCTAGTATAAATTAGACGTTAAATATACGTATAATTTTTTACTTAATATACGTTGTCGTAAAAACGTATAAGAACTGTAAGTTTTAACTAGGTACCTTTGATAATAAAACATATCTTACATTACCGTATATTACTCGTTATTTAAACGTTTATTTGCGACAAATAACTTACGTACAGTTAACGTGAAAATGGTTACGTTTAAAATTATTCCAACTGTATACGTCTAAAAAATTTAGGAGATACCCATATTACACCACGTAGACGTATTTTTTACGTATAATAAACGTAACTGTGTTCATTGGGTAACAACCGAGGTTTCAAAGTCGCCATCTCTTTTAAAAGCATCTAGAAACAATTGGAGTTGTTTCTTCTCAAGCTCAGTGTATAATTACTATTGCCCCACCATTCTTTAGTTAGTTTATTATTTCGGTCCTTTCAAAGGAGTAACCTTTTACTTAATCTTGAGACAATTAACGATAATAATTAGAAAAAAAATTTAATTAACGTGACAAGAACAGAAATTACTTGTATAATTAAGTTTTGTACTTTAATTATATTTTAATAATTGAATTTAAATGCTTATTTAAACGAAGTTCCTTCTTCTTACGTAGGTATGGGTATATTGTGTGTTTATTATTTGTATTAAATTATTAACGTTAAGTACTTAATTTACATTTAACACGAGGAAAATGAAAGGGCGAATTGAAACTTGCTTCTTTGATGTTCATCGTTGAGGCGTTAGGTAGTTATAATGCTAATAATAATATTTTCAGCTCACCGCACATGAAGTAAATACATATTTGATGTAGTCCAAATTGAACTTAAAGCAGCTCGTATAAGCGTCAAAGTTTCTAATAGAATTTGACGTATAAGCAAACGTTTTGGGTTTTATAAAGTCTCTGCCAACAATGATTATGCCGCACATATAACTTTAGGCGAACTTTATTACCTGGATAGTTTTTATCTGTGCTCCATTTTTGCTTACTTGGTGCTACTGGAAAATCTTTTAAGTTTAAAGCTGAAATCGAATAGTAGTTTGGATTCGAATTAAACCAAAACAATAAATTGAGTAAATTGTACGAATTCAGTTCCAAAAAAGTTGTAATTCCAACGTGTCCATCTTGTTACAACGCCTGCAGTTACTCCACGGCCATGAGTGAGACCACCACTTGCCTTCATTGACCTCAGTAGAGTTTGTTAAATCGCCATATTACTCCAAATGCCGCACCACAGTTTCTCACTCCTACAAATGGTGAGACATCCTAGGGTGGTCAAACGCTCGTATTCTGTAGATGGCAGTTTTCAAGATATGCATGTCCTAGAGGCAAAGATAGCTGCATTTGGTTTACAGATTATGGCCACTGGTGTGAAAGAAAGGGAGCATCTCATGTATGGTTTAGAGGTGAAGATTCTAGTTGCTGCTTCTTTCTGTTTCAATAAAGAGCTTAGTCAAAGTCATCATTTCAAAATATACACCCAGAGCTTGGCAGTGGGGCCACGTTCTGACAACAGTTGAAGCTTCGCTCATCTTTCACAATCTCCTTCGTATCAATACAAAGAATCACTGTTCTGTCCATGTTGAACAAATGTTAAAAATAATAAAATTAATATTTGGGTAAAACTGGTTGTTGCGCTCATTGGTCTACACAATCATAAATTTTTGGGGGCGTGGCTTAACTGTCTCTTTTCAGCAAACGGCGTATAGATAAACGTCTGGCAGAATTGAGGCTGTAAAGTTGAACTTTCTACCCTTATTTTAGGTAAAAATAATGACCTCATTCGAGAACGTCACATTAAAAAAATAAAACAAAAGTTTTGATAACGAACCAACTCATAATATTTTGACACAAAATTCTACTCGTATAAAATCCCCCAAAAATTATTTTCAATTTATGGTTTTTCTAATATCTTTTACACGCAGAGGAAAATTTAAATTTGTGAAATATGCAAGATTTCGTAATTTAAAGCTGCTTTTTCCAGCATCAACCCACTCTGTTTAATTGGACAAATTTTTAATAACTTTTGATCAAAAGAAAAAACCTCACTCCTTTTCTCTCTTAATGCTCGCTAACTTTAAAGTCACATTAAGTAAACGTTGATGTTTTAATTTTTTGCTTGTAACCTGTACAAAGTAGCAAGTTTCAAAAGTAGAACGATAAGACAATCTGACATGGCTCATTGTGTTCTTCTTCTTAGTGTACTATTGCACAAAATTAAGAAAATCGCCTCTAGCTCTGTTTACTTAAAACTTTAGTTTGTGCAAAATAGTTTTGCTAATTTACACAAAATTCGACTAATTACACTCACAAATCCCAATTAATTCAGCTTGAGTTAAGACGAACGTGTAAATAAATCAACAATTAAACTTCTCGCGTGTTTGCTCAATAAGGAATAATTGTTTGAGTTCTTATTTTCTCGAGCTCCAATGGAAACAGACAGAAGTGTACTGCTTCGGAGCGTATTATCTATAGCCGACGTAAATTTTCACAAAACAAAAACAATCAGCCAGAAGCAGGCGCTTGCGCTTATATTGAAAATATAGCTGGGTGAGGTAGCATGGGAGAGCTCAGATACCTGTGACTATCGAATTAAATGTTAACTTAGCCATTTTGTGGAAACTGAACTAACATTTAAAAAGCACTGCGAAGCGCAATAGCGCTGAGCTGGAGTTAAGCTCGAGACATATTTTAAAAGATTGAGGAAAAATAATATTTTGAGAGCAACGTTTTGGAGACTTAGCTCTATTATTATTATTGCTCTGAGGCTGGCCCCCAGTGGTCCCTTGCACCATGACTTCTTGGGTCTGTTGTTCCTTTATGTGAGTTCTGTGCTTTTGATAAAGTCCAGAGTTTCCTCTATTGATAATTTGGGCAGTTCTCTTTAGAGCATCTTCTCCTTTCCGAGAATGCTGTGACGAATTTTTGTGAAAGCCTCACAGTGTAGCAGAACATTAATTGGAGTTTCCTCTGCCTCTGCACATCTTCTGCATAGTGGGTCTTTTTCTAGTCTCATCGTATACAGGTGCTTATTAAGCTGACAATGTCTCATTATCAGTGTCATTGCCAGTCGTAGCTCACCTCTACTCATCCTGAGTATAGAGTGGGTTCTTTTGTCAGAGGGTTTCTCCAGTAGGACTTTAGAGTGTCTCTGCCCGGGAGTCTCCTTCCTGCCATTTTGCTAGAAGTGGCTATTTCTCTCTTTGCTATTTCATAAGTAATACCAAAGGCTGGTTCTGATCCGATGGGGCTCATTTTGCTGCCCTCTTTAGCCAGACCTTCCGCTTCCTCGTTTCCTAGTATATCGGAATGAGCTGGCACCAATACCAGGTTGACAAAATTTTCCCCCATAGCCCGTCCAGTCTGCGGATGCAGTCCGTTACTAGTTCGGACCCCACCTCAAAGGCGCTTAAAGCTTTAAGGGCTGCTTGACTTTCAGATCTTACAAAGATTCTTTGGTTGTGATAACCTCGATCTAACAGTATTTGCGTACATGTTAGAATGGCGTAAATTTCTGCTTGGAAGACAGTTACGTGCTCCCCGAGGCTGAAGCTTACCCCTTGCCTCAAGTTGCCGTCCCCGATGATTCCAGCTCCTGCGCCTGTTGAGCTTTTAGAGCTGTCTGTGTAAAACCCAAGTCTATTCATTTTGACTGCCTTGCATTCCCATTCTTCCATTGTCGGAATTTTAATTTCGATGGTATATGCTCTGACCTCATACTAAGTATGGAGTGTTTTCCCATCTCTCTTAGGATTGAGACATGTCCTTGCACATTCTTGCCTGTGGAGGATTAAATTTTAGATCTGTAAGCACCCCTTAATGCTTTGGATTGACTTAGCTCTAAGAGTGCATCTGGCAAGCAGAGGAAGTTTAGAAACTACTGTCAGAAGTATTTTTTCCATTAGAAGATTATTAACAATTTTTATAGCACCCAAGGGCTGTTTTCTTAAACTACAACAAAAATAGCGTCTCTAGGTTCATTTTTTTGACCCCTGATATAGGGAAATACTTTAAAAGGATAAAAGTTAGGTTAGGCTCGAGAGTAACGCTTCGGTAGAAACCATTCTGGGATGCTTCCAGAGAGAAGGTGGGTGTGAATTTGAGTTCTCTTTAGAGAGATTTTAAAAAGCATCTAGAAAGTCTTTAATAGACAGAAGTGGGGGTATGTAACGAAGGTTAGGAATAAATGCGCCTTCAATGGCATTTGAGGACAACAAGAGTTTGGATTTTTCGAAAGAGCGGCACAAAACATGGCTAATTGAGATGACATATCTATCTCTGTTTAAATGTGGACTGATATTGGTTAGGCAACAGTGGCTCTGGGTTTGAATGTCAAAGTTGAAATATTTGATTGTCGTCCGCTGAAAACATTTCCACCAAGAGTTGAAAAAAATTGCTAATAAAGTGAGATAAATTTTGATAAAGTTGATATAATTAAATTTCCCTTAATTAAATAAAGTTTCAAAAACAATTCTGTACCTTTTGAAATAATTAATAATGTTATTTTAAAAAAGAAAATTAAATAAGTCTGATTCGAGTTTTGATTTTTAAAGTGAAAACATTAAACTGGCAAATGCTCAGTTTGTTGTAAACTCGGAAGGAACTTTTAATCATTTCGCACAAAAAAGACAAGGCGTAGGTATATACTTAAAATATAATTATTGTATGTATAAAAAAAAGAAAAACTTTTCCAAAACTGCTCGCGTTGCTATTGAGTTTTGACTTACACCGTATGCCCATATTAGTTCCGATGAAATTTCTCTCTCCACTTTGCCCGTTTGCGAGTTTAGGAAAATTTTTCTAACTGTATGCAAACTTTTCTTTCAATACCGGGTGTCGAATGGATGCGAAGGAGGAAGTGTGAACCGGCACTTCTCGCATTTTGCAAAAGCGCGCGAAACATAAATATTTGGGCACGTCCCTCTGAATACAACTCTGTTTTGATCGCCCCCAATAAATTGCGAAATAATAGAATTAAATTTAACCAAAACGTCAACACATCTTAAGACGCCATTAGTTAATGTCACGGATGTTTATTAAAACATTACCAACAAATTAGCTACCTGAGAGCTGAGAGAAGTTAAATTAGTTCATTTTTGTTCTGTTGTACCTTAACGGTTATTTTCAATTTTGTTATTAATGTCTTATCGATTTGCTGTTGAAGTGAATTACGGAATACGTGAAACGGATTATTATACTTTGAGTGTTTTATAATACAATTCTATCAATACGAAAAAAAATATTGATACGAGTGCGCTATTACACGAGCCTTGTTTCGTGCTCGTGGTAATATTTCTTCTTCTGTACCTTGTTTCAACTTTTCGATTAGTTTGAAAAGTAATTAAAAAAGTTATTTAAGCCATTATTTGCTTACAAATCACCAACACGTTTCGTGCCGTTGTAACTAACAATGCGGGTATCATTTTTCCAACGAGCTCACCTGAGTGTGACACCTTTGTTATCAAATTAACAATGATTGTTAATGAGACGACCTTTTTATTAATTTTACTTTACGTGTATCGTTGTGCCTTACGACCGCTATAAATTTAACGAAAAAAGAATGAAAATTAAACGCCAATTTATAATACTCGATGGCAAATTGCCAGGAAAGCCGATTACGAAGACGATTTCTAAGCTTCCTTCCTTTGTGATTTTTTGTAAAGTTAAAAAATACTCGTGATGTTTGTCATTTATGTGTAGGTATTTGTGACAACTGGTAGCCTTTTTGGTTTAGAAAATTATTTTTGCAACTTCACAAACATAATAGCCACCACAGCAGCTTCTTTTTAGCATTGAAGCTGAATTTCTTCAACGGCAGTCGTAGTCCAATTAGTGAAGGGAAGCTGTGGTAAACGCTTGTGATGCTATAAACGCGCTTGTGCATTATAAGATGTTGATAATCAAAATTAGTACTTTATTCAATTCCGAAAAAATGACGAATACGAGGTACTATGGCTATTTAATAACGGTACTGCCGTTGTAGAAGGCGTATTATATACTTTTGCTAGTCTATTCAAATTCCAGGTGCAGTAAATGAGAACCGCGATCATTGCGTAATAATTACATGTTAGCATCGTGATCGATTGCAATTGGCTGCAGGTATTAGTCCCGCTCTTAAATATCGAGGCCGTACATGGCCGTACTAAGTGAGAATATTCAGATCCAGATGTATTCATCACATTCGTGATAGGAATGTTTCATTTCAAAATGTTTCTAAAATGGAAAGGCTGTTAGATTAAACCACAAATAAATTAAAAAATGTTTTTTAGTTTATAATTTTGTTTGCTGTATGTTACGGACTGCCAAATTCTACGAAGTAGGGCTGACTATCCAACTTCATCTAATTTCGGCAGTCCGCAGCGTTTATAATTTCATTCGCTGTCCGCGGCGGACTGCCGAATTCGACGAAGTTGAACAGACTTTTCAATTTCGCCGAATTCGGCTGTCCGCAGCGTTTATAAATTCGACGAAGTTGTGCAGACTGTCGGATAGAAACTTAAGTGCGAGAAAACTCTAGGAAGTCGTTTCCAATGCTCATTTACAGTATTACAAGCGACTTCTGCAGGACTTTCTAGAGTTTTCTCGAACTTACAGTTCAGTTTTACGCAATCTGGGATCAAATCCGAGCCCCGCCGGTGTCGGCCGGGTACTCTACCACTAAGCTACACCAGTCCTTGCAATTTCCTTGGATTTCACGCGCGCTCAAGTTACTCTCGAGTCGCTATACGCTTTCAGTAAAGCAGTTCTTGGCCGATAAACGTATAACGCTGCTTAAACATCCTCCATATTCGCCGAATTTAGCCCCCTGTGACTTTTATGAATCCTTAAAATTAAACCTCTGTAGAAAGAGACTCATTGTGCATCGGTAAAAGATGTGAAGAGAAAACCTGTCGAACTTTCAAAGGCCTTAACAGATGAAGATCTACAACAAAAGCAGCAGCTTATGGATCGATGAGTGCAAGCAAAGGGAAACTCTTTCAAAGGGGATAACGTGTAATTTATAATAATTTAAGTGTCTAAATTTGATCAGTCTCGTTATTTAATAGCCAAACCTCGTATAACTTCAAAGCTTCGCGCGTATAACCGTCAGAATTTTGAATTCTACCCAAAGAAACTAAATGCGTTCAACTGTGACGAGAAACGAACAATGGGGCCCCTTTCAAGCAATTTTAAACTCGTTGTATTAGAACTGCATTCATTCGACCATATTTGTACCAAAATGTTTATTATAATCGCCTTTTATACTAAACCTACCCTCTATCCGTTAGTGAACTCTATTTCTTGCTAATAGAATTACGAGTCAACTTTTGAACCTCATTTTGTCACCTTTTCTTCCCTTTAATCTCCATAATAGTCCTGCAGAGTTGACGTTTTTATTCATGCAACTTTGTAATCAAAGATTAGCCATTCTTCGGCAGTGCCTTTTGTGTAGTTGTATACAAAATTCACTTCTTATTTTAAAAAAGTCGGCTTTATAGTTAGTGTCTTTAGTCGTAGTTATCTTTTTTAACTTTTTTTATGGTAGCTCTAATTTCTATATCCACTAATTTACTTCTTTTTGTGTTTTATCTTTTAGTGAAATGTGAAACTTTACTTAATTTTCGTCAAAATTTTTATTATACTTAAAGAGTATACACTAGGATATTTGTGACATAAAAAATCGATAGTTGATGTCGAGCGGTGTCGCTTCAAGCAGACGAAACCGATATGTGTGTGGTGTGTAAGTTGATTGCTCGTATAGTGTGTTTCATCCATCAATATGACAAAGATGGGAATTTTAAAATGTGTATTTTTTTCTTAATTGACGAATTCATCTATTATTCATTACATTACGAGGATATATTGAAAAATTCTTAGCCTACTATAGAACCAAACAACATTTCAATGTCAAAATATTTTATTACTCAACATATTCTCCTCTTAATTGGATACATTTATTACAGCGAACCTGCAACGTCTCTAGACCTTTCAAAAAAATGTTTCTTCTTTCTCTGCAAAACAGACCTCCACAGCTTTTATTACCTCCTCGTTAGAAGAAAATTTACGATCTTTTAAACTTTTTTTCAGTTGAGGAAAGAGATGATAGTCGGACGGAGCCAAATCTGGAGAATAAGGAGGGTGTTCTAGTAATTCAAACCCTAAATCGCAAATTTTTTGCATGGCAACATGAGATTTGTGTGCAGGGGCGTTGTCCTGCAAAAACAAAACACCTTTGGATAGCTTTCCGCGTCTTTTCTCTTTAATTTTTTCCCGTAGAGTGGTCAGTAATGTCGAATACTAATCTCCAGTTATTGTTCTATCCCTATCCAAAAAATCAATCATGATTACTCCATGACAATCCCAAAAAACTGAAGCAAGAACTTTTCCAGCAGATTTTTGGACACGAAACTCCTTAGGTCTTGGAGAACCAGAGTGTCGCCATTCCATCGATTGTTGCTTTGTTTCTGGATCGTAGAAATGTACCCAAGTCTTATCCATAGTAACAATTCGGTTTAAAAAGTCTACATCGTTTTCAAATCGAGCACAGATCGAACGCGATGCTTCTACCCTTGCACGCTTTTGGTCAACATTCAAACATTTGGGGATCCATTTTGCAGAAATTTTTCTCATGTCCAAATTGACGTGAACTATAAGATGAACGCGTTCGTATGAAATATTCAGTGCTTCAGATATCCGTTTTAGCTCAATTCGACGGTCTGATAAAATCATGTCATGAACTGCATCGATATTTTCGGGGACTGGCACAAAAACTGGCCTTCCCGATCGGTCATCATCTTCAATTGAAAATTTACCTCTTTTGAAGCTTGCAGTCCAATTTTTCA
Organism: Malthinus flaveolus; assembly: GCA_950108345.1. Lineage (NCBI taxonomy): Eukaryota > Metazoa > Arthropoda > Insecta > Coleoptera > Cantharidae > Malthinus > Malthinus flaveolus. The sequence continues at coordinate 23,926,465 of OX467286.1, read as the reverse complement.
CGGTCGCATACGAAGGACATTGATCACCAAGGGTATTAACCATATCTTCGTAAATCTGCTTACCTCTTAACCCTTTTAAATACAGGTACTTGATGATGGCTCGATACTCCAATTTTTCGATTTCGGTGGACATCTTTTTTTTTTTAATTTATTGCTTAACTCTGGTTTACTTTTTTGACGTCAAACTTTACACTGATACTTCTAATAAGTTATTGCTCGTTGCTATGGTAACGCAATTTTTTTTTGCATGGAACTGGTCTAGGCTAACTAGTTATCAATACATCCTCGTATATAATTTGCTTTTTATGCTAATTACCTAAGTGCCTATTTTTTTATTTATTTGCGTCCAGCAGCAAGGGAAACGTCAAGGTTGAAGGAATAATTTCTTTCTGGAAAAAGATGTAGGGTACCTACTTACACTATAATTTCCTGTTATAAGCAGCAGGCTGCTACAAACAGTGGTGCCATCTTTAACGCATGTATTACCCAACTGTCGCGCACAGCGCACAGTGCTACCGCAAGTATGTCACCGACCTGAAACGTTGAAAAGCTCATATAATCAGTTACTATTAAACCGGCAGTGCTTTCAAACCTTAACTTTATTTTTTCTTGGAATTAGTTAAAGTATTACTGATTTAAATCCCAAAGTTGTATTCCCAATTTGAAGCTAAATTCCGCCCCCTTTAACGTAGGTAGGTATTACAAATGAATTATTACGTAAATGTAAACTTTTTTACTTCTGTAATATATACCTACCTACCATCTTCTTTCCCAATTAGTTATTGTCTAAATCAAATCGTGTTCAAAATTAATTTAATTACGTATTTAAACCCAATTTGAATTAAATGATTAATTTCCTTTTAAAACTTATAGCTTATAGGTAGTTGTAACTAGAATTTAGAGAGAAATTTAAACGCTACTGGATCTATAATATCTACCTACGATACGATGTCTTTTATTTTTTTTCTTGATTTTTTCTACTTTTTTTAAAGTTTAATTTCTCGACGTTTTGGGTCTTCAATTCAATTTAATTCAATTCAATTCAAATTAAGTCTTAGAAAAAGTCTGTCTGTGTGACAGACTACCTAACCTAACTTAACATAAGCTATTTTTTTGTTTAATGGATGTGAAAATCTTCTGAAAGACACCTCTACTTTCTGTAGAGGTAGTGTGTGGTTGGACTAAAAAACGCCAGACTCTCTAAAACCACACCCGATGGCCACTTTCCATGGGGATCTGTTCGCAGATGGTGGCGGGATGCCGTTTCCACATTTCACCGCACACCACTGCCAGAGTTTGACTCTCCTCGAAGATGTTCTCTTCCGCTGCCTTTCTCTTTGTGGTTTTTCTTCTGGTTACGCTTACTACTTGCTTCGCTTTAGTCTGGGGAACAGCGGCTCTCCGCAACTGGCACCTATCACGTTTCGCGTTTCTTGGTCCAGATTCCGCTGCTGCTCTCTTTCTAGCTCTTCATTGGCCTTTAGGATGGCTAAGATAGATACCACCTTCCATGACTCCTCTGACCGCAACATTGCGGGGATAAGATCGATAGATAGATAAGATGCTCGCATCTTGCTTTGGTAGCTTCTTAATCCGGTGTTTATAGTAGTTGAAGCACCCGTGAGCAGTGAGGAGCTGTGTTAGGTGATATGTCAACTCACCGTGTCTCCTCTGTACCCACGGTTGGAGTTTGGGTATCATAGTCCGGGTCCTTCCAGTCTTTTTAGGAGCGCTGCCATTCAAACAAACCCAACCTAACCTATCCTAACCTAACCCAACCTGACAACATACGCTTTTAAATGCAATCGATACAGGGTGACAGACTCGGCTATAAGTTTGTTCACATCGGCCTAACTAAAACAATGTGTGTCAATTTTTTAAATTCAAAATGGCGGTCAGTATATCGGTTGGTCCATTTTCTAGTTTTTTTATTATAACTTTGGAGAAAATAATTATTATCAAAATCTTAAAACAGAAATATATAGGTAAAATATAGGACTTTAGTTCTGATATAGTCGATTCTTCCGGTTCAACCGGAAATGAGTTTAAGTGAGTATAATTTTAGTTTTTTGAAGTCGGGGAGAGCTTCTGAGCATACTGTTGTTAGGTACCATTTCTAATATATTTTTTAATATTTTCAACGTGTACGAAAAAGTTCCGTTATGACCACATTAAAATTTTAAGATTTCCACAAATAAATAATAACGAAAAGACGAAAAAATGTTATTTTTTGGCAACGAATTATTATAAATCATTAGTGTCACTTAGTCATAGTGCGCTTAATAATATTTCTTCTCTTTTAGTTCTACTCAGATTGTTGTTTTTATACGATCCATTAACTTCTTTCGCAATTAGTTTTTGTTAGGTGTGCACTGAAACTTTCGTATTTTGCCATAAAAGAGTTGTTTCGAAGAAAAACAAAAACACCAGTAATTAAAAACCAATTAAAGATAACAGCAGTCGCTAAATTTATCTCAGGAACAAATTTAACAAACTATGCGAATTAATTTTACTACGTAACACCCTTTTTGGCGTCTAAATTATTAAACCTCACGTATTGCTCGTGGAGAATGTCCAGAGATCAAAAATCAGCTCAGATAGATAGCTCTTAATCATCAATCTGCCTCCTTCTAAAGAGGAAATTGTTAAAAAAGGTATTTTGATCAAGATGCCCATGTAAAGTACTTTGGATCGTTATGAGACTTGCGAAGATTTTTTTAAAACTCCATCTTGAGAATTAAGTTAGGAATTCATTAGATTATTCGCATTCTTGTAAAATAAACGGTAAAATTTTAAACAAACGATGATTTAGAGCTGGCATTTATTAGGTCCTTTTTTATTTATTATATTTTAGGAGTTGTAAAACTCAATGTTTTAATTTCACGTGGCACACGTATAAAGAAATAAGAAGGGACATTTAAGGACGCAAGAATAAAGTTCTTAAAATTTCCGAGAAAAGTAAAAAAATATTTTCCCACTTAAACAAACAAAAGGATAAATTGATACTAAAAGGAAAATTATTTTTGGACTGTAGTAATGTTAGTTTTAATTTAAAGCGGTCGGGTTTAATTCCAAATAACCACATATTGGTTTGGTAGTAAAGCTTTTAATCACTGTGGTTAAAACGTTGCTATTGAAACTTAAGCGATAGGACGAGTAATAAAGCCCTTGGTGTGGAAAATTTAATAGTTTCCATATATATTTTCTTCTTAGCGCAACTTCACATACTTTCCTAAAATTTAATTAATTTCCAGGGTAGTAAGTGTACTTTAAATTTAAATGGATTAGCTGCACTTTTGTTAGACATCGAAAACTTGTAGTGGAACATACGAAATGAGGCTGTAAAGCATGCGTTTTGCCCTATTTGAAGTGCTTACGAGGGCTCATGAAGCCATCGTTTTAGCTTATCCTTTAAGTAACGCAAAGGAACCGCGAAGTAAGTAGGTATATAATGTACCAACACTATAGGTCTGCTGGTTTACCCGATCACGGTAAAAGAGCAAGTGAATATGGTTCAGTTCTCCACGCTCGATAGCTTGCCCGCTCTTATGCTGGCATTCATACTCCGGACAGAAAATACCTTCTGGTGAGGACGAATTTGCAGTGATTTATGGCTTTTCTAGGGAGTGATTAACCATACCCAGGTATAACTAATGCTCGGTACGGAGTCTAGGGCTTACGTAAGGTCTGTTTCTTCCGGGCAAGTCTGGTACTTCCAGGGACTCGCTTCTCTGACGTGGACTGCTCTGCCTAATCCTGCATTTGATAGGGTGCAGGTAAATAATGAGCACCGTCGTAATTTACTGGACGTGAGGAGTATCCGCGTATCTGGTTGATGGTCGCTACTTACTTCTGATGCATTGATGCTCTCGGCGCAGCCATAGGAGTCACTTGGTTGCTGCAATCTCTTAACCGGAGGAGCTGCAGACTAGCTATCACCAGTTGTACCGGTAACGGGAAGACACGCGAATCTGTCAGGGGTGTTTACACTCCGTTTATAGTAGACATGCTCTAAATCGTTAAGCACATAGAACCACCAGTATGTGACCAGATTGCTGGCCGCAATCTGTCCTATACCTGTTGAAGGCTCATGCCCTGCGCTTAGTGTGTGCGTATGATGGTTAAGTTAGTATGGCGTATTAAACATTAGAGAGAGACTCCCGGACAGGGCCATTCTAAAGTCCTACTGGAGAAACCCCCTGACAAAAGAACCCACCCTGTACTCAAAACGAGTAGAGGTGAGCTACGACTGGCAACGGCACTGATAACGGGACATTGCCAGCTTAAAAAGCACTTGCATACGATGGGACTAGAAAAAGACCCACTATGCAGAGGATGTGCAAAGGCAGAGGAAACTCCAATTTATCTTCTGCTCCACTGCGAGGCTTTCACAAGAAGTCGTCACAGCATTCTCGAAAAGAAGAAGATGTCAGCCGGGGTCGGCTTCAGAGCAATAGCAATAATAATGCCCTTTCTTGCGGCACCCCATGGAGTGTACGCAAGTCCACATGATGGTTAAGTCGTCGCTGTTTCAGGACGTAACGGGTGATCCGGAAGCGATTTAGTGAGTGACTGGTGGTAGGGGAGATGCACATTGCACAATGTGCTGTCCATGGTTACCTGAACCCGATCAGTACCAATTACGGTAGGGTGAGCTCGTGTTCATTCCTGACATTGGCACTGCGGGCACTTGGTGTTATACCAAGTTATGATGAGGTTGGATTTGCAGTAACTTAATTTTCTCTAGGAAGAATACTCTATCTACTCTCATACCTACTGTCCTATACCCCGGTACGGTACGGTTAGGTACGGGGTGGGGAGTAGGTGGAAGCTAGTTCCATTTTTTGAAAGTAAAGGTCTGCTCTTACCTTTTAGAAGTCCGTACAATGATCTATGTTACCGGACCTTAAAATGGCAACGTTGATATCGAGAGATACTGAGCGATTTCATTTCCTTCTCTATAGCAACATCGCGATTTCATCAAGTTCTCGGCCTATGCTTATAATTTTTTTAAATCACACGTGTCCTGGATTGGCAAGGCTCAGAAAAAAGGAACTTTTTGCTGAATAAATTTTTATGAGCGAAGATTATTTCAATCTCTCTGGTCACCCGCGTCTTCACTTTCTCTCGTCCTTTCAGGGCCAAAACTAGCACATACCGTTATGTAGTTAAATTAGTAAGTCTGTTCGGTTTTCAACATCTCATCTGGCCGTGGGCCTTTTCTAGACTTTAGATTTCTAATATTTTTCTCATTGCTGGTATCTGACGTTGCTTATTGGTGGCGATGGGTGGCTGATGTTTGTACTGCTCATTGTGTGTTATTTTTACTTTTTACCATAAAGAAAGCTTCACGAGTGATGAATAGATGACCAAATATAATCCCCATCGACTGATTAAAAAGTTTTTTTTTTATTGAAATTCAATGTTGTCGTAAACTTAAACTGAAAAAAGTACGACGGTGTTTTAACGAGCAATCAATATTGGGAAGACTGGAGATAATTACAAAGCGACTGCACTTTTTCATTTTACTGAATACCCAGATTATCAGAATTTAACAGCTTCCTCAGTACTCTCTTAGTTGCGAGCTTTCAAGTAGGTACATCTTTTGAATATTTTTTTCAAAAGACTTAATCCCGCATTTAAATTTACGATTGCACCAATAAAGTATAAACGAAATAAGAGTCTTCAGAAGCTTCGGAAGTGGTATTAAATAAAACACTTACCCCAATCCGAAATTCTGGCACTCAGGTGTCCTTACTTTGACAGCGCAGTTCTTAAAGAAAGTTTTAGAAAGTTTAGAAAGATTTACAAATTTGAGTCAGTTTAGTGTTTAGATAGTCTCCACTAAACAATTTGCATGAACTTTCGGTTGGTTAGTAAACGAGTCTTTGCTCTACTACCTTTTTTACGCAAGTCTCAAATAAAAAAAGATTTACCTGTGAAAGCACGAGTTTTGATGGGCTCTTCTGAAAGATAACGAATGATGATTATGTTAGTGACTGTGAAAAATGAAAACAGGTGAAATGAGAATTTTCTCGGGCGTACAAAATTTTTTTTCGAAAGTAATTTGCTGCTTAGCAAATCAATAAATGACGTTGTAGTACACTAATATGAAATAATACGGCAACAGTGTAGAACAAAAAGGTTCGTTTTGAATAGATTCACGCACAATATGGTTACCAGTTACGGTTACTACTATAATAAATCCTCTCGCTCTCAAAAAATAAATAAAAATTAAGGAGTAACAATTGAATGTTGGATGAGTACGATTATTGTACTTGGTACTACATCTATAACAAAAGAAGGAATTTCCCTATATAAAATATGTAGAATATATTAAACGCACGCATTAAAGCGTTTGTGCATTTAATTACCCTGAAAACTCGATGTATTGTTCATTAACCAACCACGATAGATGAAAGTACACAGCTTGAGCCTCTGATTAAATTTACAGAACAATGCAAGGCGTATCTAGTTCTAGATAAACTACACAATTATCGAAGGAGTAAAGAGTAAATTTGCGTTTATTGTATTTTACTTTAATTATTATCGTATAATTTGATTTGTATCTTCTCGAGTTAAATTAATTTTGTTAAATCTCTATCTTAATTCATTCAGTGTCCGACACCACATAGTGGAAATTCTCATTATTGAAATGTTGCTCGAGTTTATCAAGTACAAATTGGGTTTAATACAACTTTGAGCCTAAGACAAAGATAAAGTTTTGTCGGAAAATTTAAATTACACAACAAAAGCGAGCCTAAACTTAACAAATATGTACAAGCTTTAAATAATTTCAGGTATATTTAATGCAAGTTCTTGTTTTTGACTATCATGCAGTAAAATTTAACTAACTTAATTTTCTAAATAACTTAAGACATAATTTTTTTACACGACACTTGCTCGAGCTGTTAAATTATTTTCTTGCTCATTTCATGAAAGTAGATAATCGGTTGTAAGAGATACGCGAACGGGGCGGGGCCTTTCTTATTGTTGCTTCGCCACAACTTTAATAAATTGCACCACCTAATAGCACTCACATTAAACGAAAGTATGTAGATGCGGTTGCTATTACTTCAGAAAACTGACCCCTTAAGAGCTCGAACCTGACCTCAAATTTGTAGTTTGACTCTCGTAGGGATTTCTGTTTGCAGCAATGGAAAATTTCGGTAATAATTTGTTATGGCCTCTTCAGTCCGCTGCTATGTGCACGAGCAGCCCTCTTTTTAATTATAAAAACAAATGAAGCTATTAGAAATAAAATACTTCTGCTAGAATTAAATTCGTTTAGATAAGTGTCATTACGAGAAATAATCAATTGCTAAGTTGGAGCACGTCTGGTGGATTACGATTGACTTTTAAAAAGAAACGAAGAGGTTGTTTGCGGGCACTTTCGGAGTTGCCTGAAAATTTTTTTTTAGTTTTTGAAAGTGAGAGAAGACATTTTGTGTTATCGGAGAAAGATTTTGGTATTGTAAAGCGATATGATACTAAAGAAGTGGTTGTGCGATAAAGTTTCCTTTAATTGTAACACAAAGATCCAGTATCTTCTTAATGATACCTTTAATCGTTCCTTTTAGTATCATTTCAGCCGGTAATAGAAGTGTGTTGTAATACGAAATGCCGTTCGCGGGTTCGCGTTTTAATTAACTTGGTTACGTTCGAATTTGTAAGCCCTTAACATAAATATTCTAAATATCAAACATCGGTCCTATTTTATTCGATTTTCCAATTCGAGTGGTAAATTTAGTTATTATAACGACGCACAATTAAAAACACTTACGGTAATTAATTGAGTTGTTATATTACACAAAAATGTTAGGGGTGGTTTTTTATATAACTAATTTTATACTTTTAAAGCGTTATGAAAATTTTGAAATTGCATTTTAAAATAAATTAATGATCGCGAGTTTTAATTAAACGCTCTCCATAATATTTCATTAGATAAAATTGTCAGCAAGCCTTACAAGTTCATTTATTTTACTCATTAAATAGTTTTTTTTCATCCATCCTTCATTTTTCTTTTTGTTTTACTTTAATTAATTAACAATTAGTTATTTGAAAATATTAATATTTTACAAACTTTTTTAATAAAACATTTTCCTCATCTTTTCGTCTTTGTATAAACGAATAAACCCCTCTTGAGTTTACAATTTAAAGCGGAATCCAATGACAGCGATATGCAGGAGTTTTCTTACTGTAACCCCGAACTTTGAGAGGAAATTATAAAAAAATATATCTGCTCGTAATTATTAAGAAACGAAATTATAGTATTATCTCCTCTTCTTCTCTTCTATCTCGGGATAAGCGAAAGCTTAGACTTAGACCCTACTGCAGTTTACTAAACAGACCATAGCAAAGCTTCTACTATTAATGGTTGAAAACGCCAAAGTAAACCACCACCACCACCACCAAGATGCTCCAGTACGACTCAGTTAAAGAAACACAACAGATCTGCTACCACAAAGGATTACGCTAGATGCGGAGACCGGAGACTAATAAAACCACTACGAAAATCTACCACAAATTAAGGGTGTACAGGTACAGTGTACAAGGTTATCAGGCTCACTAATTTTCGTCACAGGGTTAAAACGTATTGCGCGCTAATGTTCGGAATTGCATTGCAAACTATCGAGTAGACGGGACTAAGAATCCTCCTAAGAATGCAGTCCTAGTGGAAATGTCAATCGGAATGATAAATCGTGAAAGCTCTCTAAATAGAAGTGTAATGCGCTCTTAAATAGGCAATACAGGGATATAAAATTTAAGACAATGAGAAGAGCGGGGCCAGTGAACAATTAAAATTGAGAGCTAGAAAGTGTACAAGGGGCTGAGAAATAATTAAAATTAAAAAAGCACAAAATTTGTTTTAGAAGGGTGGTTTCAAAAATACGATACGGCTGCTTAGCTACTGCACAGAGATAGTATTTTACTCACCATATTGTATTTTAAAGGGGATAATCATGGAAGAATTAAATAAGTAGATCGCGGAATTTTAGTTATTTCGCCGATTTTGGTGTTTTTGTCAAACTTTAACGCGTCAGCGCCTAAAACGTTCTTCTGAAATAATAAACTTAAGAAATATACTTTGTAGAAAATTTGATGTACTTTATTTTTGTATTAAAGCACTTTACTCAAAAAGTGCGTAATTTTTGAGTTATAATCAAAAAACTAACGAAAACAGTTTTTGGTAGATTATGGAATTTTTGTAAAACTTGAACGCGCTCTAGCGCCTAAACCGTTTACCTGAAGAAAAAACCTAACAAATATAATTTGTAGGAAATTTAATGGCCTTTATTTTTGCGTAGTAAAAATTTTTTCTTAAAGGGAGTATTTTTCGAGTTATAAGTGGAAAACTTAAGACATGTTTCTTGGCAGATTTTGGAACTTGTCTCAAACTTGAACGCGCCCCCTAGCGCCTAAACAGTTCGTTTAACAAAAAAGTCCTATATCCTACATACATGATTTTTAGGAAATTGGATGTAGTTTATTTTTGTATAAAAGCTCTTTTCTCAAAGGGTTATAAGCAAAAATTAAGAAAACGGTTTTTGGCCGATTTTAGAATTGTTGTCAAACTTGCACACGCTCTATCGCCTAAACCGTCCAACTGAAGAAAAAACCTATCAGATATAATTTGTAGGAAATTTATGGTCCTTTATTTTTACATAAGAAAAATTTTCTATTAAAGTGAGTAGTTTTCGAGTTATAAGCGGAAAACTTAAGAAAAATGTTTTTTGGTAGGTTTTGGAATTTGTGTCAAACTGTAACGGGCTCTAGCGCCCGTTTAACGAACTTTTACAAGGTAACAAATTCGGATTCAGCACCCCAAAAAACATAGAACGATAAAGGAAAAAAAACTTCAGTAATGGTTCTCCGTCAAACTACCATTTGACTACAGCTCTTTGATTTACACTTTTTAATGGAGAACTGGTAAACTTTTGAAAGGAAACTCAAAATGCAAGCTTGCTGATCATGAGTTAGAACCTTTGATAGAGAATTTATAATTAGTAATTAGGGCGTTAGGTAGAAAGAGAAGAAACATAGTCGAACAATTCATAGACCAAGCGTTTCATTTTACACGTTTTATAGCGGTTTTCTAATTTTTATAAAAATGACACGAATTCAGGAGGATTTATTTAAAAACTATTAGCAACACGTCATCATTTCCGTATTGATTCATTTGTTTTTTTGTTGACATGTTTGTGAGATGAAGTTTATTCTTTAGAAATTTTACCTTTGGAGCAACAATGAAGCGGCTCTTCACCTCCTAACTTGGCGCCTTTGGGCGACGGCCGACCTCGCCTCCTGTGGGCCGGCCTCTCTTGGTGCTACCCCAGTGACTATAGGTTAAAATTGTTTATGGCATGTATTTACAATATTACTTTGACTAATATAAATTGAATAAAAAAAATAAAAGCAAGAATGTTATGCTGGCGCCCAACGTGGGGCCATTAATACAGCTGTTTCCCTTCTGTTTAGTATACGGAATGTTGTCGGTGTTTTAGATTCCTTTCGGTAAAAAAACGCGGAGAAGAAAACAAAAGAACATAAAGACTATGACAATGAATAAATAATGGCAAGAGAGTGGAAGGAACACTGAATTGAACAGGTTACAGCAAATCAAGGAGGTCATGGTTGTAACTTAACAAAATATATATGTAGATAGGAGTCTTTAAGCAAACAATACTCCGACATTTCCATATCATTTCAAATAAATTACCAATATTTATTTAGCCCACTTTAACTAAATGCAGAACTTGTGTAACAGGAGTACGCCATTATTTGTTACGAGCTGCTTCATTTTTATTGAGAGATTTATTAATAAGTAATTCTATTTACAATTTTTTATTTTGACGTTAAAGCACTTTTTGGTGATATATTTTCTTTTAACAACATGGAAATGTACTCGTCTATATAACCTATTTTTTCTTCCTCTCCTTCCCTTATATAAAATAACAAAAAAGTTCTTATTTTTATATTTTAGTATTTTATCATGTACCTACTTAACAAAACATCTCATTATTTCACGTCGCTGTCAAGATAACTTGACATATATTTCAAATACGACGGAATAATTTATAATCTTTTTACATTATAATTATTATCATCGCATTTTCGTATGTTTTTTTTGCTCGTTTATTAATTTCCATTTATTAGAGTAGAAGAGGGCGCTTTCTAGAGCAAGTTATAATTGCTGATTGTTCATTTTAAGGCTTGAAAATTGATCGCGCTTATAGTATACGTGTGGGTTTGTTTAAAAAGGGGATGATAAAGATCAACAGGATAGCAACGACGGTCGATTGTGCCGAAACGCTTCGAACAAGTTAATAAAGTACGAAATTAATTGGAACCTAGAAGATGATTGTTCTGCGATGCCCCGAGGCCGACATTACAAAAATTGAAAATCAAACTAACGGAGGGTTGATGGCGAAAATTCATATTTTATTTCAAAAATGGTTAAATTTTTACTTCTAATCTATTGATTTTATTCGGCGTTAATAATAAATCTTGAATTCACGATTATGGAGCTCTTGGCTGGTTTATATTTAAAGTGTATTAACTTGTAGCATAAAATGTAAACATAAAAGTTGAAAAATAAAGCTTCTTTTAATGGACGTTACAATCTGTCTTTTTTATCGTCATAATAAAAAATGTACGAAAGTAAAAAATAAGATCTTTCAAGTATTAGCAACAAAATGAATTTAAAAAAATGTGTTTTCGCTCGCAATTTGCGAAATTTTCGCTATAGAACTTTTTCATAAATTAATGTTTATAAAGAGGACTCGAGCCAATTTAATAGATTACTAAAACCAACAAAAAAGGGGCCGCCATTTTTCCTAAAAACAGTAGGTGGATTTTTAAAACTTTTGTTTTCAGAGAAGAATCATGAAAGTTGTTTACTCACTCATCTGTGTAGTACGCCTCTAGGTCAAGAGTATTTTATCGTAAACGATGTCCTGCCATCTTTCGTCCAAACCTATAAGTTTCGGTTTTCCTAGAGATCTTCATCTAACGGTGCCTCTTTTCACACTTTTTATGAGCACGACATTCTTGTTACTCGGAGTCGACTAGTATTTTTCGCTCATCTTATTATTGAGTCGTCGGATGAGCTTTGCAATAGTACGCATTTGATATGGCCTTCGTCTAAAGACGTTTCTGAACATTCTCCTCTGGAGACTACTTACAGTTAGTGTGCGCCATTTCTAAGCGTAGAAGTTGAAGAAAATTTGGTTTTGAACGGAGATATAACCAAAACCGGAGACAAGTTTTAAACAGCTCCCCCCCTTCCCCGCTTGCCACTCACCATACAGAACTCTTAGTATGTTGTACTGCAGGCTCAAATGAACAACCATATCAATTTTCAAAACTCGGAGGCGCTATACGTCAACGCTCTCTAGCACCCAAACTGTTCATTTGACAAAAAAACTCTAAGGGGCATAATCTGTAGTAAATTGAATGTATTTTATTTTTGTATAGAATTACTTTTTTCTAAAAATGCTGAGTTTTTGAGTTATAAGCGATAAAACAGTTTTAGGCAGATTTAGTAAATTTTTGTTCGACTTTAACGCGCTCTAGTGCCTAAACTATTTGCTTTAGCAAGAAGCTTACTAAATATAATTTGTAGGAAATTTTATGTAATTTATTTTTATATTAAAGCTCTTCTCTCATAAAACGCATATTTTTCGAGTTATAAGCAATAAAACAGTTTTTGGCAGATTTAGGAAATTTTTGTCCAACTTTAACGCGCTCTAGTGCCTAAACTATTTGCTTTAGCAAGAAGCTTACTAGATATAATTTGTAGGAAATTATATGTAATTTATTTTTGTATTAAAGCTCTTCTCTCATAAAACGCATATTTTTCGAGTTATAAGCAATAAAACAGGTTTTGGTAGATTTAGGAAATTTTTGTCCAACTTTAACGCGCTCTAGTGCCTAAACTATTCGCTTTAGAAAGAAACTTATTGAATATAATTTGTAGGAAATTTAATGTAGTTTATTTTTATATGAAAGAACTTCTCTCATAAAGCGCATATTTTTCAAGTTATAACCGATAAAACACTTTTTGTCAGATTTAGTAAATTTTTGCCCAAATTAAACGCGCTCTAGTACCTAAACTATTTGCTTTAGAAAGAGACTTACTAAATATAATTTGTAGGAAATTTTATGTAGTTTATTTTTATATTGGAGCACTTTTCTCATAAAGTGCGTAGTTTTTGAGTTATAGGCGAAAAACCTCAAAAAAGCAAAAACCCGCACTTCTCGACTCACCTCCAAGTTAATGCTGTCGCTTTGGAGTGCCATACGGTAGGTTTTATGACTCATTTGCAATATTTATTTCAGCCTGCATCGTTAAAATCTTTATACTTTATCGTTTAGTAAAAGTGATGAGCTTTTATTGTCGAGACACAATTTTAGACACTACGAGAAGTAGTAGAGTGTAAAAAGTGAGTTTTCAGCGGACATACGAAACTTATTGGTCGATTAATTAATACAAATAAGTCTTTAAGACCGATTTTTACGAGTAAAGAAAATTTCCTTTAGCTTACAAGCTTTTAACACTAAGTAAAGTTGATAGGTGATATAAGGTAAACAACTTTCATTTATAAAACCGACATCCGAGGAGCAACTTTATCTAACCTACTCAGGTAACACGTCATAACACATAAATCACTTTTAAGGATCAATACGTACATTTACACTCGAGAATTTTTTTTTGATTGGCACATTCCAACTTAAATTGAAAATGGTGAAAAATCAATGAATAAAAGTTGTTATAATTTTGATATTTTCCCGTGTATCTCTAAAGTAAATATGCGAGGGAAAATGTTCTTTTAAATATCACCCAAGTTGAACCTCGTTTTTCTTGTTGAAGCACGTCAACTTCAATACTATTTTGAAACTGCTATATCAAATATCAATCAAATTTTGAGGTTACTTTCATTTACGAAGCCTATAGAAAAAAAAACGAATTTATGTTTAGTATAAAAGATCGAGTTTCCTCGAGTAGCGCAACGTCGACTTTATTAAAAAGCAAAATTTTAAGAGTTAAAATTAATAAAATAAAATTCTACACCCTTCTACACAACTTTTAAAAGGTACCTCTCATGTAAAGGTACAAACAATGAGTGCAACTTCATCAGAAGAAAAATTTCTATGGAACTATAGATAGCAAAGTTGGCTGCTCTTCATGTTTCCTAGCAGACACTTTAATGATTAATAGCTATCGCAATATCTAACAAATTCGAATGGTTAAAAAAGCTTTTTATATTTTGCGTCTGTAAGATCGCTATTATAGCATCCATTTGCGTGTCGTAATGAGATTTAGCGTGCTGTAATAATTTTGGTAAAATTTGATGTTCGAAGTTGGTAGTAATATTTAATTTGACATATTTTGTCAAATCGAGCAAAGAGAAAACGACAAGTTTTGTAATTAACATGTTCTATTTTTTAACATAATAATTAAAATTAATTAATTAACGACCAATTCAAACTACAAAACAATTTATTTGAATTTAAAATTACGAAATGTCACTTTCCAATTAGTACTGCCAACCAGCCAACCATCACAAAAATTCCTAAATTTTTATATTTTGATTTTTTTCTTTGAAAATGGACTTTAAAAGGCGCAAAATAGAAAAACTTGCATAAAGAACTCATTTCATAAGTCATTATAGCGATTATAGCACTCCTCCATTAAAACGCTCCTGGCTACGCCAGTCGCATTTTAAACTTGGAGTCGTGCTATAATACGTGACTTATGAAATTCGTTCTTTAATATACTATTTCATCTCCTAAAAACGCTTGTATAATAGTATAACCGACTTGTGGGTCATTGAGTCAGCTTTGCTTTTATTTCTGATGCGGAATTGAAGTAACCGTGAAGAGGTCTTCAAATGCGTCTTCAAAAATTACTTCCGTTGCCGACCAAATCTAACGAATAAAAAGGAAACTCCGCAAACGATTGATGCACAAACAACGTTTTAATTAATCAATACGACTTTAGGTTTTAGTGGCTGTCATTATGACTAGTTTGGCGTGGTTATACATTATTAATGTATTTGCTCTCAAACGTCAATTTGTGACAATTCATTTTGATGGCGTTAACTTATTTTCCCAAACGTCAAATTAAATTTTTCTTGAAAAACTCACGTTTGACATGTCTAGTTTTTTTTACCATTTTTTCCATATCCGGCGTATTGATTAACGTGCTTTGACACACCAAATGAGTTTTCGAAAAAAAATTTCAGATATTGTGTTGTGAGGCACCTACGGTGCCGGTTAGGCTCGAAATTGCCCCCTTTTCTCTCCCCCAAGTGTTATTTACTTATTTTAACTTAAAACTTATTTACACCTCTAACTAGCCAGTAACTAGCCAGTGAGTGGCTTTTTTGTACTATTTGTCCAATTTCTTAAATTTATTGTAGTTCGCCTCCTAAATATTATTTATTTCGGTAGACGTAGTAGATAGTAAATATCCTTTTCGACGATTTAGTGACTTGTCACCTAAATAAAAACATTTTTTATTAGCGAAGCCAATATCGGAGATAAAATCAATTTGTTTCAGTTTCGCCCGAAACAAAATGAGTAGACAATAAGCAGACGAACTGTAATTGAATCTTCAGTTATACGATCGTTTAAGTAGTTTATTGGAGACTTTCTACTTTCCATTCCAATTTAATTATCTTTCGCTTATTTGAAAGAAAATTTGTAAATTTTCCATCGGATACTTATGCTTTTGTTTTTTTTAACAGAATCAAAACGTTAATTATCTTTAGTGCTTTTCATTTTATTTGTTGCTAAACGTAATGTGAGCGATTAAGAACGTCTAATCACCGAAATCGATTCTTTCAATGACTCTTCTTTTTATTCTTCAAGTGATTTGGAAATTCTCGCTAGATTTATTCGAAAATGTCTGATTGGAGAGAGTAATCGAAGCTCAGGTTTTTTTTAAAAAATGAGTCCGGAGCGGAGAGAAGCTATTTGAACGAGTCTGAATATTGATTTGCCGCGTCGGTTAATAATAATCAATGTTAATTCTGATTTATTAGTTTTATCCAGCAATAGGATATTATTTAATGAAAATTTAGACGTGTCAGTATTTTCAAATACAGCGACAACCGTAACCAGAGGTTTGACGCTCCCAGAGGACGTTTTAAATTTTAGTTCATTCTCGAAAGACGAAGTTTCTTACCAAATTTTTCAAATATTATCAGGTCAATCTTTTCGTGTGTTGTAGTATTTCTAAAAATATTCTTAATCATCAGATCATCAGATACAGTGCAATAGTTGTACAAATCATAAATCACAAATTTGACCCACGTATACGTTTTTCGCTTTCTAAACACTTTATAAAAATTTTCCGCATTTCCTATCAAAATTTATCTTTTAAAAACTTTCAATTTTCGCAGCAAATTTATTCAGTTAATTAAACGAATTTTTTTTCGTGTTTCTTTTCCTTTAATTCGCGGTAATAGGTGTATTCCTTGTTAAAGAAGTTTTTCTTCGTGTAAACACGATCTGCTCAACACATTAATCGAGTGACTTTTGAGCACCCTAATCCTAATTTAAAGAATGTTTAACTTCAGCTACAATTTTCTTCATATTGTTGTTTCTTTATTTGTTTAAGCTTTACAGGGTGTTATCGGGAGAGAAACGAAAAAGTTAAGATTAGAGTGTTTAAAAAGTCAATTTTGCTTAAAAATTACCAGCGCCATTTGGTCATCAAGGCAATTACTGTCTTAAAAGCGATAACTTAGATGAGTCAACTACTATAGACTCATAACCAACATACTACTATCGGAGTCATATTATTCTTCCGAGGGTATCTTAAAAAAGTTCCTTGCAAATGGACATGGTACAGGGGGTCAAGACGGCCCTTTGTATATCTCGGCCGTGTCATAGGTCAGTCTGCAGTCCACTCTCCTGAAAGAGGGCTACAAGCTTGCTGGGATGAATCCTTAGTATATCTACTGATTCAGGTTTTTTCAGTAAAACTTCAGTGAATTATAAACCACTGGAACACTTGGGATGGTACATGGTACACAAGACGGACTTTTGTACATCTCGGTCATCCTATATGCCAGTCTGCATTCCACTCTCTTCAAAGAGGGCTACAAGCCTGCTCGGGTGGACCCTTAGTATATCCACTGATTCTGATTTCTTCAGTTAAACTTCAATGATTTGTAAGCCACCGGAACACATGGGGTCAAGACGGTCTTTTGTACATCTCGATCGTGTCATATGTCAGTCTGCAATTTACTCTCTTCAAAGAGGGCTACAAGCCTGCTCGGATGGATCCTTAGTATATTCTCTAATTCTGGTCTCTTTAGTTAAACTTCAATGATTTGTAAGCCACCGGAACACATGGGGTAAAGACGGTCTCTTGTACATCTCGATTGTGTTCTATGTCAGTCTGCAGTCCACTCTCTTCAAAGAGGGCTACAAGCCTGCTTGGATGGATCCTTAGTATATCCTCTGATTCTGGTTTCTTTAGTTAAACTTCAATGACTTGTAAGGCACCGAACCACATAGGCTCAAGACGATCTTTTGTACATCTCGATCGTATTCTATGTCAGTCTGCAGTCCACTCTCTTTAAAGAGGGCTACAAGCCTGCTCGGATGGATTCTTAGTATATCCACTGATTCTGGTTTCTTTAGTTAAACTTTAATGACTTGTAAGCCACCGAAACACATGGGGTCAAGACGGTCTTTTGTACATCTTGATTGTGTTCTATGTTAGTCTGCAGTCCACTCTCTTCAAAGAGGGCTACAAGCCTGCTCGGATGGATTCTTAGTATATCGACTGATTCTGGTTTCTTTAGTTAAACTTCAATGACTTGTAAGCCACCGGATCACATAGGCTCAAGACGGTCTTTTGTACATCTCGATCGTATTCTATGTCAGTGTGCAGTCCACTCTCTTCAAAGAGGGCTACAAGCCTGCTCGGATGGATTCTTAGTATATCCACTGATTCTGGTTTCTTTAGTTAAACTTCAATGACTTGTAAGCCACCGAAACACATGGGGTCAAGACGGTCTTTTGTACATCTCGATCGTGTTCTATGTCAGAGTGCAGTCCAGTCTCTTCAAAGAGGGCTAAAAACCTGCTCGAATAGATTCTTAGTATATCCACTGATTCTGCTTTCTTTAGTTAAATTTCAATGATTTGTAAGCCACCAAAACACATGGAGTCAAGCCGGTCTTTTGTACATCTCGATCGTGTTCTATGTCAGTCTGCAGTTCACTCTCTTCAAAAAGGGCTATAAGCCTGCTTGGATGGATCCTTAGTATATCCTCTGATTCTGGTCTCTTTAGTTAAACTTCAATGATTTGTAAGCCACCGGAACACATGAGGTCAAGACGGTCTTTTGTACATCTCGATTGTGTTCTATGTCAGTCTGCAGTCCACTCTCTTCAAAGAGGGCTACAAGCCTGCTCGGATGGACCCTTAGTATATCCACTGATTCTGGTTTCTTTAGTTAAACTTCAATGATTTGTAAGCCACCGGAACATATTATGGAGTCAAGACGGTCTTTTGTACATTTCGATTGTGTTATATTATGTCAGTCTCCTGTCCACTCTCTTCAAAGAGGGCTACTAGCCTGCTCGAATGAATTTTTAGTATATCCACTGATTCTGGTTTCTTCAGTTAAACTTCAGTGAGTTATAAGCCACCGGGACAGCTGGAAACAGCCTAAATTCAAAACGGCGTTAGTAAAATTATGTTTCTTTCAAGAGGCTGGATTTTTATTTTCAAAATGTAATTAATGAACTTAACTCATTTTAAGTGGCGAATGAATAAACCATTTATTATAAAATTAGTGACGATGTTTATTTATGTGATTGAGTTCGTCGTTGCGTGTTGGAAATTAATCCTTTCATCAGTTGAATAAAAATCAAAAGTAGTTTTACGTTTATGTATACTTGAATTATTATCGACGTTTATTACTCCATTTCTGGGCATACGCCTTCCCGAGCTGCAGGCAGTCTTCTCTATTCGTCGTGTGATGGGTTTCCACACCACTCAACTACCCTCTGCATATTTCTGAACGCCATCTATCTACCTGCTTCTTGGATTTTCGTCGTCGGAGACGACGGAGCTTTTTTGAAAAAACATTTTTAACTTTCAAAGTCTCAAGTGTAACGAGTTGAAAGAATTTCGAAGTAAAGTTAGAACTGTCGTTCATATAAGTTTGTGGGTCACCTCTTAACTTTTGTTTTAAAAATACAAACAGCGTAAAAAATATTTTTTCAAACAAAAACAATAGTATTTTCAGTAGTAAAATTAATGTTGTTTGTATTGATTAAATGCATAATGCTCGAATGGAATCAATACATTATTTCATGCATATTTGAATACCTATATTTGTCATTTGTAATTTTATTCTACTAGATGGTTACCATCAGATTATGGAGTATACATTTTTATTTGTACTTTTGTATTGAATTTGGAATGTACACCATTATTTTCGTAGCTTAAAAAAATAAATCATTTTGATTTCATTAAGAGGGGACTTTCAGTTTTTAATAGGTAATTCAAATATATATCTTTTTGTTGGTGAAAGTACTCTGAAATCATTTTATTTTTTTAAGAGTCAATCAATTGGTGGTAGACCAACTCAAAACTCAAAAGTTATAATGGTTTCAGACAAACTTGATAGAAAATTAAACAGTAACAGCAACAGAAAAGTAATCCCTAACGCAGAAATCCCACGCAAAAATTGCGTCTGCCACTGGCAAGTTTCTTTTTAAATAAATTTACAATTTATTCCACATATATTTTACTTAAAGCAGATAGTACTCAAAGTAAGCTTTTAAAAATTACAGTCAAATTTAAATAAACATAATACAGAAACGTATAACTTATAATAGTTGAAATGGAACGAGTACGTGGGACGAGAAGTATAGAAACTTTTCAACTTTTAGCGCAGCATGTAAAAACAATTATTTTACGATTTAACATAGCTTTTCAATTGCGCTGTTTTCAACATTTTTGTTTTCATTTTTTGTACTTTTTACAAAAGTACAAACAAAAGTTTCATCCCTGCAACGTATTTCGTAATATGATACAGTTGAGGTGGTACAAGAAAATATTTTAAATAACTTGAAGTAGGATTTGCAGAAAGAAACGAATTGTGGTTGTGGTCACGTTGCGAAACTTCAATCTTTGTGTATTGTTGGTTTAATTTAGTCCTTTGAAAGGCATATGTTTGACAAAAAATAGGCCTCCCTGTGGGCGGTTTTAGAATATTCTGAATGAACTATACCTAACGAAGAGTCTTTTCTTAACACGATTCTTAAAATGTGACCGTTAAGTAAACAAAAATTAATGAGTAATAAATAAATAGTAGCATTGCCGCATTACTAATATTTTGGGTGCCAGGATAGCAATAAGATTGCTGAATATTTTATGCTAAAGCTCCATTTTGTCCTTCAAGGGTATAATGACTACTAACTCAAAGTGCGACTTAATGACAATTAACTTAAGTTAATCAAAAGCTTCAATTCGTAACGGTAAAATTACAGGTTAAATCAGTTCTGTGTTCTTTTTTAAGTTTCTCGCTTATAACTTGCAAAATACGCACTTTTTGAGAAAAGTGTTTTTATATAAAAATAAACTAAAGCAAATTTTCTACAATTTATATAAATTAGGTTTTTTCTCCAGTCAAACGGTTTAGGCGCTAGAGACCGTTAAAAGTTGACAAACAGTCCAAAATCGGCCAATAAACTTATTTTTTAGTTTATTGCTTATAATTCGAAAACCAGTAATTTTTTGAGAAAAGAGCTCCTATATAAAACTAAACTACATCAAATTTCCTACAATACATATTTTTGGGTTTTTTCTCCAGTCAAGCGGCTTAGGCCCTAGAGAGCGTTAAAGGTTGACAAACAGTCCAAAATCGGTCAAAAACTGATTTTCTTGTTTATTGCTTATAATTCGAAAACCAGTCATTTTTTGAGAAAAGAGCTTTTATATAGAACTAAACTACATCAAATTTCCTACAATTCATATTTTTGGGTTTTTTCTCCAGTCAAGCGGTTTAGGCGCTAGAGAGCGTTAAAAGTTGACAAACAGTCCAAAATCGATAAAAAAACTGGTTTTTTAGTTTATCGCTTATAATTCGAAAACTACGCTCTTTTTGAAATAAGTGAGTCAATATAAAAATAAACTACATCAAATTTGCTACAAATCATGTCTCTCAGGTTTTATTTTAAGTCAAACGGTTTAGGCGCTAGAGAGCGTTAAAGGTTGACAAACAGTCCAAAATCGGTAAAAAACTGATTTTTTAGTTTATTGCTTATAATTCAAAAACCAGTAATTTTTCGAGAAAAGAGCTTTTATATAAAACTAAACCACGTCAAATTTCCTACAATTCATATTTTTTGGGTTTTTTCTCCAGTCAAGCGGCTTAGGCGCTAGAGAGCGTTAATGGTTGGCAAACAGTCCAAAATCGGTCAAAAACTGATTTTTTTGTTTATTGCTTATAATTCGAAAACCAGTAATTATTGGAGAGAAGAGCTTTTATTTAAAACTAAACTGCGTCAAATTTCCTACAATTCATATTTTTTGGGTTTTTTCTCCAGTCAAGCGGTTTAGGCGCTAGAGAGCGTTAAAAGTTGACAAACAGTCCAAAATCGATCCAAAAACTAATTTTTTAGTTTATCGCTTATAATTCGAAAACTACGCCCTTTTTGAAATAAGTGAGTCTATATAAAAATAAACTACATCAAATTTGCTACAAATCATGTCGCTTAGGTTTTATTTTAAGTCAAACGGTTTAGGCGCTAGAGAGCGTTAAAGATTGACAAACAGTCCAAAATCGGTCAAAAACTGATTTTTTTAGTTTATCGCTTATAATCGCTTGTATTCGAAAACTACGCACTTTTAGAGAAAAATGTACCTATACAAAACTAAAGCAGATTCAATTTCCTACAAACTATATTCATTTAAATAACTATGTCTCCCATGCTTTTTACATCAGACGAACGGTTCTGAAGCCGTTCCAACTATCTTTTGAGTATTCCTCGTAATTTTACTACTCTTGTTCAAGCTGGCGCAGTTTTTAGTTCAATTATTGGTAGTAAACACCAATAGAACTCGTTAGAACAAGCTATTTTTGAGAGCTACCACTCCGTTGTTGGAAATTGTTATTTTCTGTGAAGATAATAATTGAATCTTTATGAGCTTAAACTAATACCCCTAGCTCATTTTTGTGAAAAATATCAGATTTTATACAAATGTAATGTCGAGCAGTTGTTCAAATACTCTTGACACCAAATTTAAATTTTCACTAACCAAGTGGAAAAAGCAGTTTATTGTATATATCCCTTCTATAGTATAATAATATATGTAGTAGGTACGTCTTTTTTACTACTTTTGCGTCTTAAAGATAAGTAAATTTTCGTAAAGCTTTTTTAAAAGCCGAATTCACTGGCGTATTTGAATTTTTTATAGCTCAAGGCGTTTTTTAAAAATAATGTATGGTAGTAGCTTTGATTTTTCGCATGAAACGCGCACACACACACGTAGAAGGCCCATTATATTTATGCAAAAGAATAATACATTTTGTACCTTTTTTGAATAATACAAAGACTTTTTCCTTCAACGAGAGATTTTCCTTTTCTTAAGTTCTTTTGGGAAGAAAATTTTGTATTCCAATTATTATTATTGTTGTACCTACTCACCTTGTTTATACTAAAATAAAATATTAAATCAATATACGAGAGGACACAGCTTGAATGTATCGATTTTGTCTTGATATAGATATAATATCTCCTTTTATAACAGCCCTTTTTTCATAACAAGAACGTAATAAAATATTCACTTTTTTTTCTTCTTTTACGTTTTTTTCTTATTTTTACTTATTAATTTCGAACAAGTGAGCGAGTATTAGATTTGGAACAACTCGTAACAGTCGATAAAGAGAACAAAGCAGAAATACAACGAGAATTCGACTATAGCATGGGCGGCATTCGGAAGAACGAGTTTTATTTAAAAAAAACGAGGGATGTTATATTACGTTCAAGAAAAAAAATAACGCAACATCGATGAAAAGAACTCTGGTTTGAATAAAACTGATAGATCGTAAAAGAAATAGCTTATTAGAGCCCAGACGAAAATCGAAGATGATGTTTGTAATATTGTAATACGTACAGCGTGACTAAAGTTGTATGGACAGCATGGTGTGGAGCATTATGATAAACAAATGGGGGGTGTGAGAATAAAATCAAAGCAGAGGTAGGCCTCAAAAATGATAAATAACTGATCTAATTTAGAGTTTCTCCGGAAAACCTGGCGGGCAAGTAAGAAAAACGATTTTAGTAAAGCGAGTCTGCTTCTACTCTTCCACAGCTCGAATATGTAGAGAGAAGGGAAATAAATTCTCGGACACCTGCGGTTGCAATTTTCACTATTGTCCCAGAATGCGCCACTTTGCGACTATCAACACAATGCACTATTTTCATTTCTTTGTCCGGAAAATTGAGCTCACTAAAAACAATTGGCCTCTATCACAAGCCGTTAGCCCTTATATTTAATATAACTGTTGCTGTCAAAATGTCTAAATGGGGAAGCTCTTGATCAGAGTAGCATTAAGAAATTCGCTTTGAAAGTAATGATTGAAGCGACTTTCATATAAGGATAATCCTCTGTTAAGTCGCGGATGAAGATAAAGATCAATATACTCGTGATTCCGAATCTACAAAGGCGCACTAGGTGGCTGCACATCATTCATGAGGACGACAAAATATTAAAGCCACCGCAAGGACACAAAAAAAAATTTCAATAGTTGTGTCTGAAACGCCCTCCAGGACCTCCACATATTTTGTGGTCAATATTTAGAATTACTTTTAGATTGAAAATTTAGATTTCGATTTAGTTTGATACGCTGGATAAAACGAGAGCAAAGCTTTATAAGGTCAGTTGGTAGTTTTTGGAAAGTTGCCAATGTTCGAGTCACAATACTTGAATAAAATACAATTTTTTCTATCTCGATCTTATGGGAGTTATGGGTGTTAGAAATTCAACGCTTTAAGAGAAAATAAATAAATAACGCTCAACAACCGCAATTTATTTTTATTTCCTTCATAAATTATTGTTGATCATTTTAATTTTTCCTCTGATCGAATTTTTTCGAGAATAAAAACCGCTCGCGTTTATAATTTAACGAAGTCGGTATTAAATTATTTTTGTCGTTTGTGAGCTTCGGTTTATGTATTCGAGAAGTTGAGTTGGTTGAGAAATGTGGCGTTTTAAAAAAATCTTTTAAGCTTTTGTGGGGAATAAAATCGTGGGTGTGTAGTGTGTGTAGTCCTATGAGACATGTCCGTCTGTGGGGTCACCGCGAGGGGTCTTGCCGTCGAATGTTTAGCTTTCGGAATACAAAACACAAAAATAAGCGGGATGAAGAATTATGCGAGCTGAAAAACGTCAAAATTTCTAATATTTTATTATTTAACTAGAAGTTTCGGTTTTATTTCATTTTTTTTTCTTTTTAAATTTAATTTTCACTCGGAAAACCGCGATATTGTAGAGATGTAGAGGAATGAAGCTTTAAACACGTTTCAGGAGATTATCCTTTTATAGCGCGTCACAAAATTGAAAAACAGAAAGTATAATGCTGGGGAAATCGTCGTAAATTAGAAGACAATGACGTCTTACAAGCTCCAAAAGAAAGGGTAAGGGTAGGGAAATCCTAGTAAATCAGAAGGCTACGTTATACATTTATACAAGCTCCAATGTACGCATTGTAGAGCTCCGCGTTCTGTATTATACGTATCTCGTACCGTTGGATTGTGGATGAAGTGATTAATACTGATCAATGCTTTTGAAGTAGTGTAATTGAAAATGCAACACAGTTCTGCTAGACTAGACTTGAAATTACACAAAAATGCAAATAAGTATTTCGCGTAGTGGAAAGTGGAAATCAATCAGTTAGTATTCTATGGTCGGCTAACTCTATGCGAAATGATAACTGGGTAGTTATCAAATTGACGTAGCGTACGTATCAAACGACGTAATAATATCATGACGCTACTTCGGTGTAGGTGTAGTAACCTGGGGGTCACTGGGAAACCGGCAGAAATTAGCTCCCCAAAGGTCCAGAAGTTAGATAATGGGGCGCACAGCACATGTTGTAGAATGAGGCGCTTTAAAGCTTGGAATAGCAAACTTCGCAATCCCAAGTTGATCATCGTTACCATGCATCCAATTGCGCTCACTGCTGGGCATAGTTCTCCTTAAATTTCTCTCAGTTTTATCTGTTCTGGGCTTCTTGCAGGGGTGGATGGGCCATGTGGGGAAATGGGAAAATTTTCGATGGGCTGATGGAAAAAATTCCATAAGGGCCACAGGTATTATGTATATGGTACAAAAATTTGTTTAAAACATCCTAAAATTGATCTAAGCTTCGTTGACCTTGAAACATCAAGCCTGGGACCCCTACACTTTTATGGATTTCGGCTGATCGACTCCTATTTCCCAGGCCGGTTTACGATTCCCCATCCACTTCTGTCCTCTTGACAGATTGAAGATTTTCCTTGCTTCTTTTGGCCTCCATGCCATTATACTTTTATTCCTTCACCCGTCATGAGTTCATGCGAATGGCCTGTCTAGTTCTATTTCAGCAATGCGACTGTTTCAATAATAACTCCTGCCCTCCATCGGAGTTCTTCATTTGGTATGCGGTTTCTAAGGCTCATGCCCAAGATACCACGCTTCATGACTTCTTGACCTCTTAGCTTATTTGCAAATCTTTGCAGTGTTAAAGTTTTCGCTTTATCTGTCTGCACTTGCAGGATACATCGGTTATATCCTTCTCGTTTGAAACACATCGAGATAATGCTTTGCATGACTCAGTTCCCAAATGCTGTCTTGGTCGAACTTATTCGTCTTCCCGTCTAAGGCTTTCGTTCGTTGATTACGGTTTGCTTACCGATGAGGTCGCCTTCATCAGAAAAGGCTTCTTTAGGTTTTGAAACGTATTTTGAAATTTTATATGAAATACTCGATCCACAAGTTGGATACTAATCCTCCGTTTTTTCAAAATTTTATTTATTGAACCTCTCACGCTTAGTTGGTGTTTGAAATCAGAAAAAATTCTACTTTTGAAATTATAAAAATTACAATATTCGCCCCTTTTCAATTTCATTCTATTTTGTGAATTATCAAAGTTATGAAAGTCGCTTAAAACTTTTAGGGCTCCACATGAATGAAGGAGCATGTCCTAAATGTGACACGGACTGATGGTGACGGTGCGCTAGCAAGGGCAGCTAATCATCATTTCCAAGCAACACCCAAATATTTAAAATATGAGCTAATTATCAATGAGGCCAAAAACTGAAAGTAGCTTTTTTAACCCTCATCAGTCTGCGGGTTAAAGACACTTTAATGACCCAATGAAAATCCGTCCTCTTTAAGAAAGGACAAAAAACTATTTTTCCGTGTTTTTTCTTTCAGTTAGGAAATTTATCACACAAACAAACCAAAGAAGTAATTAAATTAAGCTCGACTAGGAATTGCAGACTTCCGCCGTCATTATTTAGAGTGAAAACTTACTACAAATAAAAAAAAACCTCTCGCAAGTTTCCATTAAAGTGTGCGTCGAAACCGTTTTTAGTAATTAACGAACTTACGCGTTGCGCCTTTTTATATTATTGGTTTGTTGTTGTTTAACTACCTGCTACTAACTTTTTTCTTTGTTGCAGAACTGGCCACTATGGGTTGGCTCAGCATTACTACATATTTGTATTACAATTCTGCCTTCTTTAACCGATGACAATGTTTTACACATTGGTGGCATATTCCCAATTGCCGGGGAAGGTGGTTGGCAAGGTGGCCAAGCTTGTATGCCAGCAGCTAAATTGGCACTCGAAGACGTTAACAAAAGGAAAGATCTTTTGCCTGGATACGTTCTTACGCTACACAGCAACGACAGCGAGGTAAGCAATTTAAGCAGCTTTTAAAATTTTTAATAACGCAAATAATTAAATTCGCCAAACTCCTTTATTACTCCAAAGTGGTAAAACTTTACTTCTTTTTGCATAAACTTCCACTTTTTTGCTCCAAATAAACAAGATTAAATAACGTAATCCTTGCCTTTTTGTCTAATATGTTTTCGTTTAAGAGGCAATAAAGTAAAAAATCTTTCATCGACCCACAATCTCCACTCGAGTTTAGTAACAAACTTAAATACATACATTGTACATCAAGGTGCTTACGTACTTTTCCATCCCTTAACAGTTTAGCGAGTTCTGGAAAACGCAGTAAGCTCAGCAGTAAAGGATTTTGGTTTGGAACGTAACAAAAGCAATGCCTGTCAGTGGCCTATACCAAAAAGGAAAATTGGCGTGAAAGTGTAGCCGTAATTTGCGGCGAGAGAAAATTCTTTTGGTTTCCTTTGTTGTAATCATCAGAGTGGTTGAATTAAAAATTAACCAAAATAATTTACACGGACTGAAGCGTCAGTTGGCAATTAGTTTCTTTTTTTTTTCTACGCTCTGATGTTTTACGCTTAAAAAGTAATATACAGGGCTAAAATTTACAAGGAGTTTTATGTAAAAAAAGCTGACCTAAGTGACACTACACGCTATTGGAGCACTAATTGCTTGATTATTACGTTCAGTGGGGACGTAGCTTTACCATTAGTAGCGAAATCTAGGGGTTTTAGGTTTTTGGGTCGATTTTTTCGAAGGTCCATAAGGGTCGATAAGAGTCGAGCCACTGGGAGGGTTCACCGCAACTTCGTATCCAGTTTTCATAGAAACTCGGTTTAACCGGGGATTGGGAGGAGGAGGGTCAACGGAGTTTGAACCCTTCCTAAAATGAAGGGAACCTCTTCTCAAAATTCTACATACTATAGGGAGGCACTACGGGTGTCTAAGAAGACCTTGCATGTAGAGACTGCGGGGTAAAGATTAATTTTCTCAACGCATTATAAAGATACGTCCAGATTTGCGGTATTGAGAGAGTCTACACTGGGTTCTGCTCCTCTAACTGTCTTTAAAAGACAATACTAAGTGCAATGAACCAAACACTCAATACTTCCTTTTCTCTGATAAATCTTAGCCATCGAATATTGTGATCATTACGGTTCTGTAGTGAGATGGCCAGTCCGGGGCCAGTAGGATGTTTAGGGAGGTCAGTTTCCCACTCTCTGTATAGTTATGTGCATCGATACACTCTCGATACCGTGGAACTAGAAAATAAGTGAAAGGGTTGAGCCGGCGAAAAACATGAAGCTCTTGCCGCAGAAAAAGCGGCCAGAACCGCAAAGAAGGTCCGATAATTTCGTAGTAGGGGAAAATGAGAGAGTACCTTTTGGCGTACTCGGCAGGCAACACCCCCTTTACGTTACTGATGCTTCACGTTTAGATCCCCCCCTCCGCATCTAGCTTACAACCATTCCACTTATTTTTTAGTTCCATGCTCGATACGCTCTCGGCCCAATAAAATATTCTTAACTTAAGAGGCGGAGAATTATGCGCTGGCGATTAACCATGAGCTATCCAAACACCCGGTATACTATGCGCGCCAATTGATACGTATTACCTAGCCCAGCGAGACTACGTTTGTTGGGGAAATCCGTGCCTTTCTCAAAATTTCGCCTTCATTAATTATTCTTAACAGTTTACTACGTAATCCTATTTGCAAAGCTCTCTTGATATAATGAAATATTACCGAATTAAGTTTGCTCTTAAAAATCTGAAAGTCCTTAATTTCAAATGTAAAAAGGAAACAATTAAAGTGTTGTTGTTTAAACAGCAAGAATAACACAAATTTATACGAAAAACTGTTTGCAAACTTCCTCCGAGGATAATAGAAATGTCAAAGATCAAACAAACCCTCTTATCTAATACTCGACGTGGTGCCCAGTTTTGGTGTCATATTGAATCAAAACCCTCGGTAGTTGCAACTTTTGCAAGCTTGTGAAGCTTCTCTCGCATATCAAATAAACTTTTTAGTGTTTTGCCACATCTAAAAGAATTTAAGAGAAGTAATGTTGCGAAAAGTGATTTTTGTTTTTTTTCCTCTTTTCTCCTTTTATTTTATTACCGTCATTGCTTGCTTTTATACAAAAAGCTTGGATTAAACGACTACATAAGATTTATTTTTCTACGTGACTGCGGTTACAGGAATATATTTACTCTTTTTTAATTACTGTGGACTTTTTGGCAGATATTACAGTTTGCTTTAACAATTTTGTAATTTTTACGAATTCGAGCGTTGTATTTTTTTGAAAACTTAAACTCGTAATGAAACAGACTCTCTACGTGCTGAAGGGTGCTCATGTGTTCATTGATCGTACCTCATAACAAGGTGATTGGTGGTCGGCTTGTCGCTCCGAATTATCCGGCGCTCCGACTCAGGACCTTTCAGAAAAAATGTAAGACCCAAAGTTTTTAATTGTTCAAGGTCAATTGGCTTAAAATTAAGCTTGGGAATTTTACAAGCGATTGATAGTGTCTCCAAGGAAGATGTCTCACAAAAACAAAGTTGAAAAATTAGGAATTAAGCTGAACAAAAAAATTTTTGGAGAATTACAGGGCCCCTGAGTTTGACAATTGAATTTTGTCTACTTGTAATAATTTCTGTCTTTGTTTTCCCCTTTCTAACGAGTTGCCAAACTGAGAGCTCTAACATTGTGAAGTATCGGGTGCCAGCCCGCCAGCCCCTATTGCCCTCCTCCTCTGATAGGTACTGCTCCGACTAACCCCTTCTTTTTAATTACTCGAGTGACAAACATTTTGAAAAAAACATTATTAAAGCTAGTCCGCAACCAAACAAGTGAGCCCATTTAAACAAACCGTTGGCTTTGAGCTTTGATAAATAAATATTTAGAAAGGTACATTTCCACTCTTCGTTATCCCTTTGGTAGAGTTTTTAATATTAGGTACGCAATTAGTTAAAAATCTGGGATTGCGAGAACATAAAACGAGATTTATATGAATCCGAACAAAATTTTCCTTTTTCTCTGTTGAAAAGGTTCAACTAATCCATAAATTTAACAAACTTCATTCATGGTATTAAGTGTTTTTCTTTCATCGTATGAGATTTATGCGAGTATTTTATTATTTTTCTAAAAAATCCTACCCAATTTACATTTTTTTAGATAACTTCAAATTTCTTATTTTTTAAGACCTTTCGACTCAAAATGATTATTATTTTAAAAAATGGGCTTTGGGAGAACTATACTTAAGTTTCGTGCTCACTTTTTGGAGTTGAAATCAATATTAATTACTAATTACACTCAATATACATGCTGATGACTGGTAATTTAGACGAACTTTGTACCCCCTTTGCGTGACGAAGAATATTTAATTAAGTTTTAGGTAAACTTTTGTAAAATAAAAGAAAAATAGAATTAAGTCGCAAAGAGAGGACGAAAAACAATAACAATGTAATTAAGTTCGTAAATTTAACAACAAATTCTCTATTAAAATAACAAAAAAAGCTTATTAAAAATATAAAAAAAAAGAAGATAAAATAAATTGAAAACTTTTGTCTTTTGTTTTAACTTTGTCTTTTGTTACAAGATAATCCTGTACTTTATGAAAACTCCAAAGCTTTTGAATGTTATAAAATCAAAGCTCTGAAACTGACACAATTTGAATGTTTTTGACTCATTTTTTTTAATTGTAAAGAATTACAATAATTTTATTTTCGTTTGTGATGAGAAAGTTAACCGAAAGATCCAAAGGAAATATTGGCTTGTTATATTTGCGTATGGACAGGGTGGGCAAAATTCGATGGTTGGATGGAAGGATGGAAATCTATAACTAGAAAAGATACGAAAAATTCTTTTCTCTACTTTAAGTTCTTTTATTGCGATCCTCTTTTGTTTTGGAGCTATAAGCAAAAGCTCAATTTTTTAAGTTTTTGCTTAATGGCGATAGAAAAAAATATTTGCACTTTCTTGAGACACTTTTAATCTTCGTTAGTTTCCGGTTTATAACACAAAGTTGTGTTTTTTTAAATAGAAACCATAGTTAGATATGACATATTTGAATAGCGTTTTTCATCCTCTTTTCAATGATAAATAATATGTCAGGTCTATTATTTGAGTTTCATCCCACTTCATTTAAAAATGTTAACTAAAAATCGAAAAACGAAAAAATAAAAATAAGAAGTAAAAAATTATAATCATACAATAAAAAATAAAACATATAATTTTATATATCATTGAAAAGAGGATGAAAAACGCTATTCAAATATGTCATATCCGACTATGGTTGCTGCTTAAGAAAACACAACTTTACTTTATAAACCGGAAACTAACGAAGACACTCAAAATTCCTTCGGTTCATTTTATTTTCCTTAAGAAAAAGCCTAAAAAACGCGCTAATATTTTGTTCTGTAACTTCTCAACAACCGAGATATCGACATTTAAAGATTGAAAAAAGGAACTTTTGCTAAGAGCTCCAAACCAAAAGAAGATCGCAAATTCCGGTTTTACTTTTTCAGTTGCAAAGCAACATTTGAAAAAGTATTGAAATGGAAATGGATGAAAAAAAATTTTTTATTTTTTTTATTTCATTTCTCGACGTTTCAGGTCATTCTGAGTAGAAAAAAGCAAAAAAAAATTTTTGTCTGTATGTGTGTGTGTGTGTGTGTGTGTGTATGTATGTAACGCGGTAAATCCAAAACTACTGAACCGATTTAGATGAAATTTGGTTTGAGGCTATTTAACAAAACTTCATCGAAAAAACAAGTTTATAAATCAAATCCGTGCAGAGCGAAGCAAAATAAGGGGGTTATTTTGGGCGCATTTTATCAAATTTAAACTTGCGTCGTTTAAACTTGGCTATAAGTTAGTATATCTCAGACATAATCGAATAAAAATTTTTTCAAATTTTTAAATTTAAAATGGCGGCCAGTATTACGATTGTCCCGTTGATCGGTTTTTCTGTTATAACTTTGCCGGTAATTAGTATTTTGAAAATATCAAAACGGTATTATAAAGGCAAAATATAAGCCTTTCATCCTAATCTAATAAATTTATAAAATTGTATTAAAATTGCTTATCTTTCAGGAGTTAAAGTTGATCAAAATTTTAAAGCCGTTTTTCTCAAAATTCCTTCCGGCCGTTTTTTTCATTTTTGGATATGTTTTAGCAATCATAGTTCTTAATAGAATGTCAAAGTTTAATTCGTTTGCTATGAAGAGTTTTTGAGTTATGATTTTTTGAAGTCCAAAAGTTTAAAAATGCGTACTTTTTTTGGTAATGAAAATGAAAATTTGAAAGTTGGCAATTGTATTATTCTTATCAATCCTTATTATTCGACATTATTTAAGAGTCAAATTCACTTCCGGTTTAACCGGAAATTGAAGAAATTTTTAGATTTTTAGAAACATTTTGTATATTTCTTATTATTTTGAAAGAACGTAAAATTAGCATTTGAAAAAAACTAAAAACTTTGTATTTTGAGTTCCGGTTTAACCGGAAATAACGCCAATTTTCTTAATTTAAATAAAACGCCTTGTATATTTTTAAATATTTGAGAGGCTGTAAAAGAAGCTTTCAAATACAAAAAGAAACTCGGATGTGGCCATACCAGGACTTTTTCAATTGAACTGAAAAAGTCCTGGTATGGCCACATCCGAGTTTTTGTCATTGAGTTCCTCTCAAAAAATAAAACGAGAATCATTTTTTCATATCTCTTCTAGTTATTGATTTCTCGATTTTTCTTCTTTTTAATTATCATTCGCACGATGACCTCAAATTACAAATACTTTAATTAATTTGAAATTAAATTTGAAACTAATTGAAATTAAAATTGAAACTAATTTGAAACTGAAAAGTTAGGTTATGTGACCTCTTACAGAAATACCATGTAAAACGTTTCATATTACTATCAAGCCTTAATATAGTACCACGCTGACCTACAACTGCTCAGGCTGCTTTTGAGCTGCTACATCAAGTATCAGTTGAGAATCTTTTAACCTCTTTCATCTCTCTCCTTAAGTCATCATTAAATATTTATTTCTGAAGTTGAGGTTTAGGGAACCATTAAAGATTAGAACGACGAGTATAGTTCCTGACCTGGTGGATTTTGCAAGTTTAAGGGGAACGACTTCATTAGAGAGCCAATACACCTTTGTAAAGGGTGTTTTTTTAGAGGTGTAGAACTGTCGATTGAGACAGTTATCATGTGTCGAAGTTGAGTGGTTATTTTTATAAAGTAATGTTTGACATTTCATCATGCAAAGATTGACATCAGAGCAATGATTGCAAATCGTGCAAATTTATTTCGAAAGTTGTGCTTCTATTCTCGGAACGTAGAGATCGTTTTACGATCCGAAATAATCGTTCATCCGAACCAATAATTCGGCAAACCATGGATCGATTTCGCACTTGGTTTACGCTACTTGATGTTACCTTACCCTGTGGCACAAAAAAAGTGCATAACAAAGAAAATATAACCGGTCTTAAGAAAAGTGCCGAAGAAGATCCAAACACCTCGATTCGGCACCGTGCGCAACAATTGGACCTCTGACAAACTACTTTTTTGGAAAATTTTTAAGTAAAGATCTTGGCTTAAGGCTTTGTCCAGCTCGTGTAAGAATTGGAGCCGCGAGACCATCGTTTTTGGCGTCTATTTGGCAAATGAGCTGAAAATCAAGTTACCCCATTATTTCATCGCAAAATTTTGACCAGTGATGGGGGTCATTTTTGGCTCAATGGTCGTGTCAATAAGCAAAATTGTTGCATTTGTAGTGAAGAGAATCCACAAGCGAATCTTCAAAAGCCATTACAACCAACATTTTGTGTTTTATTGGCGAAATCAGACGACTAATGCTTGAAAAATGGTCGAAAATTGGACCTCCAAGATACACCATATTACGCAAGTAGTAGGGGTCATATGCTCAAAATAGTATTCAAACTCTAAATGACAAAAGATTTTCTAATAAATTAAGCCAAAATTCCGTTCATTTGATCAAATTATATATGTTTTATTTCAATTTAAAGTTCTGTACCTTCAAAAAACACCCTTTAGCATGAAATGAAGTGGTGGGACTCAAAGCACTAAAAACCCAACACAAAGCACCCAACAATTTCTCCACCCATTATGGAGATCTTATAGAGATTTCTCTATAAGAATAATCGAATTTTGCCGACCCTGTACAGTGTACAGTGTGCCCCAAGAGTATCCATTATTAGACGAACAATTTTCGTAAAAATAACGTTACAACCTTCAAAAATTCTATTCTAACGCTCTTCGGGTTTTCTTTCTCTACCATTGTAGTTTGATTTCAGCGCCGTGGCGCTTCCTAGTCATCGATAAATAATTAATAATCTTCGTTCGGGTAATTCTAAGTCGATCGCGTTCGTCATAGTTTCGTATTGGCAACATCCGTGACGTAGTGACGTCATCGATACTTTTTGAAATTGCAAAAGTATAAAATTCTAAAGAGTATTTGTTTGGACTTCCACTCTCGGGACCTTGAGTCGAAATTTAAAATTAACGTATAAATCATTATAATTTTTACCTTTCTAGTTAGTGGAAGTGAGAGCTACATATTGGAGAACACAAGGGAAAATTATCACTTTAGGCACGCCCTCATCCATGTTTAATCCCCATTAAACCGACTGTACAAAATTTTAAAATTGCATTTTTTTCGTAATAATTTATAAACGAGTGCCCGATCATAAATCATAAATATGCCATTTTTTTAATAAATCAAAAAAAGGTTTTAATGCGAGGTTTACTGTAAAATTTAGATTTCTCCAACTTGGAAACCACATCCGCAAAGTTTAGGAAACTTTTAGGGAAATTATAACAACTGCTTTAAGTTTGATGGTTAAGAAGATCTAATAAGAAATGGGTCAGGCCTTAAATGTTTTGATCTGTGCAATAGAGGGCTAATTTTTGTTGTAATGAGAAAGAAATGACTAATTAATCCGCCGAACTTTTTGATAGCGGCGCATCGGTTTTCTCAAAGTATGAGTTGCTTAAGAATTCTTTTAGGTGACTCTGTTTTGCTCATACAGAATAAATGTGTGGAGTTAGGATCAGTTTTACATTCCTAATTCGCCGAAGGTGCGTGTTGAGGAAAGTTTCGAAGGAAATAATTTAACTAACTCGAAAATCGGAAGATTGTGTACTAGTCTCGAACTACGCCACAACCAAATTCAATTAATTGAACGACTTACCAATAAACGGCGGTAACCAATTTTAGTTTTCTTGGAAAACTTATTAGAAAAAAGCCATAGAAGAGAAGAGGGAAAATTGAGATTAACAAATCAGTTTTTTTAAACGCACATCATACATCTGCCAATGCAAGTTCAGGGACTAAACCTTGTGGGACACCACTGAGAGAAATGGCTAATTATCTCAAAGCTAGTTTGAAAACGCAATTTAAATAGAAGGGAAGAAATCCAATTTAGTGACTAGACTGTAATTAACATATCATCCAGATAATCTTTACGAAAAGTGAACTAATAACACATGAGTATAATTACGCCATAACTTTCTATTCAATTTCATTATTTGACCAAAAAAACTGTAAGTGTCAAACCTAATTCCGTTCAGATTAATGTTTACGACAAAATGTAATTCGATCCTTTCACGATAGAGTATACTATAGAATTAATATTATATTATTAATAATAATATTATTTTCAACAATTGCTAAAAACTAAAAATACTTGGGTAGTAATAAGTAATAAGACTTTTATAAAGCCCGCAATATCTTGAAAAACAACCCTTAATTACGTCCTTCGAAATTGATTTAATTAATTTCATTGAGTTGAGTATTTTTAACTATAAAGGTTGGGGCAGTTCTCGAAGAAATGAGCACATGTATACCGGGTGGTTTAAATTTGTGCTTTGACACGAGTGAGAAGCGCATCAGGTTCGTAGTTGTCAACAGACTATAGATGCTTCTAACAGTATATACACTAGGGCATAAATAATTATTTAAATGTATGTTGATAATCAACCCTATATTAATCACCTAGCAGTGAGAAAAACATCTTTAAGGAGAAAAAGTCGACTACCTTATTCCCCCGGAATTGAACCCGAGTACGCTATATCCGGTAACCACTGCTAGGTGATTAATATAAGGTTAATTATCAACATACATTTAAATAATAATTTATGCCCTAGTGTATATAATGTTTAAAGAATTAATTGCTTACATGCAAATGTAATTGTACATAGTGATTACTGGGAACCGCATGGTTTTAAAAAAGCCACAAATTTTTAAATGTTGAAAAAAACCTTGATTTATTACAAGGTAATCTACAAACTCGGAATTTTAAGGAAATCTTTACAAAAATTAATTAGCAAAAATAACATTGCGTAGGTGACGTCCTTCCGATTGAACGCAAGAACGCATGTTTTCAGACGTTCCCTTCTTTCGCATTACTTCTTGTAACTTTAACTCTTGTAATGTGCGTGGTTTTTCAGCGTAAACATGTGATTTAAGAAACTCCAAAGAAAGAAGTCCGGAATCGTCAGATCAGGGACCAAGGAACATCTCCAAAACGAGAAATAACTTTGGAAGGGAAAGCTTGTCGGATCCCGTTGTGTTCAAATTATGCATCCACCTCAAAATTAAGTTACGATCCGGAATCGTCCCACGCGGCGGAACATTGAAGTGCCGGCGAAAGTCTTGCTGGGTCTGGGTCACGGACTCATTGTTATCATAAAACCGTCTAATAACAAAAGCGCGGTGCTCAAAGTCCCACATCTTGAGTGTAACTGAAACTTCCAACTAGTCTCCACACAGTATGACCTTCCCAACTGTCATCTCCCACTACTTGCCGTGTACTACCCAATACAAAAACATGCGTTTCCCGGTAAACACCCTGTATAACTAGTAGTATTAAGATCTAATTTAATTTGCAATTAAATTCGCGTTCTCAAACCTGCAAAGTTTACGGCGAGAATTATAAGGATAAAACTAAGTCGCTGCGTGGTTCAGGTGGTCTGAAAGCGTTACCGGATATAGCGTACTCGGGTTCAATTCCCGGAGAATAAGGTAGTCGACTCTTTCTCCTTAAAGACGTTTTTCTCACTGCTAGGTGATTAATATAGGGTTGATTATCAACATACATTTAAATGACTATAGAGGCTTGCAAACGACACTAACGAGTATACGAACCTGGCTGGACTTTAGATATGTTATCAGAGGGTTCATTAAATCGGCAGGCCATCATCTGCTTTGTGGTGTCTCTCAAAAATGTACTAAAAACCCTGTGAGAGAGTGACGTTGCTGCTTAAGCATCAAATTATGCAACTTTGCTCTATCTTTTATATATAACTAATAACCAATACCTTCATATTGGAACACGAGTTTCGGCCACTCTGTATAAATTTCCTCAAACCACTTTCACGTAGGAGGTACTCCTCGTAGATTAAGAAACTATTGTTTTCTTGCTCCGTTAATTTAACGCTAATCAGATAAATTAAGCGCCACTTAGTCGGGTAGAAACGACATAAAAGTGCCGTACCTTTACAGAATAAAAAACAAATGAAATCATTCCCGAACGAAACGTAAAAAATAAATGAGATTTATAACAAATTTTTAACGTTTCGTCATTACTCTGACTTAAAGAAACTTTTTTTAAAAGAATTTTCTTTTTGAAAACATTTAAAAGCGTTTAGTTATATACAGGATGGCTTTTAACGAATGAGAGTACCTTATTGTGGCAGATAGCTAATGTCGAAAACTTGATTTGGGTAGTATGTGCCACATTTTGTATCAGACACAACGGAGAATAAAAATAGTCTCATTAGAGACACCCTGTATCACTTTAAGAGGCAACATTCCCCACCAAGCGCATTTAGCTACCCTGTACTACACTTCTCCCATCGAAACATTTTTATTTAGAAAACAAGTTTAAATAGGATAAAGTGGGATTTTGTCAAAAGTAATTTATTTTCGTCGTGCTTTATACTTAAAAATTAAAAAAAAAGAAGAGTATCGACAAATTTCTACGAGAGGAATTTAAAAAGAAGAGACGAAGTAAAAAGATTATAACGAAATAATTCTAGGTGACTTTTAAATTGAATCGTGCAATAACTGAACTCTCGAGTAGATCAGTATTGCTTTCGGTATAACGATTTTCGAAAGAAATGTGAGAGGCTTGAACTAAAAGCGTTCGAGTATGCTTCAATAAAAATTCAACCAACCTTTCGGGGCATTTCTATTCCAAACCAAATGACTTTAACGATTCTTGCATAATTTTTGCCCGGGTAGTCAAAGATGTACTTTGGCCAAACAGTGGGAGAAATTTATACGTTAAAGCCAAAAAAGGCCATTCGAAACGAATCGAAGCAAATAAGAAAACGTTTTCTATATTATTATATTATATCGTAAATTTGAGCTTTGTTAATACTAACATCAGTCAAATTTTGTACATAATTAAACGTTAAACTTCAAAAGAAATTTGATTTTATGTATTTACAGCTACATTTTAGACGGCGAAGTTTGATAAATTTAACGTTTTATGAGTTTAAAGTATAACGGAAGGGAAAACATTTTTAAATTACGCTTTACCAGATGAGAAAAATTGACTGCTTTCATCTAGGCACCACTTCAAGATTAAAATTTTTTAAAGAGATAATTATGAACATAGTTTATTTTAGGTACAGATTTGCATACCGTACGCTTGGGGAACGGAATATATTTTATACACAGAGCTCTATTTCAAATTTAGATTTGGCCAAAAATACTAGAATACGGGGACGTAGTAAGACCAACACAATGCGAATACATTATTGAAGGGTCAATATCTTTTAAGAACGTTGCGCTTAGGCCTATCACACTTTGCATAATTATAATAGGAAATGTAAATAAATTATTAACACATTTAATATGTATTGAGTGTTATAATTGGAAACAAATTTTTAGTAAGCACCGTCTGTTTGCTGTACCTACCATGTTTTAAAGGTTTCGTTCGGGACACAGCGAGCATTTTCACTAAACAATAAAGTAGAACATTTTTAACAATGTAAGATGTAAGCTAAAAGAGCATTGCAGATGAGTAATAAAACCAGCTTTTTGGCACTTCAAAGTGGCTTAACTTGGGGGTGGCTCGAGAAGCACAGATTTTCTTCATTTTTTGGCTTTTCGCTTATAACTAAAAACTACATTCTTTATGTGACTTTAAATGAAAATAACATGAAATTTACTACAAATTAATGCCTTTTCAATTTTTTACCACGCCAACGGTTTTGGCACTAGAGCGCTTTAAAGTTTGACAACAATTTCAAAATAAACCCCAAAACAGTT
Organism: Malthinus flaveolus; assembly: GCA_950108345.1. Lineage (NCBI taxonomy): Eukaryota > Metazoa > Arthropoda > Insecta > Coleoptera > Cantharidae > Malthinus > Malthinus flaveolus. The sequence continues at coordinate 23,887,225 of OX467286.1, read as the reverse complement.
TTTTGTCGGATATTTCATTTTAACGCGCTCTAGCGCCACAACCGTTGTTTTGGCAAAAAAATCTAAGATAAATAGTTTGTAGAAAATTAAATTAAATTTATTTTTTTATAAAAAAACTTTTCTCCCAAAGTGCGTAGTTTTCAAGGGATAAGCAATAAACAAAAAAACAGTTATTTTGCAAGATTTTGGATTTTTGTCAAACTTTAACGCGCTTTAGCGCCTCAACCGTTAGTTTGACAAAAACATTTAAGAAAAATAGTTTGTAGAAAATGAAATTTACTTTATTTTTTTATAAGAAACTTTTTTAAAAAAGTGCGTAGTTTCAAGGGATACCTAATCGATAAACAAAAAAACAGTTATTTTACCCGATTTTGGTTTTTTGTCAAACTTTAACGCGCTCTAACGCCCTATCCGTTGGTTTGACAAAGAAATTGAAGAAAAACAGGTGTAGAAAATTAAATTTACTTTATTTTTTTATAAGCAAACTTTTCTTAAAAAGTGCGTAGTTTCGAGGGATAAGCGATAAACAAGAAAATCAGTTTTTTGCCCAATTTTGGACTTTAACGCGCTCTATCGTCTCAACTATTCGATTGACGAAAACAATCTTAGAGAAATAGTCTGCTGTAAATTTAATTTACTTACTGTTGTTATAAGAAAACTCTTCTCCCAAAATGCGTAGTTTTCAAGGATAAGCGATAAACAAAAAATAGTTACTTATTTTACTCGACTTTGGATTTTTTGCCAAACTTTATGGCGCTCTTGCGCCCCAACCGATCGCTTTACGGAAAATATCATAGAGAAATTGTTTGAAGAAAAATAAACTTGCGTTATTGTTTTATATGGCCACTTTTCTCTAAAAGTGCGTAGTTTTCAAGGGATAAGCGATAAACAAAAAAAATAGTTTTTAGCCCGATTTTGGATTTTTGCCGAAGTTTAACGCGCTCTAGCGCCTCAACCGGTCGTTTTACGAAAAGAATATTAGAGAAATAGTTTGTAGTAAATTAAACTTACTTTATTTTTTTATATGGACACTTTTCTCTAAAAGCGGGTAGTTTTCGAGGGATAAGCAATAAACACAAATAACAGTTATTTTACCCGTTTTTGGATTTTTGTCAAAGTTTAACGCGCTCTAGCGCCCCAACCGTTTGTTCTACAAAAAAATCTTAAAGAAATAGTTTGTAGTAAATTAAATTTACTTTATTTTTCATATGGAAACTTTTCTCTAAAAGTGCGTAGTTCTCAAGGGATAAATGATAAACAAAAAAAATAGTTTTTTGCCCGTTTTTGGATTTTTGTCGAAGTTTAACGCGCTCTAGCGCCCCAACCGGTTGTTCTACAAAAAAAATCTTAAAGAAATAGTTTGTAGTAAATTATATTTACTTTATTTTTCATATGGAAACTTTTCTCTAAAAGTGCGTAGTTCTCAAGGGATAAATGATAAACAAAAAAAATAGTTTTTTGCCCGTTTTTGGATTTTTGTCAAAGTTTAACGCGCTCTATCGCCCCAAACCGGTTGTTTTACAAAAAAATCTTCAAGACATAGTTTCTAGTAAATTAAACTTACTTTATTTTTTTATATGGACACTTTTCTCTAAAAGTGCGTAGTTTTCGAGGAATAAGCGATAAACCAAAAAATCCTTTTTTGCCTCATTTTGGATTTTTGTCAAACTTTAACGCGCTTTAGAACCGTTTGTTTGACGAAAAAATCTTAGAAAATTAGTTTGTAGAAAAAATTGATGTAGTTTATTTTGGTATCAATGCACTTTTCTCATAAAAGGCGTAGTTTTTGGGGTTATGAACCGAAGAAAAAGCAAAATCTCACCCTTCTCAAGCCACTCCCAAGTTAAAGCTGCTACGGTCGGTTTTTTTACTTACGTGCGATGTTCTTTCAGCCAAATACTATCTATTAGGAACATTCTGTACAAAGATACAACTAATTAAAACAAAAGGCGTCTCGAATTAATTTTGAGTTAAATTTTCTCCACCAACAAGTCCAATATTTGGAGGGCATTCGTTATCAGTAAACAACAGTCTTGAACCGCCTATTTTGTAAAAAAAAATATGTCTAATGCCAAGTTTGCGAATTAAATATTTTTACAAGAAAAAAGAGTTGAAATGAATTTAATTTCCATTATCTTATCTCAACGATACTTTGTTAGTTATATTAAACGATTATGTTGACTCTTTGAATACAAAATGTAATTAAAATACCAATTAGGAAGACCCGACAAGTCAATTCTGTTTCTTTAAATTGTAATTTGTACTTTTTTTCTGGTGAGTTAATTACGCGTGATTGATTTTAGAACAACGCATTCATAAGTAATTTGAATTTGAATTTTATAATTACTCGTATAAAACGGAATAAAAGGTAAAAGTGGACAGTTTCGCTATTTAAATTGCTTTTTCATTCCTACTTTATCGAACATCCAATTTTCAATTTCGAAAAGTGCACTTTATTATTATAGCGATGCAACGAGGAAAATCAATACATTTTCTCTCTTGTTAAAATTACGAATTCAAATCAATTCATATGTCAACTTCGGGCTTTATTAACAAACAGAGCTAAAAGGCAAACCCTCGTAACAATTTCGTACAATAAAGGGGACGGTTTAAAAATTGTGTTTTGATGTTAAGTAATATACAAACTTTTGATTCAAAACAAGAGGGCGTAATGGCTATGTTAAATGGTGAAATAAATACTACGTAATGTGAGGCCTTTTGTAGCTACTGTATTCCTGCTACAAACACGAGTGAAATGCTAACAACTGAACTAAAGGGTAAACCAGAAACTGGACAATAGCCCCGAAACAACAATTATCTACTCGCCATATTAAACCCTTTCAAAATAGATTTTTCTACAACTCGGAAAATTATATTAAAATATGGGAATTATTTAGTAGAAAATTAAAGATTTGCCTCAACCTTACCAACACTGTAGCAGACAGATTGGGAGATAAATTTCCTAAATTTGTTATCGGTGATGTTTTTAAGACACCACTACCCTTCTTCGCCTTAAACTTTTTAGGGTAGTTCATTAACCCTACACAAACAAGAAACTTAGAACGTTCAAATTATTTGATAAAGGAAAATGTTTAGGAAATTAGGAATCGAATTGATGCAATCGCAAAAAGAAAATATCTGGAGTAATCTCTGAGAAAGTTTCGTTGAGCAGAACTGCGATAAAATGAGGCTCGGAGACGTGGTGGCGGCGAAAGCTAGGATTGGGATGTATAAAATGCACACAGAATAACTGCTAGATGGCGCCATGCGCCATCTTACATATAAATTTCAAAGTACGATACTATACAAGAGATTTGACGTGTACTCTACATGTAGACAGAACAGACTAAGAAAAGCGCCTATTGAGATTTTCGGGATGGGATGGGAGCACTGGTTTGGAGACCGGTCGAGGGCAAGCATGAAGTTGCCTTGCTCATAAGTTTAAGGGGGGTGGGGGTCCGCGGGAAACGCCCCCAAATAAGTGTCTCAGTGCCGCAAATTTACCTACTAGGCTTTCACGGCCGGCCTCATTAGTGGTAGAGGTTTTAGGGGTCATGGGCAGTGGTCAAAAGGTTCTATATGCGATATCTATCGCCCATAGAGACTTTAGACCACGGCCCATTAGCCCTGAAACCTCCACCAGCACCTACTAGTGCTTAAGTTTCAAATTTTTGTTCAATAATCGGTCGTAAGTTTTATCGTAAATGAGTGAACGTTGGAGCTTTATGTTATATGCAGATGAGGGTTGAACTGCCGCCCTCGCCTTAATTGTTGTAAACATTGAAAGTTTGCCATATCTCTACATCAGTTTCTGCCGCTAAAGTTGGTTAATAGTTGTTGATAAACCGACGTAAACGGTTACGTTATAAATGGCGATTGCGACAAAGCGTATGAAGGTGGTTTGCTAGCTACGAGGTACGAGGTTATGTAAATACTAAATACACACTCAAAAATGAATTTTACAGAATACAATGATAAACAATCCTTTTCTCAATTATCCTAATCCCTTTCTCCATGTCGAGTACAATGAAAAATCTCTTGGGGCTTGTAAAGTGGCATACGTTATTGTCTTTTTAATAATAGACGACATATTGATTAATAGAAACTCTCAGAGTTACTTTTGATAATAATAATAGTCATATTCGGAATTCTAATGCTTGTTACGTTACAAAAGTAATTTATATTAATAAAACGAAAAAGAGTACTTGCTACATCTCTTTATTTCTCACAAAAAAAAAGTTTTGCATTACAAAACACTCTAGCCGTTTGCTAATGTAGCTGCACTTGATGATGAAGACTAACAAGGGTTGTCACTTCATCACACAATGTAGAATAAACAATACTCGGACGTACAAACAATTAAACAGAATTGTAACTAACACTTCAAGTAGGTTTGTTGGTTCGGTTTAAGCCTCAGAGGTGTTGAGAGTTGTGAGAATTATGACAATGGGGACGACAAAAATGATATAACAATTCTTTTTGTCTTACGTCGTCAATGCGCAACAAAAAAATTTCCACGAGAGCGAGAAAATTTAACACAATATACTCGACGACGAAATAAAATTACCTGAATCAAACAAACGTATCGCGTATCGTACACTTGTAGCTTCGTTAAAAGGCATCGAATTAGGCTCAAAAGTTAAAAGGGAGTCGAATTTTGATTGTTTTGCAATGCTCGTGCCTATTTAGTGTCTATGAATGTGTAGGCAACAAGTGAAAACAAAAGCATTTCCTTGGAAACACTAAAAACAAATTTCATCTTAAGGTTGGGGGCGAGAAGATCCCCTTTTTTGGTTAACTTTGCCCGGGACTCGTTTAAAAAAAGTTGGGGTGGAAAGCGAGTACCTACTACTAATGGAGTTACATCGGGGTTGTAATTTCGAATATACAATACCTAATAAACAAATATTCCACAATGAATACATTTAATTAAATTTTAGATTAAATTTGATATTAATTTAATTTTATGGCCTAAAACGCCATAACGCAGTGGGTGGCATAGATTTAATAATCAAATCAATAATTTTACTACCCTAATTGAATTAGCCGGTACAATTTATGGTTAAAATTAGGTGTACAATAAAGCCCATCTTTTTTCAATTAACGAAATATACGAATCTGAAACTAATGACGTAGTGCCAAATTTCACAGAGTGGTTTACCGGGTGACAACCTTCAAAGCTGGCCATAGGGAATTGCATTGTTTCGAACGTTTCGAGAATTATCGCGAGCATTAAAGTAACGAATAATCATGGTATCAATATAAAGATAAAAATAATGATGATATTTTCTAATACCTAATTATTATAACTTATAACAGTTCTAAAATAGAACACAAAATAATAAAATAAGAATCAAACAGTATAACTGCCTTTTAACTTAATTTTAACGTAATTTAATCAAAATAATTTGGCCCTTTACATCAAACGGTCTTAACTTTTATCTAATTTCAATAAATTAATTTGCAAAGTTTGTAGAGAAGGGGAATTTGATTTATTCGCGTAGTTTAATAAAATTATTGATTTAAATTATATTATAGATTTTAGAAATTCAAAATGCAGTTAAGTTCACATAAACTGCGTAATTTAATTTTGAAACTGAAGGGCTAAAATTGTAAATTAAAAAAAAAATGACTAAAAAGTTATTACGCCGCTTGCGTAGTGTGTGTAGCTTCTTTCTCAATCATCCTTTTTGTAGTTTCAGATGCTGAATCAAAATTTCAACTTTGCCACTTCGTAAAAGTGACAATGGCTGCGAGAAAAGTACTCTTTTAAATTTTTCTCTTAGAACTTAAAAACTACGCATTTTTTGAGAACAACACTTCTATACAAAAATAAAGATAATCAAATTTTCTACAAATTATGTTTTCTAGGTTTTTTCCTAAAATGAAGGGCTTAAGCGCTAGAGCGCGTTAAAGTTTGGCAAAAATTCCAAATTCTGTCAAAAACCTGTTTTTTTAGTTTTTTGCTTATAACTTACTACCTACGCACTGTTTGAGAACAATACATCTATAAAAAAGTAAAGAACATCAAATGTTGTACAAATTACAATTGGGAAGTTTTGTTTTCAAACAAATAGTTTAGACGCTAGAGCTCGTTAAAGTTTGGCAAAAATTCCAAATTCTGTCAAAAACCTGTTTTTTTAGTTTTTCGCTTATAACTTACTACCTACGCACTGTTTGAGAACAATACATCTATAAAGAAGTAAAGAACATCAAATGTTGTACAAATTACAATTGGGAAGTTTTGTTTTCAAACAAATAGTTTAGACGCTAGAGCTCGTTAAAGTTTGGCAAAAATTCCAAATTCTGTCAAAAACCTGTTTTTTTAGTTTCTCGCTTATAACTTGCTAACTACACACTTTTTGAGAACAATGCTTCTATAAAGAAATAAACAACATCAAATTTTGTACAAATTACAATTGGGAAGTTTTATTTTCAAACAAACAGTTTAGACTCTAGAGCTCGATAAAGTTTGTCAAAAATTTTAAATTCTGTCAAAAACCTGTTTTTTTAGTTTTCTGCTAACTTACTAACTACGCACTTTTTGAGAAAAATGTATTTATAAAAAAATAAACTACATTAAATTTTCTACAAATTATATGCTAATAGGTTTTTCTTTGAAGCAAAGCGTTTAGGCGCTAGAGCTTGTTGAAAAGTTGGGCAAAAATATCAAAATTGATCAAAAAGCTGTTTTTCATGTTTCTCGCTTATAACTCGGAAACTGCGCACTTTCATTAATAAGTATTTCTATAAAAAAATAAAGAACATTAAATATCCTATAGATCTAGCCTCCTAGATGTTTTACGTGAGACGCACGGTTTAGGTTAGGCTAGTAGGTAGGGTGGTCAAGTGAGTAGGCGGTCGCAAGTCGAATTTTTGTCAAACTTTAATGCGCTCTAGCGCCTAAACCAACCAACTTAAGAAAAAACTCTAAGAAATATAATGTGTAAAAAATTTTATGTAGTTTATTTTTATATACAAGGGTTTTTCTATAGAAGTGCGTAGTTTTAAAGTTATTAACGAAAAACTGGAAAGAAGTACATTTTTTTTCAGCTTTTTGCAATTTTCTCTGAACGCATCACTTTCACGAGTTGAAATTCGGATTTAGCAATTCAACATCCCAAAATACCTAAATAACGATATAGAAAAAGCTTCTATAGTTACTCCCCCCCCCCCCAATATTATTAATTTGACCACTTGACTGAACTAGTGTGGGCTGGCTATTATCACATCACTATACCGGCGCTCTTTAGGGTGTAGCCCAGTTAGTCTGCGCTGATTTTGCTCTAGCACTTGGATAAAGGCTAAGCCTAACAGTTGGACCTTTTTTTAGCAACCCAAACAAGTGACTGTTAACGTTGGAGTGCTCTCTGAGCAGTGCGTTGTACAGTTTTAGCTACCTAGCGTTTCGTACCTAAAACAGATACTGCATCAGTTGAGAACACTCAATTTGGGCGGCGCCGACTCTGATCACGGCGTTTATTTTACGGGCGCGCGTGTAAACGCGCCCTATACCTTGCGAGTTTTTAATTAAAAGTTAATTTACTCGTAATAGCAGTAAGTACTTTCGCGCAGATGGTGTAGTCGCAACTTTTTCTTATAGTAAACTTTTGCAAGTACTTAAAACAATTGATTTTTATCCTCTCAACTTACTAATCTTCCTGTTTATCCTATTTTCAAACGAGGTTTATGTGTAAGTAGGCGAATGAAATTGCATATTATGGAAAACTGTTGATAAAATTTTTCCAAACTCACTTTTCGTTTGTACAAAAAATATTAAATAAAAGACCGTATAAAAAAACAATCTTTTCACTTTTATACATATTTTAAATCGACTTCTCTTTTCGTTTTTCCCTTTTATTGCGAGACATAACAAAACGATTTTTGAAAATTTCAAAATTATAGGTGTTTTGGGATGGCTTAAGCTTATTTTCTTCTAACCTCGTTTTTAGTTTTATTTTGAGTTACATAATAACGTTCAGATTTATTGACGCGCATTTCGATTTACATAAATTTTGAATATTTTTGTTATTTTTAAAAAAAGAGATACCTATTCCGCGTTTAAACTTTATACTCCTCCAAAAGTTTTAGCTAATCGCTAAACGGAATAAAGTTAGACGATGACGAAAACTGGAAAACAAGTCATTATCTTCAAAAATATTAATTTAAGTTTATAAAGCTTTAATTAAGGAAAAGTTTGAACTTTAAAGGGTAATAAATTTTCTGATTATTTTTCTGTTAGAAATGATGCGTTTACTACCTAGAAAATTTTCAATTTAACGGCGTAGAAAATTGGCAATAGGCACCAAATAAGATAAATTTGTCTAACACCACCGTGCCGGTTGGTATGGTACGTACGTTTAGATCACTTTAGCTTCTTTTACCACCGTTTATCTCTGAGAGACTCTAATAGCGCATATAGCGGTTCTGACCCTGATCTTGAGATTCCCTGCAGTTGCATCAAAAGAAGCCTAATGGGACTGCTCCGAAATAGGCATAGAGCAGACTTGGGAGCAACAATCGGTTCATTGACATACGACTATCCACTCAAATTATAGAAGTGGGTACTGGAGGGCTCCAAGTGTGGAGGCAGTGGGGACTAAGAGCTAAGAGGGGTCGTTTCTAACCGAGTTACGCTTACTAGTTACGAGTTACGCTTACTCGGAACCAGTGGCTATACAAAGACTTCATGCGTGCAGGCTTGAGAAGACTAATTAAGTTCTTTGCTATCGAACTTTGACATGAGCCCTCAATTTAAGGTAAAGTTTCTTAAAGCCACCTCTGCTTACTTCTCTTCTTACCATGTCAAAAGCCCGTCATATTCAAAATGAGTAGTACTTACGTCATTTTATTTTTATAGTCAAGTCATTTTACGAAATTCTCTGACTGTTTTTTTATATATTCGGCTTTATACACAATAGAAGGTTTCCTTTTAGTGCAAACAAGTAGAATGTAAATTATAACCTCAATCTTCTTTTCGTCTTGAAATTGCCCCGAGACGACTATACTTGATTTTTTGGAGCTTTGCAACTCGTACTCGTAAAAAAGATAATTTTTCCGTCTGTAGTTACTACTTAGTCACGTTTGAGCTCGTCTGTACGTAATTTTTGTGTACTTGTACTACTTGTAAAGACAACAACGTGGTTTGGGAAGTCCTAAGTGTGTTGAGCTTATGCAAACACACTCAACAGCGTGTGTAGTTTCGATATTAGTGTTGAATTGACATTAACAGAGGTTCTGAATTAAACAGCACACCCAAAAAGGTTGTTTACGATTAATTTTATTATTATTAAAATAAAATACGAAACTCGTGAACTTAAAGACGAATCTTTGAAACTTTTAATTTCAAAATAATATTTCGAGTTTCTTAAAATAACTTTTCATATTTGCATATTCTCCAACAGAGTGAAATGAAATTTTTTAGCCAATTTCGAAAATATTTTCCTTATCAACAACTTTTAAACTTTCCCACCGTAATTCATTAAATTTTGGACATTTTGAACTTTTCGCATTAAAAATAACCACCGCATTGTTACAAATTTCTTTTTAATGAGAGGCAATGTTTCTCATTTTCCACATTGCGCTTTTCTACAAGAGCGCGTATAAACAAATCAATAGTTGCCGCAATTTTTTTTCTACGCCCAAAAATAACTTTTGTTAGATTAAGAATTTAAACTGATTGAATTTCGCGGTGGCCGTAATAAAGTAGATAACATTTTCAATCAGGGTTAATGATGGAAGAAGACGGGGTAAAGTTGCAAAAATGAAAAAAGTAATATGCAGTTAATATATTTGGCGCAAAATTACGATTTGTGAAATATGAATTGCGCCAGCAAAAAGAAAAGTTAACAGAACTAAACCCCCTCCTCTAGTTCTCCCCGTTAATTTAAATAATTAAAATTTGTAATGGCATAATTAAATATTAGATGTGTGTATAATACTAGAAGGTTGGAGGGGTTAGTAATTAAAGTAAGAGCCAAATTAGATAATGAAACTGAATTTTGATCCTTAAACCGAAACCGTAAGGAAGAGGTCACTCTTCAACCATTAAGTATTGTTTAGTAACGAGCGGCGGTATATGAAACCTGAGCAGGGAATATGATAACGCTATATAATTATTTTATCATCAATCAAAGACAATTTAGTAATAGAACAAAAATGCTAGCATACAAGGCTAAACAAAAATTTAAAACACTTTACTAAGCAGGCATTGTCTGAAATCAAAACGGACCTACCAATCATTCTAGTTCGTAGCGTTATTGGTGCCAATAATAAATTTTTTTTTCCAACATTGACAAGTTCTAGTGTAGGCTCTTGATGGTTTGTTTAATATCTCCCCTAAATTTTGTATTTAACCCTTCAACCTCGAGCAACCTAATATAACAATCAAAAAGCTTCACTTTATAATAATTGCTAAAATATGACTCTAGAAGCCCACATAATTTGTGCATAATATTCGTGTTGGATTTCAACTATTAAAAAATAGTAGATTTCGAATAAACTTTTCGAAATGCTTTAACTTATTAATCGATAGACATCAAATTTTGTAATTGTATTCAGGGTCGTTATAATTCCCAATTGTAGGTTGAAAGCTGCTAGGTGTTAGAGCTGCGTAGTAATTAATTTCCTTCAAGGGACATTTATAAGTTTTAATTAGGCTAATTTTGATTATAGGATGTTTGTTATTGAACTTAAGGGACATAAACTTTGTTTTGTAAGCTAACTTTAAAATTATATTAAAATTTATTATAATGTAGCTAATAAAATTAATGTCAGTTATTAAATATCATCTATTTGAGGCCTATACTGTGAATTTCGCTTCTATTAGTCCGGGAGCCAGTGTGAACTTTAACTAAAATGTAAAGTACACAAGTTCTAACGATTTAGACTAAATAACATTGTAAATTAAATTAGTACTAAAACCAACCGTCTGCCACTCCGAAATGACAGCATTAACATAGGTGTGGCTCGAAAAGGGTCAATTTTCGGTGTTTCGATTATACCTAACTCGAAACTACGCACTGTAAGAGAAAAGTGCTTTTATGTAAAGATAAATCGTTTTTAAATAAAAATAAAGTTGAAATCACATAGCAAAGGAGCAATAAAACTGACCGTATGCTATTTATAAGTGGTAGCATTAACTTGAAGACGGGTCGAGATGGGAGGATTTCTCTTTTTTTTTGTTTTTGGCTGATAACTTCAAAACTACACCTTTTTTTGACAAACGTGCATCTATATACAACTGAACTACATAAAATTTCTTACAAATTACATTTCAAGGGTTTTCTCCCTTAAATGAACGGCTTAGGCGCCAGGGCGCATCAAAGTTTGACAAAAGTTTCAAAATCTGTCAAAAAACTGGTTGTTTTTGTTTATTGCTTATAACTCGAAAACTACACACTTTTTGACAAAAGTGCTTCTATATAGAACTAAACTACATAAAATTCCCTACAAATTATATTTTTGAGATTTCCTCTGGGAGATAAACGGTTTAAGCGCTAGAGCGCATCAAAATTTGCCAAAAAATTCCAAATATGTCAAATAGCTGTAATTTTCGCTTATTACTTATAACTCAAAAACTACACACTTTTCGACAAAATTGCTTATATGCTGAACCTATGCTGAAGCTATGAATAATCTAAATAAACTTTCCTACAAATTATACTCAAAATATTTTCACCCTAAGATAAACGGTTTAGGCGCTAGAGAGCGTCAAAGATTGAAAAAAATGTATAATTTTGTCAAAAAACTGTTTTTTCGTTAATTGCTTATTACTCGAAAACTACACACTTTTTGACAAAAGTGCTTTTATATACAACTAAACTACATAAAATTTCTTACAAATTACATTTAAAGGGTTTCTCCTTTAGGTAAACGGTTTAGGCGCCAGGGCGCGTCAAAGTTTGACAAAAGTTTCAAAATCTGTCAAAAAACTGGTTGTTTTCGTTTATTGCTTATAACTCAAAAACTGCACACTTTTTGCCAAAAGTGCTTCTATATAGAACTAAACTACATAAAATTACCTATAAATAGTATGTAAAGGGGTTCTCCTTTAGATAAACGGTTTAGGCGCTAGGGCGCGTCAAAGTTTGACAAAAATGTCAAAGTTTGTTAAAAAAACTTTTTTTTTTCGTTTATGGCTTATAACTCAAAAACTACACACTTTTTGTCAAAAGTGCTTTTATATAGAAGTAAACTACATAAAATTATCTACAAATTAGCTCTTTAAGGTTTTTCTTTAAAATACATGGTTTCGGCGCTAGAGCGCGTCAAAGTTTGACAAAAAATTCAAAATATGTCAAATAACTGTTTTTTTCGTTTATTGCCTATAACTCGAAAACTACACACTTTTTGACAAAAGTGCTTCCATATGAAACTAAACTACCAATAATTTCCTACAAGTTATATTTCAAAGGTTTTCTCCCTAAGATAAACGGTTTAGGCGCTAGAAAGCGTCAAAATTTGACGAAAATTTAAAATATTGTCAAAAAATACAATAAATTATTAAAATAATCAACTTTCATTATTTTTGTGAAATTAAAACTTTTAAAACGACAACTTTGAATACACAAATACACATATTGCGATGCAGGTGTTAATATAAGAGATAAACGCGTGGCTTATCTGCACAGTTTCAACTTGTATCTCGACGCATTTTAGTTCCATTCTTTGATATTTAATTTGGTGTACGGTAATGACGCGAGTGGAGTGTTGTGAAAATCGTCGTATTTGGAGGGTTTAAAACACCCTATAAACTTTCAACTACGTGTTTTAGAAAATATTGTAAAGACGGATGAGTCCAGAAAATTCGTTTCCTTAAAGGTAATTTTATAATTTCTTATTATTAGAACACACCTGGTTTTTTATGATGATTCTCGACACATTTTACAAAAGTGTAGTTTATATACCAAAAAATTACATTTTTTGTGTAGATTGTGAATATAATGTGACGCTTTAGATCGCGTTTATTAAATTTAAAAAATTAGATCAAATTAGTTCAGTACAAAGTGTTTCAACAATAATAAAATTCAGAAGCACCTTATTGTTCTTGTAATATTTCTAATGTAACTACTCTACCCTATACAGGGTGTTTCATTTAATAAACTTAGATTCGATTAGCCATTTTAATTAAAATTACTACTCTACACGTAGAGATAACGTCTTTAGAAAATTCATTTCGCTATCTTAACAATCCCTGTAAGGGCTGTAAGGACCTTTTAACGATTATCGTTTGTGTGGAAATGCGAAATGTGAAGCTGATAAGAATATCTATGTATGTGGTCATTCCAAAATGTAATTTCGTTTTAATGCGAGAATGCTTTTACCACTTCTTCGCTTAAACCAAAAACCGAAATATAAATTATTAATTGTCTCTGTTTAGAAAACGGCCACTGTAATGAGTGCAGGAAGCCACAAGGTTTATAATGAAAACGGAATTCTTAATGGTCGAATTTAAATAATTTTATTTTCAAGTTTGCGTCGTTAAAATTTACATTTTTACCCAGTAAAATTTCTTACCGAAATCGATTTAGTTATTAGTGTTACTGTTACCACACAAATATTGGCATTACGTAAACGAGAGCTTTTTCGAGAGAGTCTGGGTTATAAGATGACCCTCTTTGAAGTTAAACGCAAAATTGGTAAATTTACTTTACTGTCGTTGAATTAAACCACCAAGTTCCAATTTCTAAATCCTCTACACTCTACAGAGTTAATACTTCTTAAAGCGCGTCTTACACTGTTGAAGCATCTGGACCTCGTACAATTTCTCGAATCTAAATCTCTCAAGAGCTTCAATAGCATTAGTAAGCTTTATGACGGTCTTTTCGAAAAGGCTTGTTTCGAATGTAAACGCAAATATTTTTAAATCCGACCTAAATCTTCTAAATTTATTCTGTCGTGTAAGAGGGCCTTAAATTATGTTTTTATTTACGAAAGTTTAATATAATTACGTTTGAGTTTTCCCTTAGAATTCTATTCTATACTTACACGAAAGTGTACTGTTTATTTGGTTACGCTTTGGACGCTTTAACTTTAAATCCTTCGCATGTTTACATTGTTGAATAACACTACACCCCGTGTGATGAATATGAATGAAGCAAATGTAAGTTAGCACCACGACTAATGACAGCTTTGATTTTTTTGTGTCGTGCAATGCGCATAGTACAAATTGTTAATTACTTGGGCATTGATGAACTTTGCTTGTACATAAATTAACAGCTTTAGAATCTGTTTGAATCTCAAATGGTGAAAGTTAGGTATGCGGATTAAAAACTGACCGCAGGAGGCAAATCGACCTCTGCCGCTAGCCCAAGCTCTGTTCGTTTGCAAGGGTCGAAATAAAACAAACAGTGATTTGTGGCTTTGAATTTTAATTACTTCATTTGAGTACAAGCCTACATCTTTGATTTTAACACTCGAACGGGTTTAGATGTTTAGATACTCATTTTTTGCTAACGAAACTACGCAAATAGATCGATAATCAATGATAGAGACCACTACCCTTTTTCAAAATGTAAGCGTTTTGGCACCATTTTGTGCCAAAAAACGGTGTGTAAATTGGTATAAATATATCAATTTATGTCCACAAGACATTAAAATTTAATTGCAGAATAAATTCCTATATTAAGTTCGTTGCTCACACGCGAGCAATCACGTTATGCCGCTAAAAGCCATCACGCTCTTAACGTGCCAACAATCAAATGATCTGTAGGTCGTAATCATAAAATTCAATTTAACAGTTTGTATGAAGCTCTAAAACGTTTTCAAAAACTATTTAATTATTACCATATCACTATAATCACCATAATAACGACGATTGTAAAACGAAGAACGATATTATTACGTTTACGACTCTCCTCATCTAATTAGGATGTAGAATGCTCCCGAAACCCGAAACATGAATTTAAATTAGCTCCTAAATTAATTATGTTTTAATTTTTGTCGTGCCATCCAAATTTAACTTATTATGAATTTGAATTTTAACACAACACAAAAAAATTTGCAATAAAACTTAAATTAACGTCAAAATTTTTTCCCCGAAACTTGAAAGAAAGCCAAAAAGCTTCAGCTAATGTTTATTTTTAAAATTTACTGCTCGAATTACCAAATTTATACGTACTTTTTAACCAAATATAATTAAAATGAGTAAAAATTCGTTTAGGATCATATTTTTGTTTGGTTTGCTCGGGTTAAAAAATCCTCTGCGTGATTAAATTAGGGGTTGTATTTACGGCGATTAGTAAATTTCATTTAGAGAACATAATAGAAATAATATTTACGGAGAAATTTCATTTATAATTTAATGACAATTAAAAAATGTGTTTACTAAAATTCATTGAATTTTAGGGGTGTTTCAGTAGTATTTTAGGGGTTAATGGTTCACATAAAACTTTTGATGTGAAATACTTTTGATAATTACATATTTATATTTATATGGAAGTACATTTTGTGGCAGAAGAAGAATTTTATGTTACCTGGCGCACTTAAATGTGGTCGTCCGTTAAATAATCGGACCGAGATACGCGCGTCTGGTAAATAAACTGACAGAAAATCAAAATTTTATACGGTGCCTTTATAAACAATTTGCAGTCTAGTAATAATTATTACCATTGGGTTGTTTAAAGCTTTAGATTAAAAAACGGTACTTTTCAATTTTCTTTTATCGATAAGTCTGAAAGTGCCTCTTCTTAAAAATAAATAAGTAGTCCAGTCAAATTGTAGTTTAGTGGCAAAAAATACAAAAGGTTTTTTCTCCATCCTTTTAATGTATTTTGGGATCTTAAAACCGAAACTTTACCATTTCTGAAAGGTGATGCGATCTAAAAAACGCGACAAACTGCGTAAAAAGACTTTTGTTCAGTTTGTCGCTTATAACTTGAAAACTACGCACTTTTTGAGAAAAATATTTTTATACAAAAATAAACTGCTCATCTTACACAAATTCTAGTTCTTAGGTGTTTTACTTAAGATAGGCGGCTTAGGCGCTAGAGCGTGTTAAAGTTTGAAGAAAATTTCAAGACCGGCCAAACGTTAATTTGTTTGTTTGTTTTTTTAAGAACACTAATGACACCTAAACCGCACGTCTGACTAAGAACACTTTAGGCACATTATTTGTAGAAAATTCAATATACTTTATTTTTGCGTAGTAACACTTTTCTCTAAAAAGGCGTAGTTTCCAAATAATAAGCGAAAAACTAAGAAAGCTGATTTTAGACCGATTTTGGAATTTTTGTTAAACTTTAACGCGCTCTAGCGCCGAAACCATTTGTCGAATAAAAGAAATTTACAAATATAATTTGTAAAAAATTTTGTGTAGTTTATTTTTATATTAAAACATTGTTTTCAAAAAGTGCGTAGTTTTGAAGGTATAAGCGAAAAACTAAATAAAAAGATTTTTGGCCGATTTTAGAATTTTCGTCAAAGTATAACGCGCTTTGGCACCTAAATCATTCGTTTGATCAAAAAATTTAAGAAACGTAATTTGTAAAGAAATTTATTTAGGTTATTTTTATATAGTAGTAGTTTTCACAGAACGTGCGTAGTTTTCAAGTTATAAGCGAAAAACTAAAAAAACAGATTTTTTACTATTTTAGAATTTTCGTCGAATTTTAACGCACTTTAGCAGCGAAACCATTACTCTTATAAAAAAAATTTAAGAAATATAATTTGTTCGAAATTTTATGTACTTTATTTGTATATAAAAGTATTTTTCTCAAAAATTGCGTAGTTTTCAAGTTATAAGCGAAAATCTCAAAAATTTAATTTTAGACCGATTTTGGAATTTTCGTCGAAATTTAATGCTCTTTAGCACTTAGCACCTAAGCAATTCGTCTGATGAAAAAATTTAAGAAATATAATTTGTAGAGGATTTATTTAGGTTACTTTTGTATAAAAGTATTTTTCTTCAAAAAGTGCGTAGTTTTCAAGTTAGGTATAAGCGAAAATCTAGAAAATTAAGTTTTTGGCTGATTTTGAAATTTTTGGCAAAATTTAACGCGTCTTAGCACCTAAGCTAATCGTCTGATTAAAAAAATTGAAGATTTATAATTTGTAAAGAAATTTATTTAGATTATTTTTGTATAAAAGTGTTTTTCTTGAAAAATGGGTACTTTTCGAGTTATAAGAGAAAAAGTCAAAAAATAGAATTTTAGCTGCCTTCGGAATTTTTGTCGAAATTTAACGCGCTATAGCACCTAAACGATATGTCTGATGAAAAAAATTAAGAAACGTAATTTTTAAAGAAATTCTTTTAAATTATTTTTATATAGAAGTGTTTTTCTCAGAACGTAAGTAGTTTTCAAGTTATAAACGAAAAACTAAAATTACAGATTTTTGGACTATTTTAAAATTTTTGTCGAACTTTAACGCGCTTTAGCATCTAAACCATTAGTCTTAGCAAAAAAATTTAAAAAATATAGATCTAATACGTTGTAAATGAACCCCAACATACACACATAAGTGAAAAAACTTATCTAACTAATTAACCCTAAATATTTAAAAATTTGTAATTTATTCACGTATGATTGTTGTATCCATACTAATTTGATTTATATATATTTCGCTGTCTCGACGCATTTAAACAATGCCGGATGGCTTGTTGAAAGTATGTTGGTCTCCGTAGTGTATTGGGTATAGGCGTGCTACCGGAAATAGCAAAGTCTTGGGTTCGTTTCCCGAGGCACTCGGTGGAAAACAAATTTTCTCATTTAAAGTTTTTTCACTTATGTGTGTATGTTGGGGTTCATTTACAACGTATTAGATCTATCTAACTAATTAACCCTAAATATTTAAAAATTTGTAATTTATTCACGTATGATTGTTGTATCCATACTAATTTGATTTATATATATTTCGCTGTCTCGACGCATTTAAACAATGCCGGATGGCTTGTTAAAAGTATGTTGGCCTCCGTAGTGTATTGGGTATAGGCGTGCTACCGGAAATAGCAAAGTCTTGGGTTCGATTCCCGAGGCACTCGGTGGAAAACAAATTTTCTCATTTAAAGTTTTTTCACTTATGTGTGTATGTTGGGGTTCATTTACAACGTATTAGATCTATCTAACTAATTAACCCTAAATATTTAAAAATTTGTAATTTAAAAAATATAGTTGGTTAAAAATTTTATTTAATTTATTCGTATATAGAAGTGTTTTTCTCAAGAAGTGCGTAATTTTCAAGTTCACTTTTCGAATCACTTTTCCAAGCTGGCAAAGTTGAAATGCGGGTTCAGCATCCCGAAATACATAAATAACTATAAATATAAAAGCTTCTATATTTATTTCCGGGTTAGTCTCTTATTTATTTTCCAATTTTTCCCCCTATTTAAATATCAGAGATTTGATTCATTCAATGTTATATTTTTTATATCGAATTCCTAAATTTATTTCCTGTCTATATTTAAACACCAATCCATTCTGCAATAATTGCATTAAAATAGTATTTAAAACGGTTCCGACAGAAATGTGGCAAGCCCTAAAATTATATAAGCGCCACTTAAATTAATTTAACTTAACTCAATTATAGCGTATTTTATTTATTTTATATTTCTTTTTTTGGTTCAAATCCGACTTTTTTTGTTAAATTTAAAAATACCTATACAAATTTAAAATTGTCTACTGAAAAACTTTTTAATTATTTAACACTTCAAAAGTTTTAATTTAATTATCGTTTAAACTGTTAGGCATTTAATGTAAAGTTTAGATTGTTTTAAGTTTTGTTTTTAATTATTTGAATACAAATAAAACAATTGGTCGTTTTTGGGGAAATTTACTAATGGAGTCCTATGAGTTGTTATAAACTCGAAATGTAAAGAACTTTTAACATTAATAACAAATTTTTCAATCAAATACAATTATTTGGGACTAGCAATTCAGATGGGCTTCCTGCAAACATCCTGCATTGCGTAATCTGAAACATCCTTAACCGGAATGGCAATAAATGTCAAATTTTGAAGCCTAAATACATGGCATAATTTGCAAACATCCACACACACTTGTTCTTCGTCAATTTTGATAAATTGTTCGTATAACCGCCATTTCGATACTTTTTCTCTTGGCTCGCACAACCTCCCATCTTTTGCGAAGTGAGTATCTGAGTATTGTTAAATCAATTAAAATTTGTTGGAAACTGAAAGTAAAAAGTAAGTTTAGCGAAGGGATGGGGTCGTTAAAAGTTTTAAACTAGCCATTAAGTTGGTTATTAGACATTATTCAATTTTAATCTTCGTTTGATGAAAACGGAAATCGGCAATAAACCTCGTTGTAATATAAATGATCAATTTAATTAAAACTTATGAATTAATTAAGAGCTCATTAATATTTGTAATAGCAGGATGCAGTGCCTGCATAACCGTCTTCATAAATTTCTGAGCTAAACTCTCGAACTAATAAATTATTCCACTCATGTAGCATCATACTGCCTAGCTACCCTAGTATCATCCTAGTGCTAACTTTATAATATCTTCACAAACACCATTTTAAAATTAAATCAAACTTTTTTTGAGATTGTTTTCTATTTTAAACTTTATTTTTTAAATATCAACGTCAATTAGTCTTACAAAGTATCAGGAGCATCTTCAACTTGATACTTTATACAAATGTTGGTTTTTATAGAAAAAGCAATTTGTTTACAAAACGACTAAGTAATAGATGGAGATGCTTGTGTATATTTAAGTTTCTTGAACGAGAATTAAAGTGACATTACATTTTAAAAGTTAACGACTCGTGAATATTATAATAGTTTTCACTATCGTTTTCGTAAGAAGATGAAATTGTATCGTATTTACAAGTACAGGGTGTCGGACGAAGTCCCAAAGCTTCGCTTTTCGCTTCTCGTTTCAAATCTCAAGTCTTTGCTATCTCCGTCATTGCAATTCCATGGTATAAACGCGCGTCCAACGCCTTACTGTTACGCCCTTGTATAAATAATGGGTATACACAGAAGGGTATTGAAAAATAAAGAGCTATTTCTACAGCACTCGTTGTGAATCTAAAATTTCAAGAATGCTAATTTTATTAATCAGTCCCGTAATAAAGAAGCTTTCAACTAAAAAGTCTAAATAGAGAACTTCCAAAGGAGGGGAGGGGACTATTATAGCCCAGGAGGCAGCGAGGACTTTTACTGAACGATAAAGTAGAAAACTTTTAACGATGCAGGTTGAAAGAACATTGCAAATAAGTAATGAAACCGACCGTCTGTCACTATAAAGTGGTAGCATTAACTTGGGGGTGGTTCGAGAAGAGTAGGTATTTGCCCTTTTTAGGTTTTTCACTTATAACTCAAAAACTACGCACTTTAGGAGAAAAACGATACTTTATGAAAATAAACTACATTAAATTTCTTACATATTATATATCTTAGATTTTTTTTCTTAGACGAACAATTTAGGTGCTAGAGCGCGTTAAAGTTTGACGAAAATGCAAAATTGACTAAAAAAACTTTTTATTGGTTTATCGCTTATACCTCAAAAACTACGCCCCTTCAGAAAAAAGTAGTACTGTAAATATATTAGGTCATTCAATTTTCTACAAATTATGTCTCTTAAATTTTTTTGTCAAACGAAAGGTATTGGCGCTAGAGCGCATTAAAGTTTGACAAAAATACAAAATTGACTAAAAAACTTTTTATTGGTTTATCGCTTATACCTCAAAAACTATGCCCTTTCAGAAAAAAGTAGTTTTATAAATATATCAGGTCATTCAATTTTCTACAAATTATGTCTTTTAAATTTTTTTGACAAACGAAAGGTATTGGCGCTAGAGCGCATTAAAGTTTGACAAAAATACAAAATTGACTAAAAAAACTTGTTATTGGTTTATCGCTTATACCTCAAAAACTACGCCCCTTCAGAAAAAAGTAGTCCTATAAATATATTAGGTACATTCAATTTTCTACAAATTACGTCTCTTAGATTTTTTAGCAATATGAAAGATATTGGCGCTAGAGCGCATTAAAGTTTACCAAAAATCTAAAATCGACCAAAAAACTGTTTTTTGGTTTATCGCTTATACCTCAAAAACTACGCCCCTTCAGAAAAAGTAAACTATATTAGGTCATTCAATTTTCTACAAATTATGTCTCTTAGATTTTTTAGTCAAACGAAAGATATTGGCGCTAGAGCGCATTAAAGTTTGACAAAAATACAAAATTGACTAAAAAACTTTTTATTGGTTTATCGCTTACACCTCAAAAACTACGCCCCTTCAGAAAAAAGTAGTCCTATAAATATATTAGGTTATTCAATTTTCTACATATTATGTCTCTTAAATTTTTTTGCCAAACAAACGGTTTGGGCGCTAGAGCGCGTTAAAGTTTAAGAAAAGTTCAAAATCGGGCAAAAAACTGTTTTTGTTTTGTTTATCGCTTATATCTCAAAGCCTACGGACTTATAGAAAGAAGTGGTCCTATAAAAATATAAAGTACATTTAAAGTCTACAAATTATGTCACTTTAATTTTTATGCCAAACGAACGGTTTAGTCGCTATAGCGCGTTAAAATTTGACAAAAATCCTCAATTGATCAAAAAACTGTTTTTGTTTGTTTATCGTTTATACCTCCAAAACTGCGCCCTTTAAGAAAAAAGTAGTCCTACAAATATGTTAGGTACATTTAATTTTCTACAAAGTATGTCTCTTAGATTGTTATGCCAAACGAACGGTTTAGGCGCTAGAACGCATTAAAGTTTGACAAAAATCAAAAATTGACTAAAAAACTGTTTTTTAGTTTATCGCTTATACGGCAAAAACTACGCACTTTATGAATAAAGTGAACCTATAAATATATAAAGTAAATTTAATTTTCTACAAATTATGTCACTTTGATTTTTATGCTAAACAAACGGTTTAGTCGCTATATCGCGTTAAAATTTGACAAAAATCCACAATTGATCAAAAAACTGTTTTATTTGTTTATCGTTTATACCTCAAAAACTACGCCCTTTTAGAAAAAAGTAGTTCTATAAATATATTAGGTACATTCAATTTTCTACAAATTATGTCTCTTAGATTTTTATGCCAAACGAACGGTTTAGGCGCTAGAGCGCCTTAAAGTTTGACAAAAATCCAAAATTGACCAAAAAACTGTTTTTTAGTTTATTGATTATACGGCAAAAACTACGCACTTTTTGAAAAAAGTAAGCCTATAAATATATAAAGTAAATTTAATTTTCTACAAACTATGCCTCTTAGATTTTTTTGTCTAGCAAACGGCTTAAGCGATATAGCGCGTTACAATTTGACACAAATACAAATTCGACCAAAAAACTGTTTTTTCGGTTTAGCGCTTATACCTCAAAAACTATGCTCTTTTAGAGAAAAGTTGTTCAATGAAAATATAAAGTAAATACAATTTTCTATAAATTATGTCTCTTGGATTTTCCTCGTCAAACAAACAGTTTAGCTGCTAGAGCGCGTTAAACTATAGTGTCACTTTAAAGTGGCAGACGGTCGCTTTTGTAACTAATTTGCAACGTTATTTTTTCATCCTGCATCGTTAAAAATTATGCACTTTATTGTTTAGTAGAAGTGCTAGTTTTTTCCAGGACTATAAGATACGAGCAACTTGCATTTATAAAAAACGGTCAGTGCGTCGCGTTAGGTCAATTTCGAGCTTATGACGATTTTTAAAACTCAAAGCGAGAGCTTAAGAGCTCAAATTCAAACCTGCGGAGTCGCCTGATGGTTGCTGTTTTTAATCATATTTAGATTATACTCGGGTGGATCACGGAAGCCATGCCCACTAGAACTTTCACCGACTGAAAGAATAAAATTTTAATTATTTAATTAAAACTAAAGCAATTAAGTGAGTCACTCATTTCACCTAATTTTCAGCAAACTTTAATTCCAGGTTCAAAATTAAATGCGAGGATTATAAATTTTTTTTCGTTGGATTTTGGTACTTGTGTGAAATGTGCCTTTTGGCGTTATTTTCCATAATATATGCTCTCCTAAAAAAATTTGTTAGAGGTCAGTCAAGTATCGAACCGTAAAACTGGTGATTGAAAGAGTTACCTAGTAAAAGACACGGAAAAGACGAGGAAAAAAATATATAACCATTCGCAAAGGGATTTTTTCATAATATAAAATATACGATTTTGAGCTTTAGCCAACCAAAGCAATTTACAATCTGAATATCGAAGCCTCACGGTCTGAAAATTTCTTGTAAGAGAAAATTTATGGAGGGTAAATAATTATTAGATATATGGAGGACTTATAACTTGCTAAGTTTTAAGGGCACGTATTAATTTAGGGGTTTTAAGGTAAAGCGTAATAATTGAAAATTCCACCTTCCATACTAATTACCCATAAAACTTTCTTTCTAATACCTCACAAGTCAATTTTAATACGATATTGATGACAAAAGATGACAAACTATAAAGCTTTATGTGTAACAAAATGTCACCTTTAAGGCAAAATTGATACTTGAGAGAGTGGAATCAGCTTCTAAAGATCACACGCCACCAACTTCCTCTTAAATATAAACTTATCTACAACTCGACACAATGTTCAAGTATTCCCTTGAGCCACGACTTCGTTTCAAAGCAACCGAAACAGATTATTAATTACGCAATTCGCGAATTGTTACATTTTACAAAACGTTAAAAAAGAGTAATTCGATCAAAGAAGCGTCTCCAGTTTACTAAATTGCCAACGTATTCGAAAAAGGCGGCCTGATACCGTTTGAAACCTTCAGCTCGCAGAATCCCTTTACAAATTTACAGTTGTATAAACATTCCATATCGTCTGTCTGTGAATTGGAAATTTCTAAACTATGTGTTTATTTGGAATTTTGGAGAACAAAGATAATTTCGCCTACTTGTTCGAATTAGTTTGACTTGTAGTGTTTCTTGTTGGTAGTAAAGACTTCTAATAAGGAGCCCTTGCAAGTTTTGCTATAAATGTGTTCTCGTACCGCTAAAATTAACAAAAATATGTTTTTGCCATTAGTCGAGAAACTTATTTTAGAGTCCTAAAATTGTATTTTTTCCAAGTAAGTTAACGCTTATCTTTTTTAATTTTATTTAGGCCGTATGTATACATAAAGGTTTGCATTACCTCAGGCGTCAGCTTGCGCTTTTGGCCTTACATCTTGAAATAGCACCCATCCTTTCGCTCCTAGGGCTATCACTTTGCGTAGTGGGCCTTCCTGGCGCCCTTGTTACATTAATAAGTACTTCTGATACTGTAAAAAGACGATAAATAAATTTTTAGAAGTGTAATTCGGATTCACGAGTTATTTATAAAACTATAAAAGTAAAAATGCGCTTTCTAGGCGGTAGGCATTAATTTTATATGAACTTGTTTATATTTTTGTTATTTTACGTCGTCGTAAAACATAGGTAGTGTATAAAACAATTAAACATAAGCTTTTTTAATTGTTAATGTACTATTTTATAATAGTTTATTGGTTGATTATAAATTATAATGCTTCTTTAATAATTTTACTACAAGTTTATGTTGACTAATATAAACATTTTAATACTCAAATGTTCATTTCGGATTAATGTTAATGGATAAGAAAAGATAATGTTATATTGGTCGTAAAGCAAACGGGAAAATTTTTAATATAATTCGGTAGCGTGGCCGAGCGGTCTAAGGCGCTGGTTTAAGGCACCAGTCTCCTCGGAGGCGTGGGTTCGAATCCCACCGCTGCCAAAACTTTTGCGTTAGAAACTGACAACATACACACGCACTAGCCGATCTATTATTATCATCTATTAAAACCGTCGGCAGTTTAGTATAAGTATAAGTAGCAAGTAGCAACAAGGTCTGTCTCATCCACCCGAGTGTGATCGTAGATCATTGTTGAAACTTTTTGTGTAGAAGCTATAGACAAACTGATTGTTATTTGGAAAGTTTCGGCCGATCAAAATTAAAATGTTTTGAAAGAGCGTAGAAAATATATTCAGTGTCGGTCAGGTTTGGACTCGAGGCGGACAAATAAAATTTTAAGGGCGAGACGAAAATGTTGGTGTAGGTAATGAATGGCCGAAAATAGGAGGCCAAAAACAATGGCAAATCCAAAATTTGGTCAATACATTCGGTAGCGTGGCCGAGCGGTCTAAGGCGCTGGTTTAAGGCACCAGTCTCCTCGGAGGCGTGGGTTCGAATCCCACCGCTGCCAAAAGTTTTGCTTTGGGACTTCTTCGATCAAAACCGAGTAAATATTGGGGGCGGTACAAGACTCCACTTGTAGTTCTACTAGAGTTATACTATATTTTTCCATTTTCTTAATTTGTCTGAGTATAATTTGTTTAATTGGCGATTCTTTTGTTTCAGGTAAGTGGAAATTGAACCTTTTCTTGACCCAAATCTACCCTACTTAGATGCGCCACAGACAGCTCATAGATAAGTGCCTCCTATTGGTATACGATGATAAAAATAGTAAGCTTGGATTTGGAAAAAAAACTTTTCCTGTTGATGCTTTACTGTACCATTCATTTTCCACTAATTGGGAGTTAATCGATTGAACGAAAAGAAAAGTTACAGTAGTAATAAACAGCAGGAAGGATGTAAAGATCTCCAACATCATCTAATATCTAATTTATGAATTACAAATTTATAGCAAAAGGAAGCAAATGAACTAAACTAACGGAACGGATAGCAGTTGTTATTTTTTTCGTTTTATAAGGGAGGAAATTTGAACTCGCTCGTATTTTTTTATTCTGTAAACAAACTCTGCGGGTGGTTAAGATATGTTTGCGAGTGTCGCAAGCTTTAATTTGGAACAAGATTAGAGTTTTTGTGTGTAATTTAATTCACACTTTGAAATGTTTACTGAAAAATGCGCAATTTTCTCGTTTATTATTTGAAGCGGTGCTTATTCCTTTCTAATTAACTTATTCGAAATTAATAAGAGGCCGAGCAATCCGAGACTTTCCTTTAGGCTCATTATTCGTGTTTATATTTTCCGCTTTTCTTTATTTTCTTTTTATACTTTTACACGAGGGCTCGTTTTGGAAATCCCGTGTATAGCCTTAAGCTTAGTTTACACAATGCGAATGACTGGATAGCTGGTCGACCAGTGAACTGGCCCCAGTATGGTGAGCTACTCGACCAATTCCTGTGAAGTCGAGTGGAGCAAATATAAGCGGTTCATCAATATTTAAATTAACAACACTTTTAGTCTTAGTAAAGAACCCTTTTAGTGCTTATGAGAGTTCAAATTGTTTTGTGAATAATACATATCAAAACCACAATGCAAAATTATTATTTTGTAACAGTAAAACGTTTCTAATGCTTTTCGGGATTATGAAGGAAAAGACATAACATTTCACTTTCCCTAGTGATTTCAGTACATATAGTCCTTCGTAGATAGTGTGTTAGAAATAATTCAATTTCGCCTAAATGAGCGAGTTTGTTCGTTTTAATAGTTACAACACTGTAAAACTTCAGCTGACTAATTATTTTACTTTTATTAACTCCTCCATCGCTTGTGCTCGAATTTGTTCATAACTGATTAAATGTACACTACTCCAACATTCGTACAAAATCGCCATGAAATTTGCAAAAACTCGGAGCCTTTCTCTGTTTTTAAAAATGTAAAAATATACCGAGTGTTCTATTTAAGACAGACAAGTCATTTCATTCAGTTCAACAATCTTTTCGGCGAAGGGCCGATAAGCGAAATGACATGCCGAGAGTGGTTTGCTCGCTTGAAAGATGGTGATACTAGCTTAGACGACAAGTCAAACAAATTTTGATAAACAAGCTCTTCTGGTCGCTGTGGAAGAGGACGAAAGACGATCAGTCCACGATTGTTCATCTCAGAAAGCTCGGCAAGGTGTGGAAATTGGCCGGATGGGTTCCACGCGAGCTCTTAGACAAGATAAGACCGCCCGGGTTCGAATTTTTAGCGATTTGCTTCAGAGAAATGGGCAAAATTTGTTACTTAGTAAACTCGTCACAGGAGAGGAGTTTTAGCTCCTCTACAAAAACGTTAAAAAAAGTTCATATGTTAGCCGGCCAAATTCCTAAGGGTAGTTCAAAGGTTGTGCATTGCAAGAATGTAATGTGGCGTGTCTGATGGAACCGGAGCGGAATCATTCACTGGGAGATCTACTTCAATAGCCACTGCTACTGGTGGAATGACAATGAGCAGCATCAGACATCAGGAATGGCGAATCCCGGACAGGAATGGCCAAAAGCAAAACAATATCAAAACAACGACGTGCATCTGACCCAGCTTGATTGTCTTTTATGATGCCATTCAACTGGAAAGACCGCGCAAAAAGAACGCTCGAATCGCCGAATACTCGAATCTATGGCTAGCAAGCTCCCCATCCGCCCTACTCTCCTTGCGAGCCCCCACAGACTACCACCCCAACCTCTCGCTGCAACATTGGCAAGTCTATCACGATTTGGAGGAGTTGGTTGAAGATGCCAAAGCGTGGACTGCCTCAAAACTCCAGAGCTTCATCACCTGCGGAATCGACTTTCTTACAAGCACAAAATGGCAACCAGTAATTGACGTTGATGGTGACTAGGCCCCCGAATGATAGTTTTAGGTTAAGTTGCAATACAATTAAAAAAGCACTGGGGATAATTATGTAACTATATGTTACTTTTCGGACGCACTGTATATCTTACCTATTTTAGTAGATTACGCCGCAATAAGAAGATACTTTTTTTTACGTTACGTGCAAAATTTGTCAAAATCGATAATTACGCGAGAAGTAGGAAATTTTGAGTATATGATACCTAAAGGGGTTGTAAGTGAACCATGTAAATTGTAACAGCACACACATTTTAAGTTTTCCTGGTGCAAACCCCAGACAGAAATTGTGCGGGGTTGGATATTTCAGGGTCGATAGAATACAACCTTGTACGTCAGAGGCGGAGTTTAACAACCTAAATTAATCTAATGTTCACAATTTTATTGCCACACAAAAATTTACTTCATGTAACACAAAAATTAGAACAGTTAAGCCTCGTATGAAAAAAAAATTCCTGTTTTGTTAATGAAAAAAAAAATAATGAGCTGTTTTGTATTAAAAAGTAGTTTTTCTTTACACATCATAATGGTGGAAAAACGTTTACCCTTAGGTTACGGAACTTTTCTTTTTTAAAGAAAGATCAAAGTTGAAAAGGTTCCTTCTATCTCTGGAAAATTTTACATTACGCACAATCGCCTCTATTTGAATGCAACTTTAAGGGCGTATTTGTTACTTTACGAGAGGCTTAAAGTAAAATAACTTCTGCATTTCAACTTTTAAACTGGGTCTTCCTACAATTTTCTTTTTTTAAAGTAAGCAAAATACTACAAAGTGATCTAAAGCTCCGATATTTTCAATTCACGCCGTCTATAAATATAAATCAGGTTTTGTTAAGAGATGAATAATAGTTTTGAAAATCAGTCCCTTATTGAAAACTTAACTCGAGAGCATCTATTCTTTGCTTATTTGGCTTGAGCTCTTACATACGTAAAGATCAATTTACAAATTGCGCACTCGGCGTTTCTTTCTTTGAAAATGATCCAAGTTTATTCAAATTCTACTTCGTTTGTTTGCATTTAAATAATTTATAAAACGTAGCAAACAATTTGTTAAATCAGTGCCGACTTATACCGACGAACACACACAGTTACAGTTTAACGAAAACTAAAAATGGGCTCGCTTCACATGCTCATTTGTAGTTTAGTGATTAGTGAGGTGATGAGCTTTTTTTTAGCGGCAGTGGTCGAAGAAATGAACTTTTTTTGTTTTTTTTGTAAATATCTCGAAAACTAGTGGTTGAAACTGAAACGTGATGATAAACAAAATTAAAGCTGATAAAATTGTCTATAGAATTGAATATATGCATGTTTTTCGTATTCGTAAAGTTTGCCGAGTTATCAGGCGTTGAAAATTGGTGTTTTTTACCAAAACTACCAATGCAACAGTGCTAACGTAATTTTGGCAAAAACACCAATTTTCAACGCCTGATAACATGGTAAGCTTTAAGAATACAAAAAACATGCATACGTTCAATTTTGTAGAAAATTTTATCAGCTTTAATTTTGTATATTATAACTTTTCAGCTAAACCCCATAGTTTTTAAAATATTAACGAAATACCAAAAACAGTGACATGTCATGACTTTTAGGATATTCGTTACTAGACAGCTATTGGATTTTTTGAAGGTTAACCCTTAGTTGACTGAACTGTTAGTAAAATGGTAGTTAAACACTTTGACAAGAATAGCTCTGAAGGCTAAGTAGGAAAAATTAATCCCATCTTCTGCTCCCATCCGAGTTAAATTTGATCTAAAACTACTTTCAGTAGGTAGTAGGTAGTAATAGGGTAATAGCAATGTTTGCTTAGGCAGTTTAATAGCCGTCTATCGCATACTATTTTAAAATAAGGACCAGCGCACGAGCACACCGAATGGGGAGAAAAAGAAGTTTTTTTATAAATTTCCTAATTTCATTCTTGTAAAATAACATAACCGTCGTTTTTGCACATTTTAATTAGTGTGGGTAAAGCAAATTTATGTTGTATCTTGCAAATATTGATGTTGTTGTTTTAATTAATTTTGTTCAGCTTTCCACTAATAACGACACGACCGTTTGTAAATCACCCCTGTAATATCGACCTCCTTTTTTTATTTCGTCCTGCACAAAATGTGGAGAAAAGTCAACTACAAGCAAGTTGTTGAATTTTTTTACAAAAATTATGTTTTTTAAGATATTATGTCGTGATAAAATGGTTTTATTTTTGTAGACGAAAGAAAAAAGTCAACTGTGCTACTAACTGGTATTTAAATTTTTAGGTAGGTATTCACGCAAAAATATATCACGTCAATGTGATAAGATAAAAGAAAATTAACACTTTTCGAAATTAAAATTCTGAACATATTTCACGTTTTGAATTAATACTTGAAGTGGGTACTTAGCGAGTAGCCGAGTGGGAAAATTGGATCAAACGTAATACTATAACAACTAATCTGAAATACTTAGGGTAATATTCCAGAAGGTACGTACCTACTACTATAATATTGAAATCGCATATAAATATGTAATAAGTTGTAAACCGGATATTATATAGTACTTATGTAGTATTTAGGCAAATTTAAATTATTTTCTACAAAATTTTAACGTTCTGGGTCTACTAGGGATTTACACAAAAAACTCTTTCAGGAACTAAATTGAGGTTTTCGAAAGAGTTTCAAAAGAGGGATTTACATAAATGCTAATCTCGAGAGTCAAATTAATTCTCAAGAAGTGATAATTTATTTCGAGAGGTTAGCATTAAGGTCATCGTAATATCTTGTGCTCATTAAGTTTTCAATTACAATGTAACAATTGATTTTTATGAATTATTACGTCGATTGCTCTTTTCTTCTCTACGAAGGCTAATCGAACTCTTTTTAGTATAATAAAGGTAATTATACAAACAACGAACTATTGTAGAGGAGATACTTCACAAAGAACCTATCGACCATCGCTCATTAGTCCAGAAACCACTCAGACTAATGATGCCTGCCTTGAAAATCAAAATACTCAAATATTCTGAAGGAATTTAGCGAGCAGAGGTAGAGGTGGTGCACTGTTATGCCAGATCTGGGCTCGGAAATTTGGAATGATATGATTTAAAATTTCAAATTGTAAAAATATACTCATAGGTATAGATTAATAATGTGGAAAAACTCTATAGGCAATATGAAATTGATCTAAAAGTCCGAAAAAGTAATAATATATCAACATGTCAAGAACAACGTGCCTAGAGTTATTTAATGTCAAATTATTTGTGATGAAAGTTGAGAAAAAACTCCATTTCTGTGAGAAATATGAAACTGATTTAAACGTTAAAAAAGAGACAATATCTCAAGAACGACTTCTTCGAGACCTATAAGACTCTTTCAGAAAGAGACAGCGTTGTTGTACGTGTACCACACACCACACGTTTAACGATTTTCAGTGAAACTTATGCGAGGCCATAAAATTGAAATGCAAACTTTGGGCGGTTACGCAAACACCGATAGTTTACTGGTCATCGGATAGGCGATTGTTTGCAGCTCTCACGTGTAACGTTTCCACGGTGGCCGAAGACACGAATTTTCAATAATTTATCAGCCACTGGAG
Organism: Malthinus flaveolus; assembly: GCA_950108345.1. Lineage (NCBI taxonomy): Eukaryota > Metazoa > Arthropoda > Insecta > Coleoptera > Cantharidae > Malthinus > Malthinus flaveolus. The sequence continues at coordinate 23,856,166 of OX467286.1, read as the reverse complement.
TGCGAATTCGAGTCGTTCTAGTTTCAAAAGCTTACTAGTCCGAGAGGTAGCGTGCACTTTTACGAAACGATAAAGTACGCTTTTGAATTACGAAGACTTAATTTTCATCGGCGTTTCCCACTACAAAGGCTGCACTTAAAACCGCCTAACATAATATATTTAAAATTTGCATAAAAAATGCAATTGTTTGGTATATGAATTTTTAGTGTAGGTACCCTATGGTTTAGTTTGACCCCGAAAAACGCAAAACCTCATCCTTCTCCAGGCGCTATACTTAAACGCTCTTTAGCAGCTAAATATTGTTTGTTTGAAGAAAAAAACCTAAGAGATGTAACTTTTAGAGAATTAAATGTGCTTTATTTTCATATAGAGCCATTCTTTTCTAAAAGTGTATAGTTTTTGAGTTATAAGTGATAAACGAAAATACAACGGTTTTTTGGAAGTTTTAGGTGTTGAAACTTTAACGCGCACTAGCACCTGAATCGTTTGTATGATAAAAAAACCTATTAGATGAAATTTGTAGCAAATTTGATGTAGTTTATTATTATATAGAATCACTTTTGTAAAAAAGTGTGTAGTTTTTAAGTTATAAGCGAAAAACTCGTTCTCGAACCGCCCTACTACTTATGGTACAGACATAGCCGCACTATGCGGCCTGAATACGCTATACGTCTGATAAAAAGTAGTAAACTTCAACGCGCTCTAGCACCTAAACTGTTCGTTGTACGAAAAAAATATAGGAAACATAATTTGTAGGAAATTGAATTTACTTGATTTTTATATAGAAACGTTTTTCTCTAAAAGTGCATGGTTTTTGAGTTACAACAGATAAAACAGTTTTTTGTCTGATTTTGGAATTTTTGTCAAACTTTAACGCGCCCTAACGCCTAAACCTTTTGTCTGATAAAAACGCCTAATAGATGCAATTTGTCAAAAATTTTATGTAAGTAGTTCATCTTTATATAGTAACACTTTTTTTATAAAGTGCGTAGTTTTCAAGTTCTAAGTGATAAACAGAAAAAAAGTTTTTTTTCCAATTTTGAAATTTTTATCAAACTTAAATGCGCTCTACGCCTAAACCGTTAATCTTAAGAAAAAGTCCAAGGGATATAATTTGTAGGAAATTTGATTTATTTTATCTTTGTACAGAAACACTTTTTTTATAAACTGCGTAGTTTTCAAGTTCGAAGTAATAAACAGAAAATTTCCGGTTTTGACATTTTTATCAAACTTTAACGCGCTCTAGCGTCTAAACAGTTTATTTAAAAAAAAGTCTAATAAATGCAATTTGTAGGGAATTTGATGTACTTTATCTTTATAGAGAAACACCTTTCTCATCAACTGCGTAGTTTTTAAGTTTCAAGCGATAAAAACAAACCAAGTTTTTTCTTCTGTTTTGAAAGTTTTATCAAACTTTAATGCGCTCTAGCGCTTAAACCGTTTAACTAAAGAAAAAGCCCTAGAAATAGAATTTGTAGGAAATTTGATGTTCTTCATTTTCATATAAATACATTTTTCTCATAAATTGCGTATTTTTAAATTCAAGCGATAAACCCAAAAAAAGTTTTTTGACCAGTTTTGAATTTTTTGTCAAACTTTAACGCGCTCTAGCGCTTAAACCGTTTGTATGAGAGAAAAGCACAATAGATAGAATTTGTAGGAAATTTAATGTTCTTCTTCATATAGACTTCAGATAAACCGCGTAGTTTTTAAGTTTAAAGGAATAAACACAAAAAAGAGTCTTTTCTTTCGTTTTGAACTTTTTGTCAAACTTTAATGTGATCTAGCGCCTAAACCGTTTATCTAAAGAAAAAACGTAAGAGATGAAATTTGTAGGAAATTTGATGTACTTTAACTTCATAGAAACACACTTTTCCTATAACGGCGTATTATTAAGTTCCTAAGCGATAAACAGAAGAAAAGTTTTTTTACCAATTTTGGGGTTTTTGTCAAACTTTAACGCGCTCTAGCACCTAAAACATTTGTCGCAGAAAAAAATCATAAAGATGCAATTTGTAGAGAATTTGATGTAGTTCATCTTCGTGGAGAAACACTTTTCTCATAAACTGCGTAGTTTTCGAGTTATAAGCAAAAAACAGAAACAATGAAAAATCTCACCCTTCTCGAGCCACCCCCAGTGGAGTGCCATTATCCATTATCCATTATCATTACTGCTTAATTAAACATTTTGTTCTTTAGCGTTTAGTAAAAGTGCACGCTGCCTCTCTGGTTATAAATACACTACACACTTTATTGGATAAGGTTTAATAATTAGATCGGAAAAAAAGGAACTGGTTTTAGACCAGCTAGCATTGAATTTATTCAAACTTTAGTCCACGAGAAGCCGTTCGTTCTGTGCCTTAAAAAAGTTGGCTAATTATCATCCTCTGTACAACTTCACATTTTAAGTTTTCAGTAACTAGAGATTTTTTCCAGGGGATATTGTATTGTTAAGGTATTGTAGATAGTCTTTGAATTACATATTTTCAGCAGCACGAAACACTCTCGACCCTCGAGGAGACTTTAAAGTTAAATATTTCAAAGCGCTTAACTCTAGTCTTAAGAGCAATCCTTTTGAAGTAACAAAAAGAAGTCGACCTAAAATACTCGGTATAAAGCAATCTAAAATTACGCCTTCTGTACCGATATCCAGTTTAAAGCGAAACTGCATTTCATTAAAAAAATTAATTACGATAAAACGCACTCCTATTTTTTCTCTAAAAGAAAATTTTAAATGAAGGGACTTTTTCACCTGCACTGGCGCACTGGAGATGCAAATAACCTCCGGGATTTTGCATTGTAGCAAAATAAAACAAGAAACTTCAGAGACGAGAATAAATTGTTTTTTCCTTGCAACGACACCGTGACATCTTTAAATTACAAAAATAATTTTTACGAAAAGCAAAAAATGTATTTCTTTCGTTTTAAATACCGAATGTCTGAATGTATAAAAAATTAAACCGACTTAAAGTTCCCTTAAACAATATTGAATAATTTACTTGTCTCTCTGCAGCATCTACGAGAGGACGTGACGTGAAGCGTTATTTCCGCTCATAAGGAATGAGCCAAGGATATAAATGAAGGACCAAGTAGATTTAAAGGAGAACATCACACGGAATGATGCTTCATATACTTTAGTACGTACTTCAGGTGTTGAATTTCTGTTTAAGAATAATCAACTCTGAATGTTTTTGGAGAGTGAAGGACGAATAAGGGCACGTTTGATATTTATTTCTCGCAACTTTCGTTGCATTTTTTATGCATATCATTTCGACTTTCTTTTTCGCAAGTCGAGAAGCCATTTTTTCTTCTGCTTTCTCGCCGTTTTTCGCGTATTTTATTTTATACATTCAATAAGAGCGCTGCCTATAAGATGTATTTCCTTCGTTGTTGTGAAATTGTCAAGAAATTCTTCAAAAACTATACCACACTGCGCGGTTTGTAATCGAAAATCAATGTAAAATATATTGCCAGTATAACAAAGTTACCGGCAAGAAAAACATAAAATCTCTACATCTTTTATTGATACGCGATATTATATAAGCGGTAAGCGCAGCTGTAAAATGTCCAAAAACATACGTCTACGTATTAAAGAAAATCGTAAACAGCATGGGTTTCTTTTTAATTAACATTCCTTTTTTTTATATTCCCTTTTAGCGAGCGACGAGCAAACTTTTTCGTCTAACTTTTAATATTTAATACAAAAAAAAATTAAGAAAAACTCGCGAGAAAAGAAGATCCATTCGAAATTGTTCTTGTGGAAACAAAATTTCAATTCGTTTTCAAAAGTTTTAATTTTTAATGGCCATTGAGAGGGTATAAATTGTAACAACGGAATTTTAGGTAAATTGAAATTCACTCTGTATGAATAATTAATATTATTAGGGTTTCCTTTAACCAATCGGAAGGCCCAACTATCTTATAAATAAAGACGAGCTCGACGAAATGGGAAAATGCGCATTTTTGAACGCACTAGATGTCGCTAAAGTGGCACGAAATATTCTAAAGGGTTCATTGTTGGATTTTAAAACGTCAATTGATTCGTTTCGACACGAACGTTTGTTGACAAAGGTGCTCAGTTGGGCGTGTCTTATAGTTTAAGTCGGGGACACCCGGTATAATCACATTTTCTCATTTACTTTTTAAATTCCTTCGTCCAAATTTTCCATCTCTATCACAAACTTTACTGTAATAAATATCAAACTTAATTATGATAACGATCTTTAGGAAACTAGCAACTATTAAACGTAAATTGGGGGCCATTTATAAGTTCAAAAAATGCTTTTTACTACTTTCACTCATCTACGTTTAAATTCCCAATGCGCTTTTTCATGTTAACTATGTAATATTCGTTTATAAATCGTCTCTCTTATGTTGGTTCTAATAAAATAAATTTCTCTTGTAAGTATAGACACTACAAATCGATTTAACTGTCGGTTAAATATTATAAAATTTATCGTCTACATTTTGGAACTCATTAAAGATTTATTTGTGCTCCCGAGATTGCAAATTTTACGAAATACCTATGACGAACGAACGTGTCGCGTGGAGCGACGCAATTTATTACGATGCAATGTCGTACGACGCGGTACGTTGTCGTACTGTGCGGTAAGGTGTCGCACGATACTGTACGACGTCGCACGGTGCGTTACAATGTTGTATGGTGCGGTACAATGTTGTACGGTGCGGTAGGATGTCGAACGATGCTGTACGATGTCGTATGGTGCGGTAAGCAAAGCTAAACACTTGAAATTTTTCGGAAAAGCAAACTATTGACCGAAGACGTACGGAAAACGTCACAATTTGACCAAATTTAGCTTGACGTGATGCTATAAAACTCATAAAAATGATTGCCATTTAAGGCCAATTTCACAAAAATAACGTCGCAACAGTAAAGGTCACTTCATGTCGAGTTATCGTCTAGACATCGCCCACTTACCATTCTAATTAAACGAAGACGAAATAAACGTTTAATTAAGATACGGCAGAAATATTTAATACTTCTTAGTCTTAGTTATTCCTTTTCAGACATTTCGGAAGATTTCGTGGCAAAAATCGAACAAAAGATTGCGGAGATTTATCTTAAGAACTTATTTTTTAAGTGTGGGTTGCTTTATACCCCAAAGGTGGAGAATTATTATAAAAGAACAAACCTCGTCAGTTAGGTAATTTTTTGTTTTAATTTCTTAGTAATTATTTTCTCTTTTCAAAGTTGGTTTGTAAAAAGAGGATGAAAATATATAAAAAGAATATTATGCTGACGTCGTTTTTTAAAAAGTTGCGAATCTCGGCTAAAAAATTTCTTTGCTGAAAATTGCTTCAAGATAGAACTCTTGCTGCGGTGGTGAATTATAAAATAGTAGAGAAAAGGGAATTAAAACCTCAAGTTGTGTTTGCCAATAACGAAAGTTTGTCTGTGAGTCGAGTAATTATTGCGGGACGCTTAGAAAAAGTTGCATTTTCGTTTCGAGTTTGTAGATCGTTAAGGGTGTTGCGGTGATTTAGCTAAAAAAGTTTAGATCGACTTAGACCATTTATGGAAAGGATTTGGCAGATCTTACATTCGCCATTAGCAAAGGTTACGGATACATTGTATAAAAAGTTCTAATTTATAGAAAATTAAATGTGCTTTACTTATATACAAACGCACTTTTTTTATGAAGTGCGTAGTTTTCGAGTTTGAGCGAAAAACGAAAAAACATTTTTGGCAGATTTTGGAGCTTGTGCCAAACCAAAACTTGAATGCGCTCTAGCGCCTAAACCACTTATCTGAGAAAAAATCCCATCAGATCTAATTTATAGAAAATTTGATGTGCTTAACTATAATCTTAATGCATTTTTCTCATGGAGAGCGTGGTTTTCGAGTTATGAGCAAAAAACGAAAAAACATTTTTGGGCAGATTTTAGAGTTTGTGTCAAACTTTAACGCGTCCTAGCGCCTAACCCGTTTGTCTGGAAAAAAATTAACTAAACATAATTTATAGGAAATATGATGAAGTTTACTTTTATATAGCAGCACTTTTTTCATGAAGTGCTTAGTTTTCGAGTTATGAGGGAAAAACGAAAAATCGTTTTTTGGCAGATTTTGGAGTTTGTGCCAAACTTTAATGCGCTCTAGCGCCTAAACGGTTTATCTGAGCTAAATTCCCATTAGATCTAATTTATAGAAAATATGATGTGCTTAACTTTTTAATAGAAGAACTTTTCTCATGAAGTGCATAGTTTTCGAGTTATAAGCACAAAACCAAGAAACATGTTTTGGCAGATTTTAGAGTTTGTGTCGCACTTTAACGCGTCCCAGCGCTTAAACCGTTTATCTGAGAAAAACTCAACTAAACATAATTTATAGAAGATATGATGAAGTTTTCTTTTATATAGAATCACTCTCTTCATAAAGTGCGTAGTTTTCAAGACATAAAGCGAAAACCCCCCAAAAAAATTTTTTGGGAGGTTTTGGAGTTTGTGTCTAACTTTAACGCGCCCTAGCGCCTAAACCGTTTTTCTGAGAAATAATCTCATTAAATCTAATTTATAGAAAATTTTATGCGCTTAACTTTAATTTTGATGCAATTTTCTCATGGAGTGCGTAGTTTCCGAGTTATGAGCAAAAAACAAAAAAACATTTTTGGGCAGATTTTAGAATTTGTGTCTAACTTTAACGTGTCCTAGCGCCTAACCCGTTTGTCTGAAAAAAAATTAACTAAACATAATTTATAGGAAATATGATGAAGTTTACTTTTATATAGCAGCACTTTTTTCATGAAGTGCTTAGTTTTCGAGTTATGAGGGAAAAACGAAAAATCATTTTTTGGCAGATTTTGGAGTTTGTGCCAAACTTTAATGCGCTCTAGCGCCTAAACAGTTTATCTGAGCAAAATTCCCATCACATCTAATTTATAGAAAATTTAATGTGCTTAACTTTTGTATAGATGAACTTTTCTTATGAAGTGCATAGTTTTCGAGTTATAAGCAAAAAACCAAAAAACATGTTTTGGCAGATTTTAGAGTTTGTGTCGCACTTTAACGCGTCCCAGCGCCTAAACCGTTTATCTGAAAAAAAACTCAACTAAACATAATTCATAGAAGATATGATGAAGTTTACTTTAATATAGAATCACTCTTCTCATAAAGTGCGTAGTTTTCAAGCCATAAAGCGAAAACCCCCAAAAAAAATTTTTGGGAGGTTTTGGAGTTTGTGTCTAACTTTAACGCGCCCTAGCGCCTAAACCGTGTTTCTTAGAAATAATCTCATCAGATCTAATTTATAGAAAATTTGATGCGCTTAACTTTTATATAGATGCACTTTTCTAATGAAGTGCGTAGTTTTCGAGTTATGAGCGAAAAACCAAAAAAACATTTTTGCCAGACTTTAAAGTTTGTGTCAAACTTTTAATGCACCCTACCGCCTAAACCGTTTGTCTGAGGAAAAATCTCTTCAGATCTAATTTATAGAAAATTTGATGTGCTTTACTTTATGTAAAAGCACTTTTCTCATGAAGTGCGTAGTTTTTGAGTTATAAGCAAAAAACGTAAAAAACATTCTTTGGCAGGCTTTGGACTTTGGAGTTTGTCAAACTTTATCGCGCCCTGGGGCCCTGGCGTCTAACTCCTGTGCCGTTATTCAAATTTTTTTTTGACTATTAATAATAGCTAAAGGATTACTAAAAATTTTACTCTTACTCTTTCAAAATTGCTCTACTTTACCCATTTAGCAGACCTGATTCTTATAGTAAGAGATCACTCATAAATGAGTAAAAAATAATTTTCCCTGTAGAGTGGTTTCGATACTACACTCTGTATCACGCTGTTTGTTGTAGACGTGATCCTTCAGCGTAAGTGCCTATTTGTGAAAATTTTATATTACTTTTTAAGTATCGATTCGACGATGACAATAAATTGTATTTGAAAAGCTAAAGTAGAAATATGAAATAACGGCTAACACACGACATATGTGGCAGGCTAATTATTATTAATGATTTGAATGAAATCGTTTGTACAACGTATTGTGGAATCGTCGTCTTTTATTTCGCACAAGTATTAAATTAAACGAAATCTCAATTAGTCAAGTTGCGCGTAAAATGGATTTACCGCACTCAAAGACAAAGGGCCATCGGCCAACTTAAATGGAGGATGGAGGGCACGTTAAGCCATAGGCTATACTGACCTGTCATGTTCTTATACGTATTTAAAAAGTGCAAAGTTGAAGAGTATTTAGCGTAAACTTTAAATAAGCGCAAAGCTTTTCTTAGAAAATTTTAAGTGCGATTTTTAAGGATTACTACAATTATAAAGAAAATTAGACTTTTCAGTAGAACGAAGTAGAATGATTTATACGTAATTCCATCGGGACTTAGTTAAATGGACAATCTTTATAAGAAAACTATTATTTTAGTATCTATTAGTACTTCAATTATTGTAAGGGCTAAAAGAGCTAATTGAGCGTCTTTAGATGTAATCTTTGGAGACAAATCAATGTCTTGAATAAGAATTTTCGTTAGTAATAGCCAATTTTAGATCGATGAAGGGTGAAAGTTATAAAAAACTACAAAAGAGTCCCACAATTATATTTTTGAAGAAAAAAACACAGTGGCGTAGACGCATATGAATTAATTTGTAGGTTGTAGGTAACAATCGCGAAATAATGAAAAAACAAAAAAAAACTTTTTGTTTAGTTATTGAATTAAATATCAAAAATAATCGCAAATTACCAATAAGTATTGGCCAAAATTGGTCAACAAGTGTCTAGATACTGTACAAATTAAAAAAAATTGTAGACGTCGTTCGGTTACGTTTCAATGTTAAATAAGTTGGCGCCGATCGCTAAGCTCGCTCGTCTAGCAAAAATCAAGCCGCGGGCATTTGGACGACTCTCACGTCTAAACTATTAGCATTACAATAGGGCCGCCCTGGATATTTTTTGAAGAAAATTTGTCGCTCTATAAAATAAAATATATTTCATACAATTTTTCCATACTGGACTTAATTATTACTTGCAGATACTCAAACGCTTAAAGGTCGAAAGACGTAAACTTCGAAACTTCAACGAATCAATTACAACCACTATCATTTCTAACTTGTACGAAGATGCTTCAAAAGGACTAACACTAATTTTAAGTAGAAATCGATTTCTTATACAAGAACTGAATAATTCCACCCTCGATAAAAAAAATCCAGCTCCTCATAATCGAGAACATTTCCATATAACGGCGTAACAAAAGGGTCAGTTAACTAAAACATGCTAAAAATCTTCATAACTCGTGCATTTCTTTTCATCTTTGAAATATTTGTGTGCGAAAGAACAAGAAGGGCGGAAGAAGAAGGAAAAAGGGAAAAGACGACGTTATTCGATATTTACAAAGCACTCTGTGACTTTTAATCTTGGATATAATCTTTGCGATTCTGCACATCTTTATTGTTCAAATTGACAAAAAAAGCTCTAAACAAATATTTGTTTAAGTGTTTGTTATTTTTATGTTATTTAACTTCGTTTATTGTTGAGTAAAAGTCAAATATTTAGTAACATTTCTCCCAAAAATGAAAATAAAAAAAATTTGATACAGCAAAATTTCAGTTTGGGTGCAAACAGTTTTGTAAATTTGATACCGAGCGATATTATTATACTCGTAGTACAATATGTGAATTTTTTCCTTTTAGTAATAGTTAGAAGCACTTGTTGGCATTACTTGGGAAATTGAGAAGAACACTTGAGGCACGTTTCGATGTAATAGAGCTGTAAGGCATTGTACGAACTTGAACGGATGTAGTTTAAAATGCGTTTATCCTACAAGTATACGGGAATCACAACAATTTTATACCCCAATATTTTATTTTCAATTTAACGTAAAAATTGGGAGAAAAAAGTTTGCTCGAAATACAAATTTTTTTTCTAAAACTCATCTCTTTTGTCATGCAGAGTGGAAAAACGTTGAAATAGTATTTTCACTAAACTCGTTTACCGGTTTATACGGGTCAATTCCGTTTTTTCTCTCATTGGGAGTTTGAAAGCAAAACAAAATAAATCGAAAATAGAGACCTAAAATGTGAACGTACCTATAGTTATTTCCTACGAATATAGGCGAATTTAACTGAAAAGAACATTGCAAATTAATAATTTCAAATCTAGATACATGAAAAGTACTTGTCAAAACGGGAAATTGCAAAGAAACTTTTTATTCAGTTTTTTTGTGATACTGTTCGTATCCGTGAATTTCAAAACACCCTGTATACTAAAATACAAAATTTTTAACGTTAACGACGCTGGCTGAAATAGCATAGCAACAAAGTAATAAAATCGACCGTTTGCCGTTCCTAATAGTAGTGGCTCGAGTAGAGGCTTATTTGTTCTGTTTTTAGTTTTTCCCTTATAACTTCAAAACTACTCACTTTTTGAGAAAAGTGATTCTATAGAAAAGTACAATAAACTAACTTCCTACAAATTATGTTTAGTAGGTTTATTCTTCATGTAAGCGGCTTAGGCACTAGGGCTCGTTAAAGTTAAGACAGAAAATTCAAAATCCGCAGAAAAACTTTTTTTGTTAATCGCTTATAACTTGAAAACTACCTTCTTTCAGATAAAAATGTTTAAAATAAAGTACAATTAATTTCCTACATATTGTTTCTCTTAGATTTTTTTGTAAGCCGAACAGTTGAGATGCTAGAAGGCGTTGAAGTTTGGAAAAAATTCCACAATCTGCCAAAAAACATATTTTTTGGGTTTATCGCTTATAACTTGAAAGCCACCCTCTTGCAGATAAAAATGTTTTTTTATAAAAATAAAGTAAATACTTACTATTAATTTCCTACAATTGTTTGTCTTAGACTTTTTTTGTCAAACGAACAATTGAGGTGCTAGCGCGTTGAAGTTTGACAAAAATTCCAAAATCTGCCCAAAAACGTTTTTTTGGGTTTATCGCTTTTATCTCAAAAACTACTCATTTCTAGAAAAAAATGTTTATATACAAAATAAAGTAAATTTAACTTTCTATATATTACTTCTCCTAGACTTTTTTTGTCAAACAAACAATTGAGGAGTTAGAGCGCGTTGAAGTTTGACAAAAATTGCAAAATCTGCCTAAAAACGTTTTTTTGGGTTTATCGCTTTTATCTCAAAAACTACTATTTCTAGAAAAAAATGTTTATATACGAAATAAAGTAAAATTAATTTTCTATATATTACTTCTCTTAGACTTTTTTTGTCAAACAAATAATTGAGGAGTTAGAGCGCGTTGAAGTTTGACAAAAATTACAACATCTGCCCAAAAACGTTTTTTGGGGTTTATCGCTTTTATCTCAAAAACTACTCATTTCTAGAAAAAAATGTTTATATACAAAATAAAGTAAATTTAATTTTCTATATATTACTTCTCTTAGATTTTTTTCGTCAAACAAACAATTGAGGAGGAGTTGAAGTTTGACAAAAATTGCAAAATCTGCCTTAAAACTGCCTTTTTTGGTTTATCGCTTTATCGTCTCAAAAACTGCCCATTTAGGGAGAAAAGTGTTTATATAAAGAATAAAATACATTTAATTTCCGACAAAATATGTCTCTTCGATTTTTTTCTTCAAACGCTAGTTTAGGTGCTAGAGCTCGCTGAAAGATAGCGCCTCGAAGAGTGTGTGTTTTTGGGGGTCAAACTAGCAACTAGACCATAGCTTTTACAAGTAAAATTTATATACCTTAATATTTTAAATACATTGTAGTAAACGGCTTTAAATTCCGCTTTTGTCGCTTGAAGTCGAAAAAAAATAGACCTGGCGCGGTTTCTCTTTCGATAAACTAAAAAAACTAAAAAGCAGCTATTTGGACGATTTTTAAATTTTTGTCAAACCTTAACGCACTCTAGCACCTAAACAATTAGTCTGATGGAAAAAACCTAAAAGATATAATTTGTAGAAAATTTTATGTATTTTATTTTTATTTAGAAGCACTTTTCTAATAACGTGCGTCATTTTAGAGTTATAAGCGCCAAACCGAAAAAAGAGCAATTAACTCCTCTCGGGCCGTCTCCAAAAGGTAATACTGTTACTTAGGAGTGGGCAGTCTGGCAGCACAAAGACTTTCTTGTTAATTTTAAAATATCGAGTTTAAGGGGAACTCGTACTCGAATGAAAACCAATACTTTTTTAATTTTTAAGCATTTTGCATGATTTCGTTTAATGAATCAGAATTTAATTCAATTTTAGAAGTTAATGGTTTCGCGATTTCATTTTTGAAAATAGAGCTCCTAATATTTTATGATTTTATCCTTGCAGCGGCTATTATACGAGTTGTAGGTAGTACCTATTTAGCCCATATTGAATTATTTCATGGTAATAGGTCTTTGATAGTGAGAGAAAATATTTCGAATATAAATTTTCATTTTCACACAATTTTCGCGTGTTTCCTAAAATCGTGACTTAATATATTTAGCAATGTAACCTATCGTAATAGAATCTTAATCATTTATTAGTTCTCCAACTTGAAATGAAATTATAAGATATTTATTTTTATTGAAAAGTTTTTTGTTAAACATTAGTTTTTAATTTAAAAGTTTTGATTAGTATCAAATGTACCTGCTGAAAACTTCCAGTCTATCCCTTATTTCCACGTCTTTAACAACACGTTTTTCATAAACTGTCATGTCAGTTTCCCAAAAAAAAGTCGGCCTTTGGCATTAACAATTCGGCGCTACGTACCTCGCAACCTCGCGCCTCTCGCCGTACAAAAAATGCCGAGTTCGACACGCCCATTTATCTGCCTTTTTTTCTAACTGTTTCAAATTCTTTTATTCAAAATTAATCGTTGTGGAAATTTTTAAAATGCGGCATTCTGCTCTTCTTTCACACTCATCGCGTATTCGAGCCCACCTCACGTCCTCATAATATTAAAACGGCGGTCAGGGCTGGTCCCCATACTTTGAGCAAAATAAAGCCCCTGAATTGAAAAAAGTGCATAAAAAACTTTTATTAGTTGTGTCGGTGTTAAAAAACAGTGGGGGTACGCGCGCCACTGCTCTATAGTCAACTAGCTATTATTGGCGTCTCGAAAATCGATTGGAGTTATAGAAAAAGAAAACAATAAATCAAAATGTGGACTACCTTTTTGATAAACGTCGACACGGCAATCTTCCATGACCGATTTTTCCAACACTACGATCTGACAAATTATTACGCCCGTCTACTACTTTTAAACACCGAAATTATCATTATCAATCAAGTCTGTTTATTTGACAACTAAATTCATTTACGCGATCTTGCGCTTCAATTTTTCCACGAGTTATTAATTATACTATTTCTAGTGGTTGACTCTTAGTTATACAAAAGAGGTGTTAAATTATGCTAGTTGAACACGCAAAATTCGTATTAGAAAAAAAAAATCTCGGCGTAGGTGCTACTTGAAAAAATGTACATGTTAAGGCTCACTTTTTATTTAAATTTGATATACTTAACTAAAAGTAAACAAGAAGAGAGAGAAAAATTTGTTTTCTCTCCTCAAAGAGTAAAATCATTAAATTTGTTAGATAAAGATATGATATGAATATTGGCGAATTTTGCTGTTTTAGCATAGATAAAAAGAGTCAAAATGTATAAGGGTGGAATACAAATTTAATATTTAAATTTTTAAAAGGTGCGGTTTTGCTATTTCAAACATGAAATGGAATATAAATAAGAGTTGGAAAAACATACAAAACTTCTATCCATCGTTTGATATTTATTTTTACTTTCGTATTTACCCCAAGGTGACGAAAATGTTGTCATCGAGTTCAGATATTTTTGATAATAGGCACAATCGATCGGGGGTAATGTGCGTCCATCTCCTCCGCATCAGGAACGTTAAAATTTAAGCCGCCTGCCAAGCTGTAGGGAGGCTCAGTGGTGTAGCTACCGTCGAGTAGTTGGACTGACTGCTCCATGCACACAAAATGAGAAAAGCCTCAAGGAGCTTTTCTGATATTGGGCGCACTTAAGGAACTGTAGCGCTGCAGCGCTTCATTAAAGGGATGTTATATGAGGCGCTTTATTGTTGCGCTACCCTCAATGCAACTATTACTACAGCATGTCCGATTTTATTTTAACTTTATCACCTCGTAGAACTGCGAACTGCATGGTAAAATGAATAAATTGTCAAATAAAGGTTTTTCGGTATTAAAAATGAATTTCGCAGTACAAAAATTTGTTCAAAAGTCGATCTAAGCTCTGTTAACCTTGAAAATTTGTCCGTTAAAAATCGAAACTAAAAGATTAGATAGAAAACAAGTTTCGCCAGAACTCTTGGGCGAACTGTGGGCGCACCGATTTTGCTTGTTCCAAGACGCTCAGTATGTAGCTACGCCTCTGGAGAGACTTTGTCTCTCCCGACCCCAGGGCCGCCCTTAGAGGGGGGGGGGCAGGCCCCGGGCCTCGCGCTTTTTTGCCTAATTTAGGGCCTCGCGCTACTGATAGTTAACCATCATATTCTTTAGAAAAAATTTTCTAAATAGTCGTTTTGGCTCTACAATCGTTACTTGAAAAGGTACAAAACCTGTTCTTTCAGATATTGCCAATAAATTTTTACTTAGAAAATCAAAAAAATTTTGTCACATCTTTTTTGGAGACAATATCAATCGCTCCTAAAATTGCGGAACTTCGTTTTAAGCCGTTTGACCTTGAACAGGCAAACATTTTCGCCTACGGCGCTATTTTTTTTATTTTTGAGTCGAGGGGCGCACTGCGGCGCAGTCATGTGAGCCTCGCAATTATTTTTGCCCTGGGTCTCGCAAATCCTAAGGACGGCCCTGCCCGACCCTTTTATAAGTTAATGTTCTCACGACTTATGTACACCGTTTTTGCTTTTTAAAATCTCAATTCCTAATTTGTGCATGATTGAGCGGAGAAATACTAGAGAGGGGTGTAATAATTATATTTTTCCATGAGCTGCTGGTACAACTTTCCCGATATTGTCTAGGGAGAGAGTAACGTTTCTTGTTGCTTGTTGAGTTGATCGTGGATTAAAGGCTTCTAGCTTAGATAACGAGTTTTGCATGGAGTCCGCAGGGAGTTATATTATGTAAATATAAAGTTGTGTGCGCATCATCTATTTTTCAGTCGATTTAAAAATAGTCATGTATAAGTTTAAACAAAACATAAAATTTATTAAGCTATGCAAATGTGACTTTGAATGATGAGCAATATTTTCCGGTAATAGATTTTCAATTTGACAGATACTTATATCAACATTCATCCGAAAATATTTCCAGTATACGTCCATCCTACAAGATGAATAAGTAAAAACTTATTACTTACTCGTTTGTTTGAAAAATAAAGTGATAAAGTTTTATTACTTATTGATCACGATCATAACACGAAGATGTTTTCGGAGCGTGATCTGAAATTATCTATTAAATTTCTCTTTCGATTCAATCCAATTTTTTGCGCCAAAATTCTTTTCCAAATTCTTTTTTCGAGCGACATTTTTGAATTTACACCAATTAATTACAATTTAATTATCAATTCTCTTAAGAACACTTTTTCCTTTTAAAATGAAAAGCCAATTTGACGTGAAAGATTGGTGAGGACGTCTTGCAAACTTTTAATTCATTTATAATTTTGAATAAGTAAAAAGTTAATTTCTTTGATGCTATCAAAGACCGTCTCATTTGATTTTAATGCCGTAAGGTGATTAGTACAAAATTCTTTTTACAGTAGTAGTCATTAAAGGTACTTAAAATGATAATTAAATTGAAATAGAGTAGTATTGGTTAAATTATGGTCGACTGATATTTTTAATTATAATAAATCTCATTAAATTCACGTATAATCAATCAAAAATTTAAAGAGTTTTTATGCAGCACGTTATTCGAACCTCTGCAATCTGCATTTAGTTATTTTCGTTAAAACTAATTTTATTTTAAATTGACAACTTTTATTACTTTAAATGGAAGCTTTTTTGTGCAATTTGTGGATTAGTAAATGTATAGTACGTTTTCCTTTTATCTGCTTACCTGTTATAAGCTTCTCTTTTGTAGATTTTACGGTGTTTTTGGCACCGTAAAATTAAATTAAGTTGTAACACTCAAGAAATGTAATTAATCCGACCAGTTTTGACTCTCGGGCTATCATCAAGCGAACTAGGACAAAAAATTTGAAATATGAGTGATTACGTGTTTTCCCACAATCCGAAGGTGATAACTAATAGGCGTAACTGTTAAAAATAAGGCGACGCTTAGAATGCAACTAGATATAGCTCGTTTTTCTCTTCACGTATAGCCGCACCAAGGCGAAGTTCTTGGCTCAGTCGTGTCGTAACTAAAAGAAAAAAAAGAAGCTAATCCGAGAAAACAATATAGAACTTCTTTTGCTATCGTTATATATGTATTTTGGAGTGCTGTACTCGAATTTCAACTTTGGCATCTTAGAGAAGTGATGTGTATGAAGAAAATTGCAACAACTACGTTTTTCGCTTATAACTTGAAAACTACTCACTGATTGAAAAATAAGCTTTTATAGAAAAATAAACTACACAAATTTTTCTACAAATTATATCTCTTAGATTTTTTTTCTCAGACAAATGGTTTAGGCGCTAGAGCGCGTTAAAGTTTAATGAAAATTCCAAAATCGATCAAAAAGCTGCTTTTTCTAATTTTTCGCCTCTAACTTGAAAACTACGCACTTTTTGAAGCAGATACTTCTATAACAAAATAAACTATACAAATTTATCTACAAATTATATTTGGTAGATTATTTCCCTTAAATCAACGACTTAGGCGCTAGAGCGCGTTAAAGTTTGATGAAAATTCCAAAATCGATCAAAAAGCTGCTTTTTCTAGTTTTTCGCTTCTAACTTGGAACTACGCACTTTTTAAGGCAGACACTTTTATAACAAAATTAATTACATACAAGTTTCTACAAATTATATCTCTTAATTTTTTTTCTCAGACAAACGGTTTAGGCGCTAGAGCGCGTTAAAGTTTAATGAAAATTCCAAAATCGATCAAAAAGCTGCTTTTTATAGTTTTTCGCTTCTAACTCAAAAACTAGGCATTTTTTGAGGCAGACACTTATATAACAAAATAAACTACACAAATGTATCTACAAATTATATTTCCTAGATTATTTCCCTCAAACCAACGACTTAGGCGCTAGAGCGCGTTAAAGTTTGATGAAAATTCCAAAATCGATCAAAAAGCTGCTTTTTCTAGTTTTTCGCTTCTAACTTGAAACTACGCACTTTTTAAAGCAGACACTTCTATAACAAAATTAATTAAATACAAGTTTCTACAAATTATATCTCTTAAATTTTTTTTCTCAGACAAACGGTTTAGGCGCTAGAGCGCGTTAAAGTTTAATGAAAATTCCAAAATCGATCAAAAAGCCGCTTTTTCTAGTTTTTCGCTTCTAACTCGAAAACTAGGCATTTTTTGAGGCAGACACTTCTATAACAAAATAAACTACACAAATGTATCTACAGATTATATTTTGTAGATTATTTCTCTCAAACCAACGGCTTAGGCGCTAGAGCGCGTTAAAGTTTGATGAAAATTCCAAAATTGATCAAAAAGTTGCTTTTTCTAGTTTTTGCTTAAAACTTGGAAACTACGCACTTTTCGAGATAGACACTTCTATAAACAAAATAATGTTTTGAAGATAATAAAGCCACGTTTTGAAACAAAAATATATAATATGACGCGTTTCGCCTTAAGGCTTCATCAGATAAAAATAAAAAATTACATAAATTAAAAATAAAGCTTAAAAATCTGTAAAGGAAATAAATCAAAATTAGGTTAGCGTAAATATCTTCAAAACATTATTATCATTCACAAGAAAGCTAAAAAACTATTATAATCTATAAACAAATAAACTACATAAATTTTCAACAAATTATATCTCTTAGATTTTTTCCCTCAGACAAACGGTTTAGGTGCTAAAGTGCATTAAAATTTGACAAAAATTCAAAAATTGGCCAACGATCTGTTTCTTAGTTTTTCGCTCATAATGCGGACACTTCGCCGTTTTTTGAGAAAAGGGTTTATATACAAAAGTAAAGTAAGTACATTAAGTACTTACCATTTAGTGGTCGTGTAGAGTAGTTAAAAAAACATAAAAACTGAGTTTTGGCTTATTTGGGTATTTTCGTCAAACTTTAACGCGCTCTAGCTCCTAAACCGTGCATGAGAAGAAAAAAATTGTAGAAATATAATTTGTAGAAAATGTAATGTAGTTCATTTTTGTAAACATTTGTTTTTCTCAGAAAGTGCGCAGTTTTCAAGTTATAAGCGAAAAACTAAAAGATTAGCTATTTTTGCAATTGTCTCCGAGCGCATTCTCTTCCAAGTTGTTTCCAAGTTTCCAAGTTCTTTTCAAAGTTGAAATTTCGATTCAGCATTACAAAATACATAAAGAACGACACAGAAAAAAACTTGTATACTCCTTTCCCCACTACAATTTGACTGAACTATCTCTCCTACTCGTTCAGAGACTTTTGAACAGCAGTGAAAGCACCCAGACCAACAAGATCCCAGCTTTACGTTCCATCCCAAGACTTGATGAGTTTCCGAGGTACAATATTTGGGTTTCGTACGTGAAGGGCAGTTCCTAAAACCTTCTTTCGGTTCAGGAATAAGCCACTTTAGAGTGGCACAAAACCAAGTTCAAGTTCCACATATTAGACGGCGTACATAAATTTAAAACTCATCGAGTTATTGTAGCTATTATGCGCGACGTCTCAAAACACTCCACGCCACCGTACTGATATCGAATTTAAAAGAAAATGGAAAAACGAGTTTACCTGTGTTTTTCAATCAAATAATATTTACCGAACCGTTTCAATTTTTATTCGCTTACATAAAAGAGTGTCTGCTGGCACCAGATATCATAAATTCATTTTAATAACGCAAGAAAATATTAAGGACATAAAAGCTGTTTGATTCAGGAAAACCATAACAAAAGCATGGATGGAAAATCTCGTAAATAATTTTTTTATAACGATCACTCCGAACTTAATCATTACGGATTATAATAGAAGCATTCTACTGTTTAGTTTTAAAGCGATTTTTCATTATTAATTGCGCTTGTTTTAAAAACGGTGGTGTTAATTCACATTTACAAGTGGAAATTTTTGTGTTATGAATGAAAATTATTGTTTTATATCGGCTTTCAACCGTATATGGCAATTAGTAAATGTACATCTGTGTAAAATTGCTAATTTTTACGCCCTTTTTAGTTTGAATTAAATATTTTTGTATTAATAATAAAATCGTTAACAAGCAATTCGTATACCTACGTCCCTTTTAAAACAAATCGATTTGCGACGTATTGTTCTTTTTTATCAAAAATGCAAATATTTGAAAATATTATTCCACCGTAAAAAAACTAAAAGTGTTTGCACGAGAATCAGAAAAATAGACAATTTTTCTTTCGTATTACCACGGTATTTTTCGATATTTTACACATGTAGGTTCTCGTTCGATATTGGGTCATTTCCCAAGGATTGTGAGTGGTACTATAAAAGCTACTAGGATCTATATTTTCACTTCATCTAGAGAGAAAACAATGGTTTTCGGTTTTTATTTTTTTACGTATAAAATTTTTTACAAGTGAAACGGATCGAAATTTAAAACTGATTTAGATACAAACGGATTTTCTGTGGTTTTCCTTTTGTTTCTTCGACTTTACTCGCTTCGAATTACGTTACGTAAAAAGTCATTATTAAAAAAGTTCGGTCTTGATAAATGTTACAATTAAAGAAAAGTTTATAAAAAAGTAAGTAGATAAAATATCGTACGTAATAAAAGTTGAAAGGGTGCTAAACTTTCCAATTTAGATAAAAATTCAAACAACTAGGAAAAATCAACTTTTTGCCCTCTCACACTTGTTTTTATAAAAGTTTCGAAAAGAGGAGGGTGAGAGGTAATTTGTAAACTTTTTTGTGCAAGATTTACATAAATTTTGTTGTTGGGAGTGTAAAAAGTTTTTTGTAAGGCTCGCTAAAGTTGGAAAATTGGAAAGCAATGACGTACAAATTATGCTCGTTTAATCGTGTCATCTTAAATCGTTATACTTTTTGACTTTTAACCCTCAACCAAAAGACAAAAAGGTTATTTTATTACTTTAAAATTGTTTTAAATAATATACAGGGTGTTTCAAAATACTTCCAAACAACTTTTTTTGTTTTATTTTATTCGTACGATTAGGCGAGATGCATTAAATGCATCAGATTCTAAACTGAGAAAGCCATGCATGCTTCGAAGGACTTGATGGTACTATCGTGATTACGTGTTTCCCACAATCCGAAGGTGATAACTGATAACTGATAGGCGTAACTTTTAAAAATAAGGCGAGCCTTAGAATGTAACTCGATACAACACGCCACTGCACATTTTTCTCTTCACGTATAGACGCACCAAGGCGAAGTTCTTGGCTCAGTCGTGTCGTAACTAGGAAACAATAAAGAAGCTAATCCAAGAAAACACAATAGAACTTCGTTAGCTATCGTTATTTATGTATTTTGGAGTGCTGAACCCGAATTTCAACTTTGGCATCTTAGAGAAGTGATGTGTTCTGAGAAAATTGCAAACTTATAACTACTCACTTATTGAAAAATGCCCTTCTATAGAAAAATAAACTACACAAATGTTTCTACAAATTAAATCTCTTAGATGTTTTCCCTCAGACAAACGGTTTAGGCGCTAGAGCGCGTTAAAGTTTAATAAAAATTCCAAAATGGATCTAAAAGCTGCTTTTTCTAGTTTTTCACTTCTAACTTGAAAACTACGAACTTATTGAGGATAACACTTCTTTAAAAAAATAAACTACACAAATGTTTCTACAAATTTAATCTTTTAGATGTTTTCCCTCAGACAAACGGTTTAGGCGCTAGAACGCGTTATAGTTTAATAAAAATTCCAAGTGTTTCAAAATACTTCCAAACAACTTTTTTTGTTTTATTTTATTCGTACGATAAGGCGAGATGCATTAAATGCATCAGATTCTAAACTGAGAAAGCCATGCTTCTGAGGACTAGATGGTACTATCGTACTATAGTCCAACTCCAACAACAAAAGGTTGCATGCACTTCAGGCACTTATTCGGTCGAATATATAGCGCTGCTCCCTAAGAGCAACTTCTTCCTTATCTTTAGTCCTGAGCCGATTTCAACATTTGGACGAACTTAAGGAAACTAGAGGGCGAAGCACACGTCGTCAATATATACTAGCCATGGTAACCTATTATTGACCCCAATAGTTATCTTTACATCTTGACTAACGCAGATGTGACATAATCACATAAAGACATTACACTTTTAATCACTCCCATCTTCTTCACTAAAGAGTTTCTAATGAAAGTACCAGATATGGTTTGCAGTACATCTCAGAACCTTCGTAGGTACCTATTTCGTTCCAATAGCTGTTTTGGCAAGACTGGAGAGCATGTAGATGTTTTTGCGAGTTCTTCCAGCGTATGGACTACAAGGTGCTTTCAGCAAGTACCTTCTTTAAGTAAAAGTCTCTTAAAAAGCGATGTTGCTAGGGAAGCTTGTCTAGCATAAGAGATAGTTAAGAGCAGACTTTGCTCGCGTTCGCACAGATGTAATAACGGCTGTGTAGAGCCAATTTTTCGGGTTATTTCCAAGGCCCTTGTCACTGCTTTATGACACTACACCAACTAATAAGTTTCTGATTTAGACCAAAACGCGTTGGGCTAAACCGCGTTCTTTATCCTTTGAAAGACCACCCGGTATAAATGTACTAAAGCGCTGTATTCAGAACGCGCTTTGTAAATTTCTGATACCTAATGAAATAACGAGCCTTAAAAACTTATTTAAATCCAATTAGTGTAATAGGTAACATTTCGTTTTTTGTTTAACGCATTTTCAGCTATTCTGCACGATAATTTCACGATCCACTCACGTATAACAGCTTGGATACTTGGGGATTATTGCTAATAATCACAAAGCTTCTCTAATGCGATTTTTCGGTCCTTGAAGTGTGTCAATAGTCGTCGAATACGACAACGATTTTAACCAACCCTATAAAAATATTCTAAAGCGGTAAGGCGATCGATTTACAGATTGTCTTACGCAAGAGCATCGAAGTAGCATGAAACACCTTGCCAACATATTTGTATTAGTCCAGTCAAGTAAGGGTTTCACCTTAAAAAAATCGAATTGTTTTGAATCTTCCCGATCAATAAGCGGTGAGCTTTAGCGGCAGTGGGTGAAGATAATATATCACTTTTTTCGGTTTTTCGTTAATATCTCGAAAACTATGAGTTGAAGCTGAAACATGATTCTTCACAAAAATAAAGCTAATGAAATTTACTAAAAAATTGAATATAAACATATTTTTGATATTTTTAAAGTTTAGCGAGATATAAGGCGTTGAAAATGAATGTTCTTTATACGAAAAAACAGCTCCCACTGCCGCTAAAGCTCGCCTCTGACTCATCAGAATTTTTACGATTTTCATCACTCCTCGACACCTCCAAATGGGAAGTTTCAAAACCATTCGATTTTTTGAAGGCGAGGCTCATTTTTGGTTGACTGGCACTTGGTGAATCACATTCTTAGCTCAACTTCCTAATTACCTACTGCTCCTTGTTTAAACTTTAGACATCTTGTTTCGGTAGAGAATGTAAATATGATACAGCTGGAAGTTTCATGGATAAACATAAAAGCCAATTAATCTCTTCAACGTGATTTCATCAAACATTTAACAAATATGGATATTGATGCTTTGTAACAATGTCAATAGCAAAGCTAATTTCCGATAGATTCGAGGAGCTTTACCAGGTATGGACTCAGATTGTCATTTATTAATTGATAACGTCACGTCCATACTTTGTCTTATTTAAAAACCAAAAATTGTCCGTGGTAGACATCGCACGTGTTTTATAAAATTTATATTTAGAATGACCTACTAATTTTGAATACTCCGTTTATAGCATTTTATCGATTTAACACTATTTATAAGTTTTAATTCAAATTTAAGCGCGTCTTTACGGTTTATTTGGTTTAAAATCTCTTAAGCTTCGTTGCTAAATTATCCAAAATTTTCATTTGGAAAATTAGTCCGTAAGCTCCTCTCTGATTTATAAAAGCTCCGACTTTTAACTTTCTAATTATAGTTGTATATTCTAAAGCTGCGTACGATTAACGGTGCTTTGGTTAAATTAAAAATTTACGTTTACTACCGTTTAATACCGTGAGTATCTATTATTGAGGATGAAAAGTAATAAACAAGCTTTCCGTAAACCACCCGTATAATCTAATCAAAGCTTTGAATGCTTTCAGTTTCTGACTTAAGTTCCACTCTCGGTCCGATAAAATCTCATGTTCACACTATAGTGCTACTGTCGATAGGCTTTCTGTTCGATACTCATAATATCCGTTTTATTCCCCGGAGTACGAACAGTGGAGTGGTATCGTACAGGTGTTCACACTATTGGCCTCCATTCTCGCCCCGATTCCACTCCGATAAAATTATAAAAATGCATCGGTATCGGAGCGAGAGCGATAGTGTGACTATCCCCCATTATTAATTTCTTGTGTAAAAGTATTTTATCGGATCGGAGCGTATCGAGAGTGTGACACGACCCTTATAGGGTCTCCAAGCCATTCAATCTCTCCTTTCCACTTTAGTCTAGGTCTTCTCATTTTTTTTACCATAATTTAGAAAATGAACAAATGAACATAGCCGCAGGCTATTAGTATTCAGCTTAGTGTTCTTTAGTTTTTCGATTCTGAGAGGGCGGCCCAGCCATTTACTCCCACCATGTCTGCTCTTTTGTACATTTCTCATGAGAGCACAATTTTCGTAAAATATAAAATAACTGCGAAGCCTTTTTGCTAAAGTACTGTTCTAAATTTTAAATCAAACTTTTAAAATTATGAACGCCGTTTGAGCACTTAATTTGATTATAATTTGTTGTAACAAACAAATCATCCACTTAGTAAACTCGCAGCATCCACTTTGCATTAATGATCAAAGAAAAAAGAGAGCAAAAGAAATTACATATCGATTTGCTGCAAGTTTTAAATTAGAGCAGTTTGCAAACTTGGAATTAAATTGATGTCATTATCACGTCCGATACCATAGAACGATGCTACGTGCCACGTGATGCTAAACTACGAACGAATTTTCCAGAGCGTAAGGTATGAGATGAGCAAGTCCCAATTTTAAAATCCTTTGATTATTCTCGAGTGCTTATCCTCTAAGTTAAAATAAGTGAGCAGGTGCTTTAAAACTTCTCACATTCAATTCCAAGAGAAAATTTAGATTTTGTTCTTAGCGAAGTTTAATTGGCTATTTTAATCTTGTCATTAACGGTTCATTGAGGTGTTAGGACTTGACACGCTATATTTATCATATCGGCAATCGATTTCATTAATAATACATTAACTGCTATTAATATTTAGTAATATATTCCGTTCTCGCGCTTCCTGAACCAATCCGAATTGATTATCAACTAATATGTGATTGAATTGAGTAGGATGTAGTTTCAGAAGTGAATACATATTCCCAATAGATGATCAACACGATTATACGATTGAAATTGATATCACGGTACGTAATTCAAATTGTAGCCAAATTCACAGATGATGGAGTTTAAAAGTGAAAGCCCAATGTGACAAATATTGCCAATAACTGGGTCGGGATATTTACAGAAAAAATGTGCGTATAATAGAATGTGGTCGAGCCATCTCAGAACTAACACAGAATTCTGTTTCCATTAAAAAAATTTTTCAGCTAATAAAACCCCCTACAGACGACCTGATTTGGTCAGGTGGTCGGGCCGATTTGGTCAGATCAGGTAGAATATCAGGTCGTGTGTAGGCTTGTCGTCTGACATTTATTGTGTCGGGTCGTCGGGTGTTGTCAGATAGCCCGTCTACCTGACTACCCAACCGCCTGACTAAATCAGGTCGTGTGGAGCGTTGTCAGACGATTTTAGCATGATTTTAGCCGTGTTAGTCGAGCTTCATTCGACCGCGTCAGGTCGTCCGTAGGGGGTTGTGTCGGATCACAAGTTAGGTCATGTGTAGGCAACACCTGATTTGGTTGGACAGGCTGTCAGGCCGACCGCGCCAGGTCGTCTGATAAGGGCTTTAAACCTTTTTGAGTTCTCAAGAGTCCTAATATACTATCTTAAGTCCCCTACACACGACCTGATTTGGTCAGGCGGTCGGGCCGATTTGGTCAGATCAGGTAGAATATTAGGTCGTGTGTAGGCTTGTCGTCAGGCATTTATTGTGTCGAGTCGTCGGGTGTTGTCAGATGGCCCGTCCACCTGACTACCCAACCGCCTGACCAAATCCGGTCGTGTGGAGCGTTGTCAGACGATTTTAACATGATTTTAGCCGTGTCAGTCGAGCTTCATTCGACCGCGTCAGGTCGTCTGTAGGGGGTTGTGTTGGATCACAAGTTGGGTAATGTGTAGGCAACACCTGATTTGGTTGGACCGACTGTCAGGCCGACCGCGTCAGGTCGTCTGATAAGGGCTTTAAACCTTTTTGAGTTCTCAAGAGTCCTAATATACTAATCTTAAGTCCCCTACACACGACCTGATTTGGTCAGGCGGTCGGGCGATTTGGTCAGATCAGGTAGAATATCAGGTCGTGTGTAGGCTTGTCGTCAGACATTAATTTATTGTGTGGAGTCGTCGGGTGTTGTCAGATGGCCCGTCCACCTGACTACCCAACCGCCTGACCAAATCAGGTCGTATGGAGCGTTGTCAGACGATTTAGCGTGTAGGCAACACCTGATTTGGTCGGACCGACTGTCAGGGCGACCGCGTCAGGTCGTGTGTAGGGGACTTAAGAGCAGGTTTTCAGTAGTTTTATCTGCGGTAAATTATTATTTTTTATCTGATCCGACCCCCAGTCTCTCAGTTCTCAGATTCTTAGGCTCTATGCAATGTGAATTTGCTGTTTTAATTTTTTAGGAGTTTGATGGCTGCATCTTGGCACTCTATACCAAGTTAGGTATAGTCAGGTCCTTTCCGAGAAAATGCGATGCCAGAGACAACTAACATTTTAGAGGTCCTTCGAAATTTAAACTAAAATTGTGGGCTGAGACTGATCCTTAAGTTATTCTTGAAGGATCCTTGGCTTAGAATGATAAAATGGGACCCATGCCATGCTTCTCGGGGCATATTGAGTTGCAAAGTTGAGGCCCCTAATACAGCGAAACCCAGGGCGCCAGTCTCTCTTCACCACTCCCTTCTCCATAGACCCTGAGTATAGCCCCTGCAATGGGTCTCACATTTCTCGCTTATTTAGTTGCCCTTTATACGATTGAAATTGATATCACGGTAGGTAATTCAAATTGTAGCTAAATCCGCAAATCATTGAATTTAAAAGTGAAAGCCCAATGTTTACGAATATTACGAATTATTAGGTCGGGATATCGAGAGAACGTAACAGCCAGACTTTTGGAAAAAATACGCGTAGAATAAATGGGAATAAAAACAGAATTTTTGCACTTGTTTGAATGGCGTAAGTTTCTGCTTGAAAGACAGTTCCGTGCTTCCCGAGGCTGAAGCTCACCCCTTGCCTCAGTTGCCGTCCCCGATGATTCCAGCTCCTGTGCCTGTTGAGTTTTTAGAGCCGCCTGTGTAAAACACAAGTCTATTCATTTTGACTGCCTTGCATTCTCATTCTTCCCTAGTCGGAATTTAAATTCCGTAGATGTTTTTGATGGTATATGCTCTGGTTATTCTATCAGACCTCATACTAAGTATGGGGTGTCCTGCCATCTCTCTTAGGATTGAGACATGTCCTTGCACATTCTTGCCTGTGGAGAATTGAATTTTTGATCTGTAAGCTTCTCTTACCTAGGCTGATAAAATGGGACCCATGCTATGCGCAAGTGAAAATGTTTGATTGTTTAAGGTCAAACGGTTTAAAATGAAGTTCAGGAATTTTAGTACCGAATTATTGGGTTTGCAAGCCTCTTGTCTCGGTAGGCCCTGGGTATAGTTACCGTAGAGTAGCCTCATGTTTTAGCAATGTGCCCCATATTTCTCGCGTATGTAGTTGCCCTTTTTTTAATCCAACACTGATCTATAGTGAAATTGACGCTCTACGCACAAAAGTGGTGAAAAAACTAGTAAATATTGTCGTGAGTCTCCGAAGACAAATTTTTGTTGAATTTAACCTCGAATGTACTCTAGTAATGATGGCAACTATTGAAATTTATTACATTTCCTTAAACTTCGTAAAATACGTGGTTGTAAAACTTTGTGAGGTTGCACTGTTTAGTTCATAATGTATGTAGAAGGGTTAGTACTAAATTAATGGAACAAAATTGAATTATGGTTGCAACTACCGACTTCTAAATTGAATGTCATACCTCTCTACATAGAGCTAATTTAAATAGGGTTAATTAATGTTACGGAATGTTAGTGAAATTGTGTCCTTTAGAAACAATTTAAAAAAATAATTTTTAAAAACTTCTCAAAGCCACTCTGCATCGAAGTTTCGATTTAATGCTCGCGGTATTTTTACAATTTGTGCTTGCTCAATTAGGCGATGTTAACTTTCAAATTCACTTTTTGTTCAAATTATGAGCTCAAGCTTTTTTCGAATGTTTGTGTGTGTATTGCGTTGTTGAAGCACTTTGGACTTTAAATGTCCTCCATTACGGTGCTCAACGATCTGTAAACCTATACATATACATATGCATAAATTTATTTATTATAAAAGCTTTTACACCGAAGGGTGCTTAATTATTTTTCAAACTTTCTCATATTATGCAAATTTCACTATTTATAATTTAGCAATTTTATTAAAAAAACTTAATCCGGTTGCTTTTTAACTGTTTTGTAGTTAAAGTTTCATATAAATGCAAATTTTGTCAATAATAAGTAACACTTTAGTTTTTCAACGTCTAGCTGTTTTAATTTAACCATTATTAAACGCCCTGTATACAGCCCATAAAATATTTTCGAAAAAGACATGCACTGCCTATCTAGAATAACTCTGAATTTGAAGCAGGCAAAAGGTCTTGAGAAAAAAACGTCGTTTTAAGCGCTCTGCAGACGCGCCATCACATGTTGGTATGTTTAAGGGGAACTCGCGCTCGAATGAATATCAATACTTTGCACCGAAAAAATTTCCTTAACTTTTTATCGATTTTATTGAAAAATCAAATGTCAGAATTTAATAGTTTTAGAACTTAGTACCCAGCAGTTCTCAAAACGGTCAAAACCATGTGGCCTTTCGGCCACTTTCGGTGGTTGCCACTCGGAATACAGACGAATTGAGAAAATTAGTTCAAGCTTTTTCAATTTGTAGAAAAATAACACGGATATGTTAAGTAACAAGTATTGATTATATTAAAATGGTAATTAAATACCTTTTCGAAAACAACCGGAGGTAAAAGAGTTTTAATTTACACAAACAATAAATACCTCAGAGTTTTAATTTAAACACAATAAATACCTCAAACTAATCGACATTTTTCCACATTGAAGCATTCGAAGCGGCGTATACTTTGTTTGCAACCAAATCATGATTGAAAGATTAAATTAAAATTAAATTCTCCTCTACTGAATTATTTAATGGCATGATCAACAATATTTTACTTTTGAGTTTTCTAAAATGTCAAGCTAAGGCTTCTCTACAAGAGAAAAGCTAAAGGTAAAGCTGACATTAAACTGGTATAAGTGTATGTGCAAGTGTATCCAGCTATCATCGGAGCGATTCGTCTATTGAAAGAGTTTCGTGAAAATTATTGGGCACTAAATCTAGTCTTAGCCAACCACCTTTCAACGGAACAGTTTCACCAACCTTAGAGGTAGAGGTTCTAGGACTAATAAGCCAACCTTAGTTTAGCCTCCAAGTACCCATAGCTGGTAGTCGTTTGGCTAGAATTTCAGAATAACGTATTGATTAGGAAATGCACGAAAACTGCATTTTATTGAAGCAATAAACGTCGTCGGTGTTCAAGCGGTATTACTATAGAAATATAAGGTCTAGTCCAAATAAAGTGGGGCATTACTCATTACTTTGCAAATTATGAATTAGCCTGAAAAGTACCAATATAAATACGTCCAGTGACTTAATAATTATTTATTTAATTATAATAAGTATAGTAGATTTTTCAGGCTAATTCTTAATTTGCATAGCGAGAGTCACGCGTCACCTTATTTGAACTGGACCCCTAAAACTTCAGCAGACTGTATGAGAGCGCGATTAATTAAATGAAGATGTACAAACGAACGATGGCTTCGTTAGGATTATATTCCGAATAATATGATTTACGTGGGCAGATGAATTGAGCTGTACTTGTATTCCAAAAAATAAATTAAAAGGCAAAGTTTTGCGGATGAATGGAAAACAAAAGTATTTTTAAATAAATAATCGGATTGTGGCAATCCTAGAATTTCCGAAGCAGTCACGTAGTAATGCAAAAAGAGCTTAGACAAAATTTGAAAAATGCCGAGGCTCAAATTGTTTTAGTCTCGACAAACTACAAAAATTGTGGAATGGAGATATTTATCACAAAAATAAAAGAAATGACTATTAAATCTATCCATTCGTTAACCTTTCTTAACTCGTCAGTATTTTAAATTCAACTTTTAATTAGATAAGTTTTCCATCGTTTTCTCACAACGTCGACGTCTCAATTATTCAAAGAACGGATAATCAAACTGACTTTCAACCCTTGCGCTATTGATATTACCAAAAAGTGATTAACGCGCCCTAAGCTTAGTGTCTCGTTTATGCATTACTTTGGGTTTTATTAAGTAGCAAAGTCACGGCTCATCGGGTTCACTCACACGTTAAGTTTAATTGTATGGCGTGTTGCCTATTATTTGTGGTAGAAATTATTTTTACTAATTCTTCTCCAAAAGGCAGCAATACCAACATACGTAGGTTACACCCTGTATACAGATCCTAATGTATCTAGCCTTTGCGTGTAACCGTTCCAAATATCCAACAAAGTTGTATATGTAACTAGTAATCATTATCAATCTATCGTGTAACCCTCAAAAGATAATCTTAATTCAAACTCCACTACACGTAAACTCAAACGTTCCCTCTAAATGTACATTAGCCCAAGCCCAATTGTTATTTTCTGGTAAATTTGATGCATTGTTTCAATAATGCGTTATTCAGTAAAACAAAATTGGCGATTGACTAACACTTAACATAAATTTACATCAATACAGGGGCAAGCTAATAACGAAAGCGTTTAAAACTAAAATCGATTTGTAAACGAAAAGTTGTTTAAGTTTTTTAAAAAGAAAATGAGGCGCGAGTGAAGCAGGAAGCTATGATTAATATGGGAAAAATAATGAAAAATGAGGACCGGGGTGGTCTAGAGGCTAGCATCGTCGCATGCGAATGTACAGGTCGTAGGTTCAAAGCCGGCTGACACCACTGGAGTGTTTCTATGTGTCAAATACCCGGTACTGGTGGTTCGGAACCCACCTAAAGCTGTAGGATCCCGTCTGCTAATAACCACAGTAGTTGATGAGGACGTAAAAAAATAATGAAAAATTCGAAGTTTCAAAGATATACATTTCGATAATTTGTTTTGTGACGTAAATAAGCTACCTGCGCAAACTAGGTCCAGTCTGGCGCTAAATAAGTTCTGCTTCGTCTGTAAAGCGTCGTCCAGACTACAGGAAATGCAACGCGAATGCAACGTTTGCCCAGCGTTTGCTAACGTTGCATTTGCTGTAGTCTGGACGACGCTTTAGACTGAGTAACTCCTCGACTCTTTAAAAATTATTTTCCATTAGAATTCAAAGTTGTTCGGGTCGCAATAAAGTAAATTCGACCTCGGGAAACTTTGGTAATTCCGTAATTTATTTGAGAAAATTAAACATTGCTTTAACTAAGAAACCATTCCACCAAAGACAAATACTAACGTCATATTTGCATAAAGTAATCCATTTCCCATTTCTCGAGTCTTCAAGTGAATTGAAATGCATTTTGTGTAAAGCGAATAAGTGATTTGTTTTCAAGATTGATATGCTAGAAATAAAAAAAGGGATCGCTTTTGTTTTTTTTCTTTTATTCCGTCGAACAATGGCTTTTTTGGATGCGACCATATTTTGAATTTTGTTTATAAGAGCTCTCGTATAAGTCTTCTTTATGGCGCATCGAGCTTCATTGCTTAGATGTTAATCTAAGTTCGCTGTAATTTTCTTTATTGATGTTCATGAAGTTAATTTAATTCAATGGGTTGTGTATAAATTGTTAACTTTTTGACTAGGATTAGAGTCATTCAGTGGCGGCTCGTGAGTTAATAATTTGGTGAGGCAGCTTTTTTTGGAAGATATAGCTTAATCATAGAATTAATTAAAACACTCATCTTTCAAATGTACCTAGCGCTTGTACCTACTTATTAACTTATGAATTTCTAAGTCTGAATATCCCGTTTTATACCACTCTGCTTCAGCACTGACAGGGCAAAACAGGGCCAACAAAACAATTTATTTTTGATCGTACTACCGCACAACCACTGGCGCACTGGCAGTTTTGGTACCACAAATTAGCAAATGCTCTATTTGGTTTTCCTAAATTAATGAGAGAGATTTAATAAGGGCGAGGTCTTCCTAAATTTTATCTTCACATTTTAACGAAGCAAATCGAATTTTAATAATAAAATTTACAACCTCTTTGCTATTTAATATCGCCTTGGTTAGTCATTTTAATTCCAAAATTTACTTATAAAATGATCAAAATAAAATGGTACACAAAAAAGTAAACCGCGGAATAAAATATGAATGTAACTTTTCAAAAGTAGTTTTAGCTAAACTAAACAAAGACAACTGTTTAAAAATTTAATTGAAACACAAACTAAAATCTCGGCACATTCTTTAAAAAATCAGAAATCCAAACAGAAACATTATATTCCTCATCCTCATCACTCATCACAGTAATCTTTACGGTGACGTCAGTATCGCTGGATAGCTAGTAAGCACGCCAGAGGCAAGATGACGATGTGCCTCTCCTGGCATGAACAACGCAAGGGTATTAGAGAATTATTTAAGATTCAAACGGTGCAAACGGGCATACTGAAATGTTTCATGATTTGGATTTTGTTTTAAACAACTAATAAATAATCCAAAAATAATTTAAAACATTAAAAATTGGGTAAAGATTACCGAAAAAAAAATTGGCGTATTAATTCAGCGAGCGATGCCTCTAACTGCGCATGATGTATAACTTAACAGAGTCCGAGGCCAAGCGCCGCTGAGTGCGTTTGTCGGTTGCATATAAGGTATGTTTCAGAGGCAGCTCCAGTCTGTGCCTCACCCAACAATAAAAGCAAAGCAAACGCGAGACTGGTGACAAATAAATCTGATTTTATTCATCTAAATGAAGATCATGGTGCCCCTATTTAGGAAATTTGGATTTTCTAATGGATAATAATTAATTATTATTTATTTTGAATTTAAAAATATGGATTACTTTTAATAAATTTAATTCCTAAATTTAATTTAATTTATTCGTTTAGATTTAAAATTCAAGTCGTTCTCTTTCTTTTTTCGTGGTGAGGCACTGCCTCACCTGCCTCACCAGAGAAGCCGCCCCTGGAGTCATTACTTTTAAGAACAACTAAGTGAACCGCAATGCGTATTTCACGAAGCTTCTCGTTTCGTCTTTATAACTGGTATTATTTGACAAAATCTCGGCTTGTTAAAATATCAACCTAAAGAGTATGTATCGGAGATGGAATAAGAAATGGCAAATTAAAAATTTTCTTATCTACAGGGTGTCGAGGAAGCGTAGAAATGGGTAAATTAGACTAGAATCGCCTATTATCAAACAAAGTCTTTTTTTCGATTAGAACTTAGTGGAGTCTAATTTGATAAAACGAGCTTCTCTTTGAGTCAAATCGGTTACTAAAACTAAACTCGAGTTTGCGAAGTTTATCCCGGAAAAATCACGAACGTAATATTATGCTAATAAATTGAAAAAACGCACGAAAAGGTAAGGTTGGCAAGTTAAATTGGCAATTTTCAAAATCATGATTTTAGAGCACACTTCATCCTGTATTCTCTCAGTTAAAAATGTAAATAAATTTTATCGCGTAACACAAAGTTACCTTGTTTTAACTTTTTTACCCTCCGACGAAAAACGATCCACACAGAAATCCGTAGTTTATAGAGCACCTACTCCGACTCGCACACGAGCAAAATTATCGCAATTAAAATCAACGAGCTATACACGGAGCATGAACCGTCATCAAACAGAGAAATATTAGATTGATTAATTTTCGCCAATTTAGTTATTTAAAACAAGTGAGCAATAGTTTTAATTGAAAATTGCCTTCGAGCAGTAATCGTAACAGTTCAAACATTT
This sequence comes from Malthinus flaveolus, assembly GCA_950108345.1. Taxonomy (NCBI): domain Eukaryota; kingdom Metazoa; phylum Arthropoda; class Insecta; order Coleoptera; family Cantharidae; genus Malthinus; species Malthinus flaveolus. The sequence goes on along the minus strand of OX467286.1, from coordinate 23,822,889 downwards.
TGACGGGGATGAGGTTTGGCTTGTTCAAATACGACTGGTTGACCATGTGTTTGAATAGAGCGAGCAGTTTTGTTACAATATCAAATTTCAAAGCTCTCTCCTGAAATATTTCGAGAGGTGCAACTACGAGAGTTATTTTAGGCAAGCCTACTTACAAAAGTGTCTAATTCGTAAGTGAAATTCGAAACACTTGGAGTCTCAAACCGCTCGAAAAGAAAACGTAGTAGTGGAGTATCGTGGCGATTTTTAAGGGTTACATCAAATACAAGTTTCGGGAATACCAATAAAAAAGTTAGGACCCATTTTTGTCGTCAGATCAAACTTGGAAAAGTCCGAGATAAAAAAATCATGATTTGAACAAAAAAATGAAAAGTTGAAGAGCGAAACGAAAAGCACTTTTAAAAGTTGTTGATCTTTATTTTTCCAATTGCTTATTGAATTTTCTCGATGCCGGTGACGGTTAAAACTTTTTAAAGTTGCTTGTAACCTTCGATAAGGAGGTCTTGAATTTTAAGAGCGAGTTAAAATGGTTAAGCTCCGACTGTATAAAGCCTGGTTAACGACTGGTTAGTGACGTCAGAGTTAAGTGCAGATATCGAGTTTGTCGATTGGCTAGTTTTGGGGGGGGGGGGTACCGCCTGTTAAAATTGTACAATCCTGTGTAAGGAAGGTGAGACATAAAAGAGTAAAAAATGCCCATAAGCTCTGTACGGGGCTTTTAAAGTCATAATTTAAACCACTGCTACAATCCAAAAGAATCTCCATACCTATACGAATGAAAGAGTTTTCACTGAATTGGGTGGGAAGTGGGCTGGCTCCATTGTCTTAATGAAACTTAAGACCTTAGAGTTCAATGATTTGAACCCACAGTTAAACATTATTTGCAGGAAAAAGTTTCAAAAGGTACAATTACCCACACGTACCTAGTGACTAGGTTGTCAGCAGAAAATAGTTTCCGTCAAAGCAAAATATCTCCTCAAGCTATACCCTTTTAAAATTTAATTTAATTAAATGGAGTTGCAATTTCTTTACCTCCTCATGACTCTTATAGCGTCTTAAATATTTTCAAATATTTTCACTTACGTTTAATCGAGAAGAACAAACTATTAACAAACTAGGAACTTTTCGTTTCCTAAGAAGTCAATTATAGTACCACACGATGTCAAAGTTAAACTCTCATTAAAAAGTTTTCAAAAACTTAAGTTTCAAAGGGGACGACGGCATAAAGTTTTTTAATGTCAAATCAATTTTTTTGTATAAAATAAATCAGAGACTTTATTAAACTTTACATTAAGTTACTTTGAAGTATACAGCGTGTCGTACGAGTAAAGTACAAATTTGACTACTATGGTAGTTTTTGCCACAATAATTTTTGTTCAAACGCTCAGATCGGTGAGATCTGGAGCTGATAGCTGCTCAATTTGATACATCTCGACGTTTTTACGTAAAAATAATGGCAACAAATTACTTAGTTGCTTGCGGGGGCTGCTGTGTATAATATCTTTATGTAAGAACTCGAGCTCTCCTCTTCTTAAATAAATTTTTATAACTCAAAGCCAAATTACTTTCTATAGTGCATGACTGAAGATATCTTTTAATGGGTACTACTTATATATTAAAATGCCTTACTAATGATGTATTTAGGCACCCAAACCGTTTTTAATAGCTGCGCTGCGACATCCATTATACAACACCAATTTTTCTGCGCGGCAAAAAATATTTTTTCGCATCAAAAGCTTTAGTAGGTAATTAATTTTCCTCAAATTAATGTTTTAGACACGTTACTCCCCAGTTATAAAGTTTGTTCGTATTGGCCACTATACCCACCAACCCAAGTGTTAATTTCTTCGTGCACACGTTGAAAAAGAGTAGGTAAAAACTAAAAAGTTTCGTGATACTTATTTTTTCTCGGATGAATCTTATCAGTTACAAGATGGAAAATTTGTTTTTCTTTACAAACTAACTCACCGACGTTGATGGTTGGCGCACTAATTAATCTTCAAATTAGAAACTTTTGTGGATTTATATTTATCTCCCAGATGAAACTTACTAATTATATAATTAACAGTATTATATCGTCGGGGTAATTAGCAAAAGGGTCAAACTCCTATAATAATAAACAAGATTTTTACGCCAGCAATAGACAATAAAATCAAGGTATTTAGAGAAACAATTCTAAACTCCAAATTAATTTCTGTAGTCTGTAATCTGAAGTCAGAAGTGAGAAGTTAGAGGTCATAAGTCTGACGTGAGAGGTTTGAAGTCTCAAGCCGTAAGTCTTCAGACTTCAAACTTAGACTTCAGTCTCTATACTCCACACTAAAAACTTCCGATTCCAGGCTCCAGAGACTTCAGGCTTCAAACTTCAGTTTTCCGACTTCAGTTTTCAGATTTCAAACTTTTCTGCTTCAAACTTTACACGTCAGACTTCTGACTATGCCCAGACTACGTCGGACTAAGTATGAAGTGACTTCAGTCTGCAGGCTTTAGACTTCACACATCAGACTTAAGCCTATATCCGGACTATGCCGGACTAAATATGAAGTAATAGTACTCAAAAATTTTAAGACTTCATACTTCAGATTACAGGTTTCAAACTTTAGAATTTAGCCTTCAGGCTTTAGACTCTAGGCTTGCAGCATCAGACGTCATATTCCAGACTTGCGGCATCAGACGTCGGACTTTAAGATTCAGATTTTAGATTTCAGACTCTAAACTTCACATTTCAGAACGAAACTTTACACTACAGATTCCAGACTCTAGACTTCAGACTTCTGAGACTTCAAACTGTAGATTTTAGACTCCAGAGACTTCAGTGTTCAGACTTTAGGCTTCAAACTTTAGTTTTCAGGCTTCAAGCTTCAGAGTTCAGTTTTCAGGATTCAGACTGCACACTTTATAGTTCAACTTCAAACTATATCCGGACTACGTCCGGACTGTGTCGTACTAAGTACGAAGTAATAGTATTCTGAAGCTTTAAGACTTCAGCCTTCAGGCTTCAGACTTCAGACTTGCGGTTTCAGACGTCAGACTCCAGACTGCAGACTTCAGACTTCAAACTGCAGATTTCAGATTTTAGACTCCAGAGATTTTAGGTTTTTGACTTCAGTGTTCAGGCTTTAAGCTTCAGACTGCAGTTTTTAAGCTTTAAACTTTAGACTTCAGTTTTGAGGCTTCAGACTTCAGTTTTCAGGCTTCAGGATTCAAACTGCACACTTTACAGTTCAACTTCTAACTTTATCCAGACAACGTCCGGACTGTGTCGGACTAAGTATGAAGTAATAATATTCTGAAGCCTTAAGGCTTCAGCCTTCACGCTTTAGACTTCAGACTTGCGTCATCAGACGTCATACTTCAGACTTTAGACTTGCGGCATCAGAGTCAGACTTTAAGCTTTAGATTTTAGATTTCAGAATTTAAATTTTAGATTTTAGACTCGAGACTCTACACTACAGATTCCAGACTCCAAACTTCAGACTTCAGACTTCAAACTGCGGATTTCAGATTTTAGACTCCAGAGACTTCAGGCTTTTGACTTCAGTGTTCAGACTTTAGGCTTCAGACTTTAGTTTTCTGGCTTCAGACTTAAGTTTTCAGGCTTCAGAATTTAGACTGCATACTTTGCAGCTCAATTTCTAACTTTATTCGGCTACGTCCGGACTGTTTCGGACTAAGTATGATGTGATAGTATTCTGAAGCCTTAAGACTTCACCCTTCAGTCTTCAGGTTGGAGACTTTATACTTGCTTTATCAGATGTCGTACTCCAGACTCCAGACTTGCGGCATCAGACGTCAGACTTTAAGCTTCAGATTTTAGATTTCAAACTTTAAACTTCAGATTTCAGACTCGAGACTCTACACTACAGATTTCAGACTTCAGACTTTAAACTTCAAACTGCAGATTTCAAATTTTAGACTACATAGAAATTAGGCTTTTCACTTCAGTGTTCAGAGTTTACGCATTAGACTTCAGTTTTCAGACTTTAAGCTTCAGACTTTAGTTTTCAGGCTTCAGGCCGCAGTTGTCAGGCTTTAAGCTGCAGTTATCAGGCTTTAAGCTGCAGTTTTCAGGCTTCAGGCTTTAGACTGCACACTTTACAGTTCAACTTCAAACTTTATCCGGACTACGTCCGCACTGTTTCGGACTAAGTATAAAGTTATAGTATTCTGAACCTTAAGACCTCAGCCTTCAGGTTTCAGACGGCAGACTGGCGGCTTTAGACGTCAGAGACTCCATACTGCCGACTCCGCATTACAGAATTAATTTAGAAGGGAGGGTAGTAATTGGGGACTACAAGAGCTAATGCAATATTAAATTTAGTTCATAACCGAGAAGGTTTTTTCCTAGTGGGTGATTGTTTTAATAATGTAGTGGGTGCGTAACTAGGTTTGGAAACGGATATTCTTCAGGTCTCCTCGACTGTAAAAAATGTGGGCGTGATACTTGTCACTGTGTCACGTTTGGGATATTTTTACGTCTGTTGTGGTCCCAAACGTGACTTAGTTGTAAGGAACATTCCTTCAAACAGTTTTCAAATCGAAGTGAACTGTTGACTTATGCTTAGCCGACCTCGGATATTAAAAAATAAATCCATACCAAGCGTACATTAAAAAAAGTTTGTTTAATTTACATTTTACACATAATACGTTAGATAGTTTCGTTTAAATTATTTACACTCATCTCAAAGTACCAAAATCCTATTTCCTTCTCTAATTTAGAATTCATACGTTTCATCCAATTAGTTTCGCTCAGTTGAGTTAATTAAAGTTAAGTTACTTTTGTCCATGAGTTGTAAAGGGTCATCATATTGTCTTTTGATGTTTAAACTTTGACACAAAATTGTTAATTTGGGGGAGATATATTATTTTTTTGTAACCAAACGTATATTATAGACATAGAACATAATAACGCTATGTGATTATAAGTTGAGCATAATCCCAATATATACACAGTTAACACAAAACACATTTTCAAGCGACTATTACATTAGCCTTAACTAGTAAATGTAGGTAATCCTCTTTAATATCTATGCGACCTTTGAATTAGCTTTAAATTAATTGTATTAGTTATTGGTATTTTAGGATACGTATTTGTGGAATTAGATTTTACTGGTTCGGGAAATTGAAATAAAAGTAAAATATGTATCGTAGAATAATGGACGTTTACGAAATATTTATTTAAAAAATTTTCTTCCCTTTACGGAAATCGTATGTTTGAAAACCTTTTTGCTACAAATGTTAAAATTGATTGGTATTAGGATTTTATACGCGCATTTTTTCGTATATTTTGATGTTTGTTGTATAATATTTCATAAAAGTGGAATGCTTTTTTGTTCAAGAAATATTTTCCTAAAAGGTAAATTAGGGTGTAATATTACAAAAATAAATTTAAAAAATCAACGGATGATAAAAGGTAAATAACGGAATTTTTGCAAGAAACATCGGTAGTAGCACTAGAAAGTAATGAGGCACTTACACTCCACCCTCCCTACCACTATTTAATGACGTCATAGGGCTACAATAAGCAACCATTTTGTCTAGTTTTGGTTCTGAAGCGTATAACTCCAATTACTCTTCAAAACCCCTACTGTATTATTACCTGCATCGTTGTAATTTTTTCATGTTTATTCACTTTTCTGACTTTTACCCTAAATTCTGAAAAAAATTATCTAAATATAAATCGACAAGGAGTAATCCCCGTGTACAACAAAAACTTCAATCCAATTAGTTTGTAATTCAATTTTCGTTTCTTCGTAGCACTACTCTTTTACAATTTATTCAATTTAATTGCAATTTTGCCGTTCTTTTGTGGTTTATGATCAGCTTTGTAAAGTTTTTAATTCCAATTACTCCGTGCCCATTTTCTTTCATTTTGTTAACGAACAAAACGAACTCGTATTCACGAATAAACACGTTGCGAAAGTAAATAAAAAATAATCAACGTTGTTACTCTGGCGTTTGATTGTAAATTATAACAATTTCTAGATTGTTTTATTCGAAAAGGAGAAAAGAGAAGGAATATACTTTTTAAAATGATGAAATTGCCAACTCACTTGTATTTTACTACTTTAAAAGAAATTAAAGTTTGTTTATGCCTTCTAGGAAAAAGGTAGTAGCACCTTTTTAAATTAAAAACTGGGGCTCTATCTCGTGTAAATGAGATTGGCGCGGTAGTAGTTTCAGGGGAGTCCCCGCATAAGTATGAAAGTGGTTAAAGGAAAGTTGAAACTGATTAAAATTCGAAAAGAAATATTTACAAGAAGTAGTTTTAACGTTTCAACTCTTGTGCTTGGCGTTGATTAAGTTTGTGACTACTAGAAGAAGTGAAACTAATCGCTACTTGATACGACCAGTCGATTCATTAGATGGGCCATTTTCTTGCGACTCTTTTAAACTTTAAAACCCAAGCCGTAAATGAAGGAGTGCGAGTCTCCCACTTTACTAAACATAAAGCTAATATTGATTGGACTCAAAAATAGGATAACATTACTGTTAGTTAATTATTTGTTTTATATTAGATTAGCATTCATGTAACAGGTACGTGAAATTAAACACGCACACAAAGAGAAAATGCAAATAAGGGATGATTATTAAATAGGGTTAAATAAATATTATTTTGCTTCCCCATAAAGAAAATACATGCTCATTAATTCATTACGCATACAGAAAATCTATTTACATTTCTAAATGGGGTTGGTTCCAACTAGTTTGAAATTTAGGTGTTTCGTCTTGCGGAATTGCAAAAAAGATCAGTAGTGACGAGGCCTTGAAATTGTGCTTTAACAGCCAATTTATTAGCCAGGCTGGGTATTCCCCCGCATAATCCAGTTCTGGCAACTATTTCCAGTTTGAAGCAACCTACGAACAAAATTAAGGTATTTTTTTCATGAGACCTTACTTCTTTAATAATCAAGTCTTCCCTAAGCCAAATGCACAGTAGAAATCGTATTTCTGTACGCCATCAAGCAGTTTTGTTGTATTTTATCGCTATGTATCGCGTCAACCAGTCACTTTTTTAAAAAATATATCAAATATCGGAAGATGCAAATTATCGATATTTGCGATAATATTTGACATTATCGATTTCAATCGTTATTTACAATCATATCGATATATTCGACATTATCAATATAATCGATGAAACTAATATTAGCTTCAGACTTGAAACTTTAGACTTAATACACCAAACTCCAGACAAGCGGCATCAGACGTTCGACTTTAGATTTCAGGCTTAAGACTTCAGACTCTAGACTACAGACTGCAGACTCTAGACTTCAGACATCAGACTTCAGACATCAGACTTTAGACATCAGACTTTAGACATCAGACTTCAGACATCAGACTTCAGACATCAGACTTCAGACATCAGACTTCAGACTTGGGGCATCAGACATCAGACTTTAGAGTTCAGATTTAAGACTACAGACTTAAAACTTCAGACTCTAGAACCCACACTACAGACTACAGACACCAGACTTCAAACTTTAGACTTTAGACAAGCGACGTCAGATTTTAGACTTTAGACTTCAGATATAAGACTTCAGACTTCAGACTTCAGACTCTAGACTTCACACTACAGATTCCAGACTCCAGACACCAGACTTCAGACTTCAAAATTGCGGCATCAGACATCAGACTTAAACCCTCGAACTTTAGACTTCAGACTTTAGACTTTAGACAAGCGGCATCAAAGTCAGATTTTAGATTTTAGACTCCAGAGTCTAGACTCCAGACACCAAACCTCAGACTTTACACTTGCGGTCTCAGACTTCAGATTCAAGTCGTTAGACTTCAGACTTCATACCCTAGACTTTACACTACAGACTGCAGATTCCAGACTTTAGACTTTATACTTGAGGCAGAAGACATCAGTCTTTAGACTTTAGATTTCAGACTTTAAACTTAAGACTTCAGACTTCATATCCTAGACTTCACACTATAGAGTGCAGACTCCAGACTTCAGACTTTAGATTTGAGGCAAAAGACATCAGTCTTTAGACTTTAGATTTCAGACTTTAAACTAAAGAGTTCAGACTTCATACTCTAGACTTAACACTACAGACTGCAGACTCCAGACTTCAGACTTTAGACTTGAGGCAGAAGACATCAGTCTTTAGACTTTATATTTCAGACTTTAAACTTAAGACTTCAGACTTTATACTCTAGACTTGAGGCAGAAGACATCAGTCTTTAGACTTTAGATTTTAGACTTCAAACTTTAGACTTTAAACTTAAGACTTCAGACTTCATACTCTAGACTTGAGGCAGAAGACATGAGTCTTTAAACTTTAGATTTCAGACTTTAAACTTAAGACTTCTAACTTCATACTCTAGACTCCACGCTACAGACAGACTGAAGACTGCAGACTTTAGACATCAGACTTTAGACTTGCGGCATCTGACTTTAGACTTTAGATTTGAGACTTCAGACTTCAAACTTAAGACTTCAGACTCTAGATTCCACACTCTAAACTCCAGACTCTATACTCCAATATTACTATTGTAATATTCTAGAGTCTCGTTGTTTTCCAGAGTGTATCTATATTATCGATATTATATCGAAAGTATCAGCTTTATCCAATATCGTTATTCAATATTATTGACAAATCGATGCAAAGCGATTATATCGATAAAACGTAACAGTCCTAGTCGTGTCTAGTGTTTGCATTCTGTTATATCTCCCTTTAACGACTTCCACTAATGCTACAGCTGTATCACATTTCGAATGGCTTCTACAGGACCACCGTTAGACCTTCTTTTCGCAATAAAAATTTTTGATAACCAATACACCCTTCTGTAAAGTAGGCGATAAAGATAAGTAAACTACAAATATCAAAATTGTTATCTTTTTGTCCTGCATCGTAAATAACCAGCATATTCATATTATAATAAAAGGAGTTAACTGCCTTTGTGTGTGTGTAAGCTTTTAGAACGAACGCGTAAATCTTCCTTACATGTTTTGGGTCCTTTTTACGCATTTGATACAAAACTCGACGCGAGTAATATATTTTTTATAGGTCAATAGTTAAAAACAATGCGTGCAAGAATTTCATAACAACTAGACTCAAACAAAATTTTTATTATATTATACCTATCTCGGTTTTCCTTTTGTTCTACGCGATGCTTCAAGTCTATTGTTGAAGCCAATACGAGAGAGTAAACTCTTTAGAAAATGTTTGTCTTGCAAATTTTCTTTTGTTCCTTTCTATATTATTAAAACTATGCGATTTAAAACGTAATTTTATCTTCTTTACTATTCAGGATTTGAAGTTAACTTCTTTAATTAACTCGGGTCTGATGCAACAATTAAGTTACTAGCGCATATTTAAATAAGTTTATTGTAGTTCTGTTCGCTTAAAGGCCATTTTATAGGCTGCAGGATGGGAAAGGGATGTTTTTCTGAACGATGAGGCGATGAGCAAGTTCACAATTGAGTTTTTTTGGAATATACGGTCTTCTCGGCCTTATCTCGATACCAATAAGTTAGGGAGCCAAGTGTAAAACTACGAGTCCCCTAAATAAAAAAATAAAAAATCGTCTCCATTTTAATTTTGTCTTGGAGTGTTTCTAACTCGATGTGATAAAACTAAGTTGAAACAGTTGTAAAATTTTATGTACAAAACTTTACGAGGATTCTGCAAAATTTATTCATAACGCGCGAGTCTTCTACATTAGCCAAATATATGTGACAGTATTATGCTTATTGTCTATTCTATTGCTTTATTCAACTTTTGCAAATTTTAAATTTCTAGAAATGAGATGTATGCTATGGTGGTCTTCAACCCTTTATTATTGCTCCCTTTTAGGCGGTGCACAAAAACGCTTTAAATTATTTCGGAACTTCCAACTGCACTCGGTTAAAACTTACTAAGGAGGTCTCACAACAGATATTTTAGCAAAATATTTAAAAACAAAAATTTTTTTTGTTAACGAATGAGTTGTAAGCGGCCCCAATCACCAGAGACAGTGAAAGTTGTGACGATAATCATTTTAAATCAATATTTAATTTTTAAAAAACTATCGTTGGATCCTTAACTGTGGCACGGTAGATTGGAAACATTTTGGCCTAACATGCTCTCTTTTGCCCGTTTTATCGATGAAATGGTTTTGGTAATGCGTAATAATGCTCGTCTCCAGGTAGCTGAAATTATTGTCGCAGGAAGCTAATCCTAGAAGTATTGGAAATTTCTTAAAATTTTGGATTTTGTTTAAATATTCTGAATGAACATTGGAATAGTAACTAGTAACTCCACTAGAAGGTATTTATTCTCCAAATGAAGCTTATGCATGGAGAGTAAGAAAAAAACTAATGAAAAGGCGAAATGCGATGTTGGGCAGCGTACATGTAACAAAATTTACATATATAACTTTAAACTCAATTGTACGTCGTGTAATTTGCACTAGAATAATATTCAAAACTATACTCTATGTGCACTATAAAACACATTTTGGTTTCTTTCAAAATAAAACACTTCGTTAGTAAAACCGAACACTCGTTCAATTAAGAGTGAGTGGATAAAATTAATTACATTTATACGAATTGTCGGTGTGAAGGTACTTACTTAAATAAATCTAACGCAAACTTTCCTATTTGAGTGTCGAAATTAATTTAATGAAATTTTCTTGAAGGCTTCTCTTAAAATGTCAGGAGGTTGTAACAGATTTTAAACTTTATAAACAACGCAAAGTAATAAATGGAAAACTACCTGTTTAACACATAAAAATACTATTTAAGGTCAACCAAACAATTTAAAATGTAAAAATGAGAAGTTTTTATTTAAACGTCTTGTCAAGAATAGGAACAGCCGTTGATATCTCGACTTAGATCCGCCCCCTCTGGTGAGCGTCTTCGCTGTGCCAAACCGGCGAATAGGTATTACGCTCACTCGCTCACGACTGCTCCTATTCTTGACAATACGTACGAAATAAACGTCTAAACGACTTCATTTCAACAAACTATTGTAGTCGACACTTAACAAATAGAAATTTCGATACGACTCACAGATCAAACAAAATTGATAAAATAAACAATTTCCTCTTTCTTATTCAATGGTTTTGACAAAAGAAAATGTGTTTCCCCAAATATATTGTTTGTTCATTTGTAAATCGATTTTTTCTAACATTTTCAATTTTTTTTTGCAGTGTGAACCAGGACTTGGGGCAAGCGTCATGTACAACTTACTTTATAACGAGCCAACAAAGCTGATGTTACTTGCTGGATGCAGCACCGTTTGCACGACCGTAGCAGAAGCGGCCAAAATGTGGAATTTAGTAGTGGTGAGTATTACGATTACATAAAAACAATAATTATCCGACCCCAAAAACGTTGGATGCGAAATTGTTATCAGTAAGTTTACAGCTCTTTTTTAATTCTACAAAAAGTGCCCTTACAAGCTTATCAATCTGTCCTCGCAAACAAACTGGAAAAAGTTAAAACTTATCTTTAAGTATCATAATAAATTTTGTCGAAAAAAGCTAAAAGGGAGCTCAGTGTTTAAATGTAAGGGTTGTTTAACTTTTTTCTTATTATAACGTAAACGTGGAGCTCAGTGGCGGATTTAGAGGCAGGTCAAAGACATAACGAATTTTTCGGCGACAGACTGCCGTTACGTGCCGCAGAGATCGTCAATGCAGAAATGGACAAGCACGCGACATTTCAACCCCATCTCATTTTTTAAATTAAATTTTCCGAATAGTAAATGACTATTTTACAAAATGCAAAAGAAATAAAATTGACGAGATGGGGAACTCATGTTCATTGTTAATAGTGATTGTTACTGAAGCAAATGGTTTACTGTGAAAATAAGAAAGGGTTTTGGGGCGAAATGGCATTTGTGCAACACTGTAAATTCTGTAAAGCAAGAAAAATATTCTAGATCCTGACATAATAAATAGTTTCAGTACAAAATTACACGACTCGCAGTCTTAGCAAAGCTTTAGAGACTACACGAAGTCCTACAATGGCTAGAGCCCAGGAGAAATCTAAATGCTTGTCTGAGAATCTTAATTAATATGATAATAAAAACCCCAGGAGACTTTACAACACAATAAAACATTAATAAAGTAAAAATCCACATAATAAGAGGCTTTAAAATTAAATTACAAAGTTTATTGGTTTTGAAAGGCGAGATTTAATCCTATAAAAGCGTAAAGTAGACTTGAGATTATTTAAGCCGACGTGTGGCCTAAAAAACGTTCGTTATTGTGTTAAACCCTAGAAATTGTAAACTGAACTTGGAAGTCAATTTATTAGCGGCGTTAGACAACTCATAACTTATGATAATCCGTTTGTCTTACTTGGCGACCAACGTGGGGCGATTATTTTCGTCACCGAGTTGGTATAAACGCGGAAATAAGACGTTCGTTACTGTGTTAAACTGTAGAAATTGTAAACTGAACTCAGAAGCTAATCTTTAACTACGTCCTTATTCTATCTGATGTGATATGAGAAATCTTTATCGTGCCTCGAAGTCGTGAATAAGGAGCTCTTGAAGTTTAATAGCGCGCCTCTTAATTTTACAATTTCGAAAAAAACTTTTTTGTAATTCTTCATAAAACGAAAAGGGGGAACCTGGCACCACTTTTTTTCTTAAAAACCTTTAACAACGTCCTTATTGTATCTGATGTGATATGAGAAATCTTTATCGTGCCTCTTAGTCGTGTATAAGAAGCTCTTGAAGTTGAATAGCGCGCTTAGTAAGTGTCACAATTTCGAACAATCTGTTTATTAAATTTCTTTGCAATAGGTCAAGACGAGACCTAACACCATTTTTACTTTCATAAATCTTTAATTACATCCTTTATTGTACTTCATTCAGTGCCACATTATCCATCAGTCGTTAAGTTTAGTGGCCGACTCTTTTTATAAGACTTACGCGTCTTACTCCGCAATTTGTACAGCGTTATCTTCTTCGCGCAATATCTCAAAAAGGGTTAAACTTATGATAAAAATAAATATAACCAATCTTGTAGCTAATAATATTTTCTATAACTTTTATAATAAGCTTCATCAACGTACGATCTATAGGAGGCGAGTTATTTTCAAAAAACAATTTTTGTGACCTTTGACTTTGAATATCTCAAATTGCTCTTCCGAAATTTTTCTAATTTTGTGACATACTTATTTGGAACATTTTAATGTACGTGTATACCAAAATCCAGCTTTGTAGGAATTATTCTGACCGAAAATCCTTATTCGACTGGACTATTTTCCTATTATACCAATTGTCGGACATCAGAATATTACCAATTTGAAGCGGTGTCCTTGACCGAATTGAAAAATTTTTGTACACGTGAACGCAGAATTAGATTCTCTACAACCTTAATTTAATAAGTTTTCCTCTTAGAGTACTAATTTCTAAACTGCAGACTCATATATAATGCAATATGTCAGTTTTTGAAAAAGTTGGAAAAAATCGTCCATTTTTGACCGCGGTTTTCGACTATACCGCTTGACCGACTTATTAAGTGTTGGTACTCATTCGACGCAGAATTTAATTATATTTAATTGTTATATAGAAACTTTTTTTGTTAAGATGCACCGTTTAGGAGTTATAGGCGAAAAAACAAAACTAGTCTGACTGACTGGCCTATTGGTTTATTTTAGGTATTTTAATACCGGATAAAAACCGAAAAATTACGATCTAAAACTACGTTGTAAAGGCCAACGTCAGCTCAGTATTTTAACCGAAATTAAATATACTAATTAGTAACGTTAGGTATCTGAAAGTTTAAACGTGTAATATACCAGTACAGAGTTCCACAAAAACATTTTTTAGTAGCGAAAAACTAAGCGATGTTGATGAAAAGGTACGTTAGTTAATATCAAATTCAAAGTCAATATATAACCTGAACAATAATTAAATGTTACTGAAGCAATTAATAACCAGCTCAATTACGCAAGATAACAAAACTTTAATTAACGTTAGTTGAAATTGAATTAATCAAATATTACCCTCCTCCTCCTTATTTTTTGTAATTCGCCTCGAATGGTTAGAAAAGCAGCAGTTTTCATACATTTATTATTAAATAGTTATTACGTTATTACAAAATAAATGAACAATACACATTACGGCTCACAGGTGCCTTTTACCGAGTATTGGAAACTTAAAAATTGTTACGAATTGAAAGCAAAGCGTTTTAATGCGAAACGAATTACAATTTGTCATGATATGTCCAAAATGATACATTGAATTTGTAAGATTTTTTGCAATTGATTAATTAATTAAATTGACGCCAAATCAATAATTTTAAAAAGGGCGGGTGTGGGAGAGACAAGGAGAGAGAGGAAGGTGGAAAGGAAATGTAACCTACGTTAAAAAAAATCATTTTTTATTAATTAAATATTCGTCTTGTCGTTTTTGTCTCGAGTTTCATTATTTCGTCATCTCTTCTTCTTCACTTCCGTACTGTTTTAATAACTGGCACTTTTGAGCGTCCTCGCAGAATTCAATATTTACACATCTTTTACTTTTAGTCTTTAGTTATTACAATTGTGTCATGTTGGAAACAAAAGAAAAAGTTACTTGCGTCACGTTTTTAAAAAAAACTTAATAAAAGAAAGGAATATTTTTCATTTATTTACAATTTGCCGTGAAACAATCTGCGGCGAAGTTTCATTTTTAATGTTTCGTTAATGTTTATTTCAAAAATTTCCACGTTTAGACAACAAGTGTACGATTTTAATCCACTAAAAGAAAGGAAAACGTATTAATTTAGCTCTTTAGCCAAAATAATTATTAGATTAATGAACGGTTTAGATTTTCGCGTTATAAACTCTAAAATGTAATTAAATTTAGGTTTGCGAAAAATACTAATTGCGATTTAAATTTAGCCAAGTTAATTGTTGTTTGCTGTAAATGAATGATACTTAATTGCGTTACGTGAAGCCTCAGGTTGGAAAGACAATCGGAATAAATTTATTCTGGTACTACGAGTAACGAATTTATACCTGCTGAATTTTTTATACAAGGCGAAACTATCAAACTACCCTAAAATATAATAATTGTTGGCTCCCACTTTTAGCAATTTTTTTAAATTGGAAGTTTGGGATATCTAGTACGGAATTAAAACGGACTAGCGTACCTATTAACTACTAAATTGTTTTATCGCTTATAACTCGAAAACTACACTCTTTTAGAAGAAAGTGTTTCTATACAAAAATTAAGAAAATTCAATTTTAAACAAATTATGCCACCTAGATATTTTTCGCCAAACAAACAGTTTAGATGCTAGAGCGCGTTGAAGTTTAGTGTATATCACACGCTATGTATGCGGAAGGCACAAAATACAAAAATTACAAAACTTTTGTCTTTGACAATGCACAATGCATGCTAAAATAATAGGTATAGCAAAACAGTAATAATACCTATCGTCCTATCCTAAGATCTAATGTCTGAAAATCGTAAGTTGCAGTATTAAATTGGGGACGGCGTGGGAAGGGTGGGTTGTTAGTATTTTTCAGTTTTTCGATTCTTTAAAACTAAACACTTCATCAAAAACTTCCCTTTATATAAAATTAAACTACATTAAGTTTCCTACAACTTATATCCGAAAGGTTTTTCTCTAAGTCAAACGGTTTAGGTGCTAGAGCGCGTTAAAGTTTGACGAAAATTCCAAAATCTTCCAAGAAACTGTTTTTTTGTTTATCGCTTATAACTCGAAAACTACGCACTTTTTTATAAAAGTACCTTTATATAAAAGTAAATAAGATTAAATTTCTTACAAATTATATCTAAAAAGTTTTTTTCTAAAACTAGCGATTTCGGTGCTAAAGCGCGTTGAAGTTTGAGAAAGATTCCAAAATCTGACAAAAATCTGTTTTTTTTGTTCATCGCTTATAATTCGAAAACTACGCATCTTTTGAAAAAATTGCTTCCATATAAAAGTAAACTACATTAATTTTCCTACAAATTATGTTTGCAAGGTTTTTTTCTAAAATAAGCAATTTATATGCTAGAGCGCGATAAAGTTTGAGAAAAATTTTAAAATTAGCCGAAAAACTGTTTGTTGTGTTTTTTCGCTTGTAACTCAAAAACTACGAACTTTTGGAGAAAATTTTTTCTACATAAAAGTAACCTACGTTAAATTTCCTAAAAATTATATACAAAAGTTTTTTTCTTAAAATAAGCGGTTTAGATGCTAGAGCGCGTTAAAGTTTGACAAAAATTTTAAAATCTGCCAACAAACTGTTTTTTTGGTTTATCGCTTATAACTTTAAAACTACGCACTTTTTGAGAAAGTTGCTTTTATATAAAAATAAACTAAATTAAATTTCCTACAACTTATATCCGCACGGTTTTTCTCTAAGAGAAATGGTTTAGCTGCTAGAGCGCGCTAAAGTTTGATGGAAATTCCAAAATATTCCAAAAAATTGTTTTTTTTGTTTATCGCTTATAACTCGAAAACTACGCACATTTTGATAAAAATACCATTATATAAAAGTAAATTAGATTAAATTTTTTACAAATTATATCCGTAAAGTTTTTTTCTAAAACTGGCAATTTCTGTGCTAGCGTTAAAGTTTGAGAAAGATTCCAAAATCTGACAAAAATCTGTTTTTTGGTTTATAGTTTAAATTCAAAAACTTCGCACTTTTTGAGAAAATTACTTCTATATTAAAGTAAACGATATTAAATTTTCTACAATATCTATTGAAAAAATTTTTTCTTAAAACTAGCGATTTTGGTGCTACAGCGCGTTAAAGTTTAAGAAAGATTCCAAAATCTGACAGAAACCTGTTTTTTTTGTTCATCGCTTATAATTCGAAAACTACGCATCTTTTGAAAAAATTGCTTTTATTTAAAAGTAAACTACATTAATATTCCTACAAATTATGTCTACAAGGTTTTTTCCTAAAATAAGCAGTTTATATGCTAGAGCGCGATAAAGTTTGAGAAAAATTTTAAAATTAGCCAAAAAACTGTTTGTTGTGGTTTCTCGCTTGTAATTCAAAAACTACGAACTTTTGGAGAAAATTTTTTCTACATAAAAGTAACCTACGTTAAATTTCCTAAAAATTATATACAAAAGTTTTTTTCTTAAAATAAGCGGTTTAGATGCTAGAGCGCGTTAAAGTTTGACGAAAATTTTAAAATCTGCCAACAAACTGTTCTTTTAGTTTATCGCTTATAACTTTAAAACTACGCACTTTTTGAGAAAGTTGCTTTTATATAAAAATAAACTAAATTAAATTTCCTACAACTTATATCCGCAAGGTTTTTTTCTAAGAGAAATGGTTTAGCTGCTAGAGCGCGTTAAAGTTTGATGGAAATTCCAAAATTGTTAAAAAAACTGTTTTTTTTTGTTTATCGTTTATAACTCGAAACTACGCACATTTTTAGAAAAGTGCTTTTATATAAAAGTAAATTAGATTAAATTTCCTTCAAGAAGATATAGTAAGTTTTTTGTCAATTGAATAGGCTCTACAGCGCTCTAACTCTAAAGTATAGAGCCTCGAGAAGAGTAGATTTTTGGGAGTCAAACTAAACTATAGGGCACACGAAAAATTTATATACCAAAACACTGTAGTTTGTGTGCAGATTTTAAATATATTCCGGCAGACTGTTTTAAGTGCAGCCTTCGTGGTGGCAGACGCCTTTGAAGTTGAAAAAATAGGATTTGGGTAATTTCTGTCAAACTTTAATACGCTCTAGCGTCTAAAGCATTTGTCTGAAGGCAGGAACCTAAGAAATTTAATTGAAATTTAGTGTAGTTTACATTCAAAAAGAATTACTTTTTTTATAAAGACCGTAGTCGAGTTATGATCAAAAAATTAAAAAATAACCGAAACCATAAAAGTGCTCGCTGCCTCTCAGACTATTCGTACTCTTCTTCATGAGTCATTCGAGATTCGCCTTTGGGAATACTGCACTGGCATTACACACTGTATATTACCTAATATTGTAATATTTAAGGACATTTTGTAAAATGAAATTAAACCTTAACTAAAAACACACACTTTAAATTTCCCTCATTAAAATAATAAGGACGTCGAGTGCCTTGCATTAAGTTTCCCCAATAGATTTCCCTTTAACTTCGTTATACGAAATTTTATTTCGCAAGTAATTTATCAGCTTAAATGGCAAAGGTTAAGGTAAATCCTCTAGAGCGATTGTAGTAATGTTTGTTTTATACCACTAACATTATACTAATAACGTAGAGGCACGCACTCCTAAAAGCTACCAAAACCACAAAATGCATTACCATCA
This sequence comes from Malthinus flaveolus, assembly GCA_950108345.1. Taxonomy (NCBI): domain Eukaryota; kingdom Metazoa; phylum Arthropoda; class Insecta; order Coleoptera; family Cantharidae; genus Malthinus; species Malthinus flaveolus. Next base: position 23,804,680 of record OX467286.1, on the reverse strand, counting down.
ATTAAATTGTTGCCAAATGTGTTTATAAACAGATTACATCTGAAAGGGTTTTCCGGTTATAAAGAGCATCAGGTAAAACAATTTGGTGTATCTTTTCGAATAAAACGATAAATTAATTAATTTAGATAACATTTAAACCCCCTAATTCGCGTTTCTTGACCGAATTAGTAATGAAGCTATCAAAATTAGTGGTGTATCGAGGTGGGTTGTGAACTGTGATTTAAGAGACCGCAGCAACACCTATTATTGTTATGAATTTGTAGGTTTCATTTAAGTATCGTTTCAAAGAGACACTTTTAATAATTTCAAACAACTCAAATTTTATTCTACACCGTCTCTTCTAAATTATGGCAATTAGTTGCAATTAAGGGGGTGGGCGACTCGGCCCAACATTATTGCAATTTTAAAAGTTAAAAGACGTATTGGCTTTTACTTGTTTTTACTAAAGTTTTGATTACGCACGAACATATTTGATGTTATTGATCGAACCGTATGTCAGTTTCGGGGCGATTCTTATTTCTTCTATATCGAAGAAATAGAGGGAAAAAGTTATGTTATGTAGCAGCGACTATAAAGGTCATCTATAAAATAGAAAAACTGTCAGATACGGAATAAATAATGTAGATCAAAAGATCAAATTGAAATTGAGTGACGTTTACAAACAAAATCTAGACTTCTTACCTATTTTATATTTTTAACACTCGAAGAGAAAGCTTTAAATCCTTCCACTTAGTAACTTTTATAATATCTTCATCAATCAAAATTTTTATTTATAATTCGCGTAACTTTTTTCCACTTCTTATTATATTTAATGAAGTGGATTTGAGTCGAGAGAATTTTTCCGTCCAATTACCACCCTAAGCAGCAATTTGAGTTCTTTTCGACGTAAATAAATAAAGTGGAAAATAGCAAAAGGATAATTCAACAATATTTTATTATTGTAATGGCAAAAATTTTCGAGCGACGAAAAATTAGTTGGTTTTCTCTCTTTTTCTCTCAGAAGAGTTATCACTTTTTGGGAATAAAAATATAAATTATTTAAAAGAGTGTTTAACAGACTCTTGGGGACTTCACGAGATTCTTGCTTAAATTTTTAATTTTCTACAGCTTTGGTACCAAATCAATGATTAGGGACATACTTTTTCTACCTTCTTCTAGCACAACACAAGTTGAAAAATACAAAAATTTCCTTCAAAACTAATGTCGAGTGTAAAAAATTGAAAAATAATTGACGTGCCAAAATCTTAAATCAACGAATATTTCAGTTCCGATTTTATGGTTGACAGTTTAATTAAGAATTCCAATTAATTTTAAATTGTGAGTTGAATGTAAAATAAATTTTCGTTAAAAAAACCGTGTAAATTAATCTGGAATTATATTACGTAAGTTACACGAATTTAAATCGAATTCCCTTGTAGTCCGATCGCTAAAATAGGACACTCGCCTAGTAGTACTAGGCCAGCGTTGGAATTACTACGACACTATAGTAATCAAAGTTAAACCTTTGCGGTTTATCTGATCCCAAATCAGTAATTTACAACAAAACTCTAATCCAATACAAAGTAAATGTACGTACTACTTGTAGGGCACTGATATATCCATTGATTAATACTTTTCGTAAATTGGGAAAATCGACGACAAATTAATTTAATAACGCATTTCTCGATTACGAAAGTTGTTATAATTTCAACAATTTTGAAAGTTAGCACCACGAATGATTTTCGAGTTTGCCAACTTTCTCTTTAAAGCCCCTTAAATAAATTATCTAAGATCTGAGCTGGAGATTATCTCACATATATTCCGCTTTGACGATAAAACTTCACCATTTTATTTATAGGATGCTTAAGGTAGTAAACTTAATTTGACTAATGTCATATAGGGTGTTTTGGTAATCGCACAAAACTCTTAATGGACGCACAGGGCTTTCAATTTATTTAAATTAAGTTTACGCAATTTGAAAACGTATATTGCACTTCCCGGTGCTTATTTGGGAGGTCGATTAATCTTGATTTGGTCTCTTAGTCCTCTGAGACTTGTCGATGTGCGCAGTTTTATAAATGACGGCAAATGTCTACGAGATGGCGCCACCATTCAATCGGAACTGTTACGGCTCTTTGAACTGCCTCACGCGACATTTCAGAGAAAAGTAGAAAAGCGACCAATTGTGTACGTTTCTACCGGTTTTTGCAAAAATGGAAAAAAGTTAGTTCAGAAACCAAACATTTTCAGTTAAAGGCGTGGACGACTTTCCAAATCAAAACGGAGTTACCATCGCTAAAGACCATTAATTTAAGGATAAATGGATACTACGAAGGATAATGCTGAACTAATCCACGATGTCGTGATGCAAGGTCATCGGGTGAAAACAAGGGAGATTGCCGAGATAATGGACATCTCAACAAAAAGACTGCACCATCTCTTGCACAAAAAATTGGACTTCAAAAGTCGGTGTGGACGATGGGAGCCGCCGTTGCTCTCTGTGGGGCAAAAGTGCATGCGTAAGAACATTTCAACACACAGCTTAGCAATGTTTACTCATATTCAGAAGGACTTTTTGCAACGGTTTATCACTGTTGATGAAACGTGGATCCACCATTATACACTCGAGTCGAAGGAACAATCAAGGCAAGTGAAACTGCGCCAAAGAAGACAAAAACTGTTTTGTCTGCTGGGAAAGTGATGGTCACTGTTTTTTGGGGATTCTCAAAGAATCATCCTCGTTCACTGTTTGGGAAAAAGAAAGACAATAACAGGAGTCTATTATGCCACATTATTGGACCGTTTTAACCAAGTTCTGAAACGAAAACGGCCAGGGTTGGCTCTGCAAAAATGCTTTTTCGCCAAGACAAGTCGCCGGCTCACAAATCAACTTTGCAATGGCGAAGTTTCATGAATTAGACTTAGAGTTAAATTCTCATCTACCGTATTCTCCTGAGCTGACCCCATGCAACTTCTTTCTGTTTCCAAATTTGAGAATTTAGCTCCGTGGGAAGATATTCTCATCAAATGGAGTTGTTATCCACGTAGTGAACGAATTTGAATGAATTTAAAGGAGAGTTTTGGTTACTACGACGGATAATGCTGAACGAATCCACGATGTCGTGATGCAAGGTCATCGGAGATAAGTGACATCTCAACGGAAACACTGCACCATCTCTTGCACGAAAAATTGCACTTTAAAAGTCGGCGTGGGCGATGGGAGCCGCCGTTGTTCCCTGTGGAGCAAAAGTGTATGCGTAAGAACATTTCAACACACTCCTAGCGATGTTTACTCATATTCAGAAAGACTTTTTGCAACGGTTTATCACTGTTAATGAGACGTGGATCCACCATTATACACCTGATTCGAAGGAACAATCAAAGCAGTGGACAGAGGTAGGTGGAACTGCGCCAAATAAGACAAAAACTGTTTTTTTCTGCTGGAAAGGTGATGGCTACTGTTTTTGGAATTTTCAAGGCACCACCCTGATCATCTACTTGGGAAAAGGGAAGACAATAACAGGAGTTTATTACGCCACATAACTGGGCCGTTTAAACCAAATTCTGGAACAAAAACGGACAGGATTGGCTCCGGAAAAGTGGTTTTTCAAGATAACAACTGCGGCAATTGCGAAATTTTCTGAATTTGCGTTCGAGTTAAAGTCTCATCCACCGCATTCTTCTGGCGTGGCTCTGTGCGACACGCCTGTTCTCAAATTAAAAAATTTAGCTCGATGGGAAGATATTCTCATGAAATGAATGCGTTATTGACTCCCCCAATACGTACTTTTCAGGCGGTACCTATTACCAAAACATTAGAAAGTCGCTGGATGTGGGCCCCTGAATGGAGTGTATGTTGAAAAATAAAAATAATTGACATGAGATGGCAAGGGCATGGAAATATCTTGTCATAGGTACAATAATTTTGGAAAACTTGGCTAAGAGAAAAGAGAAGAAAACAGAAGATGGAGTGTCTTTAATTCGTTCGTATTTGAAGAAATGCTTTCCATCTATCGATTTAAAAGCCGAGCTTGTGGTTTAAACCATTTGGGTTTTGGAATTAGAAAATTCCTACAGTATAAAAATAAAATAAAAATTCTTATCACACTAATGTAAAGCCATAATGTGTACATAACATGGTAGGTACAAAAAATATCTAGTACAGTTAAGCACGTACTAAAACCGCATGTGGTGGATAATATTGAAAATATTTTTCGACGACCACTAAATAACCATCTTGTTAATCTCGACAAAAAATAACCAAAACTACCCTTGTAAACGTAAATGCGTAAGCTACGAAAATGTTATTTAATCGCGCCTAAATTCGTTCCCTACTTTCTTTTAACTTAAAATTTAGAACGATCGATACACGTAACACAGAAAAATATAACAGGTCACGAACGTGTTTTTAGTTCAATAAACAATGCAAGGGAGGAAGAAAAAAAATACGAAACAAATTGTAGGGAGAAAAAAAGGATAATTTAATTTGCGTTTAATAATTAAATTTTTGGGACAGTTTAAGACCTCGACGTCAAGATATCTCTTAAAATGAAATTGAAAAGGATTGTGGTTAAATGTCCACCACCCCGAAATAGTTATATATATATCAAGAGCAATATTTCGTAAGCAGATGCCTTAAATTTATTACCTACGACATTTACGTTTACTTATAAAACGTGATTTAATCTATAATGTGGAGAGATTGAATTGAGGGTGACTTTTAAGTTATTTGAAAAAAGGTTCGACTTTAAAGTGAGAATTGATTAGGAAATGGCATACTTGCGGATTTTTACGCGTTAAATCGAGAATTATTAATTCGAAAATGTTTAAAATGTATAGTGTGTCCAAAAACTCGATAATCATGTCGCCAGTGTTGCCACATATATTATTCATTATTTTTTAAATGAAACAACGTACTAACTGTTCCTGAAAGGAACTCTTAAAGTACTACACTGCTGTTGAGACACCCTACGAGAGACGATCGTACCCTCTACTCTACAATGGCGTTTTTATTATTTTTGTTCGATTTTTTGGGATCAAAATCAACGGAGAGCTTAATAACGCTAAATTTAAAAGATTAAATTTGGAGAGGTTATAGAAACGCCTTGTTTCATTCCAAATGAAAGAATTGGAAGAAAAATAAGCGGACAAACAGGTAAATAAATTATCCGCACTAAAAATCTTTAATCAGGGAGTACATAAGTCTTTCCTGTACGAAAATTTATTACCGAAAACGTTCATACATTTAATTCATTTTTCTCTTAAATTTAACGAACTAGAAACTTCTAATTAACCACATTATAAATTGTTCCAGCTCAAAATTTAAACTTTTACACGTAAAATCGCAAAAGTTTCGAGGTAAAATAATTTGATATTTACTCATTGCTCGAAGGTAATATTATTATTATTGTCCCAGTTTTGGAAAATCATACAAAATGTAACTTAATCCCTAATATTCACTTGTTGATATATAAATTTGATGAGTATTGCGGTCTTTATTAAATTACTAAAACCACCGTGTATTACGATCTCTAAAGCTTGTTTTACAGCTTCTCGCTTCTCCTCAAAATTTACCTCCTTGTATAATAATGTATGGGTATTACACTCGTAGCTTTAGAATTCGTTTGCTTTCGTAGCTTTTAATTTTAATATTTCACGGATTTAATTTTTCATCCTGCACTCAACTTGCAGCGGAAAGAGTTAAAATAGTGAAAGAGCATTTTTAACATCTATCGCGCTATAACTTTACGGGTGAAATTGCAGCGAAATAAATTCGTACAGATGAAATTTAGTTTGAACAGGATTCTTATAAATGGTGGGCCAATAAGAGTTTTACCATGTGAATAGTAAATAAAAAACTATTGATCGATAACAACTACAACAGCTTTCGTGGTATGCATCAACCCATTTGTTAAAATTTAGGATGGCTTCCTGGCATAGTTTCTCCTCTATTCCAGCAATTATGCTCTTGAATTGTTGCTGGCCAGGGATGGGCATCGACACGTCGACTTTGATTGTCTACATCTTACATGTCAACTATGTCATCAATGTCAACAATGTGTCGACAATGTAAACTATGCCATCTAGGTGTCGACAATGTAGACAATGTAGAAAATTGTGAGGTTAGGTTTATGCTGTTGGAACTTTTGGGTCTAAATACAACATGTCCAGTGCAATTAGGTTTATAGCTCGGAACTCGAACCCAGTTATAATGAATGGATTTGAATGATTTTTTCATTTTTGGGATCCTAATGCCGTAAACTATGTAAGGCTGGTTTTCCGTGAAAGAGGAAGCTTCCAACGAGTTGGAACTCGTTTACGCTTCCTCAGGAAAACTGGCCGAAAACAATCAATAAATTTCTGGGTTCCCGGTCACCTTCGGCGCTGCTCCAGAAGCAAAGGAACACCATGCGTTCTCGCGTAAAAGATTGCGTTTTCAGTCATCCGTTTAATATTAACCGTCGCGAAGCGTCATAACGACCAACGATGTTGGTATTGTAAATGCCAAGTTACGAGAGCATTTGTCGAAATTAAATCATCGTGGTGAGGGTGGGAAAAACAAATTCGCTTTAACCCTCACTACGATGTATGTATCGTACCAAAATGCCCAGCAACCGCTGGGTATAAATAGGGCGATTTTGGATTGAATAATTCAGTTTCTCACGAGCTCCCACCAGAGCAACAGCTCCCACCAGAGCGACGGAGTTTCTCACAAGCTCCCACCAGAGCAACAGCTCCCACCAGAGCGACGGAGTTTCTCACGAGCTCCCACCGGGGTAAGAGCTCCTGAAAGAGCTCTTGCCGGAGTTCAGTTTGAGCTCCCAAGAAGTAAGCATCGTTGAATAAATTGAACGAGATTTTGTTTATACGACGTCGAAGAATTATACGAGTAAGTATACCAAGCACGTGTAAACGCGCTTAGGGCGAAAGCCCCACCGACGAAGCTCTATCGAGCACCAAGCACGTGTAAACGCGCTTAGGGCACTAGCCCCACCGACGAAGCTCTATCGAGCACCAACCGCGTGCAAACGCGCTTAGGGCACTAGCCCCACCGACGAAGCTCTATCGAGCACCAAGCACGTGTAAACGCGCTTAGGGCGAAAGCCCCACCGACGAAGCTCTATCGAGCACCAAGCACGTGTAAACGCGCTTAGGGCGAACGCTCCACCGACGAAGCTCTATCGAGCACCAAGCACGTGTAAACGCGCTTAGGGCGAAAGCCCCACCGACGAAGCTCTATCGAGCACCAACCGCGGGCAAACGCGCTTAGGGCACTAGCCCCACCGACGAAGCTCTATCGGGCACCAAACGCGTTTAAACGCGCTTAGGGCACTAGCCCCACCGACGAAGCTCTATCGAGCACTAGCTACGCGTCCACGCGTCTAGGGTATAACCTGCATAAAGGATCGTCACCGTCCTTGTCACTGTCAGTGTCACTGTCATTGTCACTGGCGCTGTCACTGTCACCGTCCTGTCACGGTAACCGTCACTGTCGCTGTCACGGTCATTGTCACTGTCGCTGTCACTGTCAGGTGTACGGCCAAGAGTGCTATAACGTACCCCACGCCCCTACACCACAACGGTGTAGTCAGCACGCCGCCCGTCCGTACAGTGGTGGGTTGCCGAGACCAGCCCGAGGGTGCCGTGGTTTCCACACGCTCCAAGCGTATCGTCTGTGTATCGTAGGCTGCGGTAGCGACCGTAAGACCCTCACAAAAGGGCCTTGTCAAGCAACTTAAAAAGGCAGTAATCTCAAGCAGATTGCAACAGCACCTCGAACGCAAACTCTTACCAGCACCCGGAGGTAGCCTTGGTTTCCCCCCGTGTAACGGACGTCCAGCCGACGTACACCCGTCTGTTGGGCCTAGCGTTAATTTCGTTGTATTTTTGTTAGCACCACGGGCAGCGGCCCGCCCCAACAACCCGTGCTGCACCGCAGCTCAAGAAGCTAGTTTGATTACCACTTGTTTAGTGTAGTTATTGTTCATTCTCATAAATTATAAGTTCTTTAATTGTTCGTTAGTTAAACAAAATAAAAAATATATTCTAAAATTACTCGTTTGTTGTGTTTTTATTGGTGAGAAAAGAGCCTGAGAGGAAACAATTAAGAATCCTGGTCACGACTGCAGCGAAAGCGTGGCATACCACCGGTAACTAAAAATACCGTATTACAACTAAAAAGTTTACTCATTAGAACTTACCGCAATTTTGAAAATCGTCAATTCAAAATATAATAATATAATTTTTTAGGAAATCTCAACGAAAAATTCAATAAAGAAACCTTAAATACTAGTCCTCAGTAATTTTGTCACCTAAAATACGGGTTGCATAAAATGAGGTAGTTTTGGTTATTCGGTGTGTTGTCTTTTTCTATGACGGAAGCCTAAAGATAAAGTTTTTGGCCTCGGCAGACTTCCAGATTTTGCCAAAAATCCAGGCAATAGCAAAGTTTTTTACTTTTTTATCAGTTTCGGTCAATTTTAACCCCGAAGGATTAATTGTTTGGATTGAAGGTAGTTTTTGATATTTTAAATCACTTTTTGTCGCATTGTCGACATTGTTGACATTGTTGACATTGTCTACATGAGAAAATTTTGCAAAAGTTGTCTACACCGACACTATAGTCGATATGTAAACAATTGCATTGTCGACATGATATTGTCTACACCGCCCATCCCTGTTGCTGGCTTATTGACATAAATATTTTTTTAGATAACCCCAAAGAAAGTAGTCCAAGGGGTGTCAAATCGCACGATCTCAGTGGCCACAATTGACATCGCTGTATCGCGAGATAATGCGTCTCGAGCACTCTTCGAACAATAAAGCCGTTGTTGCATTGGATGAGTGGCATGTGGCACCGTCTTGTTGAAACCACGTATCGTCCACATCATTACATCATTACATTATGTTACTTTCATTATCACCTTGTCGTGGCTAAATATGCTCGTTCGTGAAGCCATTATATAAAATTTAAAAAAATTCCTCCAAACACCACACCAAACAGTGACTCTTTGAGGATGCATCGGCCTCTCGACGATCTCTCTTGGGTTTTCATCGGCCCAAATGCGACAATTTTGCATTTTAACGTATCCAAAAAAATCGACATTTGTTTGTCCTGTTCTTCTGCACTAATTCTGTATATTTGTCTTGCTTTTTCTGCTCTAATGACGTCACACTTACCATACTCTGAGCAGATCGGAGCAAACAAGTAATCAAACCTATTCTAAAACTTTTATTGGACCACCCAATAGTTAGTACCAGAGGGCTACTAGATCGTTATTGGGGCGGATTTCTTTTGTAGAAGAATCAATGCTTTAAGAACTCCAAATTTTGGCGTATCAGAAAGACCACGATACCATAATCTTCAAAACGATCCTATGAGCGCATGAAAAACTTGATTTTAGTACTGTTCTTCTGATATGGAGGGATAAGAGTTATTAATTTGAAAAATGTGCCTTAAATGTATAGCTCTTTTTAGAAGATTTGAAAATTGTGAGGTAAACGAGCTGCGTTGATGCTCAATTTTTACTAGAAGGCCTCAAGTCTCAACGTAATCCACATCGTTTTCGATGCGTTTGGAACTAATTACGTAGATGTTAGATAATATCAATGGGTATCGAATAAAGAGCAATACATTTAGTCGTTATACGACGAAGCGGTGAAGGGAAGGGGGGGGGGGTATAGTGAGAGAAAAGTAAAAAAGATGGAAGCAAACACAAACTTTCCGGAACTTTTGGTAGATTGCTTCGAGAACCTTACAACGTTAATCTTCCGAATTTCAGCCGACCCCCCAATTTGTTTTAGGGGTTTCTGGGAGTTGCCAAACGCCTGCTAGTTGGCGCTTTTGGGCCTTTTTATAGGGATAAAAACACAAAAGTTTACAAACAAAACTTTTAAATTTTCTCTCGCTTGTTGACCTGCGAAAAATTTTAACTTTGTAAGTTGGGAGGTGAACGTTATTTGTCATACGTTTTGGTTTTTTCTTCTTAATTAGAAAAATTTTAATTTAACGTTAACTGTGTTATGTGCGGGGATTCGTTTGACGTTCATTTGGAGATTACAACGGCAATCAATGTTGAACATTCGTCAATTTGATTCCATGTGTGTGTATGTGTAGTATGTGTACACTGTACACGTAGTAATAATATGGAAACTTACAAATCAAATTTCTATTTAGGTTAACTCGATTAATTGATAGTTTATGTAACAAGTAACAAGATCAATAAAGTTATAATGTAACCAGTTAATACCAATTAAAACATTATGTCGATCCTAAATTCTAATTACAGACAACAATTAAACTTTTTTTTTAAACAAACGTGTTAGAGAAGCTAACAATAGATGGATAGGAACCCCCGTTTTGTGTTAGTTAGCAATTTGAGGCCTTACATCGAGAAATTTCCAAAGAGCTTTTTGCTGTAGCCGAGTTTATGATCTTCTAGTCGCAAAAAGGCCACAAAAAATGTTTGTGAACAGTGGCAGTGGTGAGAAAAACAACAGGAATTACAAATATTGACAAGGGAGTTTCGAAAATCCCATCAGTCCCTACCGATAACTACTGCCGCACAAAAATCTAATCTGAAAACTGAGCCTCGCCAGTTTCAGTTCCTGATGAGTTTTCGCTCTCGCGTTAGTGAAGGTGAAGGTCAATAAGGACCTGTGGGCCAACTAAACAAAATTTGAAAATATTGAGATTCATTACGAGGTAGCTTTTCAGTTTTCAGGCACAAAATAAATAATATAAAGTCGTGCCTTTCCCCATAGCAAATCGGGTAAAAAAAGCAATTGTTACGACTCCTCGGAGAATCGAAATTAACGTATTTTTTGCGATTTAACGCTTTAATGTTTGCAATATTTTAAAGCTACGAACAACTGACGAAACGTTCGTGATAAGTTAATAGAGATAATTAATCGACTTTTCTTCTGAGTTATAAATTTTTTTGCTCCTCTCTGCCATCCCCTTTAAAAATGACTTAATATTTTAAAATTAAAACATCTAAGTTGATAAACGTCCGTACTTAATAGCTAATAGTTAGTTGGGATTATTCAGACAGGATAATATTTAACACTCAATCAATCCGTTGCGCAACTATTAGAGCTTTCATTAACGGAGAGGTTATTATCCTTAACCGACTACGATCAGAAATCAGAAGAGGATATCCTCTTAGTAAAATAATATCATCGTGCTCATTTTATTTATTCTACTGCAAATTGTTTGAAGACGAGTTGTCTTGATTTGTATACAGGGTGTATAAAAAAACAAAAATCAGACGTCTGTTAGTTGTCCAGTCTATTAATTTTAAGAACTGGTCTCCAATTTCTCATTATCATGATACATGCTTTTCGGGCAAACTAACAATGTCGAAACACTTTCAGAACCGTCAGACCCATTTGAGCCTTTTTGAAACTCTCTTAAGGGTGTTCGGTAGGAGCGCAGCAAATTTTAAAAAATTGCCATTATTGGCACTTCCTTACTTTCATCCACATTTCGTTCAATAAATAATTCTCACTTTAGCGTGACTAATTCATTATCGGACAGCTGGTTTAACTTTAAAAGCCGCTCACACACCTCGTGAGTTTTCATCGATCCGGTGATCAAGCCCTCGTGAAGGGTTTTCACGCCCAATGAGCTCACAAACTTTGTCATTTTCTATCGGTCATCGTGACGAGCCGTCGTGACAGTTTTCGCCTCACATACGTTTGTCACGTCTCACCGTCACGATAACCGATGGCCGATAAAAAATTACGAGGTTTTTGGGTCTTTTGACAGGAAAACCCAAACACGACGGCGCTTATAAGTCGCTCACAAACCTCGTGATACTTTATCGAACATCGGTGATCGTGGCAAGTCGCCGTGATTAGTTTTCACACCCTATATGAGGCCACAGCCTTGTAATTTTCCATCGCTCATCATGAGTCATGATGACAAACCCTCGTGTTGAACCTCATGTTTGTCACAATGACCGAAGAAAATCACGAGGTCTGTGAGCGGCTTTGGGCTAAACAAACAGTAATTTTCGTACAATAAAAGAATTGAAAACACGTGCGCTTGGAAAAACTTCCACGAGTCGTCATGATGACGCTGGCGCGTCAACACAAGACGCTGTAGTGACGAATGACGAACTTGAGCATAAAACTTTTTAATTAAATTAAACGTGTGGGGGGACACTCCTTATTAAGCAATAGATTGAGGTGCGAAACAATTACTCATTGTCGATGACAGTAATATCGTGTCTCATAAGTCCATAATTCCTATGTAAACGCAATTCTAATCTGTCACGTAGATTATCAACATACAATTTGACATTTTAAGTGGAATTGTATGAGCTACCCGCCGGTTTAATTGTCTTTTCGTAGTTAAATAAAGAGAGAGAGAGAGAGATAAATGAAGTAATTATTGTTTTTTTTAAAGCACACAGATTCTTTGGGATAAGATTTAACAAACCTTTTGTACGATTTAGGTATTTGCATTGTCGGCGAATTTTTTTTTCTCTTCAAAGAAAAGTAAAGGATGAAAGCATTTAGGAGCTTAACAATTTAACTTTTCTTTAAAGAATTAATTCAGACGATCGTTGCATTGTGTGCAATCACAAAATCGCTTATCTCTCGTCTACTTACGAAGTGCCATTGATTCCTAAACGCGCCCGCACTATGATTGTTCTCTCGCGCCGTTTCTGATTTATTTTCTCCTTTTAGTTTTATCGTTGGAAATGATTCTTAATGAAAAGGAAAATGCGCGTGAAAAATCGTGGTGGTTTTTCAATTTGAATTTTGAGTATAGTGGCGCTTTTGATACAAAATCTTCAAAGCTCCTAGGGTCGACTTTTAAGAACCGCAACTACACGCTAGGGGTGCGAAAAGCACCGATATGGTTGTGTTGTGAGGACGTCAAATGTTGTAGATAGTAGATGAAAACGGAAACCTTAGGTCACATCGTTGGGGAATGTGTATATATAGTCGTACAGTGTGGTAACTGTAAAGTAATATTATCCCTAACCTGAGACCCCACTAGAAAATTGTCGTAAAGGTTGGGTTCGAGAAGGAAACTTACGCAATTTGAAATAGTTTTTTTACAATTTGACTGACAACAGATCGTTCTTAATTGTTATTAATTGTCGCAAAAGTCTGAGAAGAACGTGTTTCGACTTTAAATCGCTTGCGTGGGTGTATTATGAATTGTGAAGTAGGCCGGAAAAGGTGAAGTCGCACACATATTTTAGAGCTAAAAATGCCCCTGCGAAAAGTCTAGGGCGCCCCTATTAATTCCACTGGTGTGTACTATTGATCGCAAAAATATAAAAACTGGTAGAGATGGTACCGTTGCTCCTTTGCTCTAACAATAGTTTTTTTCCGAACTGCTTTTGCTAAAAATGTTTTTTTCAAAGACCCAATTTTTCTAAATTATTCCAACCGAGAGTGGCGCCCTCCTACTATCAACGTTAGGTAAACATGCCCTTCTAATTTTCAATTGAAGATGAATTGGTTGGCGTTGCTTGTCCTCGCTACTGATATGAGTCGACTAAATATTACATTTCGCTTATAAAGGTTACGTAAAGGGGAATTTTCGATGACGATACTAACCTAATTCTTTCAATTAATTTATTCGTGAACGTATGAATATATTTTCTTTTGTTTTACACAATTGTTCTCTAAAGGATCGATTAATAGTAGGTACAAGAGCTTTCGGCAGGCGTAAAACGTAAACTACGTGAAATACGTTCTTAGTGACAGAATTTTGAACGTGACTTTTATATCAAAAATTGTAATCTCGCGAAAAAGAAAAAAAGAGAGTAGAGCTGAGCTAGAGAAACAAAGTAATTTACTTGCTTTCAACATTTTGGGGTAAAATAAATGACACAAACTTTACTAAATATATACCTTTTACCTTAAGATACTTCAATTATTTATTGCTACTCCGTTGGTTACAAATTGGAGTTTTGTGTATTACACCTCTTACGCGACTCACTCTTACTAATAATTGTTCAAAGTTCTTTTTATGTCTGTTGTTTTTAAACAACAGCCGCGTAATGGCCGCAAATTGCTTAAGCGAAGTAAATAAATTTGGCGCTTTTTCTAAGTTTGTAATTAACTGAGCTCAAGTGGCAATTTCAAATATAGTTGAAGTCAATTGTGCCTCCCTTCTTCCTTTTGGTCCTTTTTGTCATATTTTCCGCATAGTGCCGTACGTGACAGATTAAAACTTGTGCAGTACATAACAGATGAGGACACATTGATCCATCAACTTAAAAGATGACCACGTTCGCTAAAAGACGTGTCGCTTCAAAATACTCGTTAAAATGAAGTCATTATCTAAGTACTTTGTTATTAACTAATAAACTACCCATTACTTATGGTGTATTTTTTAATTAAGAAGAGTAAATTGCGAGCTTCGCTCGCGCCCTCGCACGATACCAAAAAAATAGCCAAATAAATTTGCTGCGAGAAATTAAAACTCAAATGGTGGTTTCTAGTCCTCTTTCAATATTAGTCATAAGCTGTGGCCAAGCGTTTTTCTCTAGAAGTTCCCCAAACAGTGTTTCTCTTGAAGGGGTGAGGTGCTGGTCTGGTAGTAGTTTCTGTAGTAACACAAATCGGTATATTTCAAATTAGTTTTGAATGATTAATGGCTTTTTAAACTTTTCATTTACCCTTCTAATACTGCAGCGGGTATCAAAGACAGGCACCTAAATGACTTACCCTGTATAATAGCAGCGCCTATGGCGAGCAATCACTAAGTTCACACACGCTGTTATTCGCTTCCAACAGCGAATATTGACTTGAGTAATTCAATTAATTAAAATTCAGTCAGCAAATACCGATTTAGAAGCAAAGCGCCGCACTATTTACATTGGCGTTGGGTCTTACAACTTACAATGTACTAAGTAATTTAAAAATAAATAGTAAATGAATAACATTGATGCTTTCTAAATGTTCGATGCAGATAAGGCACGAGAGAAAGCGTACGTAAAATGGGAAATACTGTGTTGACCGAAATCCGGAGCGTTTCCACTATACCTGGGGTATAGTCAGGACAAGCGCGTCTCGAAGAATTTGAATAGAGTGGCCCTAATACTAAAGTGGCGGCTGTGGCGTTGAGACTAAAGCGGGAACTGCACTATTAAACTACTTCTCGGTGGAATGGAAACTATTAATTAAGGTCCCGTTCAGCCGTGCGGCAACCGCGCGGATGTCTATGAGATTTAAGCCTCCGTTAAGGCACGGCGCAACCTCTCGGAGAGCAATGACCAGCTATCTAAACTAAAGCTGTCATAATTAGTGTTCCATATCGAGTTAACATTATGAGGCATTAAACCACCGATGTACGCAAGGCACAGGCACACTTATTAGAAAAGAAGCTAATCTCCAAATTATTTATTGGGGAGCTGAAAACTTATAAGGGGGATTTTGGTTTCTCGCTTATAACTCGAAAACTGAACACTTTTAGAGAAAAGAATTACTATAGAAAAATTCAGTAAATCAAATTTACTACAAATGAACTCTTATAAGTTTTTTGTTGAGATAAACGGTTTAGGCGCTAGAGCACGTTAAAGTTTGACTAAAATTCCAAAATCAACCAAAAAGCTATTTGCTAGTTTTTTGCTTAAAACTTGAAAACTACGTACTTTTTGAGAAAAGCACTTGTGAATTGTGAACAAGAAGAAATTAAATTAAATTTTATACCAATTATGTTACTTAAGATTTTTTATTGAGATGCACTGCTTAGCCGCTAGAGCGCGTTAAAGTCTGGCAAAAATTTCAAAATCGTTATAATAGCTGTTTTTTTAGTTTTTCGCTTATAACTCAAACACTATAAACTTTTAAAGAAAAATATTATTATAAAAAAATAAAGCTAATTAAATTTACTAGAAATTAAATGTTTTTGCTTTTTTAGCTAAAATTAACGGTTTAGACGCTAGAGCGCGTTAAAGTTTAACTAAAATTCCAAAATTACCCAAAAAGATGTTTTTTAGTTTTTCGCTTAAAACTAGAAAACTACGTACTTTTGAAAAAAGCACTTGTACACAAAAGAAATTAAATTAAATTTTAAACAAATTATCTGCATTAAATGCATTTTTTTTGAAATGCATAGCTTAGGCGCTAGAGCGCGTTAAAAATTGACAAAAGTTCCAAAATTTTACAAATAGCTGTTTTTTAGTTTTTTGCTTATAACTCGAAAACTACGCACTTTTAGAGAAAACTATTACTATAAAAAAATAAAGTAAATCAAATTTACTACAAATTAAGTTTGTTAAGTTTTTTGCTAACATTAACGGTTTAGGCGCTAGAGCGCGTTAAAGTTTGACTAAAATTCCAAAATTAGCCAAAAAGCTGTTTCTTAGTTATTCGCTTAAAGCTTGAAAACTACGTGCTTTTTGAAAAAAGCACTCTTATACAAAAATAAATTAAATTAAATTTTAAACCAATTACGTTACTTAAGATTTTTTCTTGAGATGCACGGATTAGGCGCTAGAGCGCATTAAAGTTTGGCAAAAGTTCCAAAATCGCTCTGCAAAGAGGTACAGGCACACTTAAAGAAGAAACTAACTTCTAAATTATTTATCAACGGGTAGCCACAAACTTATAAGAGGGATGGGGTAGAAGGAACTTTTTGTAACACAAGTTTGGCTACTTGAATTTGTATTTGACTTTATCGTTATCATAAAATGTAACTTTTTTGTTTTGAAAATATTTTTATACATATCTGCTGGGGGTTGTACCTACACATCTAAGGGAAATCTAACAATTTATAATTTTTATAAAAAGGGTTCAAATATTAGTAGGTACTTATCTTCTCGCCAATTGGTTAATTAATAAAAAGTTTTGTGTAGGCCAATTTTTTCGTAATATGCGGAAAATTGTACGTTTAATGAGAAAAGTGTTGCATTTTTTAAACCACAACTTGCAAACGTGCAAAAAACAAATTGCCCTAAAATTAAATATTAAGAAGGGTAAAATTTATAGACTGGGCAATTTATAGTCCTCAAATTAGTTCCCAAAGTATTTTTTTGTTATTTCCACACCACCTCTAAATCCTGTTTGTTTTGTAATGCCAAATTTTTAATTTTTTTTTTCTCAATTTATGTGCAAATTTGGCATCGTCGCTACCGGCCTTTAGGTGTTAAGTACTTTGTGCTACGAACTACGACAATGCCGTATCGCGTATAAAAAGGACACTACTCGTAACGTAATATAAATTTTGTTTAGTAGAAATGTTTCTTTTGTACCAAAATTGTTGATGTGTGAATGCACAGAATAAAAATGATTTAGCGCCTCGGAGGATAAAACGGAGATATAATGCACATTTTTAATATATCACCCCCATGTGGTATACGTATAATCCACAGGTAAACCTTTTATCAACATTAACGCTTATTTATTCAACAACAAAAGCCTAATATGAGTTTAAAACAATACGTGGTAGTGTATTAACTGGCGCTTAGTTTGAAGCTTTTATTAATTTTAACTCTATTGGGCGGAAAAAAAAGTTTGTCGAAAGCCACTACGAAACTTTTATAATTCATTACGTAGTGACCATTCGGTATAATTTATGTGGTTCCATTTACACATAAAAATATAAAAATTTTTTATATTTCGTGTAGTATACTGTTGCTCTTCTCGGTAAATAAGGCGCAATATATTCTACTTTCTTGTAAATGACGTAAAAAGAATATCCTATTTTTTCAAATCATTTTCTCTTACACAACCCTTAACTCAAACTAATGTGCGTTTTTCTCATTTCATATACAATTTTTAAAACGACAATTTTCCGGTTCAGTTTATATATTTTTTTCGATTAATCCTCATGCGGTAACTGGGAAAAAGCTCTTAAAGAAATTTAAATTTTATGCCAATTTTTGAGGTTATTTTTGCGTAAAGTGTAAGTTTCAAAATTGCTTTTGCAGAGTAGATATCTTCGGGGTCGAAATTTATGCCATCATTAATTACAGCCGGCTCACGCTGTGCTTCTCTTTTATTTCCCACAAACCAATTTTTTCCATTTTTAGCTACTCTAGTAGGGGAGAGTGCCCTTATATTCGGACACTTGAATTTTTCAATACAACCGATTGGAATATTTAATTCAACTCCCACCTTTAAAATTTAAACAAAATTTGATAACTTTCAAGAAGGTTTCGCTTGATAACAAATAACTTTTAAATTTGTGTTGTTTCATACTTTGTGTGTGCGCATTTTAATATTTTAATTTCGTAAACTTGTTTTTCTATTTTTTAAATTACACCCCAAAAATTGTAAGTACTACCCTTTTTACAATGTTTAAACTTCTTTATTACAAAAAACACTTTTTAACAGACAAACATGTATAGACTACGCCGAAGACATTACTTCTTAACAGAAGGCGTAAGAACCATACTTAAGGGTGCCTACTTCGATGGTTCCATCGACGGCAAGACAACGAGGTCGTACAGATTGGGCCTCAAGCGAGTCGTCGTTACAGTGAGAGACGACGACTTCATGATAAAACTTAGCTATTGCAGGAGTGTATTAGTGCAGTTTTTAGTGAGCGAACAATGGAAAGCGCATATTTGTTTTGACTTTGCGACTATTATCGTCGAAGATCAAAACGTTAAATTGGGCTTTTACAGATTCGAAATTTTAGACGTTACATTTGGCGAACACGAAATTATTTTAAAAGTAAGAGCCATCAGTCCTCTTTATAAACGAGTACACCGAGCATTATTTTTACTTGGAGTCTGCACGGTTGTTTACACTAAAGGAAAAGATTTTATGAGAAGTTTAGGTTCGTTAATCGATAATTGCTTAACTCTTCTGTGTGGATTCGCAAGGATTTATGTAAACACTTTGAGTGGCCGTCACATTATGTGAGCTCGGAGTTTTCTATTTTTGTGTAATGTAAAATTTTTAAATTGTACTGTATCAAATTTTAATTTATAGGCAAAAATAATAATTTAAAAATGTACTACGTATTATTGCCGACAATAAATAAATAAAATCGTGCAAAGTTAGATATGACGGAGACAGAGAGAGATGCAGTTTAATTTGAAAGAGACGTCCTTTATCGTTAATTAGTTAGTCTCACAGTGATGTGATGAGTGGTGATTTTTTATGCTTCTTTCTAATTAACAGTTCAGAAATTAGCCCTCTTTGTAACAACCAGTTCAGTTCATTTTTTCTTTAAAGTAGCCAAGTTGCAGATTGAGGCTGATTTTCTACTTGTGAAACAAACTATTATAAAGAGGCTTTTGATGAAAGAGCCTAATGAGCACTTAAACATTTAAAGATGGGAATTTTGGGCAAAATTGAAAGCGGCTCATCTAACAAAAAAACAGCAGCATTTTCAATACGGATTTTAAGAAAAATTTCGTTGGGGTGATACTTATTTGTTTTTATAAAATTTAATTTTGTACAACACGACTACTACGTCCGCGAAACTGTGAGTAACAATCAAATCCACTTATAAATTTCATGAGATATAAAAAATCGTCAAAACTTACTGAAAACGGCTTATTTTACGGTCTCGTTTCTATTACACACAAAATCCCCAAAGTTTCCAACAAAAATAAAGCTTTCGTCTACCAATCAAGTTGTAAATAACGAAGAGAGAGGTTTGGCGAAAAAAGTTCAAAATGAATGTTCTAGGATCTATGATTCTTTTATGCTTTCATCGATAAATTGTTATTTCATAAATAAATAAAAAGAGATTTTAGTTAATTGTTTAATTTTAACGGCATTAACGTGGAGGTGGCTCGAGAAGGGTTGGTATTTGCTCTTCTTTGGCTATTTGCTTATAACTCGAAAACTACGCACTTTATGAAAAAAGTATTACTATACAAAAATAAAGTAAATTAAATTTCCTACAAATTAGATTTCTCGGTTTTTTTTGCTAAGATGGACGGTTTAGGCGCTAGAGCGCATTAAAGGTTACTAAAGTTCCAAAATCGGCCAGAAAGCTGCTTTTGTAGTTTTTCGCTTATAAGTCGACAAATACGCACTTTTAGAGAAGAGTGTTACTATAAAAAACTAAAGTAATTTAAATTTACTACAAATTAAATCTCTTAGGTTTTTGCTAAGATGACGGGCTTAGGTGCTAGAAAGCGTTAAAGTATGATTAAAATTCTAAAATCAACCAAAAAGCTGTTTTTTAGTTTTTTGCTTAAAACTTAAAAACTACGTATCTCTGGAGAAGGGCACTTGTATACAAAAATGAATTAAATTAAATTTTAAACAGATTATGTTACTTAAGTTTTTTTTGAGATGAGCGGCGTAGGCGCTAGAGCGCCTTAAAGTTTGGAAAAAATCGTTCAAAAACCTGTTTTTTAATTTTTCGCTCATAACTCAAAAACTACGCATTTTTGGAGAAAAGTATAACCATAGAAAAATAAAGAAAATCAAATTTACTACAAATTAAATAAATAAGTTTTTTACTGAGACGAATGGTTTAGACGCTAGAGCGCGTTAAAGTTTGACTAAAATTACAAAATCAACCAAAAAGCTGTTCTTTAGTTTTTCGCTTAAAACTTGAAAATTGCGTACTTTTTGAAAAAGGCACTTGTATACAGAAATAAATTAAATTAAATTTTATACAAATTATGTTACTTACGGTTTTTTCTTGAGTTACACGGCTTAGGCCCTAGAGCGCGTTAAAGTTTGGAAAAAATTCCAAAATCGACTAAAAAGCTGTTTGTTTGTTTTCCGCTTATAACTAATAAAACACGCACCTTTTAGAAAAAGTGTTACTATAGAAAAATATAGTAACTGAAATTGTCTACAAATTATAATTTTTTAAGTTTTTTGCTAAGATGAACGGTTTAGGAGCTAGAGCGCGTTAAAGTTTGATAAAATTTTCAAAATCGGGAGAACGTTCAAATTTCTACGAATTATTCTTTCCACGGTCGATTTTGTTACTAATTTGCAATGTTTGTACTTTATTGTTTACTAAAAATGCTCGCTACCTCCCGGACTATTCGGTTTACGGATGGTTACGAAATAGAAAAACGGACTGTATATTTTTACTTTAAAAAAATTCGTATTAAATTAAAATTTACTAATTACTTAATAAAGATAAATTTGGCAGAGCACAGGATATTGTTGATAATGTTAAGAAAATTCTGACTTCCTCTGTCATCCAGTACGCTGCCGAAAATATCAATAAAATTATTCATTCCTTTTAAACCACACATTAAGTAAATTTACTCGACCTAAGCTTTATTTGAACTTATTTCGGTAGCAATTCGTTAGCTATCAGAGTATCTATAGGTATACCCTATACAAAATCGAGTCTGCTATTTACGAAATTAAAAAAAAAGTAGTTTATCCCAAACTTTTTCTTGTCTTCTTTTTCAAGAAGATTGTTTTGTTGCTCTAAAAAGTTTTTGCCAAACTACGAAACTCGAGATCAAACTTTGATAATTACGTTTCTCGATACGCGTAGGTGTGTTTTGTCGAAACTTTTAAATTACAATACTATACCTACCCACGTCGATTTAATATTAAGTTTAAGATTACAAATTGCTAAATTTCCACATCAATAGTTATCGGCACTTAAGCTCAGCAGTTTCCTTCGAATTTAGGCGGTTCGGTCGTAAACTTTGACCAACTAACGCATTTGCTTATAGCCGAAATTTGAAAAAAAATCGCTTTGGGGCGCTAGACTAATGTTTGGCGAAATTCGGCCTTTATCAAACGGTCGTTTTCTATTGAAAACTGAACTTTGATTTAGTGGTAGTTCAAAGAAAAGTCATCGCGTTAATCTTTGAAATTATGTCATGTTGTGGTAGAGTGTAATCGTCATGAATCGGCATATACCTTTTATATAAGACATCCTGTATATTTTGACATTTAAACATTTTTAATCAACCCTCGAGAAATCAACCTGATGGCGCTTTACAAAAATATTCTTCATTCTTATATTTGACTAAAAGCAACAGAGTCGGTATTAATTAGACTCAAACTTCGTACAAATGTATGCAGATTTCTAGGGTGCATTACTGCTAATTAACCCGCGTTAAGCCCGTATAATTACATTTTAAGCGTAATCATAAGTAAAAAGCTCCTCTAACCCCTCTATCATACATAATACTCTGCAGTAGTTAAACTATCTTAAATTAACCGACATAAGTTGAGCAAGTTTTTTGCAGTTGGAGGAAACTTTATCAAAACGCAAGTTTAGTTAATTGCTTGGAAAATTTAAATTAAAAATAATTAACTAGCGCCGGAGAAGTAGTTACGTGGAGTTATTTTTTAAACCTTTTTTCGCGAAGAACTTGCAAATTGGCGAAATGAAAATCTTCTAAGAATTATTTTTATAATAATTTTTGCAAAAATGTGTCGTTGAAATTAACGTTTAGAGCTTTTACGTGTAATTTTTAGGTCGCGTCTCTAAAACCCTTGGAGAAATTTAGAACGAGTTTAGCAATTTTTGCACGTAAAATATTCTAATAGAGTTTAACTTTGAAATTGTTGCAACTACCGCAAACACAATTGATTGTTAGGTAACGTAATAAAAGGACGACTTATTTCAGTTGGTTGACCTTTTTAAAGTCAAATCGTCCAACTTTTTTCACATTTAAAAATTGGATTACGGAAAATTTAAAGACCCAAAGCGTTGTTGGCACATACGCACTCTTTTGTGAAAATTTAGCAGGATCATTTTGCATGAATTTGGCTCATTCCGCTCAGTTTCCTCCTTCAAGGCGTGGGTGGTCGTGGGCCTGATGTTGGCATAAACTTTAGACTTCAAAAACTCTAAAGAAAACAACCCAACGGCGTTAAATCGCATGATCTGGGCAGCCAATTCTAATCACCAAAACTTTGTTTTTGTGTGGCACCGTCTTGTTGCAACCACACATTTTCCACATCCATATCTTGCAATTTAGGCCCAAAAAACTGGATTGCCATCATCCGATGATGTCTCCAGCCCAAAATTCGCACCAAATAGTGACACGTTGTGGATGCATTAGTTTCTCAACAATCACTCACGGTTTTCTGAATCCCAAATGCGACAAGTTTGCCGATTAGCCAAGCCATCAAGACGATTATCATGTCGCGATAGCGACCACCATTAACTGTCATTCCCCGATCAGCCGCATTTTCGAAAACGACTGGTTTGATGATGTCTCCAGCCTAAAATTCGCACCAAATAGTGACACGTTGTGGATGCATTAGTTTCTCAACAATCACTCACGGTTTTCTGAATCCCAAATGCGACAAGTTTGACGATTAGCCAAGCCATGAAGACGATTATCATGTCGCAATAGCGACCACTATTAACTGTTATTCCCTTATCAGCCGCATTTTTGAAGAATAATGGTTCGATGATATCTCCAGCCCAAAATCCGCACCAAATAGTGACACATTGTGGATGCATTTGTCTCAACAATCACTCGTAGTTTTCTGAATCTCAAATGCGACAAGTTTGCCGATTAGCCAAGCCATCAAGACGATTATCATGTCGCGATAGCGACCACCATTAACTGTCATTCCCCGATCAGCCGCATTTTCGAAAAAGAATGGTTCGATGATGTCTCCAGTCTAAAATTCGCACCAAATAGTGACACGTTGTGGATGCATTTCTCTCAACAATCACTCGTAGTTTTCTGAATCCCAAATGCGACAAGTTTGCCGCTTAGCCAAGCCATCAAGACGATTATCATGTCGCGATAGCGACCACCATTAACTGTCATTTCCCGATCAGCCGCATTTTCGAAAAAGAATGGTTCGATGATGTCTCCAGCCTAAAATTCGCACCAAATAGTGACACGTTGTGGATGCATTAGTTTCTCAACAATCACTCACGGTTTCCTGAATCCCAAATGCGACAAGTTTGCCGATTAGCCAAGCCATGAAGACGATTATCATGTCACGATAGCGACCACCATTAACTGTCATTCCCCGATCAGCCGCATTTTCGAAGAAGAATGGTTCGATGATGTCTCCAGCCCAAAATTCGCACCAAATAGTGACACGTTGTGGATGCATTAGTTTCTCAACAATCACTCATGGTTTTCTAAATTCCAAATGCGACAAGTTTGCCGCTTAGCCAAGCCATCAAGACGATTATCATGTCGCGACAGCGACCACCATTAACTGTCATTCTCCGATCAGCCGCATTTTCGAAGAAGAATAGTTCGATGATGTCTCCAGCCCAAAATTCGCACCAAATAGTGACACGTTGTGGATGCATTAGTTTCTCAACAATCACTCATGGTTTTCTGAATCCCAAATGCGACAAGTTTGCCGATTAGCCAAGCCATGAAGACGATTATCATGTCGCGATAGCGACCACCATCATTAACTGTCATTCCCCGATCAGCCGCATTTTCGAAGAAGATTGGTTCGATTATGTCTCCAGCCTAAAATTCGCACCAAATAGTGACACGTTGTGAATGCATTTCTCTCAACAATCACTCGTAGTTTTCTGAATCCCAAATGCGACAAGTTTGCCGCTTAGCCAAGCCATCAAGACGATTATCATGTCGCGATAGCGACCACCATTAACTGTCATTCCCTTATCAGCCGCATTTTTGAAGAATAATGGTTCGATGATATCTCCAGCCCAAAATCCGCACCAAATAGTGACACATTGTGGATGCATTTGTCTCTCAACAATCACTCGTGGTTTTCTGAATCCCAAATGCGACAAGTTTGCCGATTAGCCAAGCCATGAAGACGATTATCATGTCGCGATAGCGACCACCATCATTAACTGTCATTCCCCGATCAGCCGCATTTTCGAAGAAGATTGGTTCGATTATGTCTCCAGCCTAAAATTCGCACCAAATAGTGACACGTTGTGAATGCATTTCTCTCAACAATCACTCGTAGTTTTCTGAATCCCAAATGCGACAAGTTTGCCGATTAGCCAAGCCATCAATATGAAAATGAGCCTCATCGGCTCATCGCCGAAGATGATTTTGTTCCAAAAGTCAGCATCCACCCACAAGACGGTGCTACATGCCATACAACTCGAGAAGCAATTGAAGGACTGCAGGAATCATTCCTGGTCGAATAATCTCGCGTTTTGGTGGTTAGAATTGACCGCCCAGGTTATGTGATTTGACGCTTTTTGGGTTTCTTTGGGGGTGCTTGAAGGTTTGTGCCAACGAATCCACGACCACCTACGCCTTGAAGGAGGAAATTGAGCGCTGTACCAACAAACTTCAGCTACATTTATTCAAAACGGTCAGGATTAATTTCAACAAACGAGTGCGTATGTGCCAGCAAAGCCGTCAAGGCCAAATTTACCCGATATGCTATTCCATGCATAACCATCTATACTGTATAATTTGTGAATCGATAAAAAAAATTCAATTTATAAACCTGTGTTTCTATCAAAATTACTTCTAGCGTGAATTTTGGGACACTCTTTAGTATAGTCTTTTGCATACGAGCCTCTTGAGTAAATACCCCTAAATTATAAAATTCTAATAAAAACTTCCTAAACCAACATTTTTTACAATTTTTCGGTCAAGTGCGTTTTATAGAAAAATAAATTTTTGAAATATTTAATTACCTTTTCAATAATCTACCTACCTCTCTACTACGAGTCACATAAAACATTTTTCGTGTTAAAAATACTAAAAAGGGGTGATTTATTGTGTCCAATTCAGAAATATTTTTTCCTTTGTTAAATGTGTGAAA